>OY292519.1:1920417-2598634 GCA_958496365.1 Subacronicta megacephala | reverse complement strand
CGTTCGTTCTGCCCGCCGCTTCACGACGATCGTTCAAATTTAATGCCCTTCCTATGTCCGGCCTCTAATGCGATAAGATTACGGTCGGCGAGCTGTGGAAGGCGCTGCTCCGGAGCCGCCGCCGACGCTGCGGTGATCGCCGACGTCGCACCCGACGATATACTTAATTAACAAGAGCCGCAGCACTGCTATACAAGTGCACAGACATACAGGAGCTCGTTAACTGTCTCATACAAGCGTATGAGTGATATGACAGAGGGAGGTGAACGAACCTAAGACAGCCCAGGCATTGGCTGGCACTGAAAGCACTAAAACGCCTATAACGCAAAGTTATATTCTGTTGCAAGCCACAAATACACTTTTGAAGCAGTAAATCACTGTACAGAACATAAAAATGCTGTAAAAATAGAATTGGAAAAGAAATTGGTACCGAGTAATTCTTTGCTAACTACTTACATATTCCCTATTGTAACGAGTATATTGTTAAAACATTCTGTGCCGCCACCATGCGAAGTAGGTACACTACGAATACATGTGAAATGAGCTTTGAGTCAGAAAAATGTTTCCACGGTTGACCCCCTCTCGCGGGCCTAAGTTTATCTTAGCATTTATCTTATTTCCGTGAAAACAACTTTAAAAAGTTATTTCTTATCTTCCAATTCCGAGAATATTCTTAACCATTTGTGCCAGTTAAAATATTGAACGTTTCAAGTGTGGTATTTACATTACTGTTATGAAAATAAGCAAAAGCACTGACTCCAATAAAGACTGATACACTAAGCGATTTTGCAGATATAAGACAAGAATCAAACGAGGCGCCTTTAATGTGATTGGTGAACAATTGTCCTGGTTAATTTGCTCACAAAATGTCCATTCGAAATATGTCTATTGCATTCGCATCAGTAAAAACAAAGTTTACGACCCTGGAGTAGAACGGCGAGGTAATAAAATCGACGCAGGGGGCTTTTATAAATTTAAAGTCGCGTACCTAATTAGAGCAACGGAATACAAAGCGATTTCTCTGTAGGACCACCACGTAGATTTGTCCTCGTCAATCATCTCATGTTCTAGAACATCTAATGCGAGACATAAGATACTGTAAAAAGTACAGCAAATGCACACCGCGGATGGGGGTCTATGGTGCAGCCGGAGGGTAGCGCGAGTGTTTCATTACACGTTTCTCCGTAACATTAGCGCCGGCCGACCGGCTCTTGAGATACTCCGGGCTCCACTTTCGGCGGACAGCCATAGAAATCACGTAGTTCGCGGAACTTTGTTACCTGTGGTGCGCCGGCAGCGCAGCGCGCCAAGGTGAACGTTCGGGCCAAGGACGGCTCGCCGGAGGGAGGGGCCCGCCTCCCTCCCGCTGCCCGCTGCTTCCCCGAGCTCGAGTAAAAACGCTCCGAACCTTCGAACGCGGCCGGTGCAACCCAGCAAAAAAAAGGGCCCGACGGAACAAATAGAAAATGTTCGGGTCCAACAAAAAAAGAATACAAATAACAGGGGTCTCGGGTAACAGAACTAGTTAGGCTCTCTGGGTGAATGTCGAAATAATGCAGAGTTCGCATGTCACCTGCGCCTACGCACACGGGTCACGCACCGCAAACGCGTGTTCCTATGATGTAATAGACGAACGATAAAAAACGACTAACGGAAGAGGCGCGGAACCGGCCGCATCTACGACGACGGCCCACTAATCACCTAGCACGATAGTTATTTTATAATTTCACAGCTACAGCGAATCGCCGAGGATATTAATATTCTAGAGATGACCATCTCCGCTTCAATTATTCATGTGTCTCTTTAGTTATTCGTGACGCGTAAGCGTTGAACTTTTTCCATGCGAATTAAAGGAAGACTAGGGACGATAAAATGCTAGGACCGCTTCCTAGCCGTTGTGCTCTGACCGGTTCAGCTGAGCATTGTAATAATTTCCCCACTAGAAAAAGTTGCGCTTGCCACAAAACAAGTCCTACAGAATATTCTTGGGTAGCTCGCGTTAGAAATACAACTATCAGATAACATTATGTCCTTTACTCCTTAGGACGTCGTGGTCGGTGATAATTAAATTGCATTCAAAGAAGTATTCATCATCTGCGGAGGTACGTACGCGTAACTTTAATTGTTGAGCGATCGACTTCCTATCAATTGTCACAAGACAATAGATGTCGTCGTGTGTGCGGTTATGTGACCGGTCTATTGGTCATATTACATCACTGTACGTAAATAGAATCTCCTGGAGCCGCTCGTACTTGCGTATAGCGCGTGCAAGGAGGCGTAACTCTCTGTGCTCCTCTGGCGAACGAGAGAGAAAGGGACGAGACAGTGTTACAGTTAAGCAGGAACTCTATTTATATGCAAATATAACCTCGGAGTCGACACCTGTTTGCGTATTCTCAGCGCTCGCCGCGTCGCTTTGTGGCAACACTGTCTCCGTGGTATCCTTTAGATTATGTAAAACCAAATCAACTTTGCGTTCAATCCATGGTCATCATTATAAAATCTTGGACCTTATTCCCTAGTATTAGAGCTCAAACAGAAACAGCCATGCGCCAAAATAACTTTGCTATTCAATACCTGTACCTTGGTCTCTTCCCTCTTGTTTTTCTGACCACTTTTTAATCTTATTGTTTTGGGCTGCATTATGAGATTCGTTAAGTAAAATTAATTACGAATTTCACTCAAAAAACATGTCACGTCCCTTTGACACAATGGCTTGGATCTCGTTAAAAGTTAGAAAGTACGTAAAAAATCCGTGATCCAAAAGGAGAGATACATTAAGCTCCATACAGAGATAAAACTTTAGTATTTTATGTGCTATAGATCGATGTTTACGTAGCGCTTGACAAAGCTGTGCATTAGATAAAATATGACAATAGGGCATAGCGGCATCGCACTCATCTATCATGACACAGACTGCCAAGTACCACTTTTAACGATAAATGGATCGTATTTGAGGACAGCGATGAGACAACATTGATGTGTTTGAAGACGTGAGAAAACTTTCAATTTTATGTTGCAGATTTCGAAAAGTCTCGCGTCACCCCTACACGGCAAGGCAATACATGACCCTGTTCACATTCATTGATTTTGTAAAAGAGGAAGCTAAGTTAGACAAAGGATATTTAATTTTGCAACGTCCGCTGTATTTCCCTTGTGGTTTTGGTGTCACATCTTGCCATTACTGTCATATATCTCCCTCCCACACTGGCGGGGTAGAGGAATTGGCTCTGGTGTACGGCGTCCGGCTGTCCATTTATCATACTCGACCGAGCACTCCCTGAGTGCGTTCCTGTGTACGTCTGCCGGCGGAGATATGTGCTTGCTGGTTGTTTTGTTTACACGTGTTGCGACGTTCGCAACGTCTGCAATGAACATTATGACTGCAGAATCGAATTACAAGTTCTTTATTGCAATTGGAATCGAAATGAAACCCATCCCTGTAGGAAATTGATTAAATTATGCTATTAAACTTATTTCTTTGGCTGATTTTTTATAATTTTTTAGCATTAAATATTGCGAAATGTTCACAAAGAAATGAATTTTCTAATTAAAAAAAAATTTCTAGTGAAAGAAAATTTCTAGTTATTTCTTTTGGTTATTCTGAGGTATGAGTTTTCAGTATCATTTTCTTCACCAGATTGGAATTTCCTCATGTCTTCCAGTTAAAGCATTGTCCCTGTCGAAATCAATTTTAACTGTCCCGTTGTTTATTAAACTCATTATATCTAGCTAGTATCTTTTTACACATTCTCCTATGAGTACCTACATTATTTTCAACGTTATATTTATTTTTTATATATGTAATCAAACGCTTTTTAACATATTCGTCGTCAAAAATCCGTTAAACAACAACAGCTTATTCCTCTTCTTCGATAGCGAAATCTCATATCAATTTACAAACAATTTGCCAGCATGTTTTCGAAGCGTTTACCTATGCAAATGTGACACATTGGCACCTGAGTTACGAGTGCATCGGTAGCGTTATATCGCACGGAGCGATCGCATCGCAAGACATCGGCCGCCCGGGTGCGTCGCCCCAAGCGTCCTTCATTGCCCTTTCAACGAGCCGTGTATGACACACCATTGTTGTACAACGCCATTTTTTTACTTGGAATACAGAATATATCATTATATAACTTTTTCATTGCATAATTTGAGTCCTTATTAGTTGTGGGTGGCTGTGTTTTACTCGAACCAAACATTGCTCCTAGAATCAATCTTTCATTTGTTTACCGTCCTATTATTTGTAATCCCTTAAGTGTAATCTCTTGCTTTGTGTCCGGTACTCTATGCAAACATGTTATGTTAAACTCGTATTAGATAAGTGTAGAAACAGTTTGCTAACCAGTCGCCTGTAAACTACATTAAATAACTCGTTGCCCTCAGTTGACTTTTACAGCTTTAGCGGGAATATAAACAGCTGATACAATCTCCTTTAGTTTTATTCTCACGCCAACCGTACTATGCTAAAAAAGATTATATATTATAATATTTTATTGTTGATATATCCATTATAATATATAGGTATATGCTTTTAGCTTCCATTGGCTAGAGCTAGATAAGACTACAGGAAGCTGTAAATGGTGAAGATTTAGCATACATTTCAGAACTTTATGAAATATAGTATCTACTTATTAATTATAAACTGTACAGTATGTACAGACTGTCTCACTAGAGGTCCTGGGTTCGATTCCAAGGTCAAGCAAACTGTTATTGGGTTTTTCTATGAAATTCTCAGTAGCAGCTCGGCGTCTGGATTTGGGCCTGGTTAATGGCACGCTCCCTATTACATGGGACCTAAACATACCGGCTAAGTGTGGGTGCATATGAGTACACCTCTGCCTTAACCTTCGGGGAATACAGGCGTGATGGCATGTTATGTGTTACGTACAGTATGTATGAAATTTACACTCATTATTGAAGTTAAAATCTTAGGATAGTAAATAGAAACTCTTAAACATGCAGCCAGATAAACACGGAACAGTATTTTATAAAACTTTATGACGCCCGGGCTTCCTGAGGACTCATGCGTATCTGATGGACTGCATTTCTCCAATCCCATTAAAAACTTAGAAAAAAAACTGCTCGTAAATAACTCACACTGAACATTTTACAAACTGGATCTAACAATTGGCTTACAACACTAAAAAACAACATACAATTAAATGTTTTACTTATTGCTTGGAAGTTTAACAAGTTTGTAATTTCGCAGGTGCTAAGATACAAAGTTAATGAAGCTGTATGACTGCTCGTACCCTAGTTACGTTTTCCAGACATTTAAAAGTTGAACGAAATTAAAATTCAGTATCGTGTGTGGAAGACGCTAACGACCCACGCTTTATGACACGTAATTACGTTTTAGACCTGCAATTATTCATGTCACAATGTTTTCCACTTTGATGCATCGAGGAAACCTCTCGCTTGCCAACTCATTAAAATGGAGACTCAATAATTTGTGTCGGTGCACCAATTATTCGTGTTATCTTTAATCAAATAGAGACGGAACTCCGCCGAGGTTGTTAAGGAGTGGGAATTAAATCTGAAACTCCGGTAGAGGCACCGTAGCTTTTTGCCTCCGTTCGGCTTGTAATGAAATAATAAAATCTTGCACTTTGATGTCTACAGGGCGGCCGCAGCCAGTGCGAGGGGGTGGAAAATCACCCGCGGCGTGTTTCCTCCGACGTCGCACAATTTCAACGTCGAGAGGGAAGCATCGCGACGGAAGGCGGCGTTAAACTGGAGTGCGACGCCTCACCACTCTGACCTATAAACGCCAGCCGTGAGACGCCTGTCTTCATATCCCCGTAAATATTTTGTTACTCTTCATCCCGTATAATATTTATGGGATAGGGACCTCTGTTGCGATTAGAATGTCGTTTCTTTGCAATTTTGAGACTTGAGAGCTTATTTCCCCTGCCATTCAATATGGATGTTTGAATAATTTAGAAGGGAAAGTAAGTAGTTGTATCAGAAGGAATTTTTAAAGAGGCGGATCATTGGAGTCATATGTACGTGCAAATATATCGCATGGATAGATAAAAGCAGGCTCGCCCACACACGGCGCTCATGCTAATTAAAACGTCTCAACATATAGAGCAAATTTTTTTTAATGTGGTTAAACTTATTAGTTTGGTGGTGGAAAATGTTGACATGCAGCCTTTCTAAGTTTATCGCATCATCATCATCCTATAACATTCAAATGCTGGTAGTAGGCCTCCTCTAATATGCGGTTTATTCTGCAATTTTATCACACACCCAAAAAAATTTTAGTGTAAAGTGGTTTCGTACATGTCTAAAATTCCATGGAATGCGCCTTTTATTTTATTAGGATCTCCAACAAAGAATACACCTTACATGCTACAGAATATGGTACAGAGTTTAAAGCCATGTGCTTCTTTAATAATTGGAGATCACATGCGACATGAGATTTTATTTAATTTTTACTTTTACTATGGTAAAATGCAAGTGTAAACTATCTACACCGATTCTATCTCGTTTCTACCGGATGAACGGGCAGTGAAATGAACAATGACTGACCTAACAGAATAGCTGCCCTAGAACAATAAGTGCGTATGATAAATTCGAGGTCCGCACGGCTAAACATCAAGCTATACAAAACCAATTTAAGCTGGCCTTGAATTGTATCGAGAGCCTTTACAATGGGAGGTCAATATAAACTGGATTTATATAGCTTGTGTAGCCGTGTGTACATTGAAAAGAGCATCGGCAGGAAGACGTCGAGACTCGGCCGCGACGACATTGCGGCGTCAGAGACAATTTTCCAATCAATTGGCCACTGGTCCGCCCGTTGTCACTCCGATTACTATTAGTGTCATCAACTATGATGGACAGTAATCGCCATGTTCAATCGATACAGTATTCGAAATTTAAATTCAATGACAAGTTTTAATATCCTTCCGCGATTATAAGGACAGAATTGCATATTTGAATGTAAACGACTGATTGTTACAGAAATTAAAATACAATTTACAATAAAACATGTCTATAATGTATTTGTATTTAAATACCACCTAACACTTGAACTTTAAAATTTACATTTAACGTTTTCTAGACGCTCGAAATGACTTTGTAACGAGTACATTCGCTTTATTTTACACAGACATGCAATATTAATATATTTAAGTTAAAACGTTTAATATTTATGCGAAGTTATGCAAATCTAGAGATGTTTTCTGTGTCAAATAGCAAGTCCGACAACTGAATTAAAAGATTTTCTCCGACTCCAAGGAATACATACATTTTGAGCCTCAAAAGACCATTAAGCATGAAATAAACGGCGCAACAAACAAATGAAAACTACGTTCATTATAATGACTGAGCAAGAATTTTAACTAAAAAAATAATTAATTGGCGTCGTTGTTATGCAAATTGGTTTGTGTATGAGAAAAGTATTAAAAGAAAGAAGAATAACGCTGAGAAAAAATCTGACCGTGCATATAAATACTAATGTAATTAGATAGTACGGAGTACGCGAGTTAATGACATACACATTTGTATTAATTACGTGTAACGAATAACCGGCGCGTTCGCCGTGAAATTTTAATAAATCTGGCAGCTTGGTGGAGTCTACAAAGTGAGGCGACAAAAACCCCGTCCACCTCGACATTTTTTATCCCTTTCTCGTTCAGTGGAGAGTGGATAAGCGGACGAATTCGGGAACATCCAATCCCATTATTAAATTGTTGGAATATTTTCTTTAGACTCTAAATTGAAGTGGAATTAAAATCTGCTTCAGTAAAAGGATTGTCCTTTTCTCTTTTAAACTTACAGTGTCTACAGCTTACAGCAACTATTCAAGAATCTAAAAGACAATAAGTATTTAGTAATTGAAATAAAAGTCCACTGCGATTGAGAACCATTCCAAATGTCGGGATTGAAACTAATAATTATCAATCGGTAAAAGGTATAATTTGTTTCATCATCAAATACTGAAATAAGAGTAAATTGATTAATAAAAATATATATTTATTAAATTCATATTGTTTAAAATCCTTAAATATTCACTGGGTAATACATAAAGACATAACCGCAAGATATAGTTCATGCGGCAAAAACTATGGTATATAAACATATAACGACCATGGCTGTTAAACTTTCATCAGCGGTAATTGCGTTGCATGAGTACGTGTGCTTGTATAACCATAGAATATAGATACCCAGAAGATCTACTTGGTACAACACGTGAGAAATCTCATCGCTATAGGACAAACAATTATGGCTCTCGGATCAAAATATTGCTGCAAGAGCAAATTGTCATAGCATCTACAAGTGCTCCATTCTAATCGGAATTAGATAACTAATTTATCGAGTACTTAATCCAGATTTATTTTCAGGAAGAATTGAATTCCCATTTTGGTTTAATCCATATCAAATCTGCTTCATGTATGTTTAAGGAATGGTCCTTCTGTACGTAATAATTTCATGTTATAACGGAGACGGCCCCGCTAAAGCTTCGTTCTCCACTATGCTCCGGAAGTGTTCTCTCATCCACTGCCCTATTTATAAGCCAAGCTACCTAACAAACGTTAGCAGGCGTTTGTCGGCAAGGGAAAATTTCGTATAGAATACACGTCATTTTCTCGGTATCCGTAGGCAAATTTTGCGATCAAAAAAGGAAAGAGCTGAACGACAAAAAAAGAAATAAAATATCTCCTGCTAAGCACTACTCGGTCCTACGAGCCGTATTAAGAGAGAAATTTATTAGTCGAAATATCCATCACAAAGTTTCACAGATGTTTCTGATATAACTGGAATCGAGGCCCTGCACATTTCTTGAATATCTGTTTGATATACTAAAAATAGGAAAGTATATGTTGAATTCGGCGAATGAAGGCATAAAGCGAGTGTCGTATGCTGTCGATTTGTTTATTTTGCATCCTCGCTACTGCTTTAATTTGTGCGTTAATTAAGATCATGTGCCGAATCAAAAACGGTATGAGTGAAATGGAAATATGAACGGAAAAAAGAACAAATGTGTGCAGTTTTTTTTCTTTTTCATACAAAGGAACCCTTTGGAAAGATATCCAATTATAAATATTTAAAGTGTGTAAACGCAGTCAGTGGGGTTCTGTAATTCAATTCGTCGGTGTTGAGTTTCTTATTGACGTATCCATTAGGTAGGTATTATTCGAGTTCTAGGGTGACTCGGCGGCGCGCGGCGGACACGGAATGTTTTCACAAGCTCCACCGATGTTGGGCACGATATTTCTAGAGGAATTTCGAAAGATTAGATTGGAGTAATGAGCTGTTTCAGTTCTTTGCGGTGAAATAAAGCTGTCTACACTAAGGAGGTAGAAGAAACGAGTGAAATATTATACCTAATTAAGTACAATTTTATTAAAACTTTTTTGTTTCACGACTGGGCTTTGTTTTTGATCGCTTTCGTAGTAGCATGGCTTCGTAATTTTCACAAAGGTCTACGAGGCTTTGCGGAATGGGTTCACAACCAAGGGCTTCAATTTTCGAGTTGGTACGATGTTTCATAATTGCTATAAATCAGAAAATTTATAACGATAGTAATTATTCAATACTTTCCGAATAATTCTGTATATCTAATTAATAAATATTATGTCTTGAAAGACCTCAAAACACGTTATATAATTATTTATTATTTCCTGCAGAGAAAGTATTTGAACAATGTGTACCTATTGTCAACATTTCCTGTGTCAATCGCCAAATCATTTTGAATTACAATTCACGTATCGAATATCCGTTTCCTTTCAATTTGGCTATACACGACAAACTTGTCTAAACATAACTAATAACCTTATTGCGCGGAAGTAGAATTGTCAATTACCATATGTTATACAGTTATGCCATAAAAAGCTAAGAAATTGTTCTACATTCGGATCAGACAGCATGACTCCGAGAAAGATAAGCTAAAAAAACATTACTACATTTTCTATGACATTATAACATAGTTTTAAAAAAATATATTATTATTAAAGTGGACTTTATTGACAAGAATTGACTCAAAACAAATGAACATACATGTTTTAACTGCCTGACTAACTAGACTGATGATGATGATTCTCATGTCAGCATGAGGTACATTTAAATAATATTAAGATCACATTGTAGTTATAAAATTAGGCAATCAGCAGGTTGGTAGCAAGACTGACTCCCCAATAGAAGATGAGTCCAGTATTCTAGAGCCCATCATATATTTTTTTTTAATATCAGAAATTATATAGCCGTGACTATAGGACTAGATATGGCAAGTGCTGACTTTAGTCGATACGAGGCACCCTATAGACTCTCCCAGGAAGGCAAAGACAAACCAATTTCGGGGCTATAATTTAAGAGTATATTACGGTCATTCACGGAGCTTTTTTAACTGCTCCCAAATTCAGTTAATATTGAAGTTAGTGCTTATAATCATCATCATGACCTGAGGTCATTATTGAACATGCACAATCTAAATTCCAAATAGCCCTGTTAGTCCTAAGCCCTCCGTGTGTAAAGATAATTTTGAGGCATTGCAAGTGCCAACGTTAAACATTAACCAGGTTCAACTAAGGTCAGATAGACGCCAGGCGTCATAAAACACGCATGGCAGCTTAGGGATTCTGCTAATGGTGTGCTAAAAACTATATATAGTGCCTGTTGTAAGGAGAAAAACCCAACAGACGAAGCTTAGACCAAGAAGTCTTTTTATTGTATCGACATCTACTACAAAGCAATACATATCGTAGTTAGTGATACAATTATCAGGTAGATAGTTAGACTACCTTTAAAATACACCCAACAACCATCTGCACATTATTAATAAAATCCAATAATAGAACAAAGTTCATTCTAAATATCAAGCTCAATACGCCCAAGAACGCCTATCACAGACGTGGATAACAAATCTGCGAAGTTAAAGTTAGGCGGGACATGTGTATAGAATGCATCTGGAAAGGTGGGCTAGGCCTCGGAGTGGGTTCTTAAGAAAAATTGCCGACGCCAGGGCAGACTAAGAAAGCGCTGGCGGGACGATCTGGATGCATTTATAGCTGACCGGGCGGAGAATTCGACGACGTGTGGAGTGTTATGGCAAAAACCTTTGCTTTGCAGTGGGACAGTATAGGTTAATAAAAAAAGTATCAAAATTCTCCAAGAAGCCTTCACGCGCTGGACCTCATAGATTATGCCGTGACCATTAAACGCGATCAAGAACAGATTGTTACACAATAATCTAGATACAAAATTACAATACGAAACACTTCTAAAAAAGTGAACACAAATAAAAAAATTACAATACGAAAGCAGTTAGACAGATCAATACAAGAAAGTACGTTAAAAGGTTAGAAGCTTATTGGTCGTTAAAGGAAAACCGAAAGTGATTGCAGATGTCAACGAAGAGAAATTCTGAGAATGCCTATTGAAGTTTTTAATCAAAATTCTTTTCAGGCATTGCAAGCAATCTTTTCTGTTGCTGGAAATTGTTTCAATGCTTTACGTAGGGATTTTATAACCAAGATCAGTATAATGGTTTGTGTAACAAGAACTTGAAGAGATTTTACTTCATAGGCAATGTCAAGTTTGTTAGTATAGTTAGAGCAGTTTGGACTTGGTTTGGTGACGCGGACATAAGGACCAAGGATATAAGAGTGGGACAGTTAAAGAGATTCATTATTATTTAAGGAAATACTTATTTCAAAACGGTCTATTTAATAACTCTTCTATTGCTTGCATTTGTAAGGCTGTTGGTAATTCTATCTATTGGCACAACCCTCGAAGTAGTAAACAGTTTCAAAACCAGCTTGTGTTCGTAACGGTGGGTGGCGTGCAAGTTTGCACCTTTGATCTCTCGAATGTTACACGTATGTGTATTTGAATGTACTTATAAATCATTTTATAGTTCGGGGAACTTTCAATGTTACCTTTGCGGATTGGATTACTGACGACCTGAAACTAAGGTTGTCCCCTTTTTTGCGAGATTTTGTATGTATAAAGTTGGTGGCGTGGTTTAAAATTTATTTAAACACTAACCAGGTTTCTTAATGTAAAACCGAAAGGTTAGACATGGGTATACTTGTGTAGTAGAGAGAAAGATTTGAGGACATTGCGATTTAGTGGGCGCCGATCAAAGCGCAGATCGTAACTCCATTATCCTTTAAAAATCATTTGCCTGATAATAAAATCAGATAAAAGACCTTATATTCTCTAGCTGCGATTATGTGGCAGGTTTGGTAATGAAGTTTGAATAACAGCTAAAGTAGAACAGTTTAAATTACAAAGACACAGCTGACTTGCTATAATGGAAAACTTCATGAGGATACCTGAATTTGTTATCTTATCGCCAATTATAAGCAATGAGCAAGCGTTGTAATTGAAATCAATGCTCATGAATTTGTTGTCTATTATTTGAATTTACTTACCTACTGAGAAAGGATATAAGCCAGACTGATTTCTCGCTTGCAACACACCAATTTCGAAATACAATGCGAAATTGTGGTTTCACAAATCGCCACAGACTTGAATGTAATTTAAGAGTAAAAAATTTCTTCAATAATGACTAACCCTATTAGTTTCCAACGCCTATAGGTGTAAATAAACAATCGTGGCCACGCCAAACCGTAACCCTTCTCCGCTGCACGAGCAATATAACCGATATCAAACCGGTAACCGGTTCTGTAATCCGAACGCGGCTGCCAACTCATTTTGAAGGGGATTCGTGTTTGAGGAAACGCCGTCTCCAGTCAGATATGAGATTTTTGCCGGGACTGACATCGACCACATGATTGTAATGACAGCGGAGCGATGAGGCAGGGTTTAAGTTTGGCTTTTATACGTTGTAAGGTATCGAGAAACACACATGATACCTACTCATATTTACAATTTACATCGAAGGCAAATATTTGATGTATGATCAATTTATATCGAAGGCAAAAATTTTATGTATGATCTAGTAAATGAATGTGTTTTATAGTACCCGTAGAAATATGATTCGTGAATGGTGCAGCAAGATCTAGGTGCTATTTACAAGACACAAATAACATTTGCTTTTGGCTTTCGAATCATAGCCTATCTTCGAAACTCTACATTACCGTCACACTTGTTGTACTTGTAACGTACCCCACTCTGGTCAGTGGGCATAGAGTAACCCTTTTGGCGCTAGTGTAACCGGTCATGTAACCGGAGGCCGGTGGCCGGCGGGGTACGTTCGAGGAAGCGGCCGCGTTCCCACGGGGCTCGCGCGCATGCGCCAGCTCACCGCAGACTACCCGCGCGGACAACGTACCTGCAAACAAAAACCTACATGTTAGCTTATATTACTACTCTATGCATCTTGGTGTACTGTATAGGCATGTAGGATTGATATCCATACTGTGTAATGCCAAGTTTTAAGGCCAAGTCAACGTAGCAGGAAAACAAATATAAGTAGCACAATCATTACGACGGTTTTATTTCTTCAGGAAAACGGCCAAGGATAAGAAACTAAATACAGAAGGTCAGATAAAAACTCCACACAAAACCTTTTAATTACTCACATAATGTACTCTCGAGTGTTTATGCTACAATATTAATTGCTAAAAATAAATATAAACTAGTGGGTGTAACAGAGTGGTCTCACTCGCAAGTCAGTGACACAGATTCAATAGGATATTCAAATAATGAGTTCCGATAAGAGACAGGTTCCTCTAATGTGTCTGCGTCGACTTCCTACCCCGCATATCTGTCAGCATTAGGTGCACATCAAAGGCACCGTTATAGTTGGGTTATTAAATCCGCGATTTATTTTGTATGTACTAAGGTGGCTAACAAGCAGCCTATGCCGCCGTAGCCTATGGACGCTTGCAACACCAGGATTATCGTTTGCGTGTTGCCGTCCCTGTGAGAAGGAGGAATTGCGCGAATTTTTTTGATAGATTTAATAGTTTTCGGAGCATAATGTAGAAGCACATAGCTATAAGAAATAAAATTGGGAGGTCCTTGTCAAGCAATTGAAAAGCAAAACGCCAATCCATATAAAATAAGTATAAATAAAGCAAAGTAGTAGAATTTTCTAAACAAAATGTTTTTGTTCAATACGAAGATAACCATAATCGTTTTGAGTATAAAAATATTTCAGCGTTCGTATTACAAGGCAACATTGGCAGACATCGCTCACGTTTCGAAATATGCTAATGTATTTAAACAAAGTCATTGTCAAGTGCGCGCGGGCACATTGCCATAAATGTTGTTGATATAGAACTTGTTATTTCGTTGTCTCATTTATAAACTAAACTTTTCGTCAGTTCAAATTATAGTACGGGATTCCCTGACGAACTTATGTCGGATGCCACTTGAAGTCTGTCAATAAAAGTTCGAGCCGAATAGAATTAACAACTTCCTTGTCATAAAAATAGCTATAAACTTGATCATCTATATCCGCAGGGTGTCATCTAAATTAAAAGTGTTGGTTTTTTTATTTAAGGTTGAGCATTCTAAAAATTCGTGCCATTTGGTTATCATTTTATTTTTATATTATATTATTATTTTTTCATTTAATCCTCGTCGGATTTATCAGACAATAGAATCTCGTTTTAATTGTGCCTGTATTTTTTTTATTATATTGTTTGTAAAGTGTAATGTTTTATCTGAAAATTCCGACTTGGACGGTTAAAAGGCTAACTTCATGATTCTGAAGTGTTCACTTCCGATCATTTCGATGCGATGCGATTCCGATCCTCTTATTTCAGTGACATGAAAATATCGACCGGTTTTAGAAAACTAAACCGCAAAAATGCACTGCTAATACTTTTTGGTCCTTCGCTCCGCACACTTAGCGGCCGCGTGTTGGCACGGTGCGGCGCGCAGGAAGCGAGCGCGTAGGCGGACGTTTAATACGGGCGAGGAAGCGTCGTGCTCGTGTCCGGTGCCGCACGACGTGTATCGGGGTTTGTCACCTCTTATGCTTACGTATATGCTCGTGTTGCAAACTCAGATTTTAGTAGTTGGGTGTGGCTGAAGGAACTGGACTTTTAGTCAAACTGCTACACTATGTTTCTTCATAAAGTATATGGAATAATTTAATTTTATACCCGTGTGTCTTTAGGCTCAATGACCATAAGAGCTAGAAATTGAAGGATTAGGGATGAGCATCTTTGGGCAAGATTTTAAATCTTTTGTTTTACAGTGTACAGAGTAAAATTAATGACTCAGACTTCCGTAAAATGACAAACATCTCAGCCTTGAAACAACATCTGAAATAATAGTGATGGACCCACGAGTAGAACTTAGTCTTATCCTAAATTCTCAGTTCAGGTAAACAGGTAGCAACGCATTATTCCAACGCATTATTCAGGTATATTTCCATTTCCTCGAATAACACAAAAGCGAAATTCATACAAGCACGTGTTCTAGCTCATCTGTTATTGTTGTGCATACCGCGAAACACATTGAAAGACCCTCATTGTACCTTTTGCCGGATTGTAAACATTGATGCCTTGTTGGCGGGATTGTTGCTATCGTACGTAATTAAGACCAGTCAAAACACTGCGGTGCGTGGGAATGATGTAATAAAATCGTAAGCGTTACGGGTGTATTGGTAATATAGTTTTTCTATTTATGGATCCGCGTCATTGGACGACGGTTGTGTACTGTCTGTCTTTACCTGGAATTGGAGCTGGAATATAGCTGTAAGATTTGCATTCGGCTCGTGTCCAATTCTTGGAGTGTAATGTGGCAAGTTATATACCTACGTTAATAAATAGATTACTCATCTATACTATACTCATACTCATCTATCATTTTATAAAGAAGAGTTCTTGCTGAATTCTTCTCCATAGGATCAGCTCTTTGGAACCATGCAACGAGGGTCAGTAACGTTTCATAAACGCGTGTAAAAGCTTATTTGAAATGAGAAGGAAAGATTTGTTTTAATTCGATAAAGTCTGAAACTACTGAACTGATATTTATATTTCTTTCATCATTTAAAAGCTACATTATACCAGATTAACTGTACACGTTGGCAAATACGAAATGCATTTATCCCTTAAAGAGTGGCCCGGGCTTTGGACCAAGTGAAATCGTTTTTTAATCTTTTCTAATCATTCTATTAGAGCTATCTATCAAGCTTAGCCATTCGGTAAAGCGCCTAAAGAGGATGAAGTGCGAAAATTACTATGCTCTTTTTATCCCAATTTTATAAGCTTAAGCCGCGAACCAGCTTTGGGGAGCTATTGCTAACCATATTTCTAGTGTTGCTAACAAGTTTCTTCTGGCTTATTGTTTTCGATAGAATTATTGTTTTTTTTCTAATTCACAATTCTTACAACTGTTCATTTTACAAACCATTTCTAGCGTTTCAATGCAACTTAACCAAACCATATCTAAACAAACCCAAAGAAAGACGAAGGGATCAGTAATAAAAAGGCTAGTAATAAAATAAACATGAGAGGTTGCGGCGCGGCGCGGCGTTGCCGCTCAGCGTGCGCTTGCGACGCACAATGGAACGATCTCGAGTTCTCGACCAGCAGTTTGTACCTGCGCTGTTTGCCAACGCGACGGTACTGCTCGTGTGTAAGATGAGCAGTAGTATAAGAATTTTCGTCTTTATTTTCAGTCCATTTATGTCATAGCGGAGGTAGCTTTAGTAATTCTGTCTGGTCCTTTTGTACGAAATGTTACTTTCCATTTCGAAACTAAAATTGATCAAAATGTTCCATATAACCACGTTCTGTTTTGCATATTTATAAAACTAAGTTTTTAACTTATATTCAGAATGCATATACTGTATCTAATTCTGAAGAAGAATAATATAACCCGAATTATGTGAACAAACAACCAACGTTCATTATTAATATGAAACCGATTCAACGTGAAACTACAGCAGTAATAAACAGTGTCATTATCATCCGATAACATTCAATAACTTAGCCGCAATTATCCTTAATTATCTTAATGGTTAGTTCGTTAATATCCAGTGTTTTTCGCCAGCCAAATTGTTGTTACTGCGGTTACTTATTGCGATAAAAACTGAGCTGAAATGTCCCATAACAAGCTATTTACTGTGCATTAGGTTAATTAAGAACATTTTGTCGTAATAACAGAAGCCACAGAGTACAGATAGTAGAGTAGTGATATACCTATTAATAATAATAAAATACTTATAAACAAATAATAGAGAGTATTAGTAATAATAATAGCATACGAAGTTAGAAGGAGTCATAAAACTACCTCCTCTCTCCTACATTTGCCGTGCCTGACAAGGCCCACACATGTTCCTTTTGAAACCACTGAAACATCTATTTAACTTGTGGAGTGCAATAAATGTATTGAGTATTGAGATTATAAATGTGACAAGGAACAATGAAACAGTATTCAGTTAGAACAAGAAGAAACTATTCCGTAATATTTCAGTGTAAGAAAAACAATAATCAGGTCAATAGCCCACACACTAATGGTGTTAGTAAATTGCAGATAAGTCTAAGGATAAAGCTTGGCACATGCCATAGTTAACAGACAACTTTTATGTTTCACTGTATTTTGTGTGGTAAAAGTACTTATATTATTTATGGCGAATTTATATTAAACAAGTGGAGCATAATATATGCGACGAAGTATCATCCATTTTAAACAAAAATGTAAGACTTCGTTGTCTCAAAATAATGAATGTTTAATCCTCCAAAGATTGGGAAATGTAACCCACATCATTTCGTCATTATTGATATTTCGATTGGTACAGAAACTATGTCATAATCAATGCGCAGCTCATTAAATCGTCAATAAAACACATGTGTCATAATATTCATATTGTTCATCAAGTTGCAGACTTGCAGCACTAGTGCACATGTGTTGTGCCAAGGACCTTTTTCTCAACGACAACGAGTAATCGATCTGCGTGAAATTGATCCGCTGGAGCCACGAGAGCGCTCGCAGAACAGGCACTCGCACGCGCAGGGTTACCATTCGTCAAGACTTGCTTTGACAGCTATATCATGTTAGTGTCAGTGTGTTTAAGTTCTTAGAGTAGGAATTTTTATTTTTAATTCCAAAAATATTTTAGTTTTGGATTACTTTACTTGACCGCAAACGACACAATAACCTATTTTCCAATCGAGTTTTGTGTTGTAAGAGAAAGCATCGTCGGCCAGTAACCCTGCACGTAACCGGGCGAACGCAGCGAACCCCTCGTTTCTACTAGGGGACACTTAATCCCCTGTCTATTTCAAACACGTTTCACCTCATTCGTTTCGCGCACAAAAAACTCTGTTATTAGATTTACTAAGTCCCTCGATCGATCCGTTGTTTGTGATTTGACAGGTTTTTTTTTTTCAAGCGAAGACAATCAAGTTGCTTTGTTATAAAAATTTAGTTTTTTTTTAAAAACAGGTCAATAAAAATAAATAGTCGTGAAAAGCCGACTTTTAAAGAAGCTATTAAAAAAACGTTTGTAGAAACAATAGATGTATGAAACGGTGATTTAATTAAAATATATACGATCTTAACAAAATTAGATATGGTATCCATATTTTTTTATTATACCCTTTAACATGGATGTCGCTTTTTACAGTCTTATAGTTAGTAGTCTCACTGCATTCCCGAAGTTACTTAGCTACAATGTTACTCAATTAAAACTTTATACAAACTTAATGCTTTGACTAACGTCGTGTATACACGTTTCTATGCGACATGCCACGCCTGTTTTTATTCTGAATAAAAGGAATACTGCCTCAGCTGGCAGTTTCGCACGACAGTCGTGAGAATCAATTAAGGGAAGTGGCCTCTATGGAACTCCCACTCTCTAAACTACAATTCCGCAGTCTCCTAAGTTTAGATAGCAGAAGTTTCACCAATTCTAATTCTAGAATTCTATTCCACTAGGAAATTTGTCTACGAAATAGATACCTGTTTTGTATGGCAGTATAGATAGTATTCAACTCACTTCTTCTAAGCTAGCGTCATCGGTGAGGAAAGGATGAGCATCTTCGAGTGATAAATGAAAATAACCGGCGAGGGGGGGCGGACTCCCGCGGTGCGTGTACACATGGCCTTATCGACCAGGCGGTGTGGGCTGAGTGGAAAGCGGTAGCGTTATTAGTGAATAATTGAATCTTTACAGTAGCAGCAGTTAGAAGAAATAACAGACTAGTGAACTGATGATTTTTATGATGTCACCCAAAAAATTAAAATCTTAAAATGAAAATTATAAGTAAGTAATTATAGGTAAAGAAGTTATAAGTATTTGAATATTATGCCAGCACTAATCTATAATAACTGCGAGGAAGATACCTATACAACATAATAATCCACCAACAATTTTAAACGCTTATATTTTAGAACTTTATTGGTCGATCTGAATTATTTTTCAGTATAGTAATTATAATTATAACATAATCTGTTATTTTGTATAAATCGAATACGAGTGTAACTATCTTAATTACTTGTATACTATCATTTTAGACATTCAAAAAGTGTCATAAAGGCACTTTCAGATTCCAATTTCACCTTGGCATGAATTAGCTTAAAAAATGATAAGCTAATGTAATTTAAAGTAAAACAGTTGGTTACTATAGTAGCAATGAGGCAGTCCTTTTAAAATAATAATGAATTATAGTCGCTTTTCGTTTATAAATCAGGCTGCGACCAATTCGTCCACACACGCGCTCTCCTCCGCTTACAATAATAAGCTACCACGCACGCGCCACGCGTCGCGTGTGACCGACGACTGCCGAAATAATTGTCCATTAACATCGCATACTTGTGGGGGACCGCCTTACAAATGCCAGATTAAAGATATGTATGTATCAATTACAGTAAAAGCCCATTGGAGCTGTGGTCCCATGGACCCATACATCTCTTGCACTTACACCACAGAAAAATACTTGTTATTATTGTGGTTACCGTATTAATTGACTGCTACTAACTAAGCCTTGTAATTATTGAAAATTATTGTTGAAAATGTATTTATGAAAATGTTTTGCTGCAGGAAACAATTCAGACATATCAGGTTCGATCCATCAATCAAGTTACTTCATCAGGTTATTGGTGGGGCTAAAAAGCTTCTAGGACCTATCTTAAAATTACGAAAGAGTACTGACACAAAGGTGAGATTTTTAATAGTACTGTCAAAGGTCAAACTAGAAGAGACGGACAGGTAGACATAATGTTAGGTAATTTTGGTCCTTCGATCCGCGACGTGGCATTAAACAGATTAGCCCATGAGCAATAACTGATTTTCTGAATAAGTGAAAGGTTATCATTCCTGAAGTTACTTCTATATTCAATATAATTAAGATAAATAAAATATTTTATGGGCGACTTAGAAACAAACATACCACTCTAATATTCCGTTAACTCCAGAAGATAAAAGCGTGCGTGATGCCCATACGTTTACTCTGGAATGTTATCTGGGTTAATTCACACTTGTGACGATTACGTCACGTCTAGGAAATGTTGGTCAAGATCGAGTTGGTTCGTGTCTCGCGCGATTTATATTGCCAGTATTTGACGGGAACTTTTATAGAACACGCTATGGGGTCGTTGGTTGACTATAGCTATGTGAAATAAGAACGACATATTAGTATTAAATTCTGGCCTAACAGACAACATAAACCAATTTTTTTGCCCGTATTCATATGAAAGGGCGTCAAAAGAAACGGATGATTTATCTCCGGGGCCATCAATAAATATTCAGGAAAAAAAGCTACAGTGATAAACTCATCCAATCAAAAGGCATCGTAAAATTTAACACGACATCTATAAGACGTTTACGTGATGCCCATCACACTTGTCCCAGCAGGGATGAAGAACGACCCGTAGAGGGGACATAGGGGAGAAGGGGACTGAACTCGTAAACCTAAAAATAGATGCGACGACACCACGCCTTCAATACACAAAACAAAATAGATATCGTCAGAACTATCAAACTGTGACACGATCCCGTCACTATGTAGCCGATATAAGAATCAAAATCAACTGTCTTTTGATCACGACGAGGTTTTCAAAACGCAATATAAAATTGGTACTGTTTACAGCGGAGTACCAATATCAGCATCTGTCAAAACAATACGCACCGGAAACAATAAACAGTTGTTTGACTAGTTAATTTTTAGGGGATTCTGTAGTATTAATGAAAATGAGCATTAATGAAAATATAGACAGTAAATGTTAATTACCGCCCCATAAACCGACTATAGGACTATCAATTTACCAATGGACTACAATAATTACGTATTTTTAATAATATATATTATAAAGCTAAAGAGTTTGTTTGTTTGCTTACTTGAACGCGCTAATCTCAGAAACTACGGATCTGACTTGAAAAATTATTTCGGTGTTAGATAGCCCATTTATCGCGGAAGGCTATAGGCTATATATATTCACGCTAAGACCAATAGGAGCGGAGCATAAATGAAAAATGTTGCAAAAACGGGAAAATTTTAAATGCAGAAAAGCCGAGAAACCACGCAGGCGAAGCCGTGGGCGGAAAGCTAGAGATACATATGTATAACGATCAAAACTATTCTACTTATCAATTTCTAGGAATTATTTGATAATAAGAGATATAATTTAGACCTCTTATATTTATAAACTATATGTACATATTTATAAACGGCCTCATTTGCCCAGCGTTCTGGGGACATTATTTATTACCTATAAAATAAAGTCATCAAAATCAATATAAGAAATTATTAGGTTAAATAAAAAAGAAATTATAATCTAAAGCCACGACTATTAAGAAATATGTGTCTGTTTAAGTAATGAAGATAGTAATAAAATATCTCTCTAATTAAACCTGTTTGAACTTTCAAGTGCCACTGTCTGACGTTATGAACAACTTAATTAAATATTTTAGTTGTTAAAGGGCGCTGATATACTATGCATCATTTCCAAGACGTTAAGTTTAATAATTACCATAATTATTGTTTTGTAACAATGAATTAATTCCAAATATATTTTTAATTCTTCAATAGTGCTGAAGTAGTCTAAGTTTCAATTATTCAACCGACCAAAAATTGTTTTTGAGTTAACTTTTATCGAAGTTTGCAGACAGAAATTCATTCTTTACCATATGGTTTGCAGGAGGCAGAATTTGTTTTTTGTTTACATAATACTCAAAACAAATACAGCATTGAGTAATATTTTTACCTGAAATGTTGACCCCGTACTGTTACGACATTCTGGCTTTAGGGCCAAGTAACTTTTGGGTGTTTCGGTTATGAACGAATACGAAACCATACAAATCGTTTTGATACAACTTAGTAAATTCTCACTAAGTTTGGTCGAAGTTATCGTTACGAAATAGTTACAGTTACAACCCATCGAGGGGAGAAATTACCTAACACCGCGTTACTCCAAGTGTTACTACGAGTTATAAAAAGTTGTCGGGAAGCTGTGCCGTAATACCCCGAGTTACCCCGAAGTCCGCTTCGTTCGAGGGGGAACTTTCTTAACGTTGTTGTCGTGTTACGAGAATTGGGTAATAATTTATTTAGCCTTTGTTTTTATTTCACTTAGACGATTACTCTAACAGCGTTGTGGTTTGCTAAATCTAATCTAGAATGATTTGTATGTTTTGCGAGTTGGAAAAACTACTTTGTGCAATACAAAAAAAAAGCTAAATACTAAAAAATCATCCTTCAAACAATTTTGGGTATAAAGGAAAGTTATTAACACTTTGTATATTAGAGAAAAGGTAGGTACCTATTTGATATTAAAATATAAAACTAAAATACCCAACAATCGCTACCCAGCAATTTGAAGCTTCATAAGAATGAAAAGCAGAAAGCGGGATGGAAAATTAATTGAACAAATTCGCATCAAAATCAACAAGCACGATTTGGGTGATTCGCAAAGAAAAATAACAATAAAAAGCATCAATCAAAAATAGCCACTGCGTTTATATGACATCGATGCGCGAGCGCGTTCTAAATCCGTGGAATGAGTGACAGCTCCCAATCAAACTTTAATCAAAGCGGCCGACAACGCCTGCGTCTGCGGAGTAGACGAACCTGGCCGGCGCGGCTAATTGAGCGGAATGGCCCCGGTACATATTGCGGCTGTGATTAAGTCACTAACGTCAGCGTACGTCCCTTTGTTCACGAATATTTCGGAGGTCGAATGACAGAACATGTCCGTGTGCGCCGTATTCGTAGTTTAATTGTGCATTAAGTGCATTTCCATATACATATGTCAAATCGTCTACGACGCCTTTGTAATCTGAATTTACAATTCTAATTAAATCGTCGATATTTTTGGGAACACTTACTTAAAAAACACTTTAAACAGTATTCTGATTAGAAACACACTTTTTCACAATTTAAAAACCAGTTACTATTTTATGTTCTCCGAATCAGTTTTGTCGCTAACCATTACTTAAACACATTAAGTAGTTTGGGTTTGGGTGCGACATAAAATCGGGCAATCGCTTCAGCTTATCAGTTCAACCTGTCAAAAGTGTCATGACATGAGGAAAGGATGAAAGGGGGGAAATGGGGAAACAGAAAGGGACGGACAACGCAGTGCGATATCACGCGCTCACGGAATGCCGGGAATGTTAAGTTTAGGCCCAGTCAAAGGGTTTTGAGTGGCTTTTAAAATTAAAACGACAAACATTGAGGTTCACATGGTGGTAATTGATTCGTTTAGTTTTGTTGCTCATGAATATTCTATTTTATGGTGTACGCTTTCAAAAACATGTTCTTTTTTAGGTTTTGAAATTCGAACGGTCGGTGATGATAAGTACCTAAAAGTATTTTTTTAAGAACATGGAAGCCCTACGTCTCGAAGGATTTCATAATCATACAATAACAAGCCTAATAACTTAAAATCAAGTTAGAAATATACATTATCTGTGGATCACCCAAATATTTATCTAGGGTGGGTTTTGAAACCATGACTCGGCCAACGAAAGTGAGCACCACGCAAAACGTGCAGTCAAACCACTAAATAAAAGTGTTTTTGTTATTTTATTAAATCTTGTTTCTCTTACTGTATTTACAGCTTATTAAATCTAGTACAACTATTATTTAATTTATGGTATGCACGGCTAGACATGAGGCTATAATATAAAAATCTTTATTATACCAAAAATAATACAGGTACAGTAAGCACATGCCCTAGACCCCACACTAGGATTCCGTGTCGTAGGGTCTAGTCTCTTTCAGTCCAGTTTCATCGAACTTGGGACAAGTAGGCTATGCATTTCCAATAAGCTCTCCTCATAACCGTCCTATCCTCGTAAGCCGCTCTCTTCTCGGTGTGTAGCTTAGTGTACAATCAGGGTATGGGTTTTTTTTTATATAGCTTTCTGCCCACGGCTTCGCCCGCGTGGTTTCTCGGTATGTATTATACATATAAACCTTCCTCTAGAGCCACGCTATACATTGGTGAAAACAGCATGAAAATCGGTGTAGTAGTTTTTGAGTTAATCGCGAACAGACAAACAGACAGCCGCAGCGGAGGACTTTGTTTTAAAATATGTACAAACATGGCAAAAGCACCGTCAGCCCCGCACAGAATAACTATGCAATAGATATAAAGAGCTTTTTCATGACTCTATGACGAATAATCAAGATAATAATTGATTTACATTTGCTAATTAAGTTATAAATTTAAACATCACTTGTTAAAAAACTGTTTCAAGGATTTCACTAACACGTGTATGTCGGTTCAGTTCAGTAGCAAAGTACCACCCTATCCGCTTGACCCATTAGAAAAAACTGTTATCAGCTGCGATAAACATCATTGTAATGTAATAAACATTTAGAATAATAAAACTTTACGCGTGTAAGAGAGGAATACCGATAGGACTTTGAAAGGTATTCGGTTAATTTTTCTTTTAAAGCTTACTTGCAATGTGGGTCGCACATTACTAGTATTCTTTTTAACCCCTCGTACTAAGCTAAATGCTTGTATTACGAGTGGGTTCACGGCGGTAATGCAATGGCGGGGTTTCGAACCGGCAACTACATGATCGCAAGTCCGACGCCCTAGTCATTAGGCTACCGCCGCTTCTAGTGTGGAATGCGCATTCCATACAGTTGATAGAATGAAGATAAATTACCCTGTCAGCTATATATAAAAATTTGCTACGTCATCGACATCATCAACACTTAAGGAAATTAAGGATTATGTATTTTATTTCTAGCAGAAGGTTTTACATCGGCATGTAGGAATACTCGACTTGATTGATGTATGATGTATTCTTTGTGAAAATTTCGCAATATTTAATGCTAAAAAATAATAAAAAATAAGCATAATACGGTAAGGCAACATCGTTCGACATTGAACTACCTGTAAAGTTCACGCTGTTCACGCTGTACACGTTCACGCTGTCTTAATTTCTGAGACATGGCTCAAACCCCATCTTATGTCCACCTCGTACTCACTACCGGGCTTCGTTCTTATCCGGAATGACCGCATTGGCAAGGGAGGGGGAGGTGTTGCCATATATCTTCGTAGCGACTTCCCTTACAAAATAATATGCTCTTCCTCTGGTGAATACTCAGCTTCTGCGGAGTTCCTTTTTCTTGAGCTTTGTGTTAGAGGAACTAAAGTTGTTCTTGGTGCCATTTATTGTCCCCCGACTGTCGAATATTTCACTGAATTAGATTCGGTATTAGAATCGGTGGGTTCGGAGTATACACATCACATTATCATGGGTGATCTTAACACGAACCTCCTTTCTCCTAACTCCCCTCGTTCCAGTAAGCTCCTACATCTCGTCGAGTCGGCTTGCCTACATGTTTTACCCCTCCAAGCCACTCATCATAACACTGTGGGTGAAGACACATGGCTCGACTTAATCCTAGTCTCCAATCCATCCCTCGTTTCCTCTCACGGGCAGCTTGCTGCTCCTGGATTTTCCCACCATGACCTCATTTTCCTGTCTTATGTCCTAAAACCTCCTAAACCTAAGCCCAAGGTTTTGTACAGGCGTTGCTTTGCGCGGATGGACGTTGAAAAGCTATGTCTCGATGCGTCTATCATAGACTGGCAACCATTGATGGTGGCTACTACGATTGATAACAAAGTGGCTATTTTTAACCAGATTGTAACTAACCTATATGGCACCCATGCTCCAATCAAAAAGGTTAAGCTAAAACGACCACCTGCTCCATGGATGACAAGAGGTATTCAGATGGCAATGAGACGGCGGGATCGTGCTTTTCGTAAATATCGAAGAGATCGTGACGAAGATAACTGGATTCTCTTCAAAGCTGCTAGGAATCGGTGTAACCAAATGATACGTAACGCTAAACGCCGCCATATTCTAGAAAACATCTCTTCCTCTTCTTCTGCAGATATTTGGAAGTTTCTAGGAACTCTAGGTATTGGCAAACCGCGATATTTAGACCTTCCAAATTCTATTGGTTTAGATAATCTTAACAATAATTTCTCCACTTCTTTTCCACTAGATAGTCTTACCAAATATCAAACCATAAATTTCATTAATGGTCTAACGCGTCCCAATGTAAAACCCTTTCGCTTTTCTCCAGTTGACTCGGGCGAGATTAAGAAGATTATCCTGTCCATTAAATCTAAAGCTGTGGGTTGCGACGGCATCAGTCGAAATATGATCACCACAGTTTTGGACCACATTCTTCCTGCAATCACCCACATCATAAATTTTTCTCATGAAACCAGTTCGTTTCCCTCCACTTGGCGCAACGCCCATGTTTTACCTTTGCCTAAGATTTCGAACCCTTCTCTTCCCAGTCACTTTCGTCCAATTTCTATACTCCCTTTTCTATCCAAAGTCCTAGAGGCTTGTGTTCATAAACAATTCTCCCGTTTCATTTTCACAAATAAACTCTTAAGCCCTTATCAGTCTGGTTTTAGGCCAGGTCATAGTACGGTTACTGCTCTCCTTAAAGTGACTGGCGATATTAGGGCTGGCATGGAAGACACTAAGGTTACTGTACTGGTATTAGTTGACTTCTCTAATGGTTTTAATACCGTCAGTCACGATATCCTTTTGTCCATCCTTTCTAATCTTGGGATCTCTCCTGAAGTGCTGGAATGGTTTTCATCTTATCTTCGGGATCGCCAGCAATCAGTCCACGTTGAGGAGTCGTTCTCACCTGGTGTAAACTGGAAACTGGGGTTCCCCAAGGTGGCATATTATCTCCTCTACTTTTTTCTATTTTTATAAATCTAATTACCCAAAAACTTCAGTGTGCGTATCATCTTTATGCCGATGACTTACAGCTGTACTCTCAAGCTAGAGTGGAAGATTTATCCGGTGCGATTGAAGCTGTTAACCAAGATCTGGACTCAATCAGGGACTGGGCTGATAGGTTTGGTTTGGCAGTGAACCCTAATAAATGCCAAGCTATAATTTTAGGCAGCCATCGTAATATCTACAAGATGAGCAATGTTGTTATTCCACCTATTGTCTACAATGGCATTACCATTCCTGTTACTGCTAGCGTGAAAGATCTTGGCTTGAACTTTGACGCAACGTTGAATTGGCGAACTCAAGTTTCAAGCGTCAGCCAAAAAGTGACAGGTATTTTACGGTCTCTCTATCGCCTTAAAAATTTCTTGCCAGGGCACATCAAAGCAATGCTTGTCGAAACCTTGATTTTCCCCACCATTGATTATGGGGATGTGTGTTACTTTGACCTGAATGCAGATCTTCTCAATAAACTGGATCGCCTTCTCAACAATTGCATTCGATTCGTTTTTAATCTCCGTAAATATGACCATGTCTCAGAGTATCGAATCAACCTGAAATGGCTACCCATTCGTCAACGCAGACACTTGAGGGCACTGACTACTCTGTACTCTATACTGTTTTCACCTAATTGCCCATCTTATTTAACTTCCCATTTCCAGTATACTTCTTCCTTCCACAATAAACACCTTCGATCAATGAATAATCGACTTCCTTCTCACCACTCGGATTTTATACACTCCACTTTCTTCGTCCAATCTATTCTGTTATGGAACGCTCTTCCTCTTGAAATCAGGATGCTCAACAGCCGGCAATCATTTAAAACTAATGTAAGCAAATACTTGCTGGACAAGACACAGTTGGATTCGTTTCGGAACTGATTTATTGTTTCCTTTTATATGTATTGTATTTATGTAAGTATATAGTTATATTTATGGTATATTCTATATATAAGTATATAATAGTAAAATGTATGTATTGCATATTATGTACATTTTTAAGTTTTACTAGTTTCTGCCCGCGACTTCGTCCACGTTGTAGGGAAAAATTCCCATCTTATGTGTTAATTCACGTAAATAAACTGTGTGCCAAGTTTCATACAAATTCGTTCAGTAGTTTTGGAGTGAGTAAGAAGCATCCACCCAGACGTTCCCATTTATTGTATTACGTATAGTACAACTTATAAGCCTTCCTCAATAAACAGGCTATACTAGCATATTTTTTCAACAAACTCTGCCTCTTTAATCTAGTGGTCCCAAGCGCGACTGCTAAGTTAGAGGTCCCGGGTTCGATTCCCAGGTCGAGCATAGCGTTATTGGGTTTTTCTATGTAATTCCCAGTAGCAGCTCGGAGTCTGGATTTGTGCCCGGTTAATGGCAATAGGCTCGCCCCCTATTACATGGGACCTAAACATACTGGCGAAATGTGGGTGGACATTAGTACACCTCTGCCTAACCCTTCGGGGAATACTGACGTGATGGTATGTTATGTGTCTGCCTCTTTATAATGTTATCATAGATTTGTTAACTTTAAAAATACTATGGAATTGATCATCTTTCTTATAGAAACATCCGAAATTCTGATTAGGTACCATTAAACTGCTTCATACACAAAACACAATAAATTAGTTTATTAAGCTACATATTACGTATAGACGATCTCATCAACTTTCGAATCTACTGAAGGTATCGATTTCAACTTTATTTTCATCTGTATGACATTAGGCTAATCAATGCGGCCTTTGTTAGATGAAAATACCAATAATTGTTTGGAAAAATCATTTGTTCATAAAAAACTTTTTATAATCGCCAGTTTATACTCGTGGAATTTAGAATCAAGTAGGTATCTATTTTTTCAGAAACAGTTGCGAATTAAAACTCAATAAAATGAATGTGGAACAGGTAGATAAACAGCGCTTATTTTTGTGCAAAAATCATTTCATATTCCACCCATAGGAGCTATCATAAACAAATTGTCTGAGCAAGTAACACAATATAATTATAATAGTTGCCGTGTGAGAAACAAATTTTCCTGAGGACGACACCGGCGCCTCGAAGTGTCTGACCAACTGAACTTGCTTATGGTCATAACAGCGAAACATAATTGCTCAGGAGATACTGCATGCGTTAAAATTGAAATAGGGTAAAAATTGAATCGAAGAATGAAAAAAATAAAATACTTCAGATAAACCTCTATAAACGAAATGAATGATTACCTCTACCGAAGCAACAATCTTAGTAGAGTTACTAACTCATTCGATTCGAGAAGTGAATCTACGTCGATTTTTAAAAAAACGTCCATAATTTCTTGTGGTTGGAGGTTTCCACCTAAGTGAGTCCTCATGTTCCACATCGGACTCAATTTCTATACCCGGGGCCAGAGCACGAAGCGTTTGAGACATGCGCTCACCTCATCAACTCTAGTTCCTCGGGTCATAACGGATAGAGTCAGAAGAAAATACCCAAAAATGAAACAGTAATCCTTCCCATGATGTGATCGTTTCGTCGGATGCCTTACAGAGTGCAGTTGACGTCTTCTAAGGCCTTCTTTTGCGCCGGCAGCGGGCGGCGTACACTTGTTACAAACGATTAGGCTGCACTCTGCGTCTATATCCAGGTCGAAGAGTATCTTAAACAGTTTTACCTCCAGGGAGTAAAGTGGCAGCAATCCCCGAAAAGGCAACAGCTAGTGCAATCTTTCATTCTTCTTTGTCTTCGCCCTTCAGCTAGTATTATCAAGTCAAAAAGATTTTTCCTTTACCACCAAGGGCGTCCGGAAAAAATTAAAACCTACAACATACCCTCTATAACTCACCGACCTAAAGTGGTTTTTGCGGCTCTGGGAGGCAAGATTCAAAAGGCATTATTATTGAAGTAACAATATCTTGAAGTGAGCAAGGGCGACGATTATTAACACGCTCATCAGACTCTACCACACTAATCCCATCAGTGCGCTCCAGCTCCGTGAAAGCTAGAATGCTCAACGCCATAAACAATCTTAAGGGTATTACATCGCTCAAATCCCAAAAACACCCTAGATTTAAAGAAGTTTCTAGATGAATCCTTATGTGCCTTTGCCATATAAAAAATATATGTTATACGTAAGGTCATCACAAATAAATTGTATTGTATATTTTTTTCATAAAATTGCCCCATTTTTTTAAAATAAATCCAAGAAAATAGTCCTTTTCCAAACTAAATTGCATTTTGTCTCTTTAACCGCTTAATAGTTTGTCATAAATGTTATACCAAAAAATTTGTAATGACACACTTAACAACTTGTATTGTTTATTTTTTCCTATTTCTTTGAATATTTTTAAATAATAAAGAAAAACCCAAAACTTCACTAGCGCCCCCCGTTAAGCACCCCCGCAATGCCCGTGATGAATACTCAGGACGCGAATATCAGTGTCTCGACGACTCTTGCGACGGGTGGGCTGTATGTGCGTTATTGTTAGCAAATAAATTACAAAAGTGATGATTTTTGAATGATTTATGAATTAAGCAATATCGTAAATAGTACAAATATAAATATTACGTAGAAATTAAGTTTGTAAATATATTTAAAGTAGTTTATAATTTTGTTTTTGTTCTTGATCATTATCATAGACTAACCATAGTGTAATGAAATCTACGGGCGCACTCCTTTGTCTGGCTCTAAATGCCGACAATCTTTTTTAATCATTTTAATTCAATTATACATAATAATCATGTTATCCAAAGTTTGAATGAACCTCGGAATACCTAAGTAGGTACCGACTGAGATACTAGTTTATCTGACCTCGTAAGTAAGCTGACCTTTTATTGTATGAAATTCTATATAATGCGAGCTCAGCTTATATGTATAACAAGCTATACCTACATCACCAGTACAAACTGACCGCTTATTGTACGGACAGTCTATATAATGCGAGGTCAGCTTATACTGGATACCTAGGTTTAACAAGCTATACATAATCACCAGTACAAGCTGACCCTTTATTGTACGGAAAGTTTTTAAAATGCGAGATCAGGTCAATAGGAGTTGCGTATTTTCATGTCACCAAAAGTCGTTATTCCCCTCCTTATCGAGACGTATTTCAAAATCCAAGATGGGGCAAATCATTTAAATAAATTGATATGGGTGTCAATTTCTAGGTATCTTGGGGTACTGATGATGAAAATGGCATTGATTTTGTAATCGAAGATGGTGGACATTATTTTTCTTTATAAATTGATATGGGTGTCAATTTCAAGGTTTATTGGGATGCTTATTACGAAAATGACATTAATTTTGAAATCCAAGATGGCGGACATTATTTTTCTTTATAAATTGATATGGGTGTCAATTCCAAGGTTTATCGGGATTCTCATTACGAAAATGACATTAATTTTGAAATCCAAGATGGCGGACATTATTTTCTTTATAAATTGATATGGGTGTCAATTTCAAGATTTATCGGGATGCTAATTACGAAAATGACATTAATTTTGAAATCCAAGATGGCGGACATTATTTTCTTTATAAATTGATAAGTACCTATGGGTGTCAATTTCGAGGTTAAACGGGATGCTAATAACGAAAATGACATCAATTTTAAAATCCAAGATAGCGAACATTATTTTACTAAATATTGATATGGGTGTCAATTTCAAGATTTATCGGGATGCTAATTACGAAAATGACATTAATTTTGAAATCCAAGATGGCGGACATTATTTTCTTTATAAATTGATAAGTACCTATGGGTGTCAATTTCGAGGTTAAACGGGATGCTAATAACGAAAATGACATCAATTTTAAAATCCAAGATAGCGAACATTATTTTACTAAATATTGATATGGGTGTCAATTTCAAGGAATGAATGTCCGCCATCTTGGATTTCAAAATTAATGTCATTTTCGTAATTAGCATCCCGATAAACCTTGAAATTGACACCCATATCAACTTCGACTTCGACTTTGACTTTGACTTCGACTTACGAAACTTTCTGCATTTCATGCATGTTTGTTTGCATGTTTTTTTCTCTGTAAAGAGAAACAAACATGCACGTTACACTTTTAAGTGTCTTTTTTTTCCGTCTAGTCCCCTTTCGCAACGCGCGATAAGGAACTTCGTTCCAAAAAGTAAAGTGAATAATGTATCATGTAGTAGCACCCACACTCAATTTGATGAATGTTGAAAGACAGCTCATCCTAGCTATCTCGGTTTCTGAGAATCTAGAAGGACTTACCTGATCATCATCAGACCCTCAGAATGTATCATGTAGTAGCACCCACACTCAATTAGATGAATGTTGAAAGCCAGCTCATCCTAGCTATCTCCGTTTCTGAGAACCTATAAGCACTTACTTGATCATCATCAGACCCTCAGAATGTATCATGTAGTAGCACCCACACTCAATTAGATGAATGTTGAAAGCCAGCTCATCCTAGCTATCTCCGTTTCCGAGAACCTATAAGCACTTACCTGATCATCATCAGACCCTCAGAATATATCATAATTATAGTGGCACCCGTATTCAATTATATGTAAATATAAATAAATGTTTTAAGCCAGGTCACCCTAGTTATTTTCATTAGGTACTAAAGTAATATGTAGAAAGGTGTACGTATCCCTTATTTCAAAATTATCAAGAATTACCTATAATAATTATAGATGTAGGTAACTCGTACAAGACTTTTATCTAGAGAAACAAAATGTCTTAAATCTTTCAGAGAACGAATAAAATAGGTAAATACGATGACGACACTGCGACATATCTGTATTCTTGCTTAATCTTCAGTTCCTTTTATTGAGTACGATCAAATGTCGATAGATGGCGCTGAAGTAACAAATACTAGCACAAAAACCCGAATCCTCAAGGTCATTCGGCAATGTAATACCCTTAAAATAATATGTGTACGAAGTGGCTCCGCAGACTGTGTGTAGTCTAAAGCGCATATAATAGAATTCACTTTTACTTGGATGAACAGTGTACACTCGTGCGTGCTCGCAAAAGACACTTGGATACCCCTCTACAGGCAAACCCCATCGGCGTCTATTAAATACTCCTCTTTGCTGCTTTTTAGAAATTGATATCGAGGAATACGGTCAGCTTTTGCGCGCTGCTTTTAGTATTCGTAATTTCTGATTATCTTTGTTGGCGATAAAGTACATTAAATTGTTATATATTCCACTCGGCATTTTTTTCGACTTCAAATTTCTATGAAACCAAGCTAAATAATATATTATTGTAAGATTAGTATTATAGTAATTGGTTGATTTTAACCTTTAAAATTTTAAACAGCGCCATCTATGATTTTATTCATGAACAACCTGAGCTCCGGAAAATATTAAATTTTAAATTTTGTGAATAAGTTATTTTCTGGGGTAAAATGTAGCCTATGTTTTAAGTTAGACCTAAAGGAATACGTCGGTGAAAACTGCATTCAATTCCATGCGGCGGTTTTTGCGTGATGCGGGTACAAATATACAGACAGACAAAAATTCTAAAAAATGTTGTTTTGGCTTCTCTTGCTCTAATAAAGACACCCCGTGTTTTTTTTTTAAATACCTTCAATGTACAGACATCGGCCTGTTACAATTTTATTATATGTTGAGATTAATACCTATTTTCGCCACATATTTCTCACTCCTATCCCTTTTAGTGCATCTACCGTGATCGTCTCTGCACCACCCAAAGGTCGTCTGGTAGAAAATGCCTAAGGCATTAAGACCGCCTTGTACATTTTTGTACTTAAGTATAAATAAATAAATAAATAAAGGCAGTCTTGTTGGTTGAAAGACATAGTAATGTCTCCAATATATGGTGCTAACGTCGCCTCAAGACGTAGAAAGTGGAAGTGAAATTTGACATCACAGGCAGTGGTCTCGGAAAAAATAATAAAAAATATACATATCTAGTTTAATCTGATCTCGCATTATATAGGCTTCCCATACAATAAGAGGCCAGCGTAAACTGGTTTTGTACTTATAGCTTGAGTGTGTACACAGCCAAAGCTATGCAAATCCATTGCACGCTGACGTGTGAATCCAATACACTGTAACTCGAGTTACAGTGTTTTGCCTTAATAGCGCTCATTTGATTATTTCGAGGCAGTTACATATCCCTATATTAATATTTTTTAATTTTATAGAACGTAGAAGGAGATATGAGCACATACAAAACACTGTATTTTAGTTACATTTATGGTTTGTTATGGCATAACACTGTGATTGAAGATACTGTGTTTTGGTTGAATAAGTTTATGCGAGATTAGTTGAAATCCTGAGATACAGTGTTTTGGATAACCAAACACACTGGAGACGTCGCGCTCGGCGACATGTCCCTATGCGTGAGCTCCACGCTTAGTGGTCGTGAATCACTGCTCTTGCTTGGACGCGCGGACGGTGTTTTGAACGACACCGCGTACGTTGCATTCGTTTAGATAAGTTTGTTTGACTGTGTAACAACAATAACAATGAGTGGATACCGTAATAGTGTATTAGTAAAATTGTCACAAAGCAATATAAAACATCACAACAACTATTAAGTCACAAAGAAATGATCAAATTCAGTAATAATTCTAAAGCAGCATTCCCCTAAGGGTATAATACTCGTATTCACAACCTGAAAGTCATAGAATTCAGAAGAAATAAATTAATAATATTTATCAGGAATGATTATAACGCAGATTTTAAAGAGATATCGTTTTGAAAAAGAATATAGAACTTGAATTGCAGAAAAGGGTATAACTGATCTTTTGGAAGAGGTTCAGAGGTAGGTTCCTAACCTAGAGGTATTAGCAAGACAAAAAAAGAGAGTTATTAGCACTGTGCAAGTCAATGCCTCAAACAAAAACAGTTTTTTTATGAAAATCTTATTGTTTCGGAATCATCGGATTTAATATAGTAGGAAAACCCTAAGACTTCAAAGTAATTTATAGACTGATTATATATTTGAACGTTGATCTCATTGCTAAATTGTTCCATATTTTTTTACTATGTTAGTATTATAATAACTATGAATGTTAAGTTAATTTTTGTTTGTTTTTAGTTGAAATTTCTTGAGTTGAGATTTTGTTAATTTTGTGTTTTTGTTCTTATTTCACTAAATATGTGATTAATATTTTATCTTTCGTGTTATTGTAACTTGATTAATATTTTGAATTTTATTTATCTTAAAATTTGGTTCGGAGAGATAATTACTTGAAAGGATTCTTTTGTTTTTATTGTAATAAACATTTTTAAAAATTAACCTAGTTCTATTTTTTAATATTTTTCTTATTTATGTTCTTTTTGACGCTTTATTATTGCCTATTGTTGTTAAGGCAATACACTGTATTTAAAAATACAGTATATTGCCTTAACAATAAAAGCTCTGTTCCCATAAAACTAATACACTGTAACTAAACATACAGTGTTTTGCTAAAACAATCGTTAACATTTTCTTCAAGTTTTATAGAGACAATACACATTTACTTAGATAATTCTAATAGTATGGATAGTATGGTTCTGAAATATATATGGCTAGATAAAACGTAAAAATACCTTTAATTTGGTATATAACACATAATATAATTTTATAATAACATTACCAAAACATACTAAAAACTAAAAAAAGTTTTAAAAGCCCTTTTCACGAAATAGATATTTCTGAGATACAGTGTTTTGGATTTACACGTCAGCGCTGGTTGTACCTCTAATTGTACAATAAGCTTATACAATGCGAGGTCAGCTTATATTGGCAATGCATAGCTTAAGGTGTATAGGTGTGTACCATGAAAGTATTGTTAAAAAAAAAAACGAGCGTAATGTAGATAAGATATTGACAAGCTTTCGGTAAACCGATGTTCATAAAATGTATTTTCCATGCAATTTTGTTTCGATTTTGAATGTTAGATTGCAGCTTATAAGCAGGCATAACCCGCCTCAATTAGTCACTGGTGTTACCTCTGACCATCCCTTAGAGAAAGCACTTCATTACCAATAAGTAAATGCTACAAATAAATAATTTATATATCAGAATGCCGGAAATATTCGCCACCACAAAAGCATTCAAAACAAATAAGTTTCAAATAAATTGCTACTATAAATCATCCCTGAATTAGACTTTAAATCGCATATTCACCATTCGTAAATAAAGTTCTATGCACACGTGGGCGGTCGCCAGTCGCTATAAAATTAAACGGAATATTTTTCTATAAAAGCAATGTTACTAATGGTCCAAATTACAAGTATGCAGTTAAACGTAGTGCACACTGGCGTATCGCGAGGCGTACATCGCTGTACCGGGAACTACACATGCGGCGCTTTCTCCGAAAACTCATTACCTCGCACGCGTCACGTAGGGACTATAACCGGTTTTATTAGGTTTCACTCACGCTCCCTAAGTCCGCCGAAACGCGGCTTGTCTGTACCAGCCTTTAATCTACGCCCACTGACTTCCAAACCAGATGTTGACTAGTTTTTTGAAGTCAAATAATGTATTTGAAGGTTTAATTAAATAATATACATCTTTGTATACTGTGTTGCATGTTTTATAGGTCTTTTTGACTGCTTGTAACATCTTAAACAACAGAGGAATGGATAATAAATAAAGCATTAACTACGTTACGTCTACACCGGTACGTGGGAATTTCTGAAAGGATTTAACAGTATTTCGCGAAAGGTTAGGCAGAGGTGTATTAATGTACGCCCACATTTCGACTATCAAGGTTCCATGTAATAGGGAGCAAGCCTACTGCAATTAACCGGGTACAAATCAAAACTCCGAGCTCCTACTGAACATTTCATAGAAAAAGTCTAAATAATTGTAAAGTATTGAAGTACAGTTCCAATAATAGGATAAACAAACTTGACAATGTTCTGATTCAACCCTCCACCACGCATTGGGGTATAGAGTTACTTCAAAATTCTAATTTTGAAAATGTTATTCGACCGGCAATTTGAAATCGATACTGCAAAGTTTAATCACAGTTTGCGGGATACTAATTCCTTCAACACAAACGAGCCAGGTATCGAGAAGTTTGTCAAGATTGGTCGGTAAGGGTTGGTCGGTCTTGCTACCCAAATATTAGTTTATTGTATCTAGTCGACTGGGGTACGGTTATCGCATCTTGCGTAGTTGTTCGCACCCTTGGGATATCGGCAAGTGTTAGTTTCAGGAGTAGTGTTAGGGTTTAATTGATGTGGTTTGTTTAATTGCCGAATATGTTTTAAGGGAATTGGGGACTGCCTTATTGGTATCATATCATGTGATGTCCTGGGTTTGATTCCGAGGTCGAGCAGTGTGACTATCCATAAAATTTCGGTAGCAGCTCGGAGTTTGGATTTTTGCCTGGAAAATGCAATATGGGAGCGGCATATAACCGGTTGTCTATGGGAGAGGCCTTCATACAACAGTTGACCTCATTTGGCTGATAATTATGATGATGATGATGAAATGCAATATGCTCGCTCCAATAACATCGACCTAAAAACCAACTACCAAACAAGTACTCTGCTTAAGCGTTACGGGATACAGGCATGATAGTATGTTGTTTTTATGTGGGATTGGATTAGGAGGGGCGTTGTCTTTGCTTTATTGATCCTATTATTAATGTTTCTTTGCTTATTGAAGAGTAAATGCCTATTTTGAATTACTTAATAAAAAGAAATACGGATCGATACAAGATGGACCAGGTGTTAACCGAGCTTAATCCTCATAAATTCTACTCGGAAGTCTACTTTACAAGCTTTTGGATGTTGTTGTAAATAAATTTACATAACTTACTGATTGTGACACTTATTTATGTTACAACTGTTTCTTACGGAGTTTATCTCGGTAGGTACCTATATTGATATTATTCAATCACATAAATTAAATAATTTAATCGTCACTATGTCCAATGACTTCAGTATTGGTTAACGAAACTTTAAGGCTAATATATTCAGAGACAAAACTTATATTACTATGTGTCAAACTAAAATAAATTTAGTATATTCGTTTCTTTCTTTCAAAACTAGGTGTTTCCCGCGGTGTCACTCGCATCATAAAGGACTTTTTAAAGTTAGGGTCGGTAAAGGTAAGGTAGGCCTAGGGTCTAAAACTATCTCTATTCCTAATGTAATTCAAATCGTTTTAAGCGTGAATAGACAAACTGACAAACAGAGTTGCTGTCAAAATTGAAGTGTTTTTTGACATTTGTCAGCATAACTTTAGACTTGGACTTGTCCCTGAATCATAGCCTTCATACAAAATAGAATATGCAAAAAGAACCAGCATCCATTATTCCATAATTATTAGAACGTATCGCAAATGGGACACTTAACTAGGGCTACACAAGTTTGCACCGACAACTATCGCAAACTAACTTGCAGCAAATATCTAAAATTAATTCTCGACCATTGCAGGGCCAACCGCATGTATTTGTGGCATGTTTTAGAAAGCAAAAGTAGTAGGTTGCCATAGGAGCGAAGGAGCTTAGTGGTGGCCACGTAGGCTCGGTGCGTCGCGGGCAGACGGCGCGCGGGGATGGATCGATACCCGGGCCGCATTGTTGCCCCTGCTCAAAGCCCCCTCGCCCCCGCACCCCGCCCCGTGCCCCGCCCCAGGCTTGCACCCAAAAATTCGCCCCATTTGATCCTGAGAGCGCGAATCAATCGCTTTTGTTGCAGTAACTTGATGCATCACTTCGAAGGGCGAAGTTGTTGTCACGTAGGCGATTTCTTTCCATTCCATTGTGAGCCGCTGCAACCTATTAATACGGATCAAAATCGCTCATGTTTTAAAGAAAATTGCTTTTTATACACAACAGCTGTTGACGACAAATGTTTCAGAGAGCATTGTTCACATGAAATCGGTAAAGCCAATAAAATAAGAAAGCGTAACAAGATGTGAGAAGAAAGTTGACCTGTAAGTTGTACAATAAAACCAGACGCCTAATTAGCGGGGCTAGTTATTATTTAACAATATTTCAACGTTGAGTGCACAACTTAATTAAGTGCAGCGAAGATTAAGTGCGCTGAATGAACATTTTTCTTTCATGAAACTATAGGAATAGGTTTCACGTTTAACTTGTAAAATAATACTCTTATATAATTTGCTTTCTACACGGATAATGAAATAGTTATAAAATGAAATACTAATCCGTTTTTAGGGGTCCGGAACTACTTAGAGGATCAAAAAGAAATCTTTCTGTTTGTTGACTAAATAAATGAATACAGGTCCGCATCATAGAATATCAAAATATATCTATCTAAGACTGCCTCATAAGTCTACTGGTCCTCAGTGCGACTGCTCCGCTAGAGGTCCTGGGTTAATTCCCAGGTCGAGATAGGTGTTATTGGGTTTTTCTATGAAATTCTCAGTAGCAGCTCGGAATCTGGATTTGTGCCCGGTTAATGGCAATAGGCTCGCCCCCTATTACATGGGACCTAAACATACTGAGGAAATGTTGGTAACATCTACATAAGTACTCCTCTGCCTAACCCTTCAGGGAGTACAGGCGTGATGGTATGTTAAATTGTATGCTTTAGCCACTGATATCTTCTTTTGTACGCATGACTACAAGTCGAGCTATACAAATCCGATTTAAGCTGACCTTTTAGCTTAATATGATTTACTAGTAATGTAGGCACAGTCGCTAGCACATCAGGTTATACTACTGTCAAATTTCTCTGTATGATTTTAAACCTTAGAATATTGATGATCAAGTTCGAAATCAACTAAGAACATTTGACATTTTTTGGTAACATGACGTGCTGGCTACCGTACAGCTTGACCTGTATGTAGCAGTGTGTATTCGTTATAAACCAACATTTAAAAAAAACAAGTTACGTACTAAGTCTATCACACTCTTTATCTACTGTCTAAAACCAATCATCGTTAATAGTACATCAAACATTAAAAACGAACTTTTTAATTTTCGCAACGTTATTGTTTGTGCTAGCGGTACCTAACTACTAACTACAGTTAGTTAGGACTGTATGTACGCTGGGCTATTAAAGATAAGCCCACACTTGCTAATAAACTGAAATACCGCAGCGTTAAACCTCGGCTTTCCATGAGAGATTTGTGATTTTACGCTGCTCATTCACCCATTAGATTTTAGGTGCATCTTACACAGAACAAGCGATAATGGAAGTAGAAATTGCAAGCGGATTTAAATCTTTTTATCATTGAGATACGTTGATTTACTTTTTTTTTGCTGACCGTGCAACTATCCCGATTATTTGATTTTATATAGAATTCTATTTCGTCGACGAGAAAAATGTTTCTTTAAAGTTCTAGAAAAAAGCTTAGCTATAGTCATATCTAATAAATATTTTATGCAATATCTAATTAATTAAAATCGTTTTCTTTACCACCATCAAAAGCATTAGTTAATTAATTAAATAAGTAAATTCTTACCCGTCGCTTAAGACTGAAACCTTATTACATAAAAGCGTTATACAACTTTGCACTGTACTTTGAATATAACGCCAACTTATTAAAAAGGTTCTTGAGAATTATGACTTGGTAATGCTTAAGTTTTACTTAGGTAATATAGGTATAGTATTCGTACAACTGTAGGTAATATAGCCTAAACCTTTAGCTTTTACGTCATAAATCAGTCGGCTACAGACGTGCTAGCAATTAGTGCTGTGAATTACTTAAAACGTAAAATGATGTTTTACACTAGTAATCATTCGACACGAGTTGAGACTCGACTGGTAACAAGATACAGTTAGGGTTGTCAAACAGCCATAAAAGAACTCCATGCTTTTCCACTAACTCAAATCTTACGCTTCTCAAAAGTCACAGAAAAGTTTACTAATTTTGGAAACCGAGCATCCCTAAAAAACCCTTTAAGTATAAAACTTCTCCGTTCCTAAAAGTCGCTTAAAGAAAAAAGCGCTAATAGCACTTTTATTTGTTTTATGTTCCTTTCGGAAATGTAAGCGTGGCAGCCCTGGTTACATTACTTGCTTACGAGTACAAGTACTTACACGACTAGTAAACTAAGCTGTAACTAATTGCGCCTCGACCTTTAAACTTACGACGTTATTGGTTGTGGTAAGCTAGAAGAAGTCGCATTGTCGTTGATGTTCTGTTACTTGTAACTTATACCAGTATATAGCTCGGCAAACATCTTGAGCAATGATAGAAAGAGACAGATAGCCCAATAAAGTATGACAAGTTCATAACAGGCAACACTATCTGTTTATTTTTGAAGATAATTGCCATTCACCTTACACGATATTCTCTATTGTCAGATTTAGGGCATATCTATTGATTTATCGAATTAACATCGTAAAGTTAATGTATTATTTTCTTATAAAGGCTTTCTGCCATTTACTAATTTAACCCTTAAAAACTAAACACTGCAAAACGATGTGAAAGACAACGCACGCATCACACTATGCATTAAAGTCAGTACGCTAGTCAACTATGCTTTGCATAGTCGCTTAAAACGCACTTCACTATTGAAATGAAACAAACATTTTGTGAACAAAACAAATGTTCTGAGAGCTATACCAGCAGAAAACTTGTCTTATACAATAAAAACCTACCTAATAGAATAAAAACTTGTATTAGAAAAGTTAAATTATTATTAACACATACATGTACGCGTTCACTGAGGCCTACGTCTGTCTAGCAGTGGACGAAAACGGGCTGATGATGATGATGCTGATACATGTACACACGGCTACAGATCACCCTATACAATTCCAGTTTAAGCTGATCTCGCATTGTACAAGCTTCCCATACAATAAGAGGCCAGCGTAAACTGGATATGTATAAGTCGACGTTCATTAGAGATCTCGGAGCCCCCCTCAAAAAAGTTGTTTGGATGGCCGTGTGTTTTTAGGTACGAGTCCGAGATAACTCTACGCCTTCCGTCTCTGATGGGTGAAAATCCTCACGTATGCACTCACGTGACGATTTTCACACGAAAAAAAAAGGAGGTCGACGTGTAGCGTATACTTATATATGTAGATGCGATATGTTGATTGAAACAGCGCTGAGAGATATGCGTGCCCGGCGTGGGGACGCGCCTCACTCGAATCCAGATAGTTGCGCAGTTATCGGTCGGTCGGAACATAAATAAATCACACTCGGAGAGGACGAGATAAAGCGCGGTTTATTGTTTACGCTGTGGTTCGAGTGACGAGTGCGGAGCAATTTTGAAAAACAATAAAACAATTAATGACGCGTACTTGATCTGTGCGGGTGGTTCTCAAATGCCCACGAAAGTTACGTCAAATGGACGTAACACAGACGGTGGCTGAAGACAGCTGTACACAACGAAGAAGTGAACAGTTCATAAAACTTTGGAGCGAGTGACGACACTTACAAAGGTTTATCCATGGTGTCAGTGATTTTGAATCAAAAACAAAAAGGATACTTAATAGCTAGCTTTACCGCTCTTACACCAATATCGTGCATTGGTCAAAATCCACGAAATTATTCTATAACCGTCACACATTTGGATTATGTTGAAATTGTTGATTAACACAAAAGCATGATCATCATCAGCCTATATCAATTTACTGCTGGATTGGCCTGGTTGCCGCAAAAGCCAATAGGCAAAGCTAAAAAGCAGTATTTTATAGAAAAAAATTAAGAAGAATACAATTAGGAGATAGTGGAGAATTTTTTTGTAACCTTGTACCATTTTTGGCTTCAATATAGAAACTAAACGAAAAAGTCCTTGCCTCTAAAGTTGGATATAACAAGAATCAATAAGTCTCTTAAATACAAGTCACAGCATATTCGTAATGTTATTCGCTTTCATAAAATACGACACAGTGTTATTATATTCTACAGGCGTTTACGATCTGGGTGGCAGCTTGCCAATGTGTGATGGGGTATAAAAAGTGTCAATGGCATAATGTACGGTAGTAACATCTAAAAATACTATACCTAACACTTGCGGTATTCATAATTTAATTTATTTGTGCAAATTAATATCAGTAAATATATTTTGTACAAATAAAAGAAATACATGTCATCCCAGTAATACATAATTCTGTAACCTACCATATTACGTATCATAATTCTAGCCTGTTTTCGCCAGCTTTTTTGTCAAATTTCAATTTAACTATCTAATGGGATATCCTTTCCGATTTATAAACTGATTGTCAGGCTTTATGGGCTTCTGTCTTAAACTAACGATCGTCAAACGTAGTAAAACAAACAGGACCAAAAGCTTAACGAGGTTTTCATGTTATAAAAATGACGATCATCCACTGACCGCGTTAAGCGCAGATCGATTGATCAGCGTGATAATTATATCCTTCTCCTACCATATACATGTTTTATATGGATAGGATATGTTTAATAATTACAATTGCAAAGCCAGTAAATAGACACTTCTTAGAAATATGACTAATTTTCTGGTATGTTTTTACTCTCTCTCGACGAAAATGGCACAAGAAATGGCGATTTTTTGAGTACATAAATAAAAGTAAAATTAAAAATTAAGCGCTATATAAATCGCTTCCTCCTGTGACTTGACAGGAGCGTACGATCATCAAAATGTCGTAGAGAATTGAGTGAGTAACAGTTATTATAATAATTATTATCGTATGTATTAAACTAAGAGGTTAGATAATATAATTACGAACACATTGAAGCCATCAGTACCAACATCTGTTTGTCTGTGTCACAACGACATTCAGGAGCGATGAGACTGAGATTGAAATTAAAACAAAGACTAATCGAAGGAAACTCCACTTCAACCTCTAACCCCGCGTTATCACTGACGACAAAACATGTTGCAAACAGCTATCTTACCTACTCTATCAAAGTCTCAAATAGTGAGTGAGATAGGTGGCTGTTTGCAACATGTTTTGTCATGAGTGGGAACGCGGGGTAAGAATGACAAAGGATCAGACCGTAGTTCAATAACTCTAGAGAAATCCTTGAGGGTGCTCAAGAACTTCTCCGGTTTCACAGTTTTTTTTTTCTGAACAAAACAATGATGACCTACCACACAGAGACGTGGTCGCTCAATATCGGTCTCAAACTCAAAGATGTTTAGCAAGTTGTGGAGAGAGCTATGTTTGATATTTCTATACGTTACCAAGTAGTAGTTCAATAACTCTAGAGCAATCCTTGAGCGTGCTCAAGAACTTCTCCGGTTTCACAAAGTTTTTTTTAACTGAACAAAACAATGATGACCTACCACACAGAGACGTGGTCGCTCAATATCGGTCACTAACCCAAAGATGTTTAGCAAGTAATGGAGAGAGCTATGTTTGATATTTCTATACGTTACCAAGTCAGAATCCGTAAAAGATGTGCTAGATATAACTCAGTAGAATAAGCAAGCTTAAATGGCAATGGGTGGGGCACATAGCTCGTACAACTGATGACCGCTGGGTCAAAAGGGTTCTGGAGTAGGGATCACACATTGATAAACGCAGCGTGGAACAGTCTCCGATGAGATGGACGGACCTGAGGCCCAAAGCTACTGTTATAATGATAAGTGATCGTGCAATTATGACAACTGTCACAAATAATTAATCTGAAGTTCTTGGATGACATAAAATAGCAAACTTGCGGCTCTTGTTAACGTCGGTGGGAGTCATTGAATGCAACATTAACCGGTCCTTGGTTCCGCAGTGGACGAACCCTTTCGTCCTTGGTAGACACGATGAAGAACAAAAACAAACAAATATTGGCACAATAAAGACTCAAATATCATCAACTTTATGGTACTTAAAGTTTAATGTTAAGCAACGCGCCATTACTTGCGCAAGAGACTCACCTAAAACTGCAATGTGGGTGGCAAATGCACGTTCCATTTATTGATGCACTTAATTACCGTTTGCAAACCATAAACGCGTTTATAACTTACCTGAAACAAAAGACGAAAACCTTAAGACATCGTAAAGCTAAATAATTTATTTATTTTGGTATCGATAGCCCATCTAAAATGTTATATACCTACTCTATGGATAAGTTACTCTGGTATAAACTTTAATAAATCCAACCATCCGAAAATAAATAAGTCCATCACACTCCCATAAAGATATTGCTACGTCAAGTTGTTAAGTAACAAACATTGGGTTGAATGAAAAAAAAAACATAGCTTCTCCCTATTAAAAATAATCCAATGAAAGTTTCAATCACCTTTGAACGTTTATCGTGTCAGTGCGGTGCAACAATTTTCCGATGTCGATAGTTATACAGATCGGTCCGTCGCCGGTCGTTGGGGACAATCAGCGAATCGCGATGACTGACCTACCGCAACCCGCCGCAACTATTCGCCAATCGCGTCATTCGACTACGTAGATTTAGTGTAGCTAGAATAGATAGTGCAGTTTTGTGTTTTTGTTAGTACCGTTTTATTGCGCACAGCGACGGGTACGCTCTTTGCACAGTCGCGGGTGATAATCCCGCATCCGGAACGCGTTTATATGAGCTATACGTATTTGTTTAGAGATGGAATGTTGGTTCGGTTGATTCGTGTGTAGAGTGTAGACTTCATGTTCATATTCTAACGAAATGTTTAATGTACAATTTTATTTGACGGCACGATTGGCGCTGTGGTTATGCAATTAGTTTGTGTGCCACGGGAGTAGGTACTTTTGAATGTAATAAAAGCTGTGTTTGTAAACACACCCATGTTTTAGAATGAAAATTACAGTATTTATTTAATTATTAATGTTTTAGTGGTAGCGATTTTAAGAAAATATTGTATATTATTACAGTAGCTAACTGTTAGAAATAATTTTAAAACGAGCTTATGTACAGTCGCCAGCGCATCAGGTTATACAAAACTGTAAAATTTCTCCAAATAATTTTAAACCTTAGAATTTTGACGATTTCAGATTTCACAAATCAGTAGGAAAACAAAGAGGAGTGCATTTCATACGTGCGTATAAAATAAATAATAAGCAGTTAGTAAAGTATGTCATATCCATTCTTACCACGTCTGCGGTTCTACGCTCATTTGTCAGTGAGAGATGGATCACAAACATTTCTAGTAACACATGCTCTTTGGTCAAGTGCAAAATCCGTTCGAAGTTTCGTCATAACACTAGGTACTTCGTTACTGGTTTTATATGGAATGAATCATAAAAAATAACTGTGACGCTTTGAAGGTTCCATCTTACGGTTGTTTAGGTGTATAAATATATGTATAACTATTATAGACGTCGTTGACCTATTGTAGGTTTGATAATTGGTATTTTTATGTTTAGTGGAATTGTCATCTTTATTTTATTATTATTGTCGTGTTCATTTAAAGAATATTATTTAAGTATGAAGAACTATTCGGCCGTGGGTAGGACATGCGTAAACAAATGCAAAATACAATGAGAATTATGTTTATCATGCATCGGCTTACTTAATATAATATGATACATGACAATCACTCCCACTGGCGTATGAAACTAATAAGCCTTACTAAATGTATTCTGTAAAGGAAGTCGACAGTTTAATAACAATGCGAATGATGTATCACGTTCTAAAGGGCCACAGAGAAATTCCTTATGTTTTATAAAAACAAATGCGCCATTGTTCAAGTGCCGCCCTCTTGAAGATCGGCGATGCCCTCCACATGTTCGGAACTCGACACCGATTTCCTGTGAGTCGCAGGTCGATGTCGTTGTCGCATACGCGTCATTGTGTCGATCATTTGCATAATTAAATAACATTATGCATTCATTGATTCAGGTCACCCCTACACGGAGCGCTAAAACAAAGCGTCATATCCGCCTCGCTGATAAAAACAAAGTAAAAAAATCACGCCGTAATCGCGTCGACAGTTGAGGCTCCAGGCGTTTCGTTGTTAGGCCGCAAAAAGGGAAAACTGTTCAGGACGGGAGTTAACGCTTGAGAAGTTCTAAATTAATCCCCTTGAGGTGGACGCCCGCATCGGCACTGCAAAGAGTAAACATTTATCGCGGAAGCTCTTCCTACTCAGTATTAGTTCGCGTCAAGATGCGGGTGTTTCTCGTAACCGAGCGCAGTGGGTGGGGAAGTCGCCACCCGAGGAAAGCGAAACATCCCCACGGTTTCCCCCCTAACCGGGGGCTGAGGTCTTTGTCCCCGCGCGACCCAGTTAATGACCGCCCCCGCAGACGCGGCACATAGCCTCGTTCTGATATAAATACGCCTACTACACTTGACCTCCAAAGTTTTTATTGGAAAGCACGTGCCTATAAGATCGTGTGTTGTAAACAATATAGGTCTGTTGTGAAATTGATGTTGTATCAGTTGTATAAAGGTTTGTTCACCTCCGAGAACATAAATCTGTAGAAAGATTTGTTTCGTCTAAAAGGCTGAAGTTCTGAGATATTCCTAACTGGAGCTGCGAGGTAAAAGTTTGTTAGTAAATAAATCGCTTGAGGTGAAAAGGGTTTGTCTGTCAGATTGTGCGATGAACTAGGAATGGGTGAGGGGAGGTGAAGCAACAGGTCGCGAAACAACGATTTAATTGTTGGTTGATAAGCATCGACGTCACCGGAGCGCGACACCTACACGCGGCCGGCACGACGCGCAGCAAGGTGCGATGACCGAGCCCTAAATGCATTCACGCTGCTCGCTGCTCGTTTAAAAATATTGCATAAATTTACAATGTAATCATAAACACTGGGGGACCGGATTATTGCTCGTAACTAATCATTTGACGTAAACGTTTTTAAATCGAAAAACTTCACGACTGCAGTAATCAGCCGTAATAGACACTAAGCGATTTGTTCAATCATAAGAATTTATATTTTAAACCGTGAAGGCTTGTGGTGTGTGGTCAAGATACGATTATGAGGCTCGATTGAGGTAAAGGATTTTCGTGTTTCGGTTTAGAACCGATATAGGTACAACCGTATAAAATACAATTAGTTAAATACATCAAGCTACATAAAACTTGAACGGATTTCCTCGCACTTTGAATAGTAAAAAACACAACTTCATTAAAATTACAATTTGTCATTTAGGCTGAAAATACAAAGCTAATTACAACTCATTGAATGCTTCATAATATTATGCTTGACATAATAAATTTTTTATAAAATAAAAATCGAAACAAGTATAAATCGGCTGCCGTATTCATCTTCTGATGTTCATTAAAAAAGTCTTAACTGCTTTGTGCGACTTCCAGGTTTGATATAGTTAAACCAGTCAATAGACAATACATTTCAATAGCAGTTTAAACACCTTGATAAGTTAGTTTCAAGATACCGGTTTGAAGAGGACCAGTTTTAGAAGAACTTTCGCCTTTGAAGGGAATGTGTGTCGCTAGAAGGAAGGCTGGTGTCTTCAATACTGGTAGTGTTTACGGAAACTTATGCCTAGGGCGACGGTTGCATAAAGTGTCGTTTCGCAAACCGCAAGACTTGAGACTGATGTAAACGTTTCCATTTTCTTTGTTTTGTCCAGCTTGTTATCAGACGACTAGTTGGTCCTACGTCAAGAGTTTGAGCACCTAAGCTATTCCACTTACAGCACCAATAGCTTTACCTATATTAGCGCATTTAGCATCAAGCAAATATACCTATTGGTGCTGTAAGTGGAATAGCTAATAAAGTAAAAGTATCGTTTACATAATTCTTTTATATTTGAAAGACTTTGAACTCCTTTCATATTTTAAACAGGTTGTTTCATAAACGTCTCACCCACGCCGTCCTTATTGTCCAGAGGGCTTTGAATCGGATTAAGTGTTAAGAAACTAACGGAAAATTTTGCAACTAGAAATGTTTTATGGAAAATTTTAAAATGTATGACTCATGCATGTTGTTTGTTTTAGTTGCTAAATAAACAATGTATTGTTATCGTATTTATTTACCTTTCATACAATTACGTTCCTAATTACTTTTCAGAACCTGAAAGAAGTTAAAAGTAGTGAAAAAGTTATTGTAAGCCAACTAAATTTCAAATTATAAGTATTTAACACAAAATAAATGCTGCAGTTAATAAATATTAATTGTATTTTGAGGAAAGTCGAGTCGAGATTTTAAAAAGCGAAAACTTTCCATTCGAAATTCAAACAGTATTTTTTTCCTTAAGGCACAGTGCTTGCTTGCTTCACTTTAGATTTCCAAAAGCACAACGAGTCAAGACAGCCTTTCAATATTGGCATTCGAGCTTCAGTTTGTTATCGGTATTAATGTTGATTTAGGAATTGTATGGTTCAATGGTTCATGTTAAATCTATCAGGATTGCTCAGGATTGTTCGGTATTGTCCGGTAACAGCAGCGTGGGGAGTTCAATAATTGTGCGACTGATTTGTATTGTTTCCAGTTATTCCATTAGTGGCATTATTACTGGTATTAAACATAATATAGAATTAAGAATTCATGCCTGTGTCCCCGAAGGGTAAGCCTCCGGTATCTTAAGTTACTCAGATATCTACGAATAAATCGGTAATGAGATGTCGTATTGAAATGTTTGGCCTAAATCATTTTTTAAAAGTTAACAACGATCTTATAACTTGACATGAAATTCGAATCAGAAATGAGAAATATTTACGACATAGAAAAACTGAATGACATTTTGCTCGATCTGGGAATGGAGGCTAGGCCCTCTGGAGTAGCAGTCGCGCTTAGGACTTACTTCGAGAAAAGACATAGTTTAAATCAAAATAAATAATATTAACAATCTTTTACTTCCCAATGTAAACATTATATGTTTTTTTTATGGGAAAACTAGGGAAACCAGCAAGCGAGCCACCTGATGCTAAGTACTTAGTCATCGCCGCCCATGGACATCTGCAATACCAAAGGTGTTGCAGATGCATTGCAGAGCCTATTTTAAGAAAAGGGAGGGGAAGGAAACAAAGATGCGGAACATTCATGCTGTCACGTACTACTACAACTATTACTATTGTATATTTTAGCCTACATTCCGTACAAAACAGTAGTGTTTTCAGTGGGTGTGATTTAATAAGTTTACGAGCTGACTTGTCAACGTACGAACAAAGCCATGGGAAATGTTATTACTGTATTGTAACATGAGAACAGAGTGCAGGTCATTGGTGCGTCATAAATACCAATTTAGGGCAGACGTAGGGTTAACGGGATCAAAACTTGCACCGAAAATTACTAAGAGCACTTTGTAGGTACTTTAGTGAATGACTCAATGGTTGAAGGGTTATGCAAAGGTGTACTGATATAGACCCACAGATCGCAGGTATATGTTTAAGTCCCATGAAATAGGAGGCGAACCTATTATATCAAATCTAAACTCCGAGCTGCCCCTGATAATAGCGTAAAGAATAAAGAGAGGAATAATTTTCTTATTGCATACTTCTCATTTGTTGTTTTTTAAGTTTTAAATACTAAATTCAATCAGCACAATATTTAAAAACATTAATTAAACAACTGACAGACGTTCGTACTAACATTTACTAAGTTGTTATGATTTCAAAGAGGTTACAATGATCTTTTATGATTATATCGAGGGTTTACTGCGAAAACCTCCTAAGTGCATTCAAGTCAGTTTTGTGTTATTGCGTTTTTAAAGTTTATACCTAATTAAAACCTTATAATTTTAGTAGATCCTAAATACTTCAGTAGTCATCAGATAGGATATATAATAATTAATGAATTTTTGTATAGTCTCAATAAATATGTGTGATAAAAATCGGGAAAGAAGGAAATTCATGGCTAAGGATTTACAGTTAGTCGGTTTTACATGTACATTGTGAAAATGCGCTTGAAGCAAAATTATCGATGTTTTATATTATTTTTAATTAAAGTTGGGTAGTTTTTATAAATTACTGCATGATAGGTTAAAATTAATAATGCTAACTGAGGAAACTTACTGTGTAGTCTATCAAGGAAAAAAGTTAGTTGGTTTTACCTGTAAATAATTATTGATTTTCGAAAAAGTAAAAAGGGTTACATGCACCATTATTTAAATTAGTTACTTTTAATCAAATTATAATCAACATCATCATCATTAATAAAATAATTTATTCGTCTTCTCCACTCTCTATTTCACTTTGGACTTTGGAAGTTGATGAATTTTCTCAAATTTCTATAACATTAAAATTGTCGCTCATGTCATAGTTAAAAAAAATCTTTCTCTCTTCTCCTTTTACATACCTATTACGCTTTATATTCAGCCATTGAACCTATTTTCCTTGTTGATCTTTCGTTAAATTTTTCATAATTGTATTGGCAAGTTGCTTCAAATTAAAGAACTCGTCAAATTTAAATTATTTTACAATGTTCTTTTTTTATTTTCTTCTCATCGACTTTTATTGTTTGCCTGCGTCTAGCACGCTTGAAAATAGATATCCAATCCATCATAGAAAATACCGATGTATTTTTCTTAGCAGATTCTATGCTACCATGCATAGAATCTGCTTCCATTTGCGTATGTTCCGATTCTAAAAACTTTTGCTCTATGACTCTGAAATGGTCAATTTTTTGCACTGCCCAAAGCAGTCACATATTGATTGTGGTTTTGACCGCCACAAGTATCTGAAAATAAGCTTATTACTGTGATTTTTTCAGGGACACAGTTTGAAAGATAATGCAACAGTATACTCCCAATTTCAGAGCTACCCTTCTTTCCATTTATCTCTGACCATGCAAAACAATAGGCATTATTAGGTAAAGCAGCCTCGTAAATCGTGAGGTTGTATACACACAACTTTCTAAAATAATAAAGCAGACCTACGTCGCAGGAAAGAGGAGGAGGAGTACTGCTTGCAAGTCAAATGTTACAGAACTAAAGTGCTCATCTGTGTTTGATCTGATTTTACCCTTCTCTTTTTCTCTATTGCAAATTATCTTTCTTTCTTTGTGTGCATTGTTCAGTTAAATTATTTTCAACAAGACCGTTAGAATCTTCGTTTTCAAGATGATGAGGAAAATCTGGCAAGCGGTATGTTGGGTCGTCAGTACCCGAAACGTCGCCAAATAAACTCTCCAATTCAGTGTTAACATCGTCATCCATATATTTTTCTGAAACAATCACTTGAGCTGAGTGGAACTTTAGATATTAACATCGCTATCTACAGTCAGGTACTAATATTATAAAGCTGAAAAGTTTGTTTGTTTGAACGCGCTAAACTCATGAAGTACCAGTTTGATTTGAAAAATTCTTTCACTTTTAGAAAGCTACACTATTCTTCAGTAGTCACCTTTTCTTACATACCACGAGCGGAACCGCGGGAAGAGCTATAATATATAAAGCTCCTATTTATTTACGACGAGCTTCCGAACATTGACACGATCACGTATAACGTTATTAAAACATAGCACTTGAGGATAGTGTAGTTTTATATTCATGAAAGAAATATATAAAATCTGTTCAGTAGTTTCAGAGATTACTCACAAATTTTAATTCTAATTAGGTAAGTAGGTATAAGAAACGTTATTGGCATCGTAAATTAACCAACCTTCTCGATACGTAGAACAGGATGGCATTGATTCAATTAAAGAATTGATATGACCAGGAAAGACTTTGGTGCTTGGATCATCTGAAAACATAATCTTGGATCATCTTAATACCCATTTTTAAAGAAATTTACATAATAGTGACAAAAAGAACACGTTACTTCGACAGCCAGTGATTCTAGGGTTAAAACTAACGGGGAAAAGAACAACAGAATTTTTAAAATGTGCCGAAGCGTGTCCTAATAATTTTCAAAAATACCGTCCCTATCTATAACGATATAGTAGGAAGGTACGTAATTTACCTGCTTATATGTAATGACGAAACTCGATAGTATCCTTCGTGTTATTGGATGTAGACTCAGGCTCGTGGACTTTTACGGAGCTTCCATTTATAGTTGATACATTTTCTAAAAGAAAATAACCTCATATTGAAAAAAGTTTGGATATAAAGTTTGTTAAAAAAATAACCTCAAAATTAAACTTACCAGTATCAAATTCATTATGTTTTATCACTTTTATAGGTCATATTACTTTTTGCTACAAGTCATCTGACTATGAATTCAACTATATGACATGTATCGCATAAACTAGCTAAAGTAGTTTAGTCGCTTTTGCATGTCAAGAATTTGTTAATAATGAAATAATTTGGTACATGTAAAATGACATTATAGTTATATATTAGATTTTTGCAGTAACGTTATTTTAGCAAAATAAACAAAATTCTTCCGCTAAATACGTTTAAATTCCTTTAGATTATATTTACTGAATGTGTGTAAAAGCATTTTGTTTAACAAATAGAAAAGAAAAAGAGGTTATTGACGCTTAGTTTTTTTTGCATGTTATAATTTATAGGAAAAATGATACTATCGTCGTTTATTATATTTTACCAGGCGAATATTAAGCACCTTATTACATTTAACTGTTTTTACCATAAAATATCTTCTAAACTCTTTAACGTAACGCTTAGTCGGTTTTACCAGTACACAAATCTTAAAAAGATAAGATTTTTTATGTATTTAACAAATTTTTGGCAAAAATGTTACTTAGCAGGTTTTCGCAGTAAACCCTCGATATGTATAATACTATATACATCTACAATCTTGAAATCAAGATTAGTCTTCGAGGAAACGTTATCCATCAAGTTTTTACGCTTTACCTTAGAAGCGGAACCAAAGAGGCGTAATTAATTTGATGATTCTGTTATTCACGCAAAAAAAGTATTGGAGCTTTCTACACTGTAAATAGCAGTTGTATGGCTTCTAGCACTTTATCAGGACGAAATATTCAATTATGAAATCACTCCATACCTATGGATTTTGTGATTGAATCTCTCTATAGACGCCCGGAAGATATCGGTGCAACGTCACACATTTTCGGGTTGGCTGCGTTTCATTTCCAATTATTTGTTCAGTGGTTTTTTCTTTCCCAGGTAGTAAAATGGAATATTTGTATTACGTGCCTCACTCCTTGTTTGGCAACCCTACAAACTTGCGCTTCGAACTATGGTTTCGTTAAGTGATATTTATTCTCAAACAAACCATTGTTTGTTTATATTACTATACAAACATGGCTTTGGTCCAATATACAGAATTTTAAGTGCCGAATTTAATTAGTGCACCTCCCGTCGCGTGGATGATGTATGAACATAAAATACCAATAAAAGTAAAGGTCCTCATAGCGAGAGAGTTATGTAGTCATAAACTATGTATTTAATGACGTGACGAATGAATACTAATAGTGGTGCTAACTGCTTATGTACTTGTATTTCCAAGCTTTATTTTGATTTCATCATACCGATTCGATTGTTTTTAGTGATAATACCATACCATACTATACCATATCTATCAGTATTTCTGAAAGGAATTGGCAAAGTTCGGTAAGTTTTTGGTCGTTTTTTATCTTTATTTACTAAAGAGGATTTGATCATATTCTGACCATGTAACCCTCATAGGGAACCTTACATTAAAAACCCAATATCTCTACGTTTAATCCCGAAATTAACTATTTTGTACAGGAAGTTTTTGGTTTTACATGCAACAGGGGCTTTCACGACTAACCTAACCGGGCACAAATTCAAATACTGAATTGATAAATTATATTTATTTCTATACAAAGATCTTAAAGACAGCCAATGTTTTAAGTTTGTAGTATTAGATCATGCTGACATTTCTTATCTGACGACCTCTAAGAAGAAAAGCCGAAACACACTCAGAGAATCTTGGGTCTACATATTGAGAATTTAGAAAAACATAACTAACGCTACACCACTCGACCTTTTTTGCATAGTTTAAAGGTCAATTTATATTACTTGTGTTAAAGCATGTAAACCATCACAGATGCACATAGAATATAACACATATTGTATGACGTAATCCATTCTGTTCAAGTTGCAGGTTGATATTTTGATGGACAGCTGGTTTAGTCTTATTTCCTCCGCTTTAACATAGGGATGGAATCAATGCAATGGAATGAACAAACATTCATTCTTCTCTCACTATTGTGAGCCGAGGACAACCATTGAAAAGCAGGTAGGTATATTTCTAACATCCTTAAGCAACTCGGAAGATTTAATCGAGTATAACTTATAAATCAAATCGAATGCAGATTGCTGGATCGATTAGATGCAGTGGTCTTCTAGCACGTTTGACGGCTCCACAAGGCAATATTTCGCGTATTAGTGAAACGATAAGCATGCAAATCGGTAAGGGCCAACACAAATCGTTCGGATACCGGTTGGTGAACGTAGCCAGTTGCATTAGTGCAGTAACATTTGTTGCAACAGTATGCAGGGGCCTTGCATTCGCCGAGCCACAGCGGCGGCCATGGACCAAAATACCCGCTTTCTAAGCCTCTACCAGTACATGTAGGCGGTTTTGTCATTATTGTAATTTGTGTATGAATATTAATATTATAATAAACTACTGATTTTTGTATGTCAATATCACGATGACGATTTCTATGATAATTAGGATAAGATTTACGCAAATATCGTCTTCCTAGTATTCCAGCAATGTTGAGATTGGCGTCCAGTCTGACCGATTGCTGCAATCTGATGTCTTGGTCTGCTGGCTGCTGACTTAGTCGTGGCGAGTCGCGAATAGCCGTGGCTATAAGGACAAGGGAATCCAAGTCCAGTCGGTACAAGTCCGAGATCCCTGCCGCTCTCAAAGATGGCAGACTATTTTTGAGAATTTTCCGTAGGAACTATAAAAAAAACGGTGTCGCAGGTTGAGCCTCCTCGACATGGCGGAGTCTTAATTTGATATAAACGTTTACCTATGCATACCACGGCATAATTTTCCCACTGCTGGGACACAGGCCTCCTCTCAGTGAGAGGTAGTGGGCCGTTATCCACCACGCGGGTCCAGTCAGGGTTGGCATTATACCATGTCAATCGCCGCTAAACCGAATAATCTGCGTGTTTATAACTACGGTCGCCTAAAATATTGGTATTCACGCTTCTTCAAGTGTGGGAATCCATTCCATTGTGTTCAGTACCATCCTCATTACCTTATGAACTCAGCAAGCATGACGATACATAAGCACATATGCACAATAGAAGCCGCATTGATAAAATTCCTCGGACCTTCGAACGCTGCCAAGTGCCAACTAACGGTAAAGCTATAGCGTTTCCCAGTCATTTGGAACTCCCCAACAATGTACCTATAGCATGACAACAATATACTTAACATACCGCGATGTTGTAATATTTAGTGGACAAGCGACTGATTACATTGGATGGTTCATGAATGAATTGGTGTTGTGTCATAGATTATTACAATCATCACGCAGATGTGACGGGTCATTTGTCAATGCGTACGCCTGGTTTGTTGTAGCTACGTGCCTACGTGGTCGAGTTATTCATCGCCGAGTGGCGTAAGCGCAACACGAGCCTGACTATAGTGAACTGAATGACTGTATTACAATGCATAGAGTATTTAATACATACATTATTATAAGACTGCCTCATTAGTCTAGTGGTCCCAAGCCTGACTACTACGCTAGAGGTCCTGGGTTCGATTCCCAGGTCGAGCAGTGTTATTGGGTTTTTCTACGAAATTCTCATTAGCAGCTCAGAGTCGGGATTTGTGCCCGGTTAATGGCAGTAGGCTCGCCCCCTGTCACGAGGGACCTAAACATACCGGCGAAATGTTGGTGTACAGTAGACCACCTCTGCCTTACTCTTCGGGGAATAAAGGCGTGATGGTATGATGGTATGTTTATAAGAATTTGAGAAAATCCACAGTGAATGTCACAATACTCAGCTTGCAAGCCTACCAACAAAGACTATCTATCTATCAAGCTATCTAGATCAGCAAACGATCCAGATAGCTAGCTAGATAGATACCCTCCAGACCGAATTGAATGCAAACAGTTTGCGGTACAATAACATTCTCCGGTGGTCTGTTTGCAAACATTGCCTAACCTGACTATAATACTCGTATTAATTGGCCACTACTTGCAATAATAGCTCTTAAAGGTTACCTGTTAAGGAACTTTCGAATTGTCAATAGTCATACTAATATAAGAAACTGTAACTGGCCGATGTAGAAGCCGATATACACCTTTACGAAAAAATATATGAGTAGTTTTTAAAAGAGCAACATAAGCTAACACAATTAGGCATAAGAAATAGGTGACCAATGCCCACTTCTTTAGGCGATAAATCCTATGACTCTCACAAATAACGTAGCTTTCTATTGGTAAAAGAATTTTTAAAATCGGTTCTGTAGATCCAGCGATTAGCACCCCCACAACCTCAAAAACTTTACCTCTTTATAATAATATTAGATTTCGTTTGTTTGTCTGTCAAAAAAACAGTTTTTTTTATGACTGATTTGGGGTTAAAATAAAACTATGACAGGGACATGGTTTCAGCGATTTAACGCACAACCGTAGATATTTAACTACATGTGTAAATAATCATCGCCTGTGATTACATTTTATACATAAATTTCCATGGCAATGGAAGGGGGAAAGGGAGTCCTTTGCCCTACAGTGGGACGAACTCGTCGGTAAATAAAAACACGCATTAATTTCCTAACGTTTAAGCTAAATAGCACACCCACAGTTCGGTTAAAACAAATACCAACTTGCAATTAGAAAAAAAGGAAACCTAATAAATCAAACACGGGCTCAGCAGCCAAGCTACTTAACTAACAATAAGGTTCTATATTTATAAACTGGTGAACAATATCATCCCATCACACGTGTATCCGTCTTGTCTGTCCCATGACATTGAACCTTAAATCCATGATTATAAAGGTGTCATTCAAGTATCTTCTAACAGTCTGATAACTCGCAAAATTGATGAATCTAATCTTATCTATAGATTTTATAAACAGGATGACAAATTTATTTAAGTTATTATGTAATTAAAGTAATAAATGCGATGTTAATTAATTGATGCATGAACATTTTTATGGTAATTTAAATATTTAACTTTTATCTATATATTTTATTGCCTAAACGAAGTTCAATGTGCTTATAAAACGAGACTGGTATCATAAAAGTGTAATTATTATTACATAATATGTTAAACATACACACATAAAATTAAACCCCCGCCATGTTTTAAGGGCCAGGTCACAAAGTCAGTGAGTTCAAGCGACTTCTTACAATGCAGGATTAATTAACGACTTAAATTAGTGAGTGAGTGACGGATATCAATGTGTAAGGAGGAGGGTATGGGGAGAGGAAAGGGCCCACCCATCACCGTCCTGAATTCTTGATAAGATATGATGTTTGCACATTAAAATAGTCAAACTAAGGAATAATGGTAAATGTACTATCTATCACTAAAAAAAGACGAAGTAAAATATCCCAGAACCAAAAATTCTTAGACATGTGACATCTGCAAACCCGCACTGGATCCGCGTGGTGGATTACAACATTTGCGACCCATTCCTTTTCACCGAGACCCGAGGCCTGTGTCCCAGCGCAGTTAGAACATTATAGGCTAATTATGATAATGATGTTATGTACTATCTATAATATAAGCGTCGTTCTTCATAATGGAGTTTGAAGATTAGTACGCTAAATTTCCAGAATTTCAGGACATCCACGCCATAGTTGATGAGATGACTTTAGAGGTGGACTAAATTAAACTAAGCTAGCGATGGTCGCCGGAAAGGACTGGATGCGGAAGGCTCAAGATCGTTCGGAATGGCGTGCTTAAGAAACCATCCAGCATTGGATGGCAGCAGGTCGAAGAAAAAATCAACTGCTAGAAACTGAAAAACGAAGGAGTGAAATTGAAGTAACTTTGTACAAGAGTGGCAAGGATGTACTTGCTAATTAATAGTTTGTCACTGTTATATTTTATAGCATCTGAGTACTAACTTATTCATCAATTCAATAAATCAATACTATTGACTTGAGCAAGTGTTATGGAATAACAGAAGTAAATTAAAGTTTAAGTCTCGTCGCAACTCTTACAAAAAGCAAAGTAAGATCCCTCACCAGATTTAATAAAAATCCTACTAGCTATAAGATTGCGTCATTAGTCTAGTGGTCCTAAACACGACTGCTACGCTAGAGGTCCTGTTATTGGGTTTTTCTATAAAATTCTCAGTAGCAGCTCGGAGTCTGGATTTGTGTCCGGTTAATGGCAATAGGCTCGCCCCCTATTACATTGGACCTAAACATACCCGGCGAAGTGTGGGTGTACATTAGTACACTTCTGCCTAAACCTTCGAGGAGTACAGGCGTGACGGTACGTTATGTTATGTTCTAGCTATAAGGTAAAATATGTGTGCAATTTAAATGTTAGATTCTCTATATGCTACCTGTCTCCCTCGCCAAACTTCACGGTGCCCGCTCCCAAATCCCGATAACGTAAGCACGTAGCCTAGTAGCCTCGTCCCACCCACACCCAACCCCACTTTCCCACTATTATAAAATAATGTGAAACAATCGTGACGTGTAACGTACGATACGGTTATCAGACGCATCGTGTGCGCACGACCAAACAATCGTACTAGAGCGCATTGCGTCATCGCTCGTAGTAATCAGCTGATGTCGGCCGAGTAAATTGAAACCGTTTAATACCTACATGTGTAGTAACTGTATTGTATACCTATTGTGGGTTACTAATGTGCTATAACTACTAACATATTATGTGTTTTATGTAACAATGTAATAGAAAGAATGTGAGTGCTTTAGTTTTCTTATCGGCGTTTCCTCTGAAGGATATAGGTTATCAGTAGTTGGGTTGGGTAAAATTGGGTCACCTATTGCGGTGGAACAAATATACATACATAACATATCATCACGCCTGTATTCCACGGTGGATTAGGTAGAGTTGTACCAATGACTTACAGACCTACAGATCACCGATAAATTTAGGTCCTATGTGTTATATCTATGCTGAGAGGTTCATAGAAAAACTCAATCATACTACACGAAATGTGAATCAAACTACAGACGTCGGACGGAATGTCTCTTACACCATTCACTTTCTAGGTTTCGATGCTTGTTAGTGTTGAACTCTTACAAGAATACTAAATCCGTACAATTTTCCTAGCAATGACCATTTTAAGAGACATGTTTCTGTCGTGTTAAATTTAGTATCCCACAATTCCGAATTTATTTGTGAAGGTTTAAAATACTGACCGGTTGGTAGCAAACATTTTAACGATTACACAGTACAGTTTACAATACCAACCAAGAACGCTAGTGGTTATGGCAAAGTTAGTAAAAAAAAATACAATTTTAAAAACGGTCTAATATTTTACCTAAATCGGTTGAAAACAATAGAAGCCAAGGGCAATAAAGTCAAACTGTTTATTTTACAGCCCAACAAAATGTTCCACAATAGAAATGTCAAGACAAAGCTCTTTAGAAAAACTTAGTCGTTCGAAACAAAAGGACGTTTCGTCGAAAGTGGAGACGTAAAGGGGCCGCTGTAAATCAATGCTTGCGAATAATAAAATGCAAATGTACAAAGACTTATTGTTTTAGCTGGAAACGCTGATATAGAACTGGAAACACGGCTAGACAACTGCTATCTTAGTCAAGACAAGAAAGTACTTGCAAATGTTATCGCCTTAGATGTTTCCTTTACAGGGTAACAAAACATCTTAGGACGACGCGAGATAGGTAACACCTTTTGAGATAGCAAGATCGTGTTTGACACCTCGGCCAAAGAAGGCAACACGATTAAAGACTGGACCAGTATTAAGCCATTAATAAAATAACTGCTATACATTAAACGAGACATGACTATGTCCTTATGAAGGAAGTACGGCAGTTTATTTTAAGTACGCTACATATTTCGAACTGAAGTAAGAACTATCAACAAAGTTGTAAAAGCATTAAAAACAAATGTCAAGTTTTTAGCTTGGAATCATATTAATATTCGGTTGATTCCACACGACGCCGACGAAGTTATTACTTGTGATATTAACGGACATAATAATTATGGCTATTTGGTAAACGCTCATGAAATGCGAATAGTCATTGGGTACTAAGTTGCAAGCGGTACAATTGTGTGACCAGTGTCACTTTCAGTAGCTCTTATACTCAATGGACCCTCGCTGCATAAAGTGCCTACTTTAGCGCAGCACGCTCCGACATGCAGTGTTTAAGACAAGTAACCTACATAATAATAACTGTTTCTTGAAAGTTATTTTTAATATTTCTTAGTACGTTATAATTTTAAGTGAAATGAAAACAAAATGTTTTCTGCGTTCTCTGTTTCAGAAAAGGAAAGAAATAAACCAGCCAAACGTACATATTTGAAGACTTATGGCAATTCATTTCGACATACTAATGTTATTTATTAGGATGATACTAAACAAAAGAGACAAGGACCTTCTTCAATAACTTGCCAACAGTTTACTTACAATGTAATAACAATAAACTGAGACATTTATTGTCAGCTTTCCGATATGTCCATTTAACACAGACATTGAAATTGGATGCTTCCAGTCCACATTCTACATTGTATAAGTAGGTAATGACGATCGCAAGTGGTAATGTTATTGGTTGTTCAGTCGTCCAATAATGCTTAAGTAGGAGTTCCAAGGTTGATCGGTGCATGCACCATAAACCCTTGTGTTTATCGCCATTCACCGCGTCATCTCTGTCTTTGACAGAAGAGGGTCGAGTTTAAAGTTATAAACTGGTAAGTTTTATTAGAAATGTTTTGGATACACGTGGAATTGTATCGATTTTGATTTAAACCTTGAATTGTTGTTTTGCAGTCCATTTAGATATTTAAAAAGCTCTTCGGCATTTAATATAATAATAAGCTACTCATTCCAGTTCCATTAATCATGCGATTTCCACGTATGAAATAAATCAATCACTTTCTAATGCGCTGTCATCTAAGCATTTGTGTCAACTTGTGCATAAGAAAAGGTGACGACTTTATCAAGCAGCTGCATCGACCTACTAAGATGGCCGTGAGTTACCATTCGACTCTGAAGGTTTACTGCGAACATAGGTGTACCTTAAACCTTTATTTATAACTGTGCACTTAATTGCTTCAAACCTACTCACTAACTTTACTTTCTTTGATAGGAAACTTTGCTCAAATTTTCCTTTGTAACTTTATGAAACTCGGGTTATGAAATTCATTTAACATTATACGCTCCGAGAAAGATTTATACAAACAATTTCCATTCATGCAACCCGCTTATTAATGCCATAACAGGTGTATAAAGCTGTTAAGTTCTGCATTGGTAATTGCGAGGCTATTCATCAAGTGTCGTTAGAACCAATCTCCGAGCTATACATTTTAGTGATAATTTTAATAGCCTGATACGGTTGGACAGGTTTGAGGCATAGATTGGAGTTAGTGGAAAATTGGAAACGCGACAAGTAGCGATCAAAGAATGATAGTAATTATCTGGTGGTAACGACCGCCCACCAGAATTACACGCTCATTCCCAGTGTAGTGGAACACTCAGTTCTCCCAGTTGTTTATTCTCTCACACAAGTTATATTTTGGAGTGCGTGACTTGTCAAACGCCACGTCACTTGGGCAAAGCATGCCAGCCTACCCACGGTCCATTATTATTTTGTTATTATCCAACGAGAAATACAGTTTCAGAACAATGTATTTAAGTAGAACTTTTAAAATCTAATCCGTTGTTAACTCACGAAGAAAATGATGCCAGAATTGTAGACTGAATTTTAGTGAAATTCCACAAAACTTTTTGATCAGACATAAATCAATATTAGCATGAGATTTTGTTATCATGCAGCTAACAAACAAACATAGCCACGGCTGTATCGAATGCTATATATGGGACTGGATGGAGAATCAAAGCATTCAGAGATCCGTATATCAATACAGCTGAGACTAGTGTTTCAACGGAACAGATAAACAATCCATAATACCGCGGTAGGTGCGGACGGTAAACAGAGCTAGGGTCAACGCCACTGCACCCGCCGCACGCAGTTGAGTTTTAAAACATTTTAACTTGCATGCTGATGCAATACCTTTTTCATAGAATGTGTTTAGTACAGTTTTTTACATTTGTTTTCTATACTGTTATAATAAAGCTGAAAAGTTCGTTTGCTTCAAGCACAATAACCTTTTGAACAGCCAGGAGGATTTGAATAATTCTTGTTCCTCTCCTTATTCTGTATTTGATAACCACACACTCAAAGAATAGGTATAACATACCATCACGCTGTATTCCCCGAAGGGTTAGGCAGAGGTGTACTTAATGTACACCCACCGTTCGCCGGTATGTTTAGGTTCCATGTAATAGGGGGCGAGCCTATTGCCATTCACCGGGCACAAATCCACACTTCGAGCTGCTACTGAGAATTTCATAGAAAAACCCAATTACACTTTGCTCGACCTGGGGATCGAACCCAGGACCTCTAGCGTAGCAGTCGCAATTGGGACCACTAGACTAACGAGGCAGTCTCTCAGAGAATATATATCCCATTTAACCTAAAATCACTCTAGAACCCTTAAGAACAGGGCAAAGCGAAACTTTTAAATCAAATCAGTGTGAATCTTTTCTAATTTTTGAATTTATTATTTACGCATTTGTATCGCATGCTGCATAAAGATATCGTAATCACAGGAAATGTTTCGTAGGCTTTTTTATAGAGTTTTACTGTTTAACACTGTAAAACTCTATAAAAACTTTTCAAATGTAATCTTTTAATGAAATTTTCAAGAATATTTGTAGTAGATTACTAAGACGATGATAGGTCTACGCTTAGAAGATATAAATGTAAATAATATGTAGAGCTTCAACTGTTGTGATAATGAACTAGGTCAAGTTGAATTAATTTAGACTTCCTGTTCCCATTAAAGACGAAGAAAAAGATATCTTAGTCACCTGAGAAAAAATTGATTAAATGCGTCACCGAGCCAGAACAAAAAGCTGTGGTTGTAAGTGACTAAGGAGATTTCTTAAAGGTTATCGTCACTTACCAATAGAATGACATAGCAGAAAACCTCGCAATCACTCGGTACAATGCATTGATTTATTCCAGGAACTCCAGGGTAATTTCATTTAAAACATTTCGCAAAACACCGACCCCTCGCTGCGTTATTAAAAATTGCAATCAAACGTCGGTAAACGATGAACGAATGATAAACCAAACAAAAATTAAATATTAATACGTTGCAAAACCCAATGTGGGTGCCGCAAAAAGAATTCATGGTAATTACTGGATATTTTTGTACTTCAGTTGATGAATGGTATTATAATAAATTAGCTACGGGTCGGATAAAGATAACAAAAAGAGAGAGTTCGATAATATAATCTATGGAACATGACATGAAGGATTTTTATTTTTTTAGAGAATCTCATTAACCCATGGATCTTTCTGCTGGTAGGTACTCGAGCATTATCCTTGAGGATAATTGCCACATCTGGCATTGTTGGCATCACTGACCACAATAGTGGAATTCCCTTTCACATCTACTGGAATTTTTGTACCTATCTTAGATATTTCGGGCTCCCATAAAATGTTGGAATTCTCCTTTGGTCAAAGCGCGAGTATGAGAAATTCATAAATTGTTTTGCTTCTCTAGTTTTGAATCTAATTACTCGTAAATCAGGATTTCAGTTGGGTCAACAACTTCATTATGTCATCATGTCAGCCCATTGCCGTCCACTGCTGAACATAGGCCTCCCCCAAAGAGCGCCAACCATCCCGGTCTTGGGCAGCTCGCATCCATCCGCTGCCAGCCACCTTCTTTAAATCGTCGGTCCATCGTGTCGCAGGGCGTCCCACACTACGTTTGCCCAAACGCGGTCTCCACTCTAGCACTTGTCTGCTCCAACAAACATCTGTCCGTCTGCAGACATGGCCGGCCCACTTCCACTTCAGCGTGCTTATTCTTCGCGCAATATCGGTGACTTTAGTTCTTTGGCGAATGACTTCGTTACGAATTTTATCCACCAAAGAAACTCCGAGCATTGCTCTCTCCATTGCACGCTGAGCGACCTTGAATTTGTGGACCAGTCCAATGGTGAGTGTCCACGTTTCGGCTCCGTAAGTCAGTACGTAAGTCAACAACTTACCATTGATAAACTGCGAAACCTTATATGGATGATACTGTACCGTGAATAGTAATCACTTTAATATGAAATCAGCTGTGAATGTTATCGATTAGCTTCCTTATAATAATGGACGTCCATTGTTTATGTATCAAGATGATTCAATGGCAAAAATCGAATGAATGACCGAAGCGACAATCGACCGTGTATAATAAGACTATGAATTAGCAATAAGGGATAGTTCCGTAAGGTTAAGTTGAAACTGTAGACGTTTGAATGTGATATGAAGTAATAGTGTAGTTAGAAGGTAGATCAATGGAATAAAAAATATTGAATGATTATACGACGCTGGTAAGTCGTCAATAGACAATAAAGACTGGTTCACCGTAAATGCGATTTCACTTTCTATAAAGTATTGTCATATAGTTCAACATCAGTTGATATGAATTTAGATATTTTACGGCGCCTGACATTGCAAATTGCATAATTGGGAATGAATAGACAATGAGTCCAATTCTATGCTTCCGTTTTCGCTAACAAGAATGATCTATAGATTTCCTTCTATGGCACGCGTGCCTCTAATGGTATGCGAACTAGCGCAACAAAATGGGAGAATTCTGATACAGGTAACTGGTATGCCGTAAATTATACTATACACATGAATTGGACGCAATTAGAAACCACCCATTTCAATATCGTTTAAGTAAGTAACTTTACACAAATTTGTTCAATGGACAAAATTCATAGACAAAATGAGGATTTGACATTGTGTTTTGTTAAATAATGAATTGACTATGACAATAACAATTGACACGCCCCATTGCAATTATTCACCAATTTCGTTCTCACAATCGCTTTAACTTTAATCAATGAAATAGTAAAAATCAATGAATGACTGTCGATGCGGTAGTGAGTAATCGCGAGTGAATCGCCAATGAGAACGACTATTTCCGTTCGGTGTGGGAACTAAGATATCGCTTGTAGGCGAGTTCGAGTTCCGTGACCCGCTTGCGGCGTACCTACACAAAGTGTTGCGATTTGCAACGTTGGGTTGTAAGTGTGACGCAACTGAAAGCTGGGCTTAAACTGATTCATTGTACATGCTTTGTTTCGTATCTTGTTGGTTTACGAGCTTTTTGATACCTATGTATGCGTAAACGTGGTTTACTTCTGTTACAGTATTTTTGGTATGTGGGTGACTTTTCCTTTTTATTCAATGGTGCTACTGAATGCTGGTTGATCTTTGTGCAATATAGGTCCGGCACTCAATGTTGCAAAAGTCTCCTAATACCTATAATTTCGTCGGGATCCTTCTACAATTCTTACTCTTCTGTATGAAGAGTACCTAGTTCTTGCTGTGAGTCTTGCTGACGAAGGTTGTAAGCAGCGCATATATTTTATTATGACATACTTACTGTCGTTTAAACCGACTAATAAAAGATAAGATTAATTTATTTGTGGTGAATCTAATTGGGAATTATCATAAAAATTTTGATTCACAAGATAAATTATAATTATACGGCTGTCTAACAATGTAGAAGTCAAACATGATCATAAAAACTAATGATATTTATATTTCCTATAATTATAGCATAGCTTAGCATAAAGCTAATTTATAAAATCTGGTAGGAATCGTGTTTCAAACGAATGATGGACGCCTTGTAACTGCAATATGAGAACTAGTGATATTTTAATACGCCTATATTTCGAAGATCCGTTCGAAGTTTCGAACCAAACATTCCTACACGGACGAATAGTATTGAAATCGGATTTTAAATGTATTAACATAAATTATGTTATTTAGACTAACGTTACGAAACCAAGTAATATATTGAACGCTTCGATCGTATTATGCTATTTCAAGAATCTTCAATGTTATTGTGTGCAATAGGTTTCAAGGTAAAATACTTCTACATAAGGCACAAATAATTAAACTGCAGTGTTAATAGTAATAAAATATGCGATATTATAATAAAATAATGATTTTTTTATTACAAATCTGTCGAATATATGTAACTATCCATTGCCTTCCATTTCACTTGAATCCAACGACTTTTTGAGACAAGTGGCCTTTGTCTTTCTGAAAAGTTAATATGATAATAATCCATGTTTATACCAAAATTCATCGAAATAGGTTTAGCGGTTTAGGCGTGAAAATGTAACAGACAAACAGACATATTTACTTTAGTACTGGTTTCTATAACTTACGTGAATATTAGGCATTGAAATAAAACTACTTTTTATACTATAAAATCCGTAAAAAGTAGTTTTATTTCAATATTTACTTTAGCATTTATAAGTATGGATTTTCGGATTCACGTATGACGGGACGGAACGTGAGACTAAAAATAGTAACGATGGTTTATCGGCGATTGTGAAAGCGGATAACTGAAAATGCCTGAATGGAAATAAAATTGAAACTGTAAAGAGGGATTTAATTCCTTTTATTTCAGTGAGTATAGCACTAGCCCTTTGCGCGTAAAATTTTTAGTTTATCGTGGTGGAAAATAATCTTTTGAATTTCCAAACGTTTATTTTTAACTGACCTGTTGCAATGTCAACATTTAAATGAACCGCCGTATGGGGTGATAAAAGTCCTGACCCCAAATAAAATGAATCAAATGATTAACATTAAACAAATTTTAATACTTACAACTTCAACTGTAAATTTACAATGCGAATGAATAATTTTGGTAGGTAAGTAATATGTATTTCGATTGCGCTAAGCTATGTTGAAAGAAATGAAGTGTGAAATGAACAGGTTCTTATGATAAGCTAAAAAAAGCAAAAGGAAATTTATATGAAATGTGACATTTTAAATTCACTGTTAACCTTGCAGGTGCTAAAATAAAATTCACTATGAGCCTGACCAAAATATCTAAAAATAATCAAAAGTTCCTTAATATTATTTTCATCGAGTAAATAATGCACATTATTTTTTTCGATGTTGACCTCAGTAAAACTTATTTAATCGTTAACACGGCAACGGTCTGAAGGTTAAGAAGAATTTTCAAAAGCATTCAAATAAAATTAATCCAACATTTCTCTATAATACCCACAGAGTTCTAGTTTATAACGCCATTAATTTTTTTTTCTATGCATTCAAAGCTTATAAAATATTATTCCACATTACACTATCAAATACCATAATCAACACTTAATCAATCATTATGATCACCGAAAATTATATTTTTTGTAATACGAAAAAAAAACCGGTTATCCAAGTATCGAAGTAAATCAATTTCATAAAAAGAATGACATTAAAACGTTCAATTCGGTAGCCCGCGGGGTTAGGCAGGAATGTCGCGGGGAGGGGGAAGGATACAAAAAATCCCGGTACCTGCGCTGCCGTTGACCTCAGGCGATTAGACCCGGTACCGAACACAACGACTAATGTACGCCCTATTGTGCTTATACTTACGAAAAAATTATACAGTCCTTGAATTTCTTACTGACTGCCTCATTAGTCTAGTGGTCCTAAGCGCTACTGCTACTCTAGAGCTTCGACCCCCAGGTCCAACAAAGGGTTTTTCTATGAAATAGCAGCTCAGAGTCTCACTACTCACAATAGGCTCGCCCCCTATTATCATGGGAGCTAAACATACCGGCGAAGTGTGGGGGGTATACATTAGTACACCTCTGTCTAACCCTTCGGGGAAAACAGGCGTGATGGTATGTATGTAATCCGTTATCAAACTATCTCTTTCAGAATTTGACAGTAACTCTTCGAACACATCACGCCTTGTTTAGGTCCCATGTAATAGGTGCAAACTTATTGCCATTACCCTGGTACAAGTCAAAACTCCGATTTGCAACTGAGAATTTTAAAGAAAATCTCAATAACACTTTGATTGACCTAGCTTACCTGACCTAGCTTTCAGCGTAGCAATTGTGTCAGGACGACTTAACTATACTCACAATAGGCTCGCCCCCTATTATCATGGGAGCTAAACATACCGGCGAAGTGTGGGGGGTATACATTAGTACACCTCTGTCTAACCCTTCGGGGAAAACAGGCGTGATGGTATGTATGTAATCCGTTATCAAACTATCTCTTTCAGAATTTGACAGTAACTCTTCGAACACATCACGCCTTGTTTAGGTCCCATGTAATAGGTGCAAACTTATTGCCATTACCCTGGCACAAGTCAAAACTCCGAGTTGCAACTGAGAATTTTAAAGAAAATCTCAATAACACTTTGATTGACCTAGCTTACCTGACCTAGCTTTCAGCGTAGCAATTGTGTCAGGACGACTTAACTAATGAGACACTTTGCGAATACTATATTAGTAGATGAACCAGGATACCAGACACGTAAAAAGTTCAAATTGAATTCCATTCCAGTTCCATTCACGTGCTTTACCTGTAACAAACAAACACTAAATTAGCTTTGTCCGCTTCCTCCCAAATACAATTAGCAAAACAACAATTCCGTTCATTAGTATCACTGCAAGTATCAATACATGGTGATTTGTACTATGTTCAATTGGGTCTTTTCTCTCTTACACTCGCACCGTGTGTAAGTGAGACAACAGCTGTTCGAAATACGATCGAAAGAAAATTCGCTATCGTACCCAGCTTTCAGAAGTTGTAAGAACTGTTTAATATTCTATGAGCGCACTGGGCCCCTCGGTCCCTTCACGCTAACTTCCTGTTCAGTCCTGAGCGCCTGGTACTCGGTGCCAGATTCCGATAACATTGAAAAGATATATCTTAAAATATTTATGTACTAACTACTAGTTTATCAATATGGTCAAACCCCATAACTTAAAGAGGAATTTGCAATTCCTCTTTAAGTTAATATAACTAAAGTAAATGAGGGAGTAGTTAAATCTGAAGCAGAATCTGATAACGGATCTTGTTTCAAAATAAAATACAAATAAGGTTTATGACAACGATAAGTTATTTAATGATTATTATTAAACAGGAATAATAATAAATAACCAGTTACTAGCATTATTAATTCCAAAATATTATGAAGCAGAAAATTATTGTCCAACTTACTGTCGACAAATTCCTAAATAACTTTAAAAAATTTGGGCCTATGCACAACGGAATCATTTAAAAAAATTACCAACCAGTATTTAACTACTATGCCGAGCTTCATAATATACGATTTTGTGCAAATTTAATGTACCACACAGTTGATATGCTTGTCACGTACGCCTTGATTGGAGGGGCCAATCAGAGCATTCACAGCCGAAAATCAATATATCGAATCACTGTCGAAAGTAAGTACAGTAATTTTGGAACATCAACATCATCATAATCAGCTAAATGAAGTCCACCGCTGAAAAAAGACCTCCTCCTTTGACTTTATTATATGCCGCCTGATCTATAAACTGCCAAAGACTTTTACCAGGTCACCTATCCATCACGTTGCAGGCTATCCCACACTGCGTTTTCTGGAACTACCGTGGAACACGCACCGGCACCAAAAATTTGAACACAAAATAATTCAATAGAAGCAACTCAATATTTACAAGCTTTGAGTCTTGTCATTGCGTTAAAGTATCGAACTGTTCTCCGATGTAAACATTGTGATAACGCGCGCAAACGGGTTTCAGATCCAGATCTTGCGTCATCTGTACAGAGTTGTTCCGAAAGGTACCAATACAATCGTGTCCCAGTCTCCGATTCTCCCGTTAATCCACTTTATTTTAACCTCAAGCTGTGTCCAGCGTGTTCAGCTCGTTTCCTGTTGTATTTCCACTCAACAAGCCAGTTAGAGCATACCACGAACTAACACCTCGCATTTGTCTTGTCTGGTGTCTTCGTAGGCAGCAATTTATTGCCTTCCTATTTGTGTTTATGTGATCAAATATCGCGTTCTGCAGCTTGATATATATATTGGTAACAAGTTCATTAGTTCTAAAGCTAAATTTGACGATCAAAAGGACTAGAGGGGAAGCTGTTCATTTGTAAAAAAAAAAATGTTTAAAACTTTTTGCCTCGATAAACATTTATTTCTGGCTTCACCTTATGATAAACAGACACTTTTCATTGGAACTTGTTATCTTTGATGGGTTTGGACAAAGCTTTTGAAATACAAACATTTGTCATACATTTTCTATTTATATTCTTAAGCAGAAGGATATAACAAACGTTTGATCAAACGTGCTGCGTTTATGGCACGAGACTAACGATCCCCTTGACTTAAAGGGGTGAATACAAGTTTTGTTTTGTTATAATTTATTGTATCCGGTTTTAGGGCAGGTGGTCGAAGCATACAGAAGAGGTATTCAGATTCATAAATCATGTCTCTATTGAATTATTCGATAAAATTATATACAACGATGACACCCAACCAGCTTACCCAATCTTAACACATCGATGCGTTTGCAATTATTATATTGACTAAAGTATAATTTAGAGGCACAATATTGAATGTTAAGAGGATCTAGACGTATAGTACCAATACACAATGCGGATGTATTATACATACGAGTACTAGTTGACATTCGGTTAATTTGGCCGCTTCAAATGCTATTTTAATAGATAGAGTCTACAGGTAGGAATGAAAAAAGTAATTTTGAGATGATCGCAAATGACGCCAGCCGAATTTGCGAGGGAGCTCGGAGAATATTGTCACCTATATAATATTGAAGAACTCGTATAATTACCAAGAAAAATGTTAATCGTCACTAGCAGCAAGTTCCTGTTTAGTTTGACTTACAAATAAGCAGTACTAGTAGTCTACCAAAGATATAATTATTTGCATGAGTTCAAGACGTTCAAGTACCTACACAGCCAATGATACTTCCTGGTACAGGAACACTTGCAGATTTTCTAACGCTTAACCAGTAAATGTACCGAGCAAAATAAATAACCCTAATTTTCAATTACCCGTCATTCTGACGAAAGCCATTTTGGGCGCGATGCATTATTTCTATATTCTAAAATCAAATTACGGCGGCTCCGTTGTGCGCCGGCGCGGTAATTACAGGCGTTCGTGATTAATGAGCAATCAGACCCTTGCCGGATTAGGGTTGGCCTCTTGCTCCTTTTGTACAGAATATTCTAAGGCGTCCAAATGCCGGGGATATCGTACGAACTTGTTGTTTTGCTTTCAAACTTTTTGGAGAGTTAAATTAGATTTATTATTTTTTAAGGAAACTTTTCGTACCTGGCCGCGCCAGTAAGAAATATTTTTAGGCATGTCAGCTACCTTTTACAAAGTAAATGTCCTATTTGCAAGTATATTAACCTTTATAAGTTTTAATTGGAGAACTTCATCTTTTAATGTGAATCAACAAAAATGTATGTGAAGGTTTTTTGTGCCTAAAATTAAACCATAAAATGCTTGCTTCGGTCAAAAGTTTTGACGCCAACGAGGTTACTTCAATCCGACTAAACCGAACATAAATCATTTCAGTAATTGTTGCCTCGAGCCATAAACAGAATTACGGACACAAAATGTATGGTTTACCTCTTTACTAAATGTAGTTTCTAATAAACACGTTTAAATAAGAAAATATTTATCGAAGCTGGAAGTTGCCTGACTGCATGTATGAAATTATGTCTTTATACAAGACTATTATTTTGTTAATAATTTACAAAGGTTGACACCCCTGAATCTCGGCTACCGTTTTCTGTTCAAAGAGCTGGTATATGTTTTGAAGGAATCTCGGCTTTATTTCTTGCTAATAAGGACGTATTTAAAGAAAATTCAAGTTTAGGACACAGTAAGCCATGGCATGTCACCGTGCCTTAGCTTTTGGACAGCAAAGAGAGTACTTTGAGAGATTCCCTTCAACAGCTGGGACTTGTGTGATTAATTTGACTATGGTTTTAAAAGATAATATATGATATGATGGATAGAGATTATTTTGTATTATGATGAAAGCTGTCGCTAGTTTTAGAAAGGATTTTCTGTATTTCAATCTCATACAAAAACGGAGATTTTTTTATTGAAGACTAGCTTATGACGGCGGATTCACCCCCGTGTAAGAATAGTATATTTTATTTGTTTAAGAGAGTATATCGGAATACCTCAGTTTCTTAGTTGAAACTTGCAATTAGAAAGAATTTATCGAAAACCAATAATGGAGATCTCTTCTCTGTATTGGTCTGCATACAAAAAACAGGTCAAGCTATCATTTTCTTTCCAACACTAACCACTAAGTTTAAATCTGTTTAGTTTTTTTCGCAAACTTCTAACAGACAAGAATTTCAAAAATCTGTTTTTCGATTTCGCTCATCCAAACTTATTTTATTACACTAAAAAAATATTGTACTTTAAAAAGTTATACAAAATTAATAAAGTTGCACACATTTCGAGAGGGCAATTAAAGTTAAAAAGTCAATGGTTTCGAGTAACCAGAAGTACACAATGGTTAGTTATTAAAGTAATTGAAGTAGGAAGCCTGCGTCATACGTGGTTGTTATTATATATTGCGCTGGGAATCTCGAGGGGTGCGAATGCCCGACGCTGCACAGTGGTTCGACTGTAGGGGCTAGTAAGACAAAAGAGAATTTAATTTGAAAACAGTTAATGTAGCTATGGATTGGTGGTTTAAAAGCCACAGATTGAAAGCAGAGTTTTAAGAATGGGTTGAATAAAAGAAATAAAATTAAGGCCAAATGTTCAGCCTTGGATGCAAATGATTTTTTTGGGTTGCTAATTGTTCGGTTATAACACATTCTAGGTACATGGATCTATCTGTAGAAATAGCTGACATCAACAATAACTAATTCACAATTGAGAACTAAAACTTTTGCTTAACAATCGTTATCGCTGGTTATGATGTAAATTATTGTAAATTTTGGTTCTCTATTTTACACCAAAATCTTCTACGATAACGACACCATTACACGATAACATTTTCAAGGCAGAGGTATTAAGCCTTAACAAGTAGTTATTAAGAAGAGTGTCATAGGAAGAATAAAAAGAGTTAGTAATAATCTCAAAACAATAACATATTGTTAACAGTTACTTAAGTAAAATGAGTTTGCAAGGTATAAAATACGCGTGTAAAAATATATATAAACAACTAAAACTATTAATTATATAGCTACAATTAATTTTACTCAACTTACATCAGGTATAATTATACTGAAGGTGTTTAATTCGCATCGTAATTGCCAATAACAAATTTAAAATTACACATGAACGTTTAATTGAAGTGATGTACATATTCGATTAAAACTATCAATCAAATGCGAAATGATTAATAAAGTATGAAAGTCGATACTATCGAAGCCACGCCCTAAGGGCCTCAGCGACACTTGGGCTTGGTAACCCAATATGCGAGCACGGGAGGGTTGCATACAAAGATATACAGATACTAGAAGTAACTTAAAGTTGAAAACTGCTTCGAATAGTAACGTATTGTTTAGTAATAAAAAGAAATCACATTGTAACTAATCTCGCCTGTATCCTCCGAAGGGTTAGGCAGAGGTGTAGTAATGTACACCCACAGTACGCCGGTATGTTTAGGTCCCATGTAATAGAGGGCGAGCCTATGGCCATTGACTGGGCACAAATAAAAACTCCGAGGGGGTACTGAAAATTTCATAGAAAAAGCAAATTAATGTAGCAGTCGCAAATAGTTTCAATTCTATTTTTTGGTAGTATTAAGATGTAAGTATTTGTATTTTAAGGTCACAAGTGTTACACACACACTCTTTATAATTTCGTTCTCAACCTTGATCTTTTTGTTGGTTCTTTTTTGAATCGATCCTTCTTCTACGTTTTAATATTTGATCATACAGCTTTACCTAAAATTCTTTAGTTACACTCACGTAAACGTTTTGGTATTGTGCAAACAATTAATCCATGAGCTACTTTTTAATTAAATGACTAGTTCACATCTAGCTCTATTCTACATTTTTGTACAAACAAGGGCACTGTAGTAGGGGTGTGCGAACACGTCATAAGGCCGAATTCGGCGTGACATAAGACATGACCGCCGAAGGCTAGGTAGTTTAGTGAGCTTCGCCGAATATTTTATTACTAAAAGAGACTCTTTTGCTTGTTTTTATTTTGTTTACGTGCTCTGATTGCTTCTTACTTATAACATTGGAGCATAAATGTGTATTAATATAAGGGGTGCACATGTAACGAAGATATCTTTGATCTTCCTGTAATCTTTTTCACGTCAATTACGCCGAATACTTGACATTGATGTATGAGACTGTACCGAATATTATGACCGACTTACGAAGATTATCTTGTGTTATACCTTTACCCCCTTTTACCTTACCTAGGAATAAATTATTCAGATTTTTTGATGTACGAAAAGTGAAAATTGTAAGATCCCAAATGCGTGAATGATTCATGAGATGCAAAAAGGGGATAAGTCGCATACTATAAAATAAAAATACAATTTTAAAGAAAGGTACGACTTACGAGTGAGCACAATTCGGTCACTATAACTCGATCGATAGTCGCCCTCCCCTCGCCCTTACCATCGGTTCGTCAACATAAAACTGGGAATGAATCAAATAAAACTCATTATATCAGCAGTGATCACAATGGATGCACTAAAGGGTTGTGCTGAATGAGTCGCGTGCCACACACACGTGTGCACATGGATTATGCTAATTTAGTATTCTCTACGGTCCACTGGTTCTACTTTAGTGGCCTAGGATACTGTAAACGATAATACGAGAGTGGACAGCTGCTAAAATAATATACCTAAATTTAAATCTGGGTACAATAAAGTCTGCAACTGCATGAATTATTTTATATTCAGCCATCTGCTCCCTGAATGCACTAGGGCTCAATTAAGTACTAAAACGAAATATTTAAAAATGTTATGCTACTATTTTTAGGTTGTAGATTGGCATCCTTATCTCACAATACAATGTTTAAGAAAATGGTAGAATTACGGGTTGTCTAGGGTTGTCAAAAATCTCGTGTCGAGATTACAGCGTGAGAAACTTACAAGAATAACACGTAGCACGTGGCAGCAAGTTGGTAGCGAGTAGGGTGGCTAACATTTTTGGATAATATTTATGGAATGCATAAAAAGCAGTTTCCTTATATTACCAATTTTGGTGTGGCAAGAAAAAAAACATCCAACTAAAATAAAGTATATTTGCATACGTTGTTTTACATTTTCGGAAATATTTTGACATTGAAACACATAACTTTTTTCGGATTTTGTCAAGAGATACTATGTATATTTTATAGTACTGTTGGTAACCTAAGTAATGAACCTCGCAGAGCAAGGACCGGACGAGCATTTTTAACATAGTCACTAGCAGTACGTCACATGCTCTTTTAGGTCTCATAGGTTATCCGATATGTAGTAACTTACACAAATTATCAAGTCTGATATCTGCATACAGTAGCTCAATTATGTAACTAGCACAGTAATTGCGTTTATAATGATAATTTCATGATTTAATGTTATGCCACTGCTCCAAATGTCAATTATGACATACTTGCTCTGATAACTGATTCAGTACATTACGAATTACTTAGTGCAATTGTTTAAGCTTCAGGTCGATTATAATTATCGATAGCTTTTTCGAAAAATAATATTCCTGCGCATAATATGATCGATGATCTACAAAAATATGACACGAGTCATTGGAATAATGATGTAGTCACATTAGTTGTGGGTTATACCAGGCAAAATGATCTGTGAGAACTAATATTGTGACTTCTAAATATCTGTGACAAGTAGTTAGGTACCCGTGAGAAAATACTAACTGGAATTTCTTTACCGGTTAAGATATTAAGCGTACGGACGGCTACACATCAAGCTATACAAAACCAGTTTACGCTGGCCTCTTATTGTATAGAAAGCCTAAACAGTGCGAGATCAGCTTAAACTGGTTTTGTATAGGTTGACCGGTAGCCGTGTGTACGAAAGTAAGTCATAGTTTGATCTGATTGGTTGAATACAATATTTATCACACAGCTCTAATATTGAAATTCCGCCTTTAAAATACCAGGCAGATTGCAATTAATCTTGTTCCTCCAACCTAATTTAAATGCATATAAGACTGTTTATTCCAAATTACGAATGCACTTAAAGGATTAAAGGTTCTTAATCACAATTTTTTTCCAAGGTACCTAGTAATTATGAATTCAGTATTACATAACTAAGTTTTACGTAAACCGGTATCCACTCATTCACTCCAAAAACTCTCACCGCAACGCATGGCAACCATATTTTACTCGTATTTGCGGCTAAGATTTAATAGCGAAAACAAATTCGTGAGAACTCACAAACATAAACAAAACAAGCATAACCTACTATTTATTTAGGTAATACGCAAAATGCGTACGCACGTGCCAACAGCACACCCCCAATCTGCCAACCCTTAACATTAAAATTACAAGAAAATTATTTTTATTTTGGACTCTATTGTAATAGCAATAAGAGTGAGGCTGTCGCAACTAGGGTTGTCAAAGACTTCGCAACTCGTATTCAGTACAGAATTAAATATCATTGTTAGAGAACCTCATTAATGCAATATTGAACCCCCAAGAGATGCAGGGACGGTTTTATTGTGTGCAAAATTGACTAAGTAGGTTTTAAGTTTTTTTATTGTGATTATGTAGGTAGTATGAAATTTTGTAAGTTTTTTAAACTGTAACTTAGTCTCTATGCGATTTTTTGTATTCAACTATCTTTTGTGCAATCACGTAGGTACTTACTTAAATTAATGAATTGTCTGCGGACTGTTTGTGTTCATTCAAGGTTTTAATTTTTTTTTTTAATTGTGTCTTCAATTTGTTGCTAGGGAAACACCTACGAGTAACTACAAAACATAATTATGAATAACCATGTAATGTTTTATCTTTATCTGCAAATCTTATAATGTATTAAACATGTTATACACGTGTATAATAGCACCTCAAACAGTTATAATTATTCATACTTGGTACTATTATATCTTAAATAAATTTATTGTACAGTTTGAAATCAATTTAAACCCATACGTTAAGCATTCAGTGATTTTATTAATTGTCGTGTCGAATTGCCTATTAATCTGCATATTTGCATGATGGATGACTTAAGAAAAAAAATATGAAAACATCACAATCTCAATTTTATTATCGTTAATATACGCTGACAAATAAAGACTAGTTTACACTGAACACGCGATTGTTTAAAGAAATGCTGCGATTACAAACACGTGTCACCGGTCTATCTTCTTTGTTTATGTAACTTCTGAGAAACGCGTGCATTGGATCGCATCGTCAATGTACGCACGGCTACATATCAAGCTGAGCTCCCTATAAAATGGTTGAGCTACACGATGACTGATGTATGCGTGCCGTCAGTTAGGACAGGTCAACTCAAAGCTTCTATGGCTCTTTCTTCAAAAGGCCTGTTCAGATTTTGCCCTACATTGTTAAACTCGCATATCTAACAACAACTATTGTCTGGACTTTAAAAGAGACCATGATTCTCTGAGTTTGTTTCGACGTTTCTTCTCAGAGGTCGTCAGATAGGAAACGTCGGCGCCATCTAGTTAAAAAAAATGTAAAAAATCGACTTGTAAAAGTGTCCTGAAAAGATCTATTTACAGAAATAAATATCATTTCATCATCATTTCATTTCATTTCTTTTCATCATTTTATTTCATCAAGCTATATAATACCAGTTAACGCAGGCCTCTTACTATATGGGAAGTCTATACAATGCGAGATCAGCTTAAGCTGGATTTGTATAGGTTGACCTGTAGCCGTGTGTACCTATTTATGTCATGTTTCTGAAGTCTGTATGAAATACACCGCTTTGTTTGTTCTGTCAGCTGTTAAACAGTCTAACGAGTTTCTATACATTTCGGTAGGTAAATATTGTTTCTTAGCACGAAATACCGAAATTTTATTTTCCTTCATGAATAATTTGACGTTTAAATAAATATTCTGGCATCGGCTCCATACACAAATTAACCGACTACATAATAAAGGAAATAAACAATCTACATAATGATAATCTCCTTGTGTTTTTTGTACGACAATTACAGTACACCAACGCGATCGCGAGAATGGGCCAGATGGTACGGTATCGATCGTCTGCCAAGCGCGTACGGCCGACCGGCCCTATTATTGTTTAATCGTAATCTCGACGCGCGATTAGCATACCCATTGTGCACTATGCTTTATACACATGTTATCGCAGTGAATGGGTGACGTCGATGTGTAAAAAATGTAGTACATATATTATTAAAATGTCGTAAATACGTAACTTCTTTTTGTAATGTCTCAGATTCTGTGTTCTGTAATGAAACACGCCGTTCGGTGCTTCGTTCTTAATTTACATTTCGTACAATTTTTTTCAGACGAGGTGAATCTGTTTTCCATATTAATGAGACTGGTGTTAAATACTTGCACGAATTGGAAAAAACATTTGGTTTTGGACAAGTTCCAAGCGTAGGAATTAAAATAAGTTGATTACTGTATACGATTAAATGAGTAGTTTTAGTCCGTGAACCCGATGTTTAGGAAAATTTGATAACGTGAATAAAGATAGAGATTTCAACATACAGTTTTATATTTTGGTCCCCAATATGATCCTAGTTTATAATAATCTCTAGCCATTATTTAGAAACAGTATACACAGTGGCCATTTAAACAGTTAACCTGCTTAAAGAACTATAGGTGTAGTACATCTTAAGATGCATGTTTTGTATGTATTTTGCAAGTATGTATTATGAATATGTACCTATATATTTTGGTGATTTTCATGTTTTTTTAAAACAGCTGAACAAATGACAAAATTTAAACAATATGTTCCATCAAAAATCTTTTAGTTTACAGGTTCAACTAGGGTTCAACACTGTCCAACACTGCTTTTATGCGATTCCTAAAAAATCTTTCTTGTTATAATTGTTGGATAAATTGCTTATAAGTCTGTAACTTTTTTAAAAAATAAATAAAGATTAGTAAAAGAAACATCGATAAGCAGCATGCGTAAAAACACCTAAACGAAAAACTTGCGACCTGTCTGTCAGTTCGAGTTATAAAAGTCACATTAAACCCGTTCCGTAGATAACCCGCAAAGTGCTAGGATAATCTCATAATCCATCGCTCGGTCGCGAACAAAAGAACTAAAAGGAAAACAAGAAAATAAACGAATTAAAAACACTGTGGCATGAGCATTCCCATGAGGCGACAATTAGCTTTCATGTTCCATGCAGGGGACTGGACCTGGGACAATTTGTGTTTTGTAGAGCGCAGAAGTTTTTCTATCCAGATGTCTAAGAAAGGTCCTTCGGCGACCTATTTTCTTGCGCTGCCAGTGCCTCGAACTAGGAACATTTGCCGGTGAACGAAACATTCTGCGACCTTTTTCTGGGCTGGACTCGCGCCTTCCCCTATCCATCTTTCATTGTGTGAAAGTTAAGAGGTTACATTTTCTGGTGGCACAAAACTTTCTTAATACTTTCGAAACAACTTCTGTCCCCTAAAATCGTGACACAAAAACGTCCTTAAAACATATTCACATTTCTTAGGCAATTTTAAAAACCCTAACGGCTTAACCTTGATGTCAATAAGGCATGACATATTTTTGATTTCCTATTTCTGTCGTATCCATAATGGCATGTAAACGTATAAATTCGGTAGATGTGCAAGTAGCGTCACGAGAAGCTCTCGCCCCGCGGGAGGCGTTGTTCAAAGTTAAATTGTTTTTACGCGTTCGGTGCCCGTAATAAATGGAACGTGGAATATGTTGCTGTGGTTTAACTTTGAAAGAAAGCACGAGATTTTATAATGCTTGCGAATATTACTGACTTATCTACTTAGAGTGCACTAGGCTTCAAGAGTTTAAATATATAAAATGATCGTTTAGCGCACTGGACGGTAAAACCTCGCTTTAAGCCAGATGGATAATATTTTTCCCAAGGCATGAATAAATATTGTCTAGCTCATACTAAGAAAGACTTACTTACTTTTTCCGTCATCCACGCATTAAAAGGTCAAATAAATGATTATCTTACAAACGATCTAAGGGCAAGGGCTCAGGGTAATCCTCGAAAATTCAGCTAAGGCGAGTGACGTCGGACCTCAGCAGGACGACTAATTGCAAGTCTGCCAGCCTGATAATCCGTTCACAGCGGGCGGGCCCCAAATTAAAATCCCCCGGTTGTGTCCAGCCCGGGTAGGATTACCGCTCCCACGGCACCGCCATTTGGCCCCTAACGAAAAAATATTAAGAGCAACCGTTATGGGTTCGGTATGTCAGTAAGGCCCTTTTTTTAATCAGAAGCTTAGATTTTCAGTCATTCACAAATCCAAGACAGAACCTTTAAAATCGTTCTGATTGCTGACACTAAATATAAGACATACTATTACCAATGGATATAATAACGCGATAAAATCCATAAAAAGTAGAGATAGTAAAGATATTTTAGAACAGTTTTATACATAAATGTTTTGAAAAGCGCTGTATTAAAAAGTTTACTGTTTCTTGTGTCTCCGAGATTTGAGTGCACTAGAGTAAAAAGTTGTGGGTCTTTCAGACACGAATCGCTAAAACCGAAGGGTTAGCAAATTCAAAAAGTTTGGCGAGAAATTCCAAATCCTGAGATGAAATAGTAATTTATCAAAGGATTTTGAGTCTCGAGGAGCGGAAGTGAAGGATGGATACCCTTTATCGTGAATTGCAGCAGCGTGCCTTATCGGAAATATCGGGAAACGGAAAAACGACACTTAAAGTGTAACAAAAAAACCGGAATGTATTATAATAATTTTCGGTTTGTCTCTACTTTTATTAGTCTTTGAAAAATCTTTGTCTTTGAACGTTCTATCTACAATCTTTAATTAGAATGTTTGTATTTATTTGCTTGCTTAATTTAAGCGTGTGTTTAATATTGATTACTTTACGTCTAGACTTTCTTGCAGTCATTTAGTTCATTCGTGACTAACTAATTCATGCATTGTTGACTAGACCTTTTCTGTATAGCTAATCGAGTATATTCTTGGAATTACATGTTTCTTATGCATGGAGTAACCACATAACTGTAAACGCAATCATTACGTATTCGCTAGTATGGACAGATAATGAAGATAATGGTGATTTATTCTTTGTCCTCGAGTTGACTTCACACGTTATAACGCCTAACACCATTACAGAGTCAGATTATTTATAATCCCATAACGGAATAATGTATGCGCGGTGCGATGTTCGCCTAAACGAATACGCCGCTGCGTATTAATATTCAAATGGCCTTTGGGCGAGCAGTGTATGAGATCCCATGGTATTAGTCCCATTAACATTGCGGTGCGTCGGTCAGTACTTGTTATGTAAACACAATGAACGCACTGCAGGTTGCCCTTTACGAAATGTGTAATAATAAATTTGCAGCTCCTCGGGTACCAACAGCTGCCGAATCGACACCATTTTTATTATTTAATTAAAAATAAATAACGATTGGAAACAACATTTGTATGGCGGTAATTTAACTTAGAATAGATTAAGCGGCGATCTTCTTATTTTTCATCAAACGAGCGTAGCTATTTCCTTCATAGTATCGAACAGCTGTTGTAAAGGTTACGCCCGTATCCTTGCACCTGCTGCCCCGCAAGCTCTCGCCTCACCCCCTTTCGGCTTAATTACAATCCTATTAACGAAATCGTTTCGACGTCTTCCATCGCCCAATTGACATTTAGGGGTTACTTACTTACTTCGCGACGATTAATATTTGACCGTCCATGCTTCCTTTACATTGTATAGCGTGTATTCATTATTCATCGCCCAGATGGAGTGATAACAATGAATGATTTTCAAACTTGTGAGTTGTGATAGTACGCTAAGATAACAATATTTCGACAATCGCTCACGGGCTCGGCATTCGCGTTTGTGATTGGTTAGAGGTTCGTCGGTGCACGTGCTAGGACGAGGGTACAAATCCACAAAGGGTAAGTTTTTTCCTTCATGGCGCAAAAAATCCACCGACAATTACGAGATTAGGGATGAAAGGAGGGGGCAAAGTTTTTTTTCCTTCAATCGGTAACCGTTGGTTTTTCTTTCTTCGTTTCCTTGTTGAAGAATGTTTTAATTAAAAAATCTTGGGTAACCCCGGAGGGCCGAGTAACGGGATCGTGGATCGTATTTGTATGAAGTGAGGCTGACTTAAAAGTTCACTCAGTATTAATCAAGGTTGATAGTTAAATGAGCGGCTCGCGCCGTGCAAACTGCCCGCGACATAGCGTATTGCGGATCGGTTTTTTTGGAATAATATATTTGTTTAGTATGTATTAATGATGATTCTAACCTGTATCTCCTTGTGTCTGGCCTCAGCATAGATCCCATGCTTACTGCAGAATAGTGCTTAGATAAGTAGGGTCTATTTTAAGCATTCATGCGTGCTATTGTTTATTTTGTATTGTGTTATGGATTACTGATAAAATAAAACCATTTTCTTTTCTTTCTGGTCTTTATCATGAAGATATCACACTACTCGCACTACTAACACTCTACTTTTATATTTTAGGTTGTCATCGAGTTCTCGGATGCTTAGAACCTTCTTTTAATTTTAGTCCCGACTTCAGCCTAGTTATGAAATTAACCTCCACTGTTCTCACATCCTGTTATCGCCATAATGTACCAGTGAATGATGTAAAAAACATATATTTAAAAGTGTCCATGGAGTTTCTTCATGCCGGATTCTTCTCTATAGGATCAACTTTTTGAAATCATGCAACTAGAGTCAATAACGCTTGTAAAAGCTTATTTGATTTGATTGAGTATTTTTCATGTGCCTTTCAATGGATTCGATCTACAGCTTAGTCCGGAACAGGCGAACAAATTTGCGGCGTGCATGACAAGGTACGCGAAACAGACTAACGACCGGCCTGTAGATAAGTGCACATAATTTCGCCGCGTCCGCTTAGCTTGCGGCGCACACGCACGCGACGAGCGCGTCAGTCGGGAGCCGAGCAGTTTTGTCAAAACAACATTTAAAATATAATAAAAAGAAACTAACCTTATGTCTGAGTAGATAAGAATGATATCGCCGTAGATATAAACTTGCTATATTATAATGGACGGACAGACGGTCCTCTTTGTATTCACTAATTTATGTACAGTTATGTTATGGAAACTGCTTCCGAGTTTGCTATTGTCGATATGAGATTGTTTTGATATTTGAAATAAAATTAGCTTTAGCTTCTTGAACAAATTATGTGTAACGGTTAGTGGGCATGTATCTGTGGCGATTTAAATCAGAGGTGTGCAAGATTGAGAAGCTTATAGAAATAGGACCTTACCGATGAATTAAAGAAAGGAAAACCTTCCCTTCACCCAGCGTTGTAAGCCTTCGGGTCGGGAAAGTCGATTGTTCACGACTCTTTTGGAAGCAAAAAAGAAAACATCTAAGAATTCATCGAACAATTTTAAAGCATTTCATCCTTCTTGATCTATTCTAATTGACCGTCAACGGGATAGAGTTTATCGTAGCCGAAAGCAAAATGGTTCAATAAAAACCAACTTTTAAGTCTCTGATTGATCTACCAATAAAAACAGTCCAATATGCATTGCCGATAGAATTAATTCATGTAAGACCGGCCTATTTGTATCCCTTTTACTGTAATAGACAAATGATAATTATCTAGTTTAACCTTGACTTACATTATCATCCTTTGTTGAAGAATGGATAAGCTAAATTTCTTGTAGAGTACTAGAAATTTAGCTTATCCATTCTTTTCTATACTACAATAATCCTGTCTGCGATAAACTTGTTAATTCTAAGAACCATGTAATGCGGTTGTAAACTGGCACCGCAGTGGCACCATTAACATTGACACCCGCGGTAAATTGAACATTGCGTCGCACGATACTAATGTAATGACATACCAGCTGTTGAGCCGTGTCACTAGTCTTCGTCCTCACAAAAGACGCCATCGATCGGCGGGCGACGTTCGTGACTATTGTTCGGCGAACGAATGCACCACCACCGTACATCTGTTTCGTTCCTTTTTCACTCGCCCTGCATAATGAAACCGGCCCATTGTAAGGAAAAACATCCACAAAAGAACACGCACTTTGGCGCTCGCCTTGTATTTTATAAGAAAAAATAACAGGCCTCCAGGCCTAAAAGGTGGGCGTAAACGCTGTCGGAAATGAGAAAGTCGATGCAACTGTTATGACATACGCGGTTCGTTAAGTGTTATTGAAAATAAATAACCAACCGTTCGCGCTTTAACGAAGTAGTTCGGGAAAAAATCGGTAGCGTATTCGTGCTCTCGTTCCCCATATTTTAATTACGTCAGTTAATCCAATTCTGGCAGATGCAAATTATTTTCCATGGCTGCAAAATAATTGGAGTAAAAAATATGAAAAACGTTTTCATTCGATGAAATCGAATGTATTTTAAATTCAACCCAAAGGCAGCGCTGACACAACTGCTTGTAATATCAGTTGAGTTATTATGACTGTAATGAATATAATCATTACTGCTAATTACACAATCTGTGTCTTGCGGTCGATCCGCACAACTGTTGTAAAAATTTTAACGTATACAGCATAATTAATCTCAATGCCAGGCAAACAGTGTTTCACTTTCTTTTGAATGGAAAATAAATTCAAACTTTATTATCTTTATTTCAAGGAATTCTTATTTCTTGGTAAGTAATTAATAATCAGTTGACTAAGGAAACTTGTAAGGGAAACCCAGCAATTTATTTCTGAGCACGCTCCTGAATTCACTACGTAAAAATATTTTTAAGTTTTAAACCCATAAAGGTTCTTTTGAAATATTCTACAAGTAAGCAACAGCCAAAAGGCATCGTCAATATAAGGTATCTCAGATAAGTCTATCCTAATCCCAGCTCCTCAATATATTTAATGCAGCATCGAGAAGACTACATTAACTTGTCCCGGTAGGGTGATGCGGTAAGTATTGGCCGACTAACTGAAATTTACCAAGGAAGCAGCCATCATAAAAAAGCGTACATTATAAATGCGGGCTCAAATTGTGCTCCCCCGGGCGGAGCGCCTGCGTCGACGATTAAGTGCACTTAATTCCGTCTAAATGTTGCCCGACGGGAGTTGCGAAGTTGCTGCCGACTCTCTCTGGCTGTAGGGTACCCTATGTAGAAGGAATTCAATCAAAACGTAACTTGTCTGAAGTGATGCGGGGTTGGCACTTCTCAGGTGATGTAATATCATCGTTCATTATCGATACGACAAGGTCTACGACACGCTAATTAATTTCAACAAAGCAGTTTTCATACTTTTTCTGTATTACACAGTCTGCAAGTCTGACGTTAATCATTTACATTCTAGCTTTTTGTTCGTGGCAAAAACTCATCCGTGATAACATTTCAGACAGAGGGGTGGGGGGAGACAGCCTAGGGCTTCGGCAGTACGGCGCTCCCTCGCGTGCGTCGCGGATCAAAAACTCCAGCACGTCAGCCTAAATCGCTTCCACAAACAACTTGCGGTATTCAGATGCATATCGCAATGAATTACTGGTGCTTAGTTACCGTTCAGTGACGCTTTTTATAGGTTCCTGGTTATTGATACTTTTTGCTAATATATAAAATGGATGCAAAACCTCTTGTGCTGTTACAGTAAATGGCAGTTTGATGTGCGGATCAATTTCTTGCCTGAAGTTTAGCCATGAAATCAGAGACTTAAGAGAACTTTGCAATTTTGTTACCAAGCCTTGCCTTTTTATGCTAATTGAAAACGATTACAATGGATAATAAAAGGCAATGGTCCACAACCGCTAGCTTCTTCAAACGACTAAGAATTTTAAACTCTACAAATTTTATGTAGGTGTGGTGTGTACTGGTTCATGGAAAAATAACTTTTAAAAAAGTAATTTCGTCTGCAAAACAATAAAAAAAAATTAAAATGTTATTTGGAAAACAGTTTTCAGATCAGGTCAGATCCTACCGACTTCCGAAATTGTTTTGCACGTAACACGATTTGGTTTTGAAGGCAGTTTTATTTTTTATACAAGTTACTTTATTTCTAAATTGTGAGTGCATTCAGGCGGCATATAACTCGTCGTTGTGGAAGTAGGGGTGGCCTTGGTTCAGCAGTGGACCTCATTTAACTGAAATTATGACTGATCAGATTCACCAAAAATACTCATTCAAATGAAAAAATAATTATATTGGAAACGGTCCACAGTGGTTCTATATAGCGCGTAACATAGGAACACAAAAATACAGTCGAATGGTCAAATATTTTCAGTTGGTTAAAAGGCTTGGAATGTCTCAACGGCATCATATCATCACTGAAAGATCATCGATATTCTGTATAGACAACATCTAAAACAATAAATCAATGTGACACAAAAACGCAACGTTGCGTCCACTAATGTTCCCACGGTTTTATTCTGGATCACTTTTTATATCTCTACGTGAGCTAAGTTGGCAATCGCGTGATAATATGTGACGACTATCCATTTCTAATCCACGCTCAAGTAGGTGCGACCCGTAACTCTATGTCCCCGTAATAAAGATGGTCTGATTACGCCATTGAGCGTATGAAAGTGATGTTCGCGTGATTTCCAACATCCGATGATACTTCATCACTGCCTGTTAATTAATCTATACTCATTGGGGTGTATGTGGGATTTTGCAGCTGTTGACACAATTTGAAATATAAATCAGTTGATTTTGAATTTAAATATACGGAAGCACGTCACAAATTCGCTCGGACTGATTTTCGGTTATGATTGATTATTATTTCACCGACAAAGCTCACGAGACCGCTTGGATTTGCGGAGCGATACCGTCGGGGGCAGGTGTGAGATAAGTTACAATTAGGGATGCCAACATTTTTGGATTATAGTTAGTTTTTTTTTTTTTTCATATTATATCATGCTTTATAAAATAGTATTTTATGGAATGAGTCAATACATTATTTTCCTGTCCCACTGTTGGGCACGAGTCTCCTCTCAGAGTAAGCGGGGTTAGGCTATAGACCGCAACCCTACTGCGAATTGACGTAGGTACTATAAAATATAGGTAGGTATGTAATCTTCAACGATATTGATTAGTACACAGACACGAAATATGGAATATATTATCATCCGATTGCAACCCTACTTACGATCGTCGGTAATTTAAGGATAACTTGTACAAGTTGTTAAGTGTATTTTTTTAGAATTAAAAACTAGGTTTCTTAGAACGAGTTGACCGTGTGGAAACAATTAGACAATGATAATAAATGAGTAAAGTTGTGTTTCGAATGCAGTGAGTGGCGATGCATTCGTGAAAGCATAGGGGTGGCGAAAGGGCGACGACAGTAATAATACATACATACATACACTCACGCCTTTTTCCCACAGGGGTAGGCAGAAACTATGGACTGCCACTTGCTACGACTCTTGCATATCTCTTTCGCTTCTTCCACATTCATACATCTTTTCATACACACGCGCCGGTTGCGAGTACTACGCACCTGACCTTTTTGGAGAAACTCGCCGATAAGATCGGTGTACATCCTTCTAGGGCGACCTCTCCCGACGCTGCCACTAACATTCGCCTTATAAATTCCATTCGTTAATCGTCTTTCATTCATTCTCTCAGTAATAATTTACTACTAATGACAGGGATGGGATTTTTACGTCGAATTATTCACATGCACATTTAATATAATTCCTGTGATAAAATATACGATTTTGCTAATTACAGCTTGTTTTAAGTGACAGTATCGGTGACGTCATTTAACTGAGGTAGGTACGCTGCAAATTACATTTTTATATAATTATACTATAATGATTATTATACCTTATCCCAAAACATTTCTCCTAGATCGTGGGTGCTTTAATAAACACAAATTTTCTTATATTAAACACGCAGATTCGGAACAAATGTATGCCACACATATTTATGGGAATCAGAAGCCAATCGCTCGACCGCTGCGCCAAAAAACCAGGCAAAATCTTTTTGATAATAACTAGAGATTAAATATTAATATAATACTATAACTGAAAGAGTTAAAACTGACCGTAACGGTAGTAGACAACACGGATGCAGTTAAGTAGCCGTGTCCCGGTAAACATGCTAATGTGCTTAGATAAGCACTGTTCCATACATTTTCTAGGCTATAAAAACTAAGTACAATTACCTTTCATAGTTATTTTTATATTGTCCTTTTTTATATTTATTTTTAGACGTTGCCCCACACTAATATTTTCTTCAGATTATAACATAACATATCTTAATATTATAAAAAAATATACTATCACGCCGATTGTCCCCGAAGGGTTAAGGAGAGGTATACACCTAAATTTCGCCGGTATATTTAGGTTCCATGTAATAGGGGGCGAGCCTATAATCCAGATTCCGAGCTGGTACAGAGAATTTCATAGAAAAACTCTATAGCACTGCTCGACCTTGGAATCGAACCTAAGACCTCTTGCGTAGCAGTCGCGCTTGGGACCACTAGACTAACGTGGCAGTCAAATAATATAAGTCTTCAGATTTTATACTGAAAAATTCTCAGAAGGATCCAGGTTGGAAGGTGGGAGGATGGATAGGATTATGAAGCGGAGAACCTTTAGAACATAGAAACATTAGTCTCGTGCATAGACCGGCGAAGCTTCGGCCACTGCGCCGGCGCCGACATATGTAGTTCAAATACCGTTTCGTTCGAAAGCCAATAAGGTTGCATGTCCACGATATCTTATGGATAAAATAAATGTTCAAATCATGACAAATATAATATTATTATGAAGATGTTAAGAGCTTAATTTACATAAGTATTTTTTTAATGTTTATGATTGCTCTCCACTTGGATGTGTTGTAATAGGAATAAGTATGAGGCATGAAGACATATCTAACACCATTTTTTATTTTATTTTACCCGATTTTCGAAGATTTATTTAATCCATTCACGTTTAATAATATTTACCTATAAGTACAAATCGGACTTAATTTATTGACATGCTTACAAGTTAAGCTGAAACTACTTTCTACCAATACTAACCAAAACCAATCGCCCAACTTCGAGTATCGAGCTTCCTTTACACTCACTTGAACAAAGAGGCAAGTCCTTGGTTTAGTGAGTGTAAACGGGGCTTCATTTAATTATCCATCCTACGTCAATAAGGTAGTTAAAATAAATAAAGTTACGGATCTTCGCTTTCCCAGGCTCGTTGCCAAAGCATAACGGTATCCAGTCGTGCGTTGATTAGCAAGCGCAGGTTTCTTAATCAATGGCTAGGCCTGTTTCTTGTGTTACACCGGAATTGAGATTTTTTTAATTTTCACGGGCTCTCGTTTAGTGGTGAATCGTTTTTCGGTGTCATCAATAAAGATAGGAATAAGTAGAGTAAATTTAGGTATGTACCTAAAATTCTTGGAAAGAAGTTACATACAGGTATAATACCTCTAGTGGAATTTAGAGTTGGTATGATGCACTCTATGTTATTTCCTTCCTCGAAGTTTAGGCAAATCTACTTAACTATTCCGATCTCTGGTCATCAATGTTCAGAGAACGTGTCACGTTTCGAAATCATAAAACCATTTTCAATTTCAATGAATTATTCGGGTATATGTTAGAAATCGGGAGTCAAGCTACCCCGAAATCAATAAACGAATCAATAATCAGAAATGCTAAAAAAAACTCCTTCCTAATGTTTTTCTACTCATGGATACAAAAAAAAACATCTTCGAATTTCTAAACAGCCCCTTACAAAATTTCCTTTTGTTGTCGATAGTTGGTAATACCACCCACGGCTATAGGAGCTATAGCGCCGCGGGCGAATCTTGTGATGCCACCAGACGTCTCAAGTGTCGAGGTTACCTGTGTTCTGCTCACCATCGTAAATAATTAATCTTGAAGGCATTTCTAAGACCAACCCCAACGAGTATGATTATAATTTTATGACTACGTATAAAGCTAATGGAAATAACGTGTTCGTTCAGCTTAAAGTACCACATTTTGCCTATCCGCCGTTATGAATGATGCAAAACTTGTGCTTTAGCTTATCTCAATCTTGATAATTAAAAACATTATCCACAGATTATATTGTTAGAATAGGTGTTTCAATTAAATTTAATGTGTGAAAGAGATATGGATCTAATCGTTAATTTCCATTACATGTATGTAATGGAAATTATTGCTTTATTTTATAAGCGACAATGTCAAATTGTTATAATGGCTCAAGTTCAAATTCAAGTTACAATGTTTTATTTCAAATAGGTACTGATAGATGATGCCGTGACACGAATTGAAAGGAATAGATACTGAATATGTTTGGGCAAGTTGTGACAATGAATGAAAGACGATTTACAAAAGAAATTTATAAGACAAATGTCAGCAGCTCAGCGTCGATAGCGGACGCCCTAGAATGACATACACAAATCTTATTGGCGATGTCCTTCAAAACGGTCAAGTGCGTATTACTAGTAACCGGCGCGTATGAATGTGGTAGAAGCGAAAGACGTATGCAAGTCGTAGCAAGGGGCGCTGTGTAGGAAAACGGCGTGAGTAGGTATAATATGTCATAGTGAATGAAACAATTACCCTAACCCCGTGCTGACTGTATGGCGGGACTTACGTCAGCCATTTATCAAATTTACTCATCAGTAAAACTCCAAAAGTGGATTTTGTACGCGCACCTACACATCAAGCTACATTGGCAGTATAAGTTGATCTCTCTCTATATTGAAACTCTATACTATACGAGGTCATACTATTTCAGACTTATATAGCTTCACGTATAGTACCGACTTACGTCATTACGACAGATTGAAAGGGTAAGATCTGTCTGTTTCAAATTTGTGCGCGCAAAACTACTGCACTAAATTGGATGTGGTGAGAGTTGTACTCTACTAAAATCTCACCGTTTCATCTTGATTGCAGCTTATAAGCCAAGTTATAGAAAGTAAATCCGTTTGATACGCGAGTGAAACCGCGTGCATAAACTAGTCTGATCTATAATATGACATCGTCTCACCAACATATCTTCGCGAACGTGCCGCGAATATTTCAGTCCTTTTACGGCTTTCCAGTGAAATTTCGTTGTTATGTATGTTGCACCTTGTCTTTCATTATCCAAATACGTCACGTGCCATTCGTGTTATCGCGATAGTAATCTTAATTGTGACGTATAGACAACAAGACAATTACACTTGGTATATACACCTTGACATCTTTATCGGTTTAATGCGGTGAAGTGACTAGTGCATAGCGACGTTGTAGTGCTGATACTAATAGTAGACCAATATCTTAACAAAATTTTGGTACAACATGGCCAAGTCAAGTTTGTTAGTTTTATAATTTCAGTAGTGACCCCTATCGAAAAAAATAAAGCTATATTCAAGTCCGGAAGACTCACGCAGCGCTCGTTAAATTATTTCGAACTCAGTGTGAAGTCCTCAACCCGCTGCCAGTGCAAACAGTTACACCAATAATGCGGGCGACGTGTTCTCATTAGAAAACCGGACTCTCCAGATCCGAATGTAGATACGATTTCCATCGCTGCAAACATAACCAAAGAAAATTAAAGATTCTTGAGGAGTCAGCGACATAACTGTCCAAGTGTAGCTCGGGGCGGTGACAGTAAAAACTTCAAGCCTGCATCGTGAATGCCATCTGCAGAACTCGTCAAGGCATGGGCGAGCGATAAAAACGATCGCACAGCGCATGCGAATATCACGTTACGACGCGGCCATACCAATGGCGACGAGTGGAGCCGATGTAGCCACACGAGGATACTTATTTTACGTCCACAAAACGTTCGTGCCGGTGCTAAATGTGATAATGAAACCGCACAAGGTAATCACTGACGCGTGTTTACGCATGTATATGAAAAGAACTCGAAGTTCAATGGCAACGGAGCGGACGCCAAAAAAATATTACATAAGGCTCGCGCGGCAAGGTCAATGTCGCGCGGAACAAAGATCGCGAAAGTGCTCCGATGTTACGTAGGCAGCTCTCGGCTCGCTCGGATAATTGCGATGTAATCGGCGTAATCCATCCACGAGTCGTGTTTCCTTTTACGGCGCGCGCAGCTTGCGGCCGCATAGAAGAAACAGCTGACCGACGGCACGCGCTTCGAATGCATATTAATGTCGCACCCGCCGCAAAAAACACGAATAAAATCGAAATGCTACTATGAAATATCGAACCAGTTTGAAGTGCAGGCGCCTCAATTATGCAATCGTCGTATGTGGACATCGAATAAATCAAACTACTGCCTCGCAGTCTTTGTAATTGTGTAATCGATTTCAGTTTTTAACAGCATATTCTTTGTTTTTGGCGACAAGCTGCGTACAGGGTGTTTGCTTCCAATTTAAGCGTTTGCCTTAACCGTCAGATGTGCATCGCTTTCCTTTTACAGCACTTTCCTGTCCATATCCGCCTATCCGGTGAAGGCAAATAATCGCTGAAAACCGCATCATTACGTCAATATGCGGTAACATTTATGTGTTTATTAGTGGGGCGAGGAAAATATAAAACAAAACGTGACAATCAATAGAATCATAGCTATATCTTATCAAAATTACTTTGCGAAAATGCCAGTGTTGTGTGATAGTGGGTCGATAACACGCACACCCGCACATCGACGAGGGCGCCGTTTGACGAAAGAGTAAATAGCAGAATGAGTTCATCGCAGGGATCCTCATTGTCCTGTCCATATAATGAGTGGAGTGACATTTGTCCCCCGCGGCGCCGCAGCTGCCCATCATTACTATAGAACAATAATAAACCCCATTGGCCTTCTGATGGATAATAAAACAATTATCGTTATACACAAATATTCTTCGATAAGTTCGATGTTTGTAAACACTTTCTTCGTTTGATGGACTTCCCTTTAGGGCTATTTATTATGCCATATGTACACTGATGGGGCTCGAATATCGCTAATGGTCTCTAATGCGATATCTTTTCATCAGGGGGCGGGCATGAGAATAACAAAGATTGTCTAACAAAAGGATGTTTGATTTCATACTTCCCATTGTTAAAAGAAGATAATTAAACTGCCTCCTTCTGTGTAAGATCTTGAAATGACCCTAAATCTAGTAGTTTTATTTAGCAGCTTCACCGACGTAAATTCTACCATCTAACCGATGTTTTCTAGTGGAATTTCTTTCAGGAAAATTTTGCCCAGACAATTACAAACACAACAATATAATCAATCAAGTTGATAGTCTTCCATACATGCCGCACTTATTTTCATTATTAATACCGACACAAATCCTTCCTGCTCTTGTGTGGTCTCAAAAGATATTAGAAGATTTTGATATAAAATCCGAAGTGTCTTTATCTAGGCTCTATGCAGGAAGTAATAATCATAATAGACAAGCTATTAAACAGCGCATCCAATTGATATCCGGCAGGTCCTCATATAAAATCTCTCACGCAGGCTGCAAAGGGCGTCGACGCATAAAATTCTTCACGCCACATTTTCTCGACACGTGATATTTCTAGAACCAGCCCGTAAGCAGATGGTCTAGGTCGATGACGTTAGACCTTTCTATGTTGTCGCGTGCCCTGACTTATGCACATGGTGGTGTTATTAATGCGCTTTTAGCGATGCACCGGCTTGTCAGCGTGCACCTTTTTACGAGCTTTGTCTAACAAAAGCATAGCATTATTATCTACACCTACTTCGATATTTATTTCAATATGCCAAGCCAGATGCATGCATGCCATGCCATAAGGCAGATGTTTGCATATCTTTTCTCAACTATGTTTGGGTAGGCTTCCAGTATAACCAGATGCTATCAAAGCAATACCCAGCTTAAAATGCTGTCCAGAACACGCGAGGAGTCTCAATTAGGTAAGAATAATCTACTATCCATAGACTAATCATAACTAACGGAGCTTAGCCTTTTAAATTGATTGGTCAACATAGTTTTTTCATAACTGCGGTTTATTTCTCAAATGTTGATAGTATTAGCTTTGTTTAAGGAGAATAATAGAGGAAAATGTCTTTGAAGGTACATATATGATACCTTTTTCCTGCTAGATAAAAGGAAAATCCCAAAAAAATTAGAGTGAGTGAAATGACACCTGTTCAAGTATTCGGAAAATCTATTATCTACGTAACCGCTGTCTGATTTTTAACGTGAATTGATGGAATTCCGTAAATCTATTCACACTTATAAGATTTCTTCGTATATTAAATACGTATACATTTATTAGAGAAAAGTTTTACTTATTTTTTTTATAAACGGTTCATTAGATATCTCTAGGTGTGGCGTTTAGTGCAGGTGACATTAATGACGTCATTAAATCTTTCCGTGTCCACTTTAAAATCACGTTAGCGTCACGCGTTAGAAAATAAACATGAGCCCATAATGGCCGACCCTATTTGGAAATTAAGAGCCCCACATGGATTTACGGAAGTATTTTTATCGATTTCAAACACTAGGTTTAATGTTCAAAAAGTCTATTAAGCCTCAAGAGAACTTGAGAAAGAAAGGAAACTGTAAAACAAAGATTAACAGATAAAGTGACTCGTTGAACTTTACAGCGATGAATAAAAACCGCTTTATGTTGGGTGCGCTCAAGTTGACAGGCAGTAGTAGCACGTTGACGAATTTAAAGTTGATCAATAATATAACGTTAATTTACATTTACATTACGTACATTAATGTTAACGAAAAAAACCGTCAGCGATATATACCGATATACCGTATAGACCACGCACTAGGCAACGCAGTGTGGGACAAAAAATACATACCGACTGTCAAATTTCGATCTTCAGTAGGCAAAACTGATTGGTTACAGAATCTTAAGTTTTATTTAGCATATGTATACATATCTACTAACTGTCCACCTTTCCTTCTCCAAGGTCCAATCTATCTCTGTACAAAAAAAATGATGCAGCTGTTTAGGGAAGAAAACGTAACAAACTGTCTGACAGTTTTAGTTAAGTGAACATCTAAAAATTAACACCCTTTGTAGACTAAGAGACTGTTCATATCATACAAAGATTAACCGCCTCCGTAAATTTTCGAGTATGACGGGGGTTTTCTTAACGGGCATTCAAAGGGGACCGAAATGCCTCGAGAGGTTTGTTGGACATTATTTGGTATAAATATTTCATTATTTGGATTTTTGATGGTGACGTTTGGTAATGTAATCATAGAGAGAAAAGATGCTTACTCATGTGAATTATGAACAATTTGCTGCATTGTTTCAGACTTGATTGGATGGAACTTGGCTTGAGTAGCATTAAAATAACAGACGCACTTGTGGACTGTTAGCACATTTCTAATCGAAATATAAGGTCCCAAAAGCTTAATCTAATAGAGGGCATCGGATCAACCTTTTGGAGCCGTAACAACTACATACAGAATGTTTTATAAATGCTTGTTATATAAAAACCTTTGAACTGTCCAATTTTAAATTGCCTTACAATAATACAGATGCTGTAGTTTAAACAATGTAAAACTCAACTTATAAACATATTTTTATGTATTATTTAGACATAAATCACAGGTACCTACTTGAAATAACTATATCATAATGAAATATTTTTCTCAACGCATATATAAATATTGTGAACCAAGTTATGCATTCAGTTGATAAAACAAGAATCAAGAAGGAAAAAGTATGACGTATACTTTGGGAAAGGAAATGTTTTTCTGATTGTGTAAATGTACAATTTATATCAAACGACCGAAGAAGAGTGACATCTTGTACGACATAAACTATGGTTACTATCGCGAGCATTAGCTATGCTTCAGAGCAGCTCGCACTTCGAGCTACGCGTGAGCTAAGCTTAAGCTAGCTTAGACTATCCAAGCTCACGTAGCTACGTCATCTTTGCATATTTTAGTTCATACAACGATCATCAGTACAGTTTGTTCGTTTAGCAAGTTAACTAAAGTATAGTTAGCTTTCGGTGTGGCCTGCCCTTAAGCGAGAACTCGCTCGCTATGCAACCCTGGTACAACCGTACGACGAGGGGACGACCGGCGAACCCGTAATTATAAACAGGGCGAGGTGAGTAGAGGTGTCGAGATATCGCGATAATATCGAATCGTTTTCGTTTAACGTTGCTGGCGGGTATTTAATCGCGGAATTTAATAAAATGGTCAAGTCAGGCGCGGGGAACACTGATTTATCGACGGCGATCGCGGCGAATATCGATACGGAATCCTACTCGACTATATCGATTCGGATGCATTTTTATAAGATTATCAATTTTAAGTTCTGTTTTTTTTTCTCCGGTAACATTTATTATTTAAGTAGGTACTTCTTAGCGAAATGGAGACAAAGTTTTGCACTTAAACTTCAAATTAAGAGCACCTTAACTATGAAGTGGATATGCCATTTGAGTCATCATAAAGAATTTAATCGCATCAGTTATCGATATAACGAGTTTTGATAAAAATCTAAATGCTTCTTTTAGATATTATGATTACATTTATTACTGAAGCATATGCGCAGGTGAGCTCTCAAAAATACTTGGAATGTCAAGTGAATAGGGGGCCTACTACGAAAGTCGAATGAAGTTTTTGGCTGACGAACCGTACGTTTATGAAAGTACTTAATTCGGACTAGCTTTCCGCCCACGGCTTCGCCCGCGTGGTTTCTCGGTTTTTCTGCATACAAATTTTTCCCGTTTTTGCAACATTTTTCATTTATGCTCTGCTCCTTTTGGTCGTACGTGGTCTGGCGTGATGTTATATAGCGTATAGCCTTCCTCGATAAATGGGCTATCTAACACTGAAAGAATTTTTCAAATCGGACCCGTAGTTTATTATTAGCGCGTTCAAGTAAACAAACAAACTCTTCAGCTTTATAATATTAGTAAGTATAGATTCGACGAATAATTCGCGATATTCCTTCTTCTCTTGAGTTCACGCTTTTTCAGTTTGATTCTTAACCTTGTTGTATAGCAATCAAGTAATAATAAAACATAATTCGTACATAAAGAGTACCTGATTGTTTCGTTTCGATCTGAAGCTTCGTCGTGCGATTTTCATAGTAGGCACCCAGATTCCTTTGGCATTTTCGTACCGTTCGTTTCGAAATCGTGTTCAAGTGCTTGAAATGAAAATATTCCACAGACAAATTCACATCAATATGTGGATACATTTAATTGGCTACATATAGCTTCGCACTCATATAAATTTTCCTTCCTGTTATAAGTATGTACATTCGAATTGATAAAGGTTTTTCCCCTTTTAGCAGACTTGACAAAATGGAGAAATTATATCGTCGTAGTGTAGTTGTGTTCATTTAGAATAATTCGGATAATTAGAGCTGGCGGAATAACAGTTTTCTGGTCCATTTGTCACTCGAAGCAGGGACAACACTACTGATTATGATGATAGTGAATTCCATGCTAGCTTGTTTACTTTACCACCTGTCTGCTAATTATATTTGATTTAATTTCACGGTCCTGGAGTAACTAATAATTAAAATATATTATTCCTTTTCATAATTTAAATTTGAATTTCTGGCAGTGACTGGATGAGGAAAGCTGAAGATCGGGCTCAGTGGCGTTCACTAGGGCAGGCCTACGTCCAGCAGTCGACGAGTATGGGCTGATGATGATGATGATGATTCTGTTGCAGTAGCTACTTAAATTTATTTCATAATAATTGCAAACTTTCTGACTATGGTTGAAAGAAGTTTTATTTTTTGTTCGTAAGTAACATAATAGTTAAGCGAATAAAAAACTATACCGCCGAAGATCTTGTGCCAGACAAAGTAGCAAAAAAATAATACAAAAGATAAGCACAAGTTTTCACACAGTCTTGCTAACTTACAATGTAAAATAATATTTTTATATATAACATACTGTTGGTTTATACAATCCAATATTTATTCGGGCGTTTACTAATTGTATGCGAAAACTGTCAGTTTGGGGGTACCTACTCTATGTAAAGATATGAGATAAGAGATTAATTTACTAGTTTCACGGTTATGTCTAACGGCGTTGCGTTTCGGGGTAATTAACAAATACCTTAACTGGAGTCTCGGGGGGGACGAGATGGCAATCATTAACTTTGAACGAGTTACAAACTCTGTCTACCGACGTGACTGGATGTTAAACTGACTGATATTTGTGTGCGTTCAAAAAGCACTCCGGTTAAACTGTCAAGTCAGCTGAACAAATGACAATGAGCGTGAAGAAGCAAAATTAAACAATGATACTTTTGAAACGTTAAAAAAACATTGGGGTCCCGATGTTCCCCTTGACGAATTTTAGTCTAGTTCAGGTAAATTGTAACAGAATTATTTTATGGCATCCATTACTTAATGCTGATCGTGTCTCTTTGGGCGCTAAATACTTTATTTTTGGTTTTTCGCTAAAAAAATTAAAACTTGCACTAAATTTTAGTACAGATATGAATAAGTTATAGTTGATGTCGCAATTCTTACTACTATGACCCTAGAATGTTGTACAGACGTAACCGTACAATTGTCGAAAGACAAAAATAACATTGAATTTGGCGGCCAAGGACTATCTCACTTCCCGCTTTAGGTCTCTTGTAGTCATCATTTTTATCATGTCTAATATAATAATTACTCTACAGATATAGAAATAGAGAACATATCGAATCAATATAACTATAAAGAAAATCCACCACCAAATGCATGCTTAAAACACCACAAACCTGGCCCGAACAATAAACTATGGTTTCACATACAATTTGATCGATTCTTCGACAAACAATGCAGTAAAGAAAAATATATATTAGCCCCAGTGATGTCCATTGATCGACCCTCTTCGCAAACGCCCTCTCTTGGCCGATTGCATCGGAAGCAGTAGAAATGCAGCGGGATTATGCAGCAATCTGCCATCAGAGCGCGAAGGGAGGGGGCTCCCTTGAAATGTATCGTGTTGCCAGGATTAATTGATGTTTACCCCCGAGCCCGGGGGCAAATATTCCCGTATTATATCACGCAGAATTAGACTGATGTAATGCCAAATTAATAATACACCGCGACATGGAAACGCACAATTTTGCGGAGAGAAGACGGCGGGAGATGTAACGAAGATAAGATAGAAGACATTATTTAATTGGTAATTCTATAACAACAACGGAGAAAATACCCTAGTGCCTTTTTGTTTTTTTAACAATTATTTAATCAAAATACGTTACGATAATAAAGAACTGTTGGCATATTTTAAGGGCTCCAATTAAAATGTCTCGGTGAACTGGTGCATTACTTAATGGGATCATTTTATTGCTTCTTGAGCTTTTTCGGCGCAACATTTTAATTAGTTTGTGCTCGCTTAATCTAGCTAAATTTAAGCTGAGATTCTGCCTGAGTGAACTTAATTTAGAGATGTAAGTAATCCCAGATATTTTTACACCGATATTCTTTCGCTATTTAAATTGCAAACCCTTCCAAAGCACATTTTGTAATAGTTATAGTTTGCAATCTCTCAATTCAATCATCTCCCGTAGATTATCAGATCGTTGACCGCGGAACTGCGAGTTATTTTCTCCCTGTACTTGATCACGATATTTCCGTTTAGTACTTGCAGTAAATTAACTCAATAAAGAAAGATTAATTTTAAATATTACTCCATCGACTTGGTGAACGTAGGATGCCTGCCATCCGGATAGATGACCTGAAAATAAGCTGGGTCCAGCTGGAAGCGGAGAGCTGATGTCCGGATGTTGTAGCGTAAGCTAAGAAGCTTTGAAGCTTTTTAACAGTGAATTGCAATAGGCTGATTAAAATGATACCGGAACAGAAAGAATGGATTGACATGTACGCACGGATACACATCAAGCTATACAAAACCAGTTTACTCTAGCTTTTTATTGCATGAGAAAACTTTACAATGCGAGATCAGCTTAAATTGGATATGTTGACCTATAGCCGTGCGTACATGTGTCTCTTTTGCATTCCAACTACATAGATAAACTATTTGTAAATTCGTCTCAATTTAAAAATTACTACTGCAACAAAAATTCTTCCATCAACGGTATTTGTCGTATTTTGTTTGGGTTTTTCGTTTTGTGATTAATTTACATGTTTACATCTTACTTAATATGGGATTTTGAAAGGAATTACGCTGGCGAGAATTTGTCGCTCACTAAATTCTCCGTCAAAATACGAGGAATGCAATTGGACAATACGACGACGTCCGTCTTGATAGATGGGCTCCAATAAATTGTTGACTTAGCTGCCTACAAGGGCCCCCGAATACCTTCACGCGTATGTCCATAGATATGTATGCTGCAGTACCCTTTAAAACGAGAAGCGCTTGTTGCTTCAAATTTCCTGTTTAGAAACTGTTTGAGGAAATGAGAAATTGAGAATTCTCACGGTAAATTCTAAAAAAAAATGCAAGTATTGTAACTGCAGTAGCGTCTATTGATCCTCTTTTTTGTTAAAAAAGTAATGCATTCATTCACGAAACTGGGGAAGCTTTTTGACCTGACTTCGTTTTTGTAATGTGACAAAAAATCTAATCGAAAAGATGTTTCTTCAGTAAGTAGTTAAATAGGTACCCAATACCCAGACATGCAGCGTATTTCTAGTACATTCTCAGTCAGAAAGTCATTGCATTGTCTAAATTCGATTTCCCAGCGGAATCGGTTCCCCCAATGGTATTCGGTTCGGTAGACATCTCTCATTGTCTGACTTCACTTAACATAACTGGAGATATTATGAACTTCAGACATTTGCAGTATCACGAACCAATAAGACAACAAGTATCTATTATGTGAAGGTCAATGTCATACGCTTCATATTTATTTTCAGAAGAGAACGTGATTGCATTGCACAAAAAACTTGTTTTGACCAATTCAACGGGTCGTCCTTGCTCGTCCTTCAAATAAAAACTAGATAAAAACAATCACGAAATCGCAATTTAAAAATGCAAGGATGACGCAGCGGCGCACGCGTCGCCCCAGGCCTTGTATTTGGTAGACTAATCGTTTATAATTTAAATAATAACAAAGGGTTACCGACGAATCGTCCGCATCGGATCGTTTAACTTTTCACTAATTATAGAACACGTTTAAACTAAACCTAACATTTTGTAATCAGTATTTATATTTTTGATGACAGTAATTTGTAAGGATCAGTATTCCATACAAATCAAAATTCTATGTATAGAGCATAGTTCTACTGAGAAAGATTGTTATCGAATTCTTCCGAAACAAAGAGATAGTTGACCATTAAAAAGTAGTTCGTGACATGTGTACGAGGCAATTACAGAACGCGTGGGTAGCGGACAGTTGCGTACCGTAATAAAGGAGCTAGCTACTTAAATTTCTGAAACGACACAAGTATAAGTTACAGATAAGGTATTTATGAGCAATAAATAATCGGATCGCCATAAAATTTTTGTCAAATGTCAAAGGTGAAAGAGACTGGGACAACAGAAGCAGGTGTGTCCCGGCTGCGCCGGAGCAGCTGCGCGCTGACGTTTTTAAAAGAAAAATACTTTATAAAAAATATAATCGTGTATCGATTTTTATGCGAAGAAAATTAATTGCAGCATTAATAGAAGACAAAATATAAAATATAGTTTTTAATTGGCCTTTTGGAACAAATGTAGGCGGATTCCAAGAATACAGAGAGTACCTACGTGGATTCGATGTGGTCAAAAAACCAAGAACCATAATCCTGCAAGGCAGACCGTTGCAAATTGCCAGTTATTAAATCCTTTAGTACCCAAATCAAAGACAATGATATTTTTTGTCCATCCAACCTACGCTTAACAACTTTTTATATGAACAGCTTTAAGTTTAAACTAGAAAGTAAACGTTACAGTACTAGTCTGAAAACAACTTCCGGCAGATGACGAATAAAGAAAATATTTCAAGCATCCTGTTGGGAAAACCTTAATCCTCTTTGATTCCAGTTAAGATTATTAAAAAAAAGTTATTCACCGTGAGTGAGTCATAGGTTTTTTTGTATTAAAGTATTTTTTTATTTAAGTAATGATTCAGTCTTATACATAGAAAAAGATTTTGAACGCAGATTTGATGATGATTGAACAGATGATTTGATTTCAGTCGCAGTGATACTATAGCCGCAAATAAATTAGTAATATTAATTGTTGTTTAATCTTAGTTACGGGTGTTTTAGAATCTGTAAGATATAATTGTCCTTTTGAACTTGTTTTCGGCCCAGATGGAGGTGGCGCGATGAACTCAACTGTTTCGAGAAAGATTGGTTCGCTAGAATATCAGTCAGGGCAACAGACGCCAGCAAAGACTATGCCCAGCAGTGGGATAATAAATTAAAAAAACTCGTGGTCGTAAGTACGACTACTGAACGTCTGATCCTGGATCAATCGCTCTGCAACCAATAATATCATCTTTTGGCTGTAGTGATGATATTTAATTGAAATAATTTTCTACAGCATTTTCGGTTTCAGCTCAAAGTTCGGAGATATACCAAGCCCGGTAATACAGCATGGCGCGTAAACACACGGTCTGGTTTAGGTTATTGTGCCTAACACTTTGTGGTTAGAACCGTGATGGTATATTATATCACATAACTTAGATAATATGAATACTCAATTCCTAATGGGCCCCAACACCCCTTTGAATATTCACTAAATATATTTTTATGACTTAAAGATGGATGTTTCTCATCTGAAAAATACCATTAAAAAATCTATATTGGTAGCGGTAAGTAATGGCTACCATTTTCTGTACACCTCTAAAACAAACTTCTAACACCATGCCTCTTAGTTTAACAATTTTCGTTCACGAGCTACTCGAACTACAAACATGAGCTACTCGAACTACAAACATAAAAGGTTCTCTCATTTAAACGCAACACGAGCAGTCTTCACTCTTCAAGTATCCATTCGGTCACTTAGAGCGGTCGGACGGACCAACCGATAATTGCATTAGCGAGAAACCAGTTTGTACATCACATGCCCTTTGACTGCACTGATTCCATATGACGGGTACCATGAGAAATGCTCTCCGTGGGTGTAAAACTGATATTTTGTGTTCATAGTCCGGTGTTCCTAATTACTGCCGTAATAGGGCTTGCATGTTGTTCGTTTTTACTGTTTTAGTTTTAAGAGAATGAAAAACATTTGGTAAAGATACAATAGTTAGAATGATAGTATATGGTATTTTGAAGTGTTTTTATCTTTTGGACTTCGTCTGTACTATATCTATGGTGTGGTATTAATGACAATATGACCATTATTCTAGCACAATCAAAATACCCCATAGGTTGTATGTGCGGCTATTGAGAATGATGTATTAAAAATGAATAAATTATACACGAAGAATATTATTCACTGTCAATATTCAGCGCGTGAGACTAGGAAGATTTAAGGATTTGTTCTTCGTTCGTCTTGAAGTTTTGTCCCACATTCCAAAAAATTCTTTGTTTGTCCCCTAGCACTATTGAAGTACTGTTTCGTCCCAAATCACAAGTATGTTGAAAGTACAGTACAAAAAAATTATGTAACTAGTTGAAATTTTTAAATAAATATTCAATGATAAACAAATCTAAACATTTAGATATGAATCATCTTTATTATCCAGTATCACAATCAAAATCACAGAAATGGTATATTAACCATCTCATCATTACTACGGCTTAAATATACAGAACAGCCAGACCTATAATACACAATAATTTAAAAAAAAATGAGAGTATCAAAACAAAAGGTAAGGTGTGTAAAACACAATAATTGTTGTTATTTTAATAAACACTGCACAATTCATTTAAAATTAAATCAACAATTTCTAGTAACGAAGTCTTTAAAAAAAATTAGAATACTTGAATTTGAACTTCAGACGGTTTTCGAAAGGTTTCTAGATTTGCTGAGATTGGTACGTGCATTCTAGAGACTACCGTATTACAATATTTTTTCTTCTGTCTGTTATTCTTCTAAAACCGGCATTAAAGATAGATCGGATAGATTTCCCAACCTTTGCATTCCAAGTCTTGTTTCTTTCTTGCAAAATATAATTTCACTTCAATGTGATTTGTTGATACACTAGGTGTGCAAACGTTATGAATTAAAACCTTTTGAACACTATTATTCATTGTTACCATACCACCACGGCACTTTCTGTGCACAGATCTCCAAATAATTGTGGCAATTTTGTGTTTTTGCCGTTTTCGTGTGAGTTCATAACCACCATAAAGTAGAACAGGTTCACCTCTTCTGGTTTCTATAAATGAGATCGGCCCCGGTCAGGTTAGATAGTAAACTAAGATTTGGTTCCATTGTAAAAATATTTAATAACCCTTTTTTGCTGATTGTATAAAATAGTAAGTTAGGCTTATATAAAAAAAATATGGGCCGTACAAGGAATATAAAATAGGACGAAGCGACAATAAAATAATTAAAATTATATTTAGGGACGAAGGAAGCATGTTGTTTGGGACGAACCAGGATTTTTTTATTTGGGACAAAACTCAGCGGGCCGGACGAAGAATAAATCGATTTAAGTCGTCCTAGGACTGACGTACCCATGATTAAAATAATTAAACAACATTGACTATCGATACCTAGATATGTCTCAAAAGAAATCAACTGATTCATAATTATATTATTGGATTCCCAGGTCAAGCAGTTTTAGTATGAAATGATTTTCTCTTATTTGCTCGGTAGATGGCAATAGACTACATACTTACATACACATCACGCGTTTTTCCCATATGGGCAGGCAGAAAATATAGAACCCCATTTGCTACGATTTAATGCATCATACAGAAATATTTAATTAAAACCAGTAGGTACATTAAATATAATATTATATCACTTCGATGACATATAGTTCTTGCGAGCACGTAGTTAATCCCTATTAGGTATATTAGAAGGATGTGGTTCGCCTGTTTGATAAGTCAAACTCATTAACGCAATTAAATACCATGTAATATATGATTATGGGCAAATAACGTTTCCGAACAGGCAGTCTCGAAAAAAATGCTTGATAACCGCGTCCCGGTTTTGATAATAAACATTCTTGTACTTATCTATACGAATAATTAAATCCATACTTAATATTATAAATGTGAAAGTACCTCTTTCTGTCAGTTACATTTGAAAGCTTAATTCAGCACCGCCCGTACCGGTCTCATGAGACCGACACAATAGACTTTTCATTGCCTAAAATATGTGACTTCAAGGGTTAAACCGCTAAACCGAACCAGATCAAATGTGGTAAGGAAATAATTTGAGACTGGAAAGGCTACCTTTTGTCTCAAAAACTCCTTTGGATCACGAGTGAAACCGCAGGAAAACTGCTCGTATATGTAGTATAAGTTCTAGTTTTATTAGAGCAATAGAAGACAGCAATAAATTTTATCTTAAAAAATTGATTGTCTATCTTTCTGTATGTTTTAACACGCACCACACAAAACTACTTCACAAAATTTTATGTAGTCTTTACAGTTGTATTGTTGGAAGTCTAACTTTAAATCTGGTGCATGTTTCTCCGCGCAGCTAAGCGGCCCTAGATGTCGATTTTTAGGATTCCGTAGCCAAATGGCAAAAAACGGAACCCTTATAGATTCGTCATGTCTGTCTGTATGTCCGATGGCCGCCGAGCCTTCTAAAATAAGAGAATGATAAAACTATAAAAAATATATGATGTACATTAACATGTAAACTTCCACAGAAAATTGGTTTGAACGAGATCTACAAAGTAGTTTTTTTTAATACGTCATAAATCGTAATTGTACGGAACCCTTCGTGCGCGAGTCCGACTCGCACTTGGCCGGTTTTTTTGTAAGTAGGTCCTTTTGGATCGCAAGTAAACCTGCGAGCAAGAGCTAGTTTGTTATGAACAAGTAGTGCTCGTCGATACTTCAAAGTACCTAAGCAAACTAGATAATACCTGATAGGTTTGTATTTTCCAAGGTTATTCACATTCCCCGTTCACCGACGCTAGACTTGTGTGCATAAACTCGACTGTATTGATAACTGTGGCAAAGTTAAATTACCACAGGGGGAGTCCGAGGTAATTTAACTATACTACCACACCAACATACATTAGAAAATATTACTAACATTTCGACTGCCGCAACAAACTATCGAAACTACAAAACTCGATTTTTGCTTTTTACATAATTTAAAATAGGATATTCTAAGCTTTTTCGAATAGATTAAAAGAATATAAGGTCACCTTTGAAGAAGTTGAACAAAATCAGTACTGCTCACGTTATGCGACGAATTAAATGAACTTTAAATTGCGGTCTTGCAAAGTAAAGTAATCTTAGATATGATACACTGATAGATGTGGGAGAAAGTCACTGTCGAACTAAAATATGAAAATGACACGTCGATGACGCCACATATATTTTCTATCTTTGATCTAATGATAACGTATGTGTACAAAGTGATAATGTGCTAAATACGAAGATTATGAATTCACGAAATGACGCAATTTCCAAATTATTACGTAAACGGATTGCGTATACGATAACACGGTTAATTTATCTAGGGTTTCCGTGGAGTGTTTCTATGCAAACTGTCTAGAATTGGAAAAAAAGTAGATAAGTTAGAATAGAAAACATTTAACACGCAACAGGTAGCAGTATTGGCTATTGGTTCCGAGCTGTTTATCAAAGCATTGCTTACATACAAACAAATTAAAGTCTTTTCTGCTTTTCATAAAGGAACTCAAGAGGCTTCCTTTGTGCTAAGGTTAAACTCATTCTATTCAGTTTAGTCTTTAAGAAGTGCCTACAGGCTCTTCTAGTGACGTCTTCTTCTATTCTTGTAACGAACTATACCTTAACAAGCTCTTATTTAGATCTTATTAAAGTAAAAAGTTTTCTTCCGCTCGTTCATTAGTCTAGTGGTCTCAAGCGCGACTGCTACGCTTCGCCCCGGGTCAAGCAAAGTATTTTTGAAGTTTTTATGAAATTCTCAGAAGCTTATTTAATGGCAATAGGCTCGCCCCTGGGACCCAAACATTCTCGCGAACTGTGGGTGTACATAGTACACTTCTGCCTAACCCGTCGGGGAAAACAAGCGTGATGATGGTATGTTAAGCCTTGTTCGGGCCTCCCATTAGAGAAAGAGACTGAGCATGCTTTACGATTGGTGGAGTCAGCAATACGCACGCGTCAAACACTGAACAATAAAAATAATAAATAAACAATAATGAAAGTTGAACGACCACAGTTGGCGTTGATGACTCAGTTTCTACCTGACCGGACCAGTGTCGTTTTATTACAAACTTGTCTGTGCCGTGATCATCACAAAGACAGGAATTCCGTATCATCTCCGTCCGTAGTTCGTAATATTTTTCTTCTAAATTAATTGTTTGGATATTTTTCAGTTCGAACTTTAATTCACTTTTAATAGTGTATACCAATATACACGATAATAAGAGTAATAAGGTTTAAGAGGTTAACATAGTGAATAGATCACTACATAGTATAAAACAAAGTTGCTTCCCGCTGTCTGTCTGTCCCTATGTATGCTTAGATCTTTGAAACTACGCAAGGGATTTTGATGCTGTTTTTTTTAATTGATAGAGTGCTTCAAGAGGAATGTTTATATGTATTTATAAAACATACATATTATAGTATGGAAAAGTCGAGAAAACACGCGGGCCGTGGGCGGAAAGCTGGTTTCTAATATATGGCTTTCACTTTTAATTGGTTTATAGAGATAGGCAATACATTTTATTATGATAAGTCTGTTCTGCTGATGCCTTTTAAGTAGAAATTCAACCTACAACAGCTTATTGTAATAAACATAAATCCTCGCTCAGTTTTTACAAACATGTTTTCCAATTCCAATGCATTTCTGATCGTTAAGTTTTTACTTGGATTCTACGAGATCTTAAACTAAAGGCGGACTGTTCCGAAATTCAAATCAAATCACATCCACCGTTCTGAGCCCATAAGTCGGGGCATGCGCAACGGCCGAGGGCCAATGCGCCCGCGCACGCTTCTAATGACAGGGGGGAGGAGCGCGCGCGGGCGGCGACCGACCGGTCATGCGATGCACCGAGGTAAGTACATGCCTTGAAGGTTTGTATCCAGCTGATTTGATAGGGAATAACAGCTGATATTTGGGATGATTGTAAATTTAACTGAAGTCTATTACATGAAGCAAATGAAAACAATTCGCATTTGTTTTGCATGCAGTTGAAGTAAAATATTTCCATTCCAAACACCTTTGCAGGTTTACATATTATTTTTATGAACACGGAATTTCACAAAGAAAATATTCTGTAGGTACTTTTGCTACTCCTACTTTCTATTTATGTTTTGAACTTTATTCCCAACAAAGAAGCGAACAGGTGCTTAAGTACCTTTCCCTTTATTAAAATTGTAATGCTCTTTGTTTTGTAGACAATAAAAAGATATAGGCTGTCGTTATTGGAAAATGGGAACTGGCGTTGTAAAAACAGCTACATACCATTGTGCGTCCGGGAACCCGTTCGCTGTCCCCGGCACGCCCGGTTAGAAGTCCTAACTTTTTATTTTACAGCTCACCCTTTGTGGCTTAGGCTCGCGTGAATGCCCTACTACCTACCGACTGGTAACAAAACTTTGTTCCTTTTCCAAGGTGCTTCCATGTCACTTCGTAAAACTTGCGCGCGAGTTAGGTAGTCAAAATGCAGTAAAAAAAAATATTTTCGATTTATATACGTGCTGGATTTTATAATATTGGTGTGAAGCAAGGTGGGTAACTATGTGTATGGGCATGATATTTGATTGCAATATACATTTATTAACTTAACAAAAAGTAAGAGTAAATAAGTTTTAAACATAACTTTTTTTTTTCATATATTCCTCTAACGGTAAGACGGAGTACGTGTAAATCAAACAAACTAGCTATTTATTAGCTTATTACTATTAAACGCAGACTAATCCAATCACTGAGCTGCTACTACGGAGAAATAACTAAAAAAACACAATTACACATGTTCAACCAGTGAATCAAACCTAGATCCCCATGCGCCGCTTACTTGCGACCTCTGGACCATAAGCTTACCAAGTCAGTTTGGAATAGTATGAATGTGAAGCCTCAAATACGTTTTACTCTTATATTGACTATTGATAGTGCCTGAACACGTTATTTTCAGGTCACATGATGTAACATAGGTACAGTCAGCAATGAAAGTTGCTGAACACGATGAAATCTTCAAAACGCTTAAACATATTTATTATCTAAAACTTACTGACCCTAGATGTGGTAAGTAGTACGTGTTTCTACATACTGGACCATCATTTTATTCCTAAGTGAATCTATTGAAAAGTATTGGTGCTATGTTGTTTTCAAAACTTGGCGGTGTTCAGCAACTTATGTTGCTGACCGTACATACAGTTGCCATGTTAAAATTACAATATATGTACTACCTAATATCGGCAAAATTGTTACGTGAGGCAGATGCGACAAAACATCGGACGATTCAAGTGTCCCTTATCGATTTTATTGAACCCTAGATATCAATTTATCAATTGATATCAACGAAATACGATTGTACAATTTTCTAAATATCATGTAATGTTTGTATAAATATAGCACAGAATGTAGGTATGAGGTTATAAGATAAACATTTCACTAGTACCTAGTACATTCATATAGCTAAATCCCCTTAATTCCCTTGAGTATGAAAAAATATTATGTACTTACCTAGAAGGAACATAATATTTGCTTTCAGTGTCATGCGTAGTTATTACATTTACGGAAATCTATTCCTGTGCAAATATTAAAATTCTCGAAAATTCTAAATTTAAACCTATTCCAGTTTTATTTTCCTGATCCACAAAATCATTGGTTTCATGAGCTCTCCACGAACTATTAATAGTTATGATTTCTATCCTCTACTGCTGTCATTTCCTGCTCAAAACACATCCGCAAATGAGCAGTTATTTTCCAAGCTATAGATGTCTTTAGCTGACTATGGTATATCTATCGAGGCAATGAAGTCTCAATCTCAAGGCGCAACACCCGTTTTCGTACCTAACTAGAGGTAAAATAATAGCATTTAAATAAATGAACTTTTATTGTCCGCCATATTGGTTTTAGAATGACGTCACTTGGCTTACTATGCATTGTCATCAAAACTAGATGCGTATGCAAAATTTCAGCTACGTCGGTAGAGGAAAACTGCTTTAAAATTCAGTTGCAAGATTTGACCCGAACAAACATACAAACATAAATACATTGCAAGTTAAATAAAAGCTTGTAAGCCTATAAGCTACCCAGAAACCTTCTACCAGAAGCTCTTCGTCTGAAATTACTATTCAGTATTTTGTGGCTATTACATAAAAAACGAGTAGGTGCCTTCGATTTATTTCAATCATAGTTTTCGTCAAAAACTTCAGAAACTATATTCAACATAACTTAAAAAAAACCACTCCTAAAGTGGGTCGCACGTTACTAGTATTCTTGTTAACCTCTCGTACTAAGCTAAATGCTCATGTGCGAGTACTTCACGTCGGTAGCGCAATAGGTAGTTTTTGAACCGACAACCACATGATCCATAGTCCGATGCCCTAGCCATTAGACTACCGCCGCTTTTGACAGCGGTTTTACTATTTGTTTTTTTTTATTCTAAATATAGGTCATTTTGATTAAAAACGAGCGTGCCACGACCACGATTAAAAATATGAACGATAGGTCATCTACGGGCTACAGCGCTGTAATTTACGTCGTAATATCTCAATTGGAGTTATCAATAAGCACAATGACACAAAGTGGGTGTTATACAACTGGGTGCATCTCAGTTCAGTAACCCCAGATAATACACGTATCAACAAATACTGTTGCGTAGTGATTACAATAATTAAAACATGCAAGTAGCTATAATAATTTTGTCCAGAATAACGATGACGCAACTAAGATAGTGCATGTTTCGCGTGCCGTTATGCCCTGTGTTGTGGGTTCAATTCCCCACCAGAGACAAATCTATATTTATTTCGAGTCTGAGTATACTTGTGTCCGTCTATTTGTACGTTTAAAAATACAAAGGGCTTCGTTTCCTACTACGGACTTTAGGTATCTTTAAAATCTACAAATAAATTAAACTGAAATGACTGTTATGTCAAAAATTACCTACATCCTTTTACTAAATGCATATGAAATTATATTGGATAGGTACATCAAACATATTTTTTTAAATGTTGAATGTATCCGTCTGTATGTTTATTTCCAGTTAATCTCTAAAACGGCTGGACCAATTTTGACGAAACTTTCACTGCCAAATAGCCGATGTTATAAGGAGTAACTCAGGCTATTAAACATCACACTATGACCCTAAGGAGCCGAGCAGAAAGAAAAAAGACAAACTAAGGGGCATAGCCAGTACCTTAAATAAGGAAAAAATAAGCACAGTGGAATTTGTTTGCACACGGGTCTCAAAATAACATTATTTAAGACAGTCCAAGTCGCAAGGCGCCTTGGTGGAGGATAACAGACCTTACACGGCTTCAAGAACACGTGTAGATAATATGGAATCCCCTTAGGTAAATTGAAGTTTCAGTATTTGAAGTTTTAGGTAGTAATGTCTCTCTGGCATGCCAACACACAGGTTGGTCCGACCGGGGAAGTGCTTCCCTCCCACTGAACATCGACGTTAAGTAGCAGTATGCGTTTCGATTCAGTGTAGAGCGCCGGAGGCCCAATTCTTTTATCAGTCTCCTTCCTTCTCCTTCCCTCCCATTTTCCTACGGGAAGGGGTGGCAACATGCTCGTCAGTCTCATTTAATTGTAGAAAAATAATTGGTCGTAGTAGCTTTGTGACTTAACTCCACATATTGGTACACATGACCAGCGAATTGCCAAATATTCTAATGCTAAAAACTGAAATATATACAAGGTAATGTAGCCAGTGAAATAACTAGGCTAAGGAGGTCTCAAAATTACGTGTGAGTGATACCACTCTGGAGTTGCTACATACGTCTATAGGCTGAGGGTAGCAGCTGACCATCAGGCGGCCGTCTTTTGTTTTATCATCAAAACATATGTTTTTCTTTCATCCATAAATGACAAATTTTCTCGATTTTGAACTTAATCATCAAGTTAGTAAGGTATGAAATCATTTGGAGAGATTTGACATATTTGTATAACCTGATATGCTGCCGACTGTACTAAAAATTATCAAAGATGGAATAAATCGTAGGTTAGCGTTAATCATTAGGCTAAGGTAAATAATAAGTGTCTGCTACAGTAATTAAAATTAATAATTATTAAGTAGGTAGGAGTTCTAACAAAGAGCTTATGTCCTGCTCGTTTTAAGTTCGTTACAGTTATCAACGGAAATGTTTTGTGATAGCCAATTTGGTTGTTAGGCTAGCAACAGGTACAGTCAGCAAAAGAAATGTATTAACACACACAATAAAGTGTTAGTTTGTCTGTTCATCCTATAATCACCCGATGATTATGAAACTTTGGCGTGATTGTTTTTCTTCACGCCTGTAAAGGTTTATGATAAAAGAAAAAGCACGGCAAAACAAGGCAAGTGGCACGGCTAGTATATTTATATAAAAAAACTAGGCATTTACCAATATATTTTGTTACCTACAGTAATAAGGTTAAATAAATCTTCAAAATTTTAATAATATTATGAAAAATTAATTGTGTTCAAAGATTCCAATATTTTCCTAACAGTCACGTTTGAAATTCGGCTTACCAAATAGGTTTCTTGCAATTGTCGAATAAAAAGGATTTAAAAAAGTTGTTATAGGTACTGTTTATTTGTTTGCAAAAACCACATGAAGTACTTATGTTTTTCTCATCTATTCAAGCGTCGTACTAGAGTAAAAATAAACCGTTAGACATGAGTACTTTAGTCAAGTAAATAGATGACGTCATGATACTTGGAGACACCTGCCACCTGTCATTTCCATGTGCCATTATAAACTGCTGACATAGTGACATAAGTGGTTCGCGAGTACCACATTGCACTTGAGAACGAACGACTCAAGTACGAAGTCTGTGTACTAGTTCGATAGGACCGCACGGAACTGGGGGCCTACTACTAAACTTTAACGTCGAGCTATCGAATCGAAACAGCAAATAAAATAAATGTCCCTTTTTTCTTTTAAACTACGACGCATATTGGTAATTCATACAGATATCGACAAATAATGAAGCACTACACAATTATCATTTGGACAGACAACAAGTGTAAGCGCGGACAGCGAAACAGTTCGAGAATCATTCGTGTCAGGAAAACTTGAGATCTTTTTGCCGAAACTTCATTCGATTTTAGTAGTAGTCCCCTCGATTTTAAAATGAATCACGATGGCTTCATAGTCAGTATTATAAGTGCTTGCATAGTTCAGTTCCAATAATAAAAATATCTACATGAAAGCATGGGTTAGTCAAGTAACAGTGGTTCCATGAATCCACTTTGAAAGGCCGTTTACAATAAGCATTGATCAAATAAAATAAATAAAAATCATCATTCATTAAGTATGCATTAAGTAGTTAATTATTCAACATGCAATCTTAGTAATAATAACTATAACATTATGGAAGGTGCTGTTAAAACTAGCCATACTAGAAGCTTATAGGTATAATTCACATAAGCATAAGTACTAAAATCGAAAAATGGAAAACAAAACGTATTTTTCAATGCGTCAACCATCTGACGTAGGGCCAGGGCATTGACCTCAATATGAATGAATCTGCATATAAAATCTTCAATACCTAATATGCAACAAAAAAAGTGAAGACATGCATGGAACCTACGCACGAAGAGATAATTTTAGAAAGTTTGCCGACTCTTCATTCGAAAAAATACATTTCTGTGCATCAAAAATGTTTTGAGAAGATATCAAATCCCTTGCCTTTAATTGCCATGCCGTGTACACACAGCAAAACATTAAACTGTACAGTTTATCATTTGGACCGCCCGAATTCCGTCGCAATCGCAGTGATTTTGAGTGTGCAACTGTATAGGTTAACGTGTTGTTGTGTGTATGGTTGTATTACAAAACAATCAATAATTATTATCTACTTGTATTGGTTATTTGGCCAGCAAAGTCCCAACCACACCTAAATTCGTGCTACATGTTGCCAGCGTTCGTTATCACAGTAATAGGTGACCCACATATCACCACTTAACTGACGCTATCAGACTGTGCTATCATACTTTACTGCTTGCTTACTAAATCAGTATTACAGTGAAATTAAATAACAAGTTGTACCTACTTCACAAGTTACACTTATTAACAAATGAGTTTTTCTGTCCGTCAATTCGTGAAGACGTAAACTACTGGACCCATTTTCATGAACTTGGCTTTCAAATTAAAAAGAAGAAAACTAAATACTTCTATAAACACACACATCATTATCATCATCATATCAGCCAAATGAAGTCCATTGCTGAACGAAGGTCTCCCCCATAGACTTCAACAACGACCGGAACAACACACAACACACACATAATACTAACTAATACCTATTTTGTTTCGATAAACTGAAATCGAACCGATAAATGGTCGACGCTAGATTGTGGTCTTATAAAATAAAATCAAGACCGTAAGCACGCTATGCGTTTCCAATATAACCTGACCTCTCATAGTATGGAAAGCCTTTAAAATGCGAAGCTAGCCTGTAATGGATTTTTATAGTTTTAGTTTATGCTCAGCATGATATTCTGCTGAATATACCCTGATGGACGCTAAAAAAGGCATAATGGTTGTTGTAAATCTGTCAATATTAAGATGGGACCAGTAACAGAATAATTTTTGGGGATCCGTTTCATTTATTTACTTACGGAACTATCAGTGTATCACTAGGTAGGTACCAATCTACAAAAAAATATAACATAACATACCATCACGCCTGTAGTCCCCGAAGGGTTAAGCAGAGGTGTACTAATGTAAGTACACCCACATTTCGCCGGTATGTTTAGGTCCCATGTAATAGGGGGCGAGCCTATTGCCAAAAATAAAAATTTTTCAAGTTTTTTTTCAGTTTCAGTTCCAAGTATGGGGAACCCCCAAAATTTATTGTTTTTTTTTCTATTTTTGTGTGAAAATCTTAATGCGGTTTATAGAATACATCTGCTTACCAAGTTTCAACAGCATAGTTCTTATAGTTTCGAAAAAAAAGGCTGTGACACGATCGGACAGACAGACAGACAGACGGACATGACGAATCTATAAGGGTTCCGTTTTTTGCCATTTGGCTACGGAACCCTAAAAATCTGCATTTTGAGATTCTCGATCTAAATTTAAACTGAAAAATACCTAGGACTTAGGCAGATACTTAATTTTTTGTATCACAGAACCAACATGCTAGTGCTAGTGCTAGCCATGCCTAGCATGCTAGTGCTAGCCATTGGGAAAACCAATCGACTTTTGACTAGTTTGAGGCAGATTATTTATCTAAAACAAAACTCTTTACATATTACTTTACATTTATTGGAATAAATGTTTAAATTTTATATGCCTAAGTATAATGTGTTTTCTTACCTCACCTTCTGTCTGGAATGAACATGTCAAAACAAGACAAAACACATAATAATTCTAAGAGGCGGATGTATAGACGTTTTATATTTTAATGAATAAGACGGCTAGACTGTAATGCCCTAATAAAGCTGTTGTATATCATAAATGCTCGATATATTATGAGTAGATAAACGGAAAATAGGCTCGCCCCTTAGTAAATGGGACCTAAACAATTAAACATACCGGCGAAGTGTGGTTGTACATTAGTATACCTCTGCCTAACCCTTCGGGGAATACAGGTGTGATGGTATGGTAGATGAACGGAATATCTACTCATGTGCTATAATGCCACAAACATAGATAAGTAAGTGTTAGAAACCAGTACAAACATAGATGTTAAATTCACGTGACCTTGTAAATTCCCATATCAATTTATTAACTACATAATAATTATTAATAATAATAACCGCATACCTACCTACCACATGAGAGCCAATAATCAACCTAATTTTAAACGAGATAACTGTACTGTGGTTTTTTCACGCCACAAGTTAGCTCTGCCTTCACCTTCAGGGATAGAGGCTTGATGGTTATGTTGTTTCATTTAGAAGTCGGTTCTTTTATCAATGCCATTCATTCAGTTCTTGCTCTTGTATGTATAACCACTGAAAAAACGTGTGATTAAAATCCACACCAACTAAGTAGGTAATTTATTTAGATCAGATAACGAAACAAACACGAGCAAGCTCTGATATTATCTGAACTCAAAGACAAAAGAGATTATATTTTTTTTATCATATCTTGTGACAAATTTTACGTCATGCCGTGATAATGACCAGAGTTTACCTTGATATTACAATGAAGTCAAGTTCAATCTATTTTGTTATACCTACATCTGATTATAAAATATGTACATGTTTCAGAATGGGTATTAACCCATGGGCATTTATGATATTAGTGTGTAATATCATAAATGCCTAGGTAGCTCTGTTCGTCTGTTTGTTACGTTTTCAGATCAAAACTGCTGAACATTGCAGAATAGGCCACCTTTTGTCTAAAAACGTCCTTCTGGGATGCGGGCAAAGCCACAGGTAACAGCTAGTGCAGTATAAAAAAGAGACAAGCATAGAAAATCACTTTAATTAATTATTAAAGTCTTCCAAATTCGAGTTAAGTATAGGTAGAGTTCTTACACTAGCTATATGTAAGTTTTAAACTGTAGAATAAGTGATGAATTATTAACTAAATTTAATAACATCGGTTGTGATATTCCATACATTTTCAGCCCGCATGCAAAGCAAAATACCTACTGACCACTTATCAACAAAAGGATGTTGGGTTGATGAGTGGTTAACCATGAATATAACAACAGCTATGGGTTAACAGATTAACCATGGAATTTAAAGAAAGAAAATCTTATTTAAATCGTCAAAAAATATTTTCTGCAATATTTTTTTTGTGCTCGAAGATGGTTATGAATTATTTTTATTTGATCTCAAATCTAATTTTATATCTGTGAGGCAAAGGCACATATTGTAATTAAAATTTCAAACCAAACAATGTTAATTCACAATTTTACAAACAATATCTCAGTCCCTCATTAGCATTTTTCAAAATACAGTTTAGATAAATAAGTTTCAACACAATTTATATACCTAATGATGAAATAATACTTATTTTTTTTTTATAATTTAGTATGTAGTAAGTAGTAGCACATAGGGTTACCCTATTTGCTATCTCAAAAACAGTAATCCAAAATTATATACCTACCTACTAGATACATACTACAAAAAAAGTTAACACCTAATTAAAATGTGCTTATAAAATAAAAAAACTGTTTCACCAAAAAGTAAAAAGCGATTAATTTAATAACTACTGAACATACAAACCCACCTACTTGGAAAGCAAACTTTTTTAAAAGGAACCTTTTTGAAGTTAATTTCATTGTTACAAAGCAAATGAAAACAAAGCCTTAAAATAAGAGATATGAGTCTCAATGAAGAAAGTATTTTATTTATAAAAATGAACTATGTAAGAAAACAACATAGAAGTCATTTGATAGGGAGAAAAAGTGCTTAAAAAAAATAAAAATTAAAGCAGCTTCTAATTTAAACCAAGGAGGTACCTATTAGGCACATAGGTACCTAATTATTATTGTTGGCTATCCACATTATCTTGGACTTGAAGACTTCGAATATTTCATTAGCATTTATGTTTCTATTATTATTATATTCTTTAATACTAATGAATACCTACCTACATTATGTATGAATTAATTCAGTATCACCAGCTCATTATAAGTATGTAAATACCTAGTTGCCTAAGTTTGTGCTCATATAAAAGTTATCTATGGTTAGCAGGGTAAGGTAGAATAGGAAGGTTTTATTTACACCACTACCTAGTACCTATAATGTGGCAAAGTACTGACTGGTTTAAGCTAAAATTCAACTGCTTAGTTGGTAAATGCAGTCTGCTAGGTAGGCGTCCAAAAACTCACGAGACTTGTAGATTCTTCCTTTTACCCAGATGCTCAACAAGAAAAAGTTCAAAACAAGATGTTTGTATAGCTTTTACTGTGGGCTAGATGCTGCTAAAAGCCAAGGTTATTGTTTTTGGCAGCTGTAGGTACCTACGTAGGTACTTCTAAAACTTTTAGAAGCAATTAGATAATACTGAATCGATGCAACATGTTATCTACAGAGTATCATATTCGTAATGCAACCGTTATACACCTAAGCATCGTAATATCTTACGAGATCGACCGTCTCAGACCACAATTTCAAATGGTAATACGCGTCGCGGCACCGCGGCCCAGCATTCTATTCCGAGGGCGTTCAACCGAACTAGAGCCGCTTAGCAACACCCAAAGTTTTTCACAATGGCCATGACATCGAAATCAAACAGCCTCCGGTCACTGGAGCATTGACTCTGAACATCGCGGCCGCAAACAAACTTACGAAACAGACGCGAGCGCACGTTTTGCTAACATAAATCAACAACAACTCACCTGTCAGAAGACTCGGAGCTGTCGTATCTGTCCAGACATCTCTTCTTCCTGTCGTCGCCGTCCACGGTGCTCGCATCAGATTTTCGGGAATACGTACCGACGACCGCGGCGCGATTAGCGGCCACGCTGTGCGTATCACTTTTCTCACACGATTCACTCGTTTTTAGTTCTTTGTAGAACGATAACTTCACACTATCGCCGTCAAATGTTTCGCCACTGCACTTTTTTGTGTCACCAAGTCCTTTATCGGGCGCGGAAAAAGTTAAATCGTTCATTTGTTTCGGGCCGGTGCGGTCCTCGGCCGACCCATCCGCCATCTTTGAGCGCACGAGTGTTTTGTCGCGAGTTTCCGTGCGACGCCACGGACAGCATGGGCGCTGTCGTCGCGCGCTGAAGGTGCGCGGCGTGAGGGGCGACGTGACGTCACGGCGGCTGCGCGGCCGCGGGGGCAGACCGCGGTGACGTAACGACTCCGCCCAGTGCATGTGCAGGGGCGCTGTCATTGGCCGCGCGTTACGCAACGTGAGCCTATTCAAATACCGGCGCGAGAAGGGAGCGTAGGATGGCGTAGGACTCGGCGGCGATAGGGACAGGCCCATCCCAGCCCTAACGTAACGAATAATGCACAGCGTAATGACGGTGCACACACGAGCGCGCACACTGCCGCGAGCACGCTCGCACCACACACTAACAATTGCATCCAAATTAATGACGCATTCCACCCTCTAGCTTTTCGAACATTATCATAATTTCCGATTACACACTTATGATGTGATTTCAAAGGTGTGTAACAAAGTTTTTAAAATAAGTAGGTAGAACAATCAAAAGACAAATAGGTAAGTAAGTATACCTAAGTTGGTACCTATTTAAATGATTTATGTATAAGACCTGAACCTGAGCCTGACCACGCATATTTCTATCTACTGTGCTTCTTATCTTGGTTTAGAGGGTAGACGCTTCAGCAAATAAGTAAAGATAACACCTACTTCTTCTAGTACGTAGGTTACAAAGGTGGGTAGGTGGGTTTCTAAATACAAACACTTGCTTTTTGTGTTTAGGATTATTTTTAATCCGTGTTTACTTGCATGCTGAAACTACCACCCAATACTTAAGGCTAAAACGTCAGCCTTGGTCGCGAAATTTAATTATTTCTTGGTTTTTCGCAAATTATTCAGCTATAACATATTCTAGGTACAAGGCTAACGCCTTAGCCTTAACTAGATTATTTTTTCTATAATTAGCATTATTCTGAAGGATATACCTAAGGTTAATCATTCGACCTAGCCCGCTAATTAAATACTTTTTGTTTTAATGCAAAATGTAGCTCAAAGAAGTAAGGATTATCTATCACATTCAGGGTCCTTACATGAAAATAAATTTCTTACGACAATTAACAGGTAAGATGTACCTAAGTATTTACAACTGTAGATACCTAGCAAAGTTTTTTTTGTTACGTTAAACAAAAAAAACCTTGCTAGGTATCTACAGTTTGTTCGAAATAAGTAAGCCGATCGGATGTTAGCCGTTCCGAACTACCGCGGTGATAATATCGTTTAATTAAGTGTTTTCATACATAAATATCGGAATTAGTAAACAATATAATTAAAAATGAGAAACATATACGATTCTAAATATCTTTACACCGACTCTTTCTATTAAAATTTACCACTTCTAAACCACTTGCAGAAAACTTCCGATCGGCTTACTTATTTCGAACAAACTGTAGATACCTAGCAAGGTTTTTTTTGTTTAACGTAACATACATACCTGCTTAATTAGTCAATTTGGGCCATTAGCTCAGTGTTAGGCAATATACTCTCTGTGAATAAAGCTGCTGTTTATAAATACCGCCCATTTTTTTAAGATCTAAGTATATCTTATTTTCTTCCATCATATTGCTTAGGTACCAATTCGCAGCTATACCAGCTTGTCCTCTATTGTAATTATTTTCTGTAGATACTTATAAATTGTTACGAAATACGAATCCTTCCTCCTTCTTTGTTATCAACACTGTTATACAAAAACTGATTACCCGATTGGTTTGTTTGTTACTTACCTGTTCACAGAACACCAAAGGTAACTAAATCTTTAATATACAGAAACACGGTACATTTTCCTTTATCATATAAATGGCTTTATAGAGAAAATCCACCCCAATGTATTGTGCTGTCTCTTTCGCACGCTAACAGAAATATCTCCCGCCCCAAAGAAATGTGTAGTACGTAGATGGTAATGAAAATATTGGATTTACTTCATACACTACAAACAGAAAGTGTGAATCAGTGCGAATAAAGACCTTTTTTACACTATAGAATTCCGTAGACATTTTTTGTAGCAGGTAGTAGAATATTGATCTACTCTGTAGGGTAGCCATGTTTTTTTTTCAAATATGGATATTCTGGGTTGGTACGGTAGCTACCTAACTCAACAATTAATCAAATAAGTACCTACTTACATAACATGCTATCTCATCTGTTTAAACCGACGGATTAGGCAGAGGTGTACTAATGTACACCAAAGTTCGCCGGTATGTTTAGGTTCCATGAAATGTGGGGCGAACCTATTGCCATTGACCCAGGGAATCGAATCCAGGACCTGTAGCGTTACGTATTGAAAATAAAGTAAGTAAAGTAGTCGTCAGGTACCTACTTACTTACCTACCAGATAGCGGATAGTGTAGGTATCATCTCGTTTAGTAGGTATACTACTAAACGAGATGATACCTACACTATCCGCTGTTTTTTTTTAAATTGAACCAAAGGCAAAGTAAGTACATACCTAGGCTACCTAGATTCTTATATTGTGACTGTAGCACCGAGCATCGGGTCCTTGATGACCTTTTCGACCACCTGTTGAATTAAAAAGGTACGCATTCGGCTATCTTTTATTGTGTGTACATAATTACTTATTGAAACGTGAGTGATTAAAACCTGCATTGTTTTAACAGATGAATAGATTTAAAACCAAAAACAGTTTTTTTTTTATAATCCTAAAGAAACGAGAGCAAAAAGATATGACGGCACTTATACCGCCATCTAGTTTTGTAGGATAAAAATAAATGTGATTGTACCACGTAAAATGGAGAAATACTGTACCGCCCGCCATGGTAAAAAGTATTTTACGAATGTGATTAGTTCATCAAAATGTCAAGATACTTCTTATTCTGCACCACTAGATGGCAGGTTATTAAGTGTCTACGACGGCTTGGGCGCCAAATTCAATTTAATTTTAGTTTTTAGTAAATGTTGCCAACCCGCAATATTATTTTTTATCTAGCGTGGCGGAATATAGCCTTATCTCTCTCGCCATATGATGAGATGAGATGGGCACAAATCCAGACTCCGAGCTAATACAGAAAATTTCATGGAAAAACTCAATAGCACTGCTCGACCTGGGAATCGAACCCAGGACCTCTAGCGAAGCAGTCGCAAGTGACACCAGTAGACTAACGAGGCAGTCACCTAGTAAGCTAGATACCTAGTATAATCAAAGATAAATATGAGCAGGTTAAAAGAAGGTAATTTGGTCTGATATAAATAAAAAATAATATTTAAAATATTTCGTTTTATTACCAGACAACACATTACATAGATTCAACTCAAACATTAATAAACTTCCACTTAAGAGGAGTGTCCCTCGCGAACGCAACAATGTTGCACAGTTGTCGCTGTCTCTATCCCTAGCGATGCGAACGCGTGCCCGAGAGGAGAAACAACAACATTTTCACGCGTATATCTTATGTTCCGAATTTTGGAGATTACTCCTATAATATTGTTAATACGTAAAAAAAAAACTTGTAAAAATATATTCACTATATTATCTGGGTTTCTTTCGAATCAGAATGTTTCTGTATTGATACATTGTCGAGAAATACTAGCATAAAGTTAGGCCGTTTTTCAACGAAAATTGCCAATCTTTGAGCTCGTGTAACTTTTTAACCGTATATTGAAATGAAATTGTATACTACAGGAACACGTATTTTAATGATAAGATTGTTACTGCAAAATTCCAAAGACTTTCATTTGTTAATATTCAAGATAAGACCAAACTACGTTTGTATGGAGCGCGGAGCGGATACTATCCTCTTAATACAATTACTATTAATATTAATTAATTTTAAATAAATCTCTTCATAAAGTTTTGAAATAAAAATAGTATTTGCAAAAGTTCAGGATTCATGTACAAAATTAAACGGTTTTGTAAATTCGTTATTTATAAATGAACAAGAATAATAATTAGAATTAAAATAGCCACAATATCATAAGAGGAAAAGCCTCAATGTAAAATTGTTTATATAAGTACCAAATAAGATATTTCTGCTATCGATGTGGTAAAAAATACAATTTAAAGTTTACAACTGGATTGTGTTAGGAACTCGTTATAAATAAAAATAAACACCTATTGTTATTTATCAGTACTTATTGTTTATTTAATCTCAAATAATATTATTGTTTCGAAATAAGGTGATATTTAATGATTTTTGTACAAGTGTAAATGTTAAATTTTATTATAAACCGTTGGGTACAATTGGAATGACAGGTCTATTAAATAAGGAATGAGATAAAGAGTTCAATGCAGGAATGCAATTTAAATTAATTTGTTCACCAAAAGCTACAATAATAAATCGCAGTAATTAGCCGAACTGTTTTAAAATATTTTTTTCTGGCGATTAACAATTTTTACCTTTATCATTACAAATATCGCTGGTTTGCGAGAATAGCGACGTAACTAAAAATTACTGATTTTAGAGACTGGTTTTTTTTTTTTTTATAATTATTATAAATAAAATTACCTACAAGCTACACACGCGCTACAAGTGTTTTTTCTCAAATGAATAATGTCGCTGTCTCTTTCTAACAAACGGTGCGCCTCTCTTCACGATAAAATGTTAAAGATTTATGATCTTTTGGCATACATTATCAATTCGACAGAATTTTGAGTTACGTCGATGTTCTCGCAAACCAGCAATATAAGGTCGAAAAGTGATACATCCTCAACCCACCGTACCTATTGAATAGATCAAACGGAACGTTGGAACTGTCAGATTATTTTGCAGTATGATGTCAGTCGCCAGCACATCAGGTTATACAAAACTGTCAAATTTCTCCAAATGATTATAAACTTTAACAATTTAAAGATTAAGGTCAAAATCAACTGAGAAATTTGTCATTTTATGGGTAACTTGTTGTGTTGGCCGCCGTACGCAAAGCCGCCGGAAATTTGGTGCGGCTAACGCAATTATTTTGCTAACGGTACCGTCAGATTAGGTTACTAACTTAAATACGTAATAGGATTTCGGACTAAATTTGCAGACGTGAAGCGTTACGTTACACAATTTTCACTCACCCTTGACAAAATAACAAAGTAAAGCATGCATCGAGGTCTTGTAGGAAACATTTAGGAAAATTATTATAATACTGTACAGTTAATGATAATTAATAGACAAAGGAGTAATACGATAATGGAGTACTCACAAAAGTGAGTGATTAGATTTAACATAATTATATTGTTTCCAAAGTTATCAGTAGGCCGACCAAAGCTTTACAATAAATTTAGGCAACAAAATCCTGTTGGTCCTCAGCATAAAACTTTAGTTTTTAGAATATTGAATAACGTGTTTCTAAGACTGCCTTGTTAGTCTGGTGGTCCCAAGCGTGACTGCTTCGCTCGAGGTCCTGGGTTCGATTCCCAGGTCGAGCAAAGTGTTTTTGAGTTTTTCAAAAAAATCTCTGCAGCAGCTAGGATTCTGGATTTGTGTCCGGCTAATGGCAATAGGCTCACCCCCTAATACATGGGACCTAAAACATACCGGCGAAGCGCGGGTGTACATTAGTACACCTCTGCCTAACTCTTCGGGGAATACAGGCGTGATGGTATGTGTTTCTAAGATTGATCATAAAATTTTAATTAAATAAATCGTGAACTTCAGGAATTCCCAACCTCTTGTCATTTATGTATCCCTTTACGATCAATGGCTTTAAAATATTTTTTTTATGATCGATTTTTTGTAAACGTATTACTCAATGACTATTCTAAAAACCCCGAAGTGTTTGGTTTATCGTTATTGATTTTGGATCTAATGACGAATAAATAAATAATTTTATTATTAGTAAATATTTTATGATAGTCTTTTGCACACATTTGTAAATTGGGTCTGATTTCCATAACGATATCTTGGCTGAAAGAACCAATAGGCTTCATGTTAAATTTGATTATAGGCACATAATCGAAGGAATGATTTTATACTTAAAAAATACTGTAATTATTATTATTATTTATGATGAAGTAATATTATTGTGTAGGTATACGGTATTGAAATTAAGTTGTAAAATTTGCTAATAGTTCAATAGCTATACTTATATTTATAATAATTTAATTTTATCCTTGTATAGCAATTTACTCATACTTATTAAAACTATTTATGTCCTGTAAATGTAACTACTGAATGTATAGACAGAAAAACTTTACATTACTACGCACGACTGCACTTCGAGCTATACAATTCCAGTTATATATACGATGTTTTTTTGTTTGATTTTGTATGGACGCCAATCAATGAAAGTTCAGCTTAAACTGGAAATGTATGGCTTAACCTCTAGCCGTGTATACAAATAACAAAATTATATTGAACTTATCAATATGTTACGGCAAAAAACCGAAATGCAACTGTATATCAATGTATCAGTATCTAAAGTGAACACTAGAAAAGAAGTCCAAGATCTGTGTTTACACCGATTTTTAATTGCAGTACCTATCAATATAGGTATTATTGGGTGTGGGGTTTCATAAATCGAAAGAGATTTATTGTTCCAAAGGGTTATCAGTTAAAGAACTACTGCTCTAAAAGTGTATCAGTAATAAAGTTACAATATCCAAAACGCAAAAGTGAGTCAGTATTTTTATCTATCAGTTGCAGTTTGGTTTTTCGTCGCAACAAATATTCAAATATTCATTGAAAACGTTTCGAAAAAAAAAATTAATATAAAAATAAATGGAATCTCTGTAGAAAACTACTTCAGATCAACGATTACTCACTTACATCCCAAATTATATTATATTTTAAGTAACAATAAGTGTATATAATAATGATCTTAATAAGTTATTACATCAATAAAATTGCACAGACACCTTATAAATCTTATTATTAATTAGAGGTACGTAATAAGCCTTTTATTTATTATGCAAACATAAACGCACAACATTAAAACGTTTTTTACTAGTTTAGAAGTTAAAATATAGGAAACACCAATACTGAAACACACATCAACATAAGGATTCTGCAAATGATTTAAAAAATATTTTTCGTCTAATATTTTTTTTTCATTTTAAATTTACCGAACTATTTCTAGATTCAGTATGCGCCAACACCAAGAATCCTCTGTCATTGATTGATTATATATTTCACTAATTTGATTGAATATTGGTCGATACTTACACTCTCACGTTATCACTCCTTTTACTACTTATTCTGTGCCGTTCAAGTTATAATAATTAAAACTCGTAGTACCAATATTTGCACCATCCAAAAGCATGTCATTACAGTGGATCTAATCAAAGCTTGCATCTATCAAAATTCTCCATTTCTATGGCAATTATATATTATTTACATGAATATAATCCCATACTTCATAGGGATCAAGTCCAAAGCGCAGTGGGCATCATACCTTCCATGGAAGTATTTCTAGGGGTCAGAGTTTCGTTGCAAAGGAATTCCAACGGCATATCAACTAAGTATCCTTGAATAAGGTCTATTTTTCTGTTGGCTAGAGCCGGGTCTGTGTTCCATAAGTTTTGACAGTGTTCTTCTTGGTATTTCTTCAGCTCAGCAAACGAGTGGACGGCGTCTGTTGGTATTGTTTGAAATACCTGGAAATTGTTGCATTTTTTATAAAATATGCACATACTAAAATATAAATGGCCTACGTGCGCACAACATATTAATAATAAGCCTAAAAATAGTTGAACAGTAGGTAAATCTGAAAAATGCAAAAACTATTGCCGATTTTTGAATTTCCTTTAAAAAAATCCGTTCAAATTCGTATGTAAGAAAAATTAAGAGTACCTATGAAATTGAATAAAAGTGTCTCATATAAGAAAATCAGGATGAAATTGCACATTATCAATGAGTTAGGAGTTTTCGAATTACGAGTCAATAGGTTTCTTTTATGCAAGCGTGCTCCATCGTCACTTCAAATCAAGTGAGATAGTGTACAACGCAAAAAAATCACCCTTTTTCTTTCAACTGTGCTAAAAGAGGTCTTACTATGCAGCGGATATTTACTTTTACTATAAATATAATACAATGGGACCACCGTAAGAGAATGATGATTATAAAATCTTTCTTATAACTTACATCCTCATATAAACTAGTGTTCCTCCTAGAAATTGCTTTCCAATAGTTCCTGTAGAATTCAGTACAACAAGGATCGTCCAGTAATATCCCCAGTTGATCCAGGTCTTCGCCCATAAGTCCTAAGTGTTCGCGGAACAGTCTCTTGCGCAGCGCTCCTGCTACTTTCCCACAAGGGAATGCCTCGCCGTTCATAGTTCCGTCTGTGAATTGCTCATCCTGCAAATGATTTGAATAGAGAAATTGGTTCATTAACTTTTATTAGATTCATTTGCATATATTATGTTTAAATACGATTGTCTTTTGCATCCAGTTATTCTTCGGTCTCTGACGTAGTCATTTGTTAAGTAATCTTGGTTTGAGCGGCCCTTAGGGAGTACAAAAGAATTGACATTTTGACTACTACTTGTACGATATAGCGATTAAGGTGATAGATGAAAGTTGATTCGATCCCACCAGAGTCAAATATTTGTCTGCTCAGAGATCTATTATGAAAAGGATGAATCACAGATAATTACGAAACTTTTAAGACTGTTTGGGGATATTTTCATGGATCGTCTGCCACCTGGCAGAATATGTGTATTCCCAGGTCGAGAACAGTGTTATTGGGTCTTTCTATAACATTCTCAGTAGCAGCTCGGAGTCTGGATTGAAATAGGCTCGCCCCCTATTACATGGGACCGAAACATACCGGCGAAGTGAGGGTTATATTAGTATCTCTGTCTAACCCATCGGGGAATACAGTTGGGCTGGTATTTATATCTTGTAGATTCTGTCAACACCTGGAAAAATGGCATAGATGTGTGAATAACTGACCTGTAATAACACAGCAATCTCCGAATCCCTCTTCCCAATCATGGACCTGTCATTAATATTCGCGCTTCCGCATATGATGGTCTTGTCGTCGGCTATCAGCAGCTTGGAGTGAACGTACACAAGTTCGGTGACCGGTTCATCTCCGAGCACCGAGTGGGTCCGGAGCCCATGGAAGGTTATGTACTCTGATGGGTCTGGGACACCGGCTTCGTAGAGACGGGTTATGATGGCTTCACGACTCCTGTGGATACAAGTATTTTGTAAAGTTATACTCATAGTCGTATTTTTTATTTATTTGATTAAAAAAAGGGTAACAAAATGTTTTTTATTGATAAAGGTCTTAAAAAGCTACTAAACAAAACCAAAACAAATAATTTATTACTTTGCACAAATGGCCATAGTACCGTGTGTACTTTCCTTTAAAAGGAGTGTTCATTCTGTTTCCTGCCATTTCTTCAGTTTTTAGAACCGTGTTTAAGATTTTTCAGTGCCTTTGTTTATTTCGGTTTTTAATCAAATCTCATGTCATTTTTGACTGCCTCGTTGGTCTAGTGGTCCCAATCGCGACTGCTACGCTAGAGGTCTTGGGTTCGATCCCCAGGTCAGTCAGTTCTCAGTAGCAGATCGGAGTCTGGATTTGTGCCCGGTGAATGGCAATAGGCTCGCCCCCTATTACACGGGACCTAAACATACCGGCGAAATGTGGGTGTACATTAGAGTGCACCTCTGCCTAACCCTTCGGGGAATACAGGCGTGATGGTATGTTATGATGGTTTGTTTATCTCCAGAAGCATAGAGCACTAACCGGCATATGCTCTGGTAGTTCCAGTGTGTAACAGCATGTAGCGAGGTCCCAGAGGGCGCCCCAACCTCTCCCTCGAATCCCGGCAGTAGAGGCATCACCACGAATACACGGAATGTCTCCTTGTTACGAAACGCTCGCATTATCCTGTTGTACAGAGCTTCGCCTATCTGGAATATAAAAAGTAAAGGTAGCTGTTGTGGGGAAGTAAAATGATGGCAAACCACAATATGATTCCAGGAGACGGCTAAATATCGTGCTGTTTATTACCAGTATAAGGTGAACTCGTATTGGATAGGTTTTTTCTACATACATACATACATACATACACTCACGCCTTTTTCCCATAGGGGTAGGCAGAAACTACAGAACGCCATCTGCTACGATTCTTGCATACCTCTTTTGCTTCGTCCACATTCATACATCTTGTCATACACAATAGATGTAATCTAAAACTGTCATCTTATGTGTAGCCGGGAAAGGCCGGGAATTATATTTTAACTTCCTTAAGATTTGTCATTTAAAAATATAGGTACCTTAAGGCTTACAATACCATAGACTAAATAAGATATTATTTTATCTATGGCAACACCAAACTCGTCAGTAACTCAAGAAAATTTGGTGTTTAATCTAATATCCTTTTAACTTCTCCAACAAAGATAATTCAGAGTAACTGACAAAACACAAAACCAGTTTACGCTGGCCTCTTATTGTAAGGGAAACCGATGCAAGATCAGTTTAAACTGGATTTGTATAGGTTGATCTGTAGCAGTGTGTACGCTACTATTGGTCAACAAGTGGACTTCAATTGCATTCAGGAGAGAATACAGCAATTAATTCTAAAAGCGACTGTGATATGAATCGAAAAACAAATCAACGAACAGAACTTCTCTTGCCTTGCAAATTTTTATTAATATTTTTTATTAACTACACTCACTAACGTCACTCTCTAGTCGTCTCTTTCTTACCTGGTTCCTCACAGTGAGGCTAGAGCGGGACAGCGTGATGAAGAATTGGTTCTCTATGTACACGTAGTGCTGCGCACGAGTGATCGTGTCTACATACGCTTCGTGGATGCTCTGCTCCACTGTATCAGGGTCCAGGAAGCCGCCGGACCAACTCGAGAGACTGCGAAGCACCTGAGGGTAGTATGCGAAAATGAAATACCTAATAAGCTTAGAGATCGGAAGATTAGTTGCTGAAAAGCCGGCTGTGAAAGGCCCTGAGTTCGAGGCCTTTCGGTTTTAGTAGCTCGGGTATTTACATTAAATGTTAAGAACCAGCTTTTTAAATTGTATTGGTGATTTACGCATGCTAAGCAAATTTTAAAACACAAATTATTGTTAAAAAAATCGCTTACGAAATTTTTATTCACAAAAATTGTATCGAAAGCCCTGCTAATTAATATTGCTCTACTACTGTGAATGATTTAAGAGTAAGCGCAGTCGTTAATGGAAGACATTATAGTACAATATCTCCATTGTTAGCTTTGCTACCATACGGAGGCTTATGACGTAGAAAAAGCTGTCAAAAGTACTATATAAAAATATATATATCGACATCAGAGTAGACTTAACGCCTTGCAGTGTGATCTAAAAAGTAATAGTTACCTGACAGGATACGTTGTTGATATCACATTCCAGAAGTTTGTCCAGATCATGTAGCGGTTTGATGTCGGTGTACGTCTTGGGTAGCAAATACGGATAGTTCGGGTTTTGTCTGAAACAGATAACGAGTAAATTCACACTGAGGCATGTAGTGTTATTGCTATTGACAGAGAGGGAAGCCGCTCTATACATTAAATAATGCCATCCCTTTCTCACAACATAAAAATGGTATGGCCGGTACGGCTTTTTATTCTTTAAAATTTATTATGTAATGTGAAGGACAATGAGCAAAATGCCTGAGAAACTACTGCGCTTGAAGTCCTAAGTTCGACTTAGAGTAGTGTTATTGGTTTTTTTAAATGAAATTCTCAGTAATAGCTCGAAGTTTGGATTTGGGTCTAGTTAATGGCTATAAGTTTTCCTATAATATGGACTCCTACTTATTAAAAATTTTGCTGTGCCCGACAGGGTCCACATTGATGTATATGTATTTATTAAACTAACTACCTGTATGTGTTTTTTTTTTTATTTTTTTTTAAAAAAAAAAACCTAACTAGCAATGTGGACCATACATTACTAGTATTCTTGTTAACCTCTCGTGCTAAGCTAATTGCTTGTGTTACGAGTGGGTTCACGTCGGTAGTGCAATGGGTGGGGTTCGAACCGTCAACCACATGATCGCAAGTCCGACGCCCTAGCCATTAGGCTACCGCCGCTTGTGTGCATCATGGAATGCCATAAATATATGAATATAGATGTTAGATTTTTTTTAAAAATTTTGGAAGTAATACCTGGCCTTCTACCTATTTTCCTATCTATATTCATACCGGTGAAGCGTGGATGTACATTAGTACATCCTGCCTAACCCTTCGGGGAATACAGGCGTGATGGTATACCTGGCCTTCTCTAGCTTGATGGCATTCCACCGCTGTATGAAGTGCCTGGCGACGTCCCGGGCGGCGGCGCCCTGCAGCAGCACGCCCACGTCGTGCCAGGGCATGCGGGGGGTCGAGTTCCTGTCCACTAAGTCTGCAATCATACACAAACATATTCATATTAATTCCTCTGGAGTATATGCTAAGACAGCTCTTAGAAACATAGAAAACAGGCGAGGAAAGATGTTTGTCCACTTGATGCGACACGAAAACTTTTTTAAGTCAATTTTAGGAGGCAAAATCGAAGGAAATCGAGGAAGGGGAAGACCTGCAAGAAGTTTTATTGAAAAAGTAAAGGAATAAAAAACGGTAATTTAAAAAACTAAAAACCCGGCTGCGTTTCTGTGTAATTTGTAAATGCAAAAACGATAAAACAAGAAAGTCATCATACCCGATTGCAATTAAATTCAGAATCGCCGAAGTTGCTAATAAAATAAATTGTAGCAGTCGGGACCCATTCTAGAAAGTCAGCAGTCTAGTTAGTAGATTGGAGTAATTTGCAATATAATATAGGTTTGTGCTCTCAATTCAGTAAACCTATAGGGGAGTGTGCAATGATAAAACGGTTGTTTGAGAGAAAGTGCAAAGTAATTTATTGATATCCACATCAATACACTGGATTACAAACAAAGTAGGTACAAGTTAACAAAGAAAGAACACTCTAGAAGTCTAGACTACACGTACGCGACCACGCACGGTCGCACGTAATGACTCGCTCGGTCGGGGATTCTCGGCACACTAATGAGACGCTGGCGCGGGAGCGCGAGGTAAGAGGTAACGAACGTGCGCGCGCAGCGACGCGCGCGGAGCGGCGACACGGCTGCGGGGTTGAGGGGCGAGGGGTGCGGGGCGCGGTAGGCGCGGTAAGTACATTACGCGCTATAAACCTCCATTTTTAGAATGGGTCCCGACTGCTACAATTTATTTTATTAGCAACTTCGGCGATTCTGAATTTAATTGCAATTGGGTATGATGACTTTCTTGTTTTATCGTTTTTGCATTTACAAATTACACAGAAACGCAGTCGGGTTTTTTAGTTTTTTAAATAACCGTTTTTTATTTTATCATTTTTAGTTTTATGATTGAACTAGCTGGCCCGGCAAACTACGTTCTGCGTTAGTTTGGATAACACACGGGTAAAATCCCTTCATTGAAGCACCTTGAGATATACTACACTTTTTCGTTTTATCGTATGGTGCTGCTAGAACAAACAAAGCCTATGGTGTGCTGACGCCACAACGATATTAATTCGACAGTATGGTACCCTTTTACGTTTATGTTGACCTTATAATATCACATTGTTGAATTACTCCCAGCTTATGTTCTGTTCTGATTTAAAATAATTATACCCGGTGTCACTTTCACAATGAATACGAATCTAACGACATCTTTGATGCTAAAATCCATCGAGCCGTTCAGCCTGCAGAGCGTACCAAACATTTTAATTTGGCCTCAAAAATCCACCACTATATTTTTTTTATTTTGATATACCCAGTATCACTCTCACGGTAATTACGAATCTAACGACACCTCTCAAGCTAAACTCCATCTAAGGCTTCAGAATACAGAGCGTGCCAAACATTTGTATGTTCTTGGCTCCTAAAATCCGCCATTTTGTTTTTTTGTTTATTTTGACATACCCAGTGTCACTCTCACGGTAATTAAAAATCTAACGATACCTCTCAAGCTAAAATCCATCGAGCCGTTCAGGCTGCAGAGCGTGCCAAACAATTATACATACATACATACATACTCTCGAAAAACATAACCCTCCTTCTGGCGCAGTCGGGTAAAAAGTGGGAGTACAGTCGTATCAAGAGGTCAAACAGAAGGCAGAGAATAGAGATGAGTGGCGATTGCTCCACCGACAAGAGCTGAGCTCTTAAATGAGAGAGAGAGAGAGATATAATTATGCTTGTATTTTCCAGATTTTTTTTAACCATCTGCCATCCAATGCTGAATGTAGGTCTCTTCATAAGTACGCCATCCCGATCTTAGGCTTTCCGCATCCAGTCCTTTCCGGAGTCAGATGGATGTATTTATAAGGTAATTATTGACCCACAATTCACTATTCATATATGATACAAGTTTCTGGCGAAGCAATAACTGTTTACTGAGGATTCAGGAACCTAGTGAAAGACTCTTTTTTACGGCCAGAGCAAGAAAAAACTTCAGGAACTAATCCAACAATGATAGCATTTAGTTATGCAGTTATTAAGAAGTTCTTAATTGTACTTAAGTTCCCATGAGAAACTTCAATAGTGCCAATTATTACACAGCTGGTATGTTCAGTTGGCATTATTAAAATTTCTAATCGACTATAAAAAAATTTAAAGAAAAATAATTGAAAAGGAATTCGAAAAAACCCTAAATCCACTTCTTCACTAGTGCACTTAGGTATTTCTTGAATTGGATCACCCAATCATAACAACTCACCTACAAAAGGCAGATCTAAATTATTGAAGTCCTTAACAATAAAATTGGTGTAGTCCTTCCCTATCCACAGTTTCGAGTTTCCTTCTATATCCTCCAACGCTTCCTTCGTTTTCTCCGTAATTACCCTCCCTTCGACCACCTGAGCTAACGGAGTTGGTTGGCTTACATGCCTGGCTACTTCTGCAGGCTTTATACCCAAAGCATCAGTGAGCAGGACTTGGTCATTCGACAACGCGTATTTCTCAGCTTTCTTCCTCTCAGAATCATCGAATTTCTGTTCATTTCTCTCCTCTTCGTATGGAGGGTAAAGGATACTAATGATATCTTTCCCTCTATCTGTAATTTTGTTAAGGACGTTTCGTTTCTGCACTTCTTGCGATTCAAATTTGTTTAAGTCTTGATGTTGCTGTTGTGTGTTGCTTGTGATGAGGAGTTGGTCTCCCGGCTCTAGGACTGGAAGGTTCTCTGGAATGTTTTCTGTTTCGCTCGATTCAGGTACTTCTTCTTTTTCTTTTTGAGTGTCTTCTTGTAATGTTGCGCTGTGAATGGAAATTTTGATGAGTATTTTGGAGTTTTATGGGACCATTTTCGGGACAAAATTCAAAAAAGAATAACTGGTGTTGTTTTTAAAATGGCTTTGCTCGTGAGTGCAGAGAAGTAATGACTTAGGGTGTGGTAAGTGTTGGGTGGTTATATAGTTTTTAAGAGACCTTAAAGTGAGCAATCAAATATAGTACAAGCTAGCCTAGCGTACATAAAACCAATATAAGCAAGCCTCGCACTGTAAAGACTTTCCGCACAATGGGAGACCAGCCCATACTGGCATTGTATAGCTTGATAAGTAGCCTTGTGTATCTATAAGCGTAGATATTAAGTTTTTAATAGTATCCATGTATGATTTTAGATTCAGAAGTGTCTTGCTGAGTTTGTCTGGGTAATTATAATCACCGTGACAAATTGCCTCTGCTGCTAAATAGCAGCGTGCTAAAGTTATTGTGCACTACCGACGTGAACCCACTCGTAACACAAGCATTTAGCTTAGCACGAGGGGTTAACAAGAATACTAGTAATGTGTTACCCAAATTGCTAGTAAGCTTTTCTTTTCAAAAAAAAAAAATGTGTTCTAGTATAACTGAGCAAACAGTAAAACAACTGAGGTTTTAAGATGACCCCTGGTGTTGCTTACGTTACGTCATTATACCGGCCTAATGTTCGATTGTATCTTAGATAACCATGCTTACTCGTTCAAAGTGAACACTAGATCTTTGGAGCTCTTGGCAAGTTCCATGGCGGCTTCCAATCCATTTGTATGAGGTATGTACAGCCCACCGCCCGGCGAACTTGACGTTTTTTTCTTTGTTCGTATCGAGGACTTCGGTTGAGGCACATCTCCGAGATCTGTTAATCTAAAGAGTGAAGAATGTTAAGGTCGCTTTACTTTGATACAGCTGCGCTATTTTGTAAATATATTTTTCGCTTTTTAAGTTCTATCCTGTTTACAGAATAGATTATATAAAGTTGAATTATTAGTTGGTGATTTAAAAAAATATATATATTGGAGATAAAATATTCATTATATGATGGAGATATAAATACTAAAACCAAATACCAATCACTGACTACAAATCTCTCAAGATATCTCAGAAACTATGAAACTATATTTTCCACCTATTTGTAGGTATAGCTTACAAATTTGGAATACCAGTTCTTTGTAAGGTGTACAGATACCTACTAAGATAAGATTTAACAAAACGCTATAATATTACTATAATAAAAAGTAATGAATATATTTTACATAGATTATAATATACTGTAACCCCGCGTTTCCAACTTTCCACTGACGACAAAACATGTTGCCAACAGCTACCTATCCCACTCACTCTAAGAGTTAGATAGATGTTTGCAACATTTTTTGTCGTAACGATGACACATTTGTCAGCGGTTCATAACTGATAATATAACTTGCCTATGTCTGTGGTCGTCCCATCGTCCGTAGCAAAGGTCGATCCCTCCGACGAAGGCGACAGTTTGGTCAACGCACACGATCTTCTCGTGGTGCGCCCAGAACAGAACACCGGCTTTCGCGTGGTCAGGGTGACGGAAAACCTTAGAATGCAAATATACATACATCACCATCACGCCTTTACTACCAGAAGGTTTAAGCAGGAGTGAATTGCTGTACACCTAGATTTGTCAGTATATTTGTTGGTCGTAGGGTACATACAATGGTGGCAAATTTAAAACAATATTAATAATTTACCTTCTGAGCCTGGACCCAAAAGGAGATAGCGGTACGAACTACACCTTTATTGGAAGGATTGGCCGCAAAAAGCCCTTAACCGAAACGACTGTAAGGATTAGGTAGAGGCGCTTTGCCCTGCAGTGGGACGATAATGGCAAAATAAAAAAAACCTCGTAGAATTTCATAGAAAGACCTAATATACTTTGATGGACTGCAGTCAGGCACTCGAAGGAGAAAAATTAATTTCATCCTATTTATCTCGCAAATAGAAATTAAATGAGCCTGGAGTTTGGATTTGTGCCGATTATTACCAATAGGACGCCATTACATGAAACAAAAAAGATAAAGGCGAACTGTGTCAAAAGCAGTACGTACACCTCTGCCTAACCTTTTGAGGAATATAAGCGTGATAATATGTAATTATAGGAGTTATTGTTTTACACTTTAAAAACAATCATTCCTATATTCACGATTAAGCTGCAAAAACAAAAATTACCTAGTATGAACTTGAAAATAGAATGGAAACTAAAAAGGTTTTGCTGTGTTTTTAAATACTCTTTGCAAATTAGTTAGTTAAAAATAAGACCTTTTTTGGGCAAAAAAGCACTTGGTTCTTACCTTGATATATTCCCCAGCTAATCTACTTTTACTGTAGAAACTGTTGATACCTAATGCCATTTCCACTTCTTTATATAGCATAATAAATATCTTTACACCTTGCGCCTGTAATAAATAGAAAATAAAACCGATGTAATAGATCGAAAAAAGTATTTCAATCATTTTAACAACAATAATATATTATAAACTAAGCCGGGGCTTGTATCTTAGGGGCCTGATGTCCTAAGATACAAGCCCCGGCTTAGTTTAGGCATCAGTCTCCCACAAATTATTTTATTGTGTACTTTTACATTGCTGTAAACATCTGTAAAATAATTTGTAGAAGAGAAATAAAATATCTTTATTATTTATATCTTATCTTTATTATTATTTATTTATTATCAGGAATGTACCGTTGGTATTTGTTTTTTTTTTTGCAAAAGTTTATAAATCACTATCATTACATAAGTATTATAAAGTTAGAGTCTACGCCATGCCAAGTTTGTGTTCGTTAGGCTAATCTCAGAAAGTAATGTACAGATTATGTAGTACTAGCTTTTGCCCGCGACTTTGTCCGCGTGGAATAGTTTTTCCCCAATCCCGTGGGAATTTCCCAAAATATCGTTATAATTTAAAGCCTATATGTTATTCTGATGTATAAACAATAATACTGTAAAGTTTCATCAAAATCCGTTCAGTAGTTTTTGCGTGAAAGAGTAACAAACATCCATCCATCCATCCTCACAAACTTTCACATTTATAATATTAAGTAGGAAGTAGGATGATGTATTCCCCAATAGAAAGAGGGAATATCTTGGAAAGTTATAGGCTATAATTTATGTACATACCCGTGTGAAGACAGTAGGTCGTTAGTATTAATTCGGAAAAGATATTTAATACCGGAGTGGAACTGATATATGTATGAAGGGATGAGGTTCCTACGATGAGGCGGGTATTTTTGCCTGGCGGTTGATGGCAGAGTCAGAGTGACAAGTCGCGTATTGAATGTTGCCTGCTCAATTCAGGATTTGTCTCAACGAAGTTCCATGTACCGCGATAGATGTCGCTACATATGCATTTACATACTTATAAGTATTATCTTTGTAACCCTTTAAGTCCTGCAACACAAAATCTATTATTCTGTAGAGCGAGGGTCAGTTACTTTATGATAAGAAATTATTATATTTAAGTACTAACCGCCTTCCTTTTGAGCACGGTATCCAGCCGCCAATAACTGCCGTTTAGCGCGGGCCTCTTCAGATAGATCTCGGGGCTGAGCCACCAGTCGGCGATGAAGATCTCCTCCTTGGCCAGCTCCATTGCGTCGGCTATCGCGGAGAGGTAAGCAGAGCCATCGACTAACGTGCCGACAGGGGTCGCAGGCCGCGGCGGGGCGAACGAATGGTGAACGTTGGGGTATGTGAATTCTCGAGCTATAGAAACGATAATTATAATGTTTTTTTTTATCTATTTTTTCTATTATAACGACTGTGGACTCGTATGGGACTGGCAGGAACCTCCAATATAGTGCATCTAGAAGTGTTTCATTTACGTGCGATTAGTGTTGTTAGTGATGTTACCCGACGTTTCCGTAACCTACAGTGTGCAGGGCGTCACCGGCTCAAAACGATATAGACATATTTCCCGAGTCCGCCAGTACGGCAGCCTATGGCTAGGGCGTTTGGACTTGCTATCATGTAGTTGCCGGTTCGAAACCCACCCATTGTACTACCGACGTGAACCCACTCGTAACACAAGCATTTAGCTTAGCACGTCAACTAAACCGACTTAACCGTTCGGTGTAAGAAACTAGCTATCTAGTTTGTTACACCGAATTGACCGAATGGTTAAGCTGGTTTAGTTGAAGTCATAGATAAACCCAATGACACTCGTTTCTCTAATAAATTCTTAGTAGCTGCTCGGAGTATGGAATTGTGCCCAGTTAATGACAATTAGTGCAGTGATAGCCTTGTGATATGACCATTGGACTGCCAAGTCAAAGGTCTCGAGTTCGAATCCAAGGCACGCACCTCTGTCTTTTCGAAGTCATGTGCGTATTAATAATTAATTATCACGCGCTTAAACGGTGAAGGAAAACATCGTGAGGAAACCTGCATGCCTGAGAGATTTTCTTGACGGTATGTGAAGTCTAGCCAACAAGCCAACCCGCAGTAGGCTAGCGTGGTGGACTATAAGCCTAATCCCTCTCGTTCTAAGAGGAGACCCGTGCCCAGCAGTGGGACAATGTAATGGGTTGATGATGATGGGTTCAATAGGTTCGCCCCCAATTACATGGGACTTAAACATACCAACACCTCCGTCGAACCCTTCTTAACTTATTTTATTAATCTTACCAGTCTGATTGGCGACAGTTTTGAGGTAATGCATCCATTCTTTACTCTTGCGTTTGGTCCAGCACTTGATGACCATCTGCCGGCTCTGGTTTAGTATCTGCAGTCCATGGTTCAACCCCGTGGAGTACATACCACTTGAAACTTCGAACCTTTGGAGAAATATGCGCGTTAAAAGCCAGCAGGCAGCAAATTATATAGCCTTGTGATATGACCATTCGGTCCAAATTTTTCAACAAACATGTTTTATAAAAACACGTTTATTAAAGATTGACCATCATATTACCAAAAAATTTAATTATTTTATAAGCCTCTTAGAACAATAATGTATTCTGTCTTGTTAACACACTTTAAATTTTCTTACAGGGAAAAGAAGACAAAACATATTATGGTAATAAAAAACCTTTTTTTTAAGGGATAACCTCGGCAAACGAGCAGGCGACCTACCTGATGATAAGTAGTCATCGCTGCCCATGGACATCTACAAAACCAGAGGAGTTCCAGATGCGTTGCCGAGCCTATTTAAGGAAAAGAGAGGGGAAAGAGAAACGGCGAAGGTATTTTCATGCGAAAGAAAAAGATGATTGGAAACTGCTTTCTTTATGGCAAGGAGCAGGCGAGCTACCTGATGGTAAAAAAAGGAGAAGAAAGGGGTCTGAGGGAGGAATTGGTTTCCGGCGCTCCACACTCACCGTACGAAACGCAACAGTATACGTACTGCTACTTGACGTCGATATTCTGTGGGAGAGTACTAGGTACTTCCTCGGTCGTACGGACCCATTCATGCTGGTATGTTGACATGCCAGCGGGACACTATTACTACTTAGTTTATGCTGCACATACATACATACGTACATACGTACTACATCGCTTATGCCTATGTTGGACATTTTATAAATTTATGAATAAGACGGTGAGTATGTAAACGCAAAGCGATGTATCATTCTGTCAGATAGGAGCTTAGCGATGTTTATTTGCAGCTCAATTCTTATCAAAAGGTCATGCGATTGAAATCACTACAAACTGTGTAACATACAGTTAAATGTCTATAAAATATGTATATGATCAATTGTTACAACGCTATTACTAATGATAAATGAAATCGTACTTTATTACAATGGAATAACGTATTTTATTAAATAAATTTAATAACAGTTGACTCAAAAACCACAATAACGTTAGATGATGCGTAATATTTTTATTATGAAATGTTTAATGCATTTTCATTTCATATACTCCATACGATATTATTTCAATTTTAGCACAAATCAAATACAAAGAACACATATACTCACGAATTTTATTGTACGGGCTGCATGGAATAAAGAATAAGACATTATTTTAAGCTATATTTGTTTTTTTTTTATTTGTGTTTCTTTTATAGAACTCAGGGTCAACAACATGATAATAATTAAGAAATAAATAAGATATAATGTTTTCAAACTATAAAACAGTTTGTGAGCACAGGCCGTGCCCCGGTTTTAACCGTTAAATAGCCTTAGCCTTATTATATCAGATATTTGCCCATGACAGACCCGTCAAAATCGCTCCAGCCGTTTGGGAGATTAGCCAGATCAAGCAGACAGACAAACATTTTTTATGTGATAGGTTCAGTATACACTTTCATATGCTTTTTACTAACGTCTGTTATTTTGAAATTACAAACAGCTACTTCCATTTTATTTATCTGTATATTTTTTTAAATAAGATTTTATTCAAAACATTAAGTCGATCTGGATAAATATAATGCTAACTTACCCTTGATCAAACAGCATGATGGCTTTTATCACCCCGTCCCGGGGCCGTATGTATCCGAAGAAGGTATCCTTGACAAAGAACCATCGCTCTTGCCACTTGGCACACACCAAACCAGTGCAGAAGTAGTTGCACCTAGAATAAAAATGAACGATTAATTAAATTAAAAATTTAAAAACCAGCTCGAAAGTTTATTGAAATAGGTTCAGAACCGATGGTCAGAAGCTGATCATATTTATGTGAGATAGAAGAATATTCTTTATTGTAACTTAACATACCATAACGCCTGTATTACCCGAAGGGTTAGGCAGGGGAGTACTAATACACCCCCATTTCACCGGTATGTTTAGTTCCAAATATGGGGAGCGTATTGCCATTAACCGGGCACAAATCCAGACTCCGAGCTGCTACTGATAATTAAATAGAAAACCTCAATTACTCTTTGCTTGACCTAGGAATCAAGACAAAGATCTCTAGCGTAGCAGTCGCGCTTGGAACCCCTAGACTAATATCATCATCATCATCAGCCTATATTCCTCCGTTGGCCAGATGGAGTGACAACTTGGGGAAGGCAGCTGGCAGTGACTGGATGAGGCAGTGACTAGACTATTGTTGTGGTAGTGCCACGCTGTTCGCAGCATGAATGGGCCGGCTTGACCGAGGAAGTACCACACTCTCGCTCGTTTCGCTACTGCCCTTCGTTCGGTGAGCGAGCGGGCCGGAGACCCAATTCTTCCCTCAATCCCCCTTCTCCTTTTCGCCTTCCCCTCCCTTTCACGACCGGGGAAGTAGTACTCTCCCACAGAATATCGACGTAAAGTAGCAGTACCTATACTGTTGCGTTTCGCACAGTGAGTGTGAAACGCTGGAGGCCTAATTCCTCCCTCAGTCCCCTTCCTTCTCCTTTCTCTTTCCCCTCCCTTTCCCTAAATAGGCTCGGCAACGCATCTGCAACTCCTTTGGTTTTGCAGATGTCCATGGGCGGCGATGACTACTTACCATCAAGTAGCACGCCTGCTCGTTTTCCGAGTTATCCCATAAAAAAACTAGACTAATGAGGCAGTCTAATCAGGGGCGTAGCTACTGCCGTATCAGCCGTATCAATGATACGGGGTCCCCGGGCTTCAGAGGCCCCTAACGTGTATAACAAAAATTAGTAAAATGTTATTCACAAAGTCACTTAATCTCTTTCTTCAGAAAAGAAGAGATTATCCCAGTGGAGCCATAAAAAGAAAAAGTAAACCGAGAAGGGAGGAGGTTATAAAAAAATGCTCAAATTAGGTATTTACCCTTCATTTGCCCCCCCCCCCAACTGATTTTGATACAGGGGCCCTTCAAAGGCACGCTACGCAACTGAGTCTGATTCTAATCTATTAACACAATTATCTATCAAAATCTAACCTCACACAAACCATGTTCCCGAGGAGTCCGAAGCAGTTGCAGCCAGCCTGGCCGGGCTGGGTGGAGCCCGTACGTTTCTGTATCATGCCCTCCTTGCCTTTGCTGCCCAGGTCTGATATGAACGACAGGTTGGAAACTTCGAGAAACTTCACCTGGAAGAAAAAGTGTACTCAATATTCGATATTTTATTGCATTCCATAATATATACTAATATTAAAAACAGATAAAGTTTGTGACGTTGTAGGGGGTAATCTTTATTGAACCGATTTTCTAAATTCTTTCACCAATAGAAAGCTACATTATTCCTGACTGGCATAGGCTATTTATTATCCCCTAAAATGAAAAGAAACTATAGTCCACGCGGGCGAAACCGCGGGCGGAAAGTGTTATATAAAGGAGGTACTATCTTGGGTCATTATGGACCCTATCGGGCACAGCAAAATAAGAAGAGAGGTGGTTTAGCAGCATTCGGCAAATTGATAATGTGTTGGTGATCAGACATACACTTACGTAGATTCGAAGTACTAACCATACAATTTTAATTAGCCATTAATAACCACTTAAATGCTGTCCATACATGTAATTATTCATCATACAATCACACCTACACTCCCCGAAGGGCTAGGCAGAGGTGTACTATGTACATCCACATTTCGTCGGTCGGTATGTTAAGATCCCATGTCATATAGGGCAGGTCTATTGCCATTAACCAGGCACAAATCAAACTCCGATCCTGGTTAGTGGCAATAGGGTCACCCTCAATTACATGGGACTTAAACATACCGGCGAACTGAGGATGTACATTGGCACACCTCTGCCTACCCTGTTAATGGTATGTTATGTTAAAGAGGAAAGTTTTGTTTTGATTGTAATCGATAAACTCTGAAACTACTGAACCGATTCTTAATAATTCTTTCACCAATAGAAAGTTACATTATTTCCCGTTCACATTGGCTATTTATATATTACTTCGCGGGATAATCGGGATGCTATGAGAGCGAATCCGCGGGCAACTCTGTAGTAGTAGCTCCCATGTGTTGTTGTTGAGTGTATGTGTGTATGTTTGTACATCTTGTGTAAACTTTCTAAATGTTATCATTCAGAAGGTACTTACAGTTTCATGATGATTCCTGTAGATTGAGATATTAAGTAAATTATATAAATATTCTTCGAGCTGTTTCATTCTTAGCTGAATGCCTTCATATGTGATCATCACTTCGGGCTTTTTTGGAAACCTGCAAAGAGAAAAAAACATGAACGTATTGTTTTGGACTAGCCAAAGCTAGCTAGGTATTGTACAGCACATCAGGTTATTTAAAACTGTCAAATTTCTCCAAATGACTTTAAACCTTAAAATGTTGATGATTAAGTTCAAAATCGACCCAGAAAGATTGATATTTTGTGGTAACCTGATGTGCTTGCGACCGTACTTAACTGTGCAATCTGACGTTAGGCATTTCGAACTGCTGCGAAGGCTAAAACCACGTATTTGAGCAAATAATCACGAGTGTCTAGTGTTCCTAAGCGACTGCTGCGCTAGAGGTCCTGGGTTCAATTTCCAGGTCAAGCAAAGTGTTATTGGGTTTTTCTATGAAATTCTCAGTAGCAGCTCGGAGTTTGGTTGTGCCCGGTGAATTGCAATAGGCTCGCCCCCCCCTGTTACATGGGACCTAAACATACCGGTGAAATATAAGTGCACATTAGTACCTACACCTCTGCCCTTCGGGGAAAACAGACGTGATGGTATGTTATGAGTTTTTATATTTTTTTAAATGCCACTGCAAATCGGCTTATGGACAACTTTAGACGATTCTGCTAGCGGTTGACGTTGGCCGCCGAAATAAGTGTTTATGTCGAACAAACTGTACTACTATATTACCAAATTTTTATTACTAAATTACCTAGGTAACGCCCCTTTCCTCCTCCGCGTTCTAGCATCCCTCCTCTTCGAGTTACTCCTAGGCATGGCTTGTAATGCCACCTTCTCTGCTTTCTCCTCTGTGTCCACGGTATTCTTGAAGCTAGCTCTCCTCGTCTTATGGGTCTTGGTGGGGAAGGGAATGTCCAGGGACGCCCTGTATAGCGTCAACTGTTGATGTAGATACAGGATGTGCTTGTACCGCTTTTTGATAGTCCAGTTGAATTCACCATGTTGGAGGTAGATTGTGTATCTGGAAATATAATTTGTTAGTGTTACTATTACATATCTACATGTAATTATCTGCCTGCTTAATTAGTCTAGTGGTCCTTAGCGCAACTGCTACGCTAGAGGTTCTGGGTTTTATTTTCAGGTCGAGCAAAGTGATATTGGGTTTTTCTATGAAATTCTCGGTAGTAGCTCGGAGTTAGTGTCTCACTTCCTATTAGATGGAACCTAAACGTAGCGGTAAACTGTGGCAATACATTAGTACACCTCAGCTTGAGCCTTCAGCCCTCCGCAGTATACAGGCGTAATGGTATGTTATAAATTTTTGTGAAATTTACATCTAAAAATACCTGTGAACTGTGGGAGCTGTGGTTAAATATACATTAGTAGGTAAATCTCTGTCTAGGCTTTTAGGGAAAATAAGCGTGACGGTTTGTGGAAGTTTTCGTAAAAATGCGAATATCTTTTACATAACCCAATGTCAATATTGTAATAAAAATGGCTTATTGTTTTGTCGATAAAAATAATTTTAATCCACAAAGATTATCCCTTATCTCTTCCACCAAGAACAATTTCATTCATTGTTACTCAATATAAATAAAATATCTGTACCTATAAATTATGACATAATTAATATTTATTACTACTTAATGTCATCGTCGGTCAAAACACGATAATAACTTCTTTAGTAACTTTTTACGCAAGTATCTACACCTGTAATGTTGTTGACAAGTTTTTGATAACAGAGATCTTACATACATACCATCACGCCTGTATTCCCCGAAGGGTTAGGCAGAGGTGTACTTAATGTACACCCACAGTTCGCCGGTATGTTTAGGTCCTATGTAATAGGGGGCGAGCCTATTGCCATTCACCGGGCACAAATCCAGACTCCGAGCTGCTACTGAGAATTTCATAGAAAAACTCAATAACACTTTGCTCGACCTGGGGATCGAACCCAAGACCTCTAGCGTAGCAGTCGCGATTGGGACCACTAGACCAACGAGGCAGACAGAGATCTTGGTATGTAAAGAAGTCAATTAGATAGTAGTAGAATAAGGCATATTTTACAGAATTAGGTAGAAGTGAATTAGAAAATTGCAGGTCGTCTGTCCATCTCGTTGGAGGTTGTCTCACACTACGTTTTTCTGTGCGTGGTCTCTACTCAAGAACCTTTTTGCCCTAGCGGTGATCAGTTCTATGAGCTCTGTGCCCCGCCCAAAGAAATGCCAGTTAAGCTTGCTAATCTTTTGAGCTATGTGTCTTGTATGTTATGAACGACGTTGATACCGTAGTCATTTTTAATTTTGTATCTGTGAACATGTTGGTACATAATGGTCTAATCTAAATCATATGACATGGGCCCTAAAACAAAATGCAGTTTTTCATCCCTTTTTTGTCTAACACTTGGATATACAGATGTAATAGTATCTTTATTATCAAATCTGCTTAATCAACATTTAGGAGACTGGTGGATATTAAGGATTTCTTTTTAGTTTAATCCTATGGTTTGTTTGGTTTTCAAATAAAAGGTTTTTACTTTTAATCCTTATTAATATTATATTTGAAAAGATTACTAACGGGAATATAAGCGGACAAACAATAGGTGTACACTGTCATACACAAAGTCAATTATATTAATGTCTCATATTGACAATATCAGGTAAAAAACATATTGATAACAACTTTGGGACTATCATACAGTTGAATCAATCATTGTCAGTGGATTTTCCCTGCTATAAAAGAGTTATATTTTTGGTCTTTTTATGGTTCCCGGAGCTAGGATTTCAGTCTCGACTCTGAAATTGTCTGAAGGCATAAAGTATTATGGACTCTTGGACTGGCGTCACATGTTAAGTATATTTTCGTAGCTATTGAGGCAGAGATCATTAATTATTACTTAGTTAGATATTAAGAATTAGTTTAAACGCTTTTATTTAAAAAAATCCTTTTCAGTTTTAATATCTTTCTGGCTAGTAGGTATTGTTTTTACCATACCATCAAGCCTGTAATCCTCGAAGGTGAAAGAGTACAGAGGTGTACTACTGTACACCCACAGTTCGCCGGTATGATTTACGATATAGAAATGTTTTTATCATTTACTAGCTTTCAGCTCATTTTAGGGGATAATATATAGACTATGTCACTCAGTAATAATGTAGCTTTCTATTGGTGTATGAATTTTTCAAATCGGTCAAATACTTTCAGAGCCTAGGTATTCAATGCAAACAAAAAACAAACAACCAAATCTTTCCTCTTTAAATATTAGTTTAGATTATACTCCATTTTACAATTGCTATTAATATTTCAGCTTACAAAGAATCTTTTCTACAACAGCTTACTTTTAACACGACGGCAAGGACATTAAATTGTTATCTTTAAGAAAATACATGAAAAGACAAAAGTGTCTTGTTTGCGACAAATAATAAATGAAGATCACGGAATATGACTAACTCAGTGATAAAATCGAATGATAACGTTATCAGATTTTTTTAACTTGGAATGTTCAATGATTTTGTAGTCATATTTTTATGTAAAAATATTTTATTTTAAGTAAAACGAGTCGGCTATTTCGATAATACTGTTCCGTGGTTGCTAAAAAGCAATATATTATAACATGCCTATACTTTCCAAAGGGTTAGGCGGAGATGTACTAGTGTACACCGACATTTTGCTGTATGTTTTTGCTCAATATAATAGATGAGAGATTATTGCCAAAAACCTCATCAAACTTTAAAATACTAACTATTATAAAATCATTGTGTGTCTTAACAATGAAGATAATAAAAAAAAACAAGTGAGTGAGCCCCTGAACACAAAAAAGTTCCCTTGGAATTAATCTCTGTTTATAATCAATTTTGCTTTAACTGCTACAAAGCCAATACTCGTGTACATCTTATCTCTATTAGTTCAACAGATCCTGAGATAGAGATTGACCTCTCTGTTATATGCAGACCAATAGAAACGAGAGATCATCACTATTGGTTTTTTTATTAAATTGCGAAGCGGTTTCATTTGTGTTTTTCGGTTCTACGGGATCAATTTCTAAACCTTAGATTTTTTCTACATCAACGTGAGCAAAACTGCGGGTTTAAGTTGTATTATCCGATGTTCCTTATTTGTTTGGTAAATTCATTATTGGCAAAATTCTTCAAAAATGTACGTTATACACGTCCTTAATTGGTGTTTGCCTGTAAAGATTGTGCAGTTAGCATTTAAGAGTTACTCATGTAAATTGTATAGTTAAGTATTATTGTAACAATAGTTGGTAAACCTAAATAAAGTATTATAATTATAATAAAGTATTATAATTTCAAATTTTGACGAAATTAATGATATCTTTACCTAAGTGCCTGACTCATGTAACATATAACCGTATGACGCACTACGTACTTATCCTATGGAATTCCTAAGGTTGTTAAAGCGTCATCGTTGTATACACAATATGCCTGGGAACTACCGCCTACTCTTGACCGCAATTTAATATTGCTAGTTTCAATCTGTCACTTTTTCTGCCACCTTTACAAGGCTAAATGATCAGTTTTGGTCAACAAAATCAAATTTTACACATCAAGCTATACAAAACTTGTATAGGCCAGCCTTGAATTGTGCGGAAAACCTTTAAGATGGGAGGTCAGTCTAAACTGGTTTTGTATAGCTTGATGTGTAGCCGTGTGTACATGGCAGTAGAAATTGCAACAATACCATTACGTTTGTGGATATTCCCCGAAAGATTAGAAAGAGGTGTACTTATATACACCCAACCCATTTTCAGAAACTAAAGTAGAAACACATTGGAAAATACTGGAAATATACTTACAAATTAGGATTCAGCAGGTGGGTTGTGACGCTTCTCTCGTTCTCCACGAATCTGACTTTTATTTCAACTCCCGGAATGAACACTTTCCTGTGTACCGAGTTGAATTTTATGGGCGGGTTGTGGACCGCTTTGAATGGCACTGTTGTTTGACTTGCTGCTGGAAAATGGACATTATAGCATTAGAATAAAATTATCATAATTTGATGAATCGATGGATGCAGAGGTCAAGCAATTCGCTGCTGCATTAGGGGTTGCAGATTTGTTCTCAAATCTTGTTGGATCAAATCACAAGAAAAGGCACAAAATGTATTTTCCTAGGTATTTGTACATGTAAGATCAGTGTTAGTAGACGCACCCACGATGCAGGAAAAAACCCAATGACTTTGTGGTCGAACTCCAGACCTCTAGCGTAGCAGTCGCTCTTTAGGACCACTAGACTAATGACGCTTTTCCACTGATAACACAGCATGATGCAAGCAGCTACCTATTCCACTCTTTGAGAGTTAGTTAGATGTTTGCAACATGTTTTGTCGTCAGTGGAAACGCAGGGTTAGAGTAAGAAAAATGTTGATATAAGATAAAAAAAAATCGTTAAGTAAATCTATTATTTATAGTCTCTATTAAACTAATATCATTATTTATAGGGGGTTTAACAGCTGTGATGGTATCGTCTAGTATTCTGTTATCAGAACACTTCGACAAAACAAAATTATAAATCCTCAATCGTTACGGATTAGATACGCGAAATTAAAAGCTGTTGTTTGGTGTTAGTAGATAATAATCTCGTTTTTAAAGACAAAAAATAAGTCGGTACTCTTCAAACATAGCAATAGAAAACCAAGCTCAAGTATATACAAATTTATAGCGTGCTTATCATATTCAAATAAAGTTTAAAATTGTATGTAGTCTGCATTGGACACATACGAACACTCTATTTTTAACCAGAGAAGTAGTTAGTCTAGTATTAAACAGTTAATCTAGTATTAAACAGAGAAGGATATAAGTATTTAATAAAAGTTGAGAAGTGCCTGTTGGCAACCCAACATTAATTTTATATAATTTTTATGTAATGACAACCCTGTTCCGTCTGTCATGTTCTTTCCTTCTTCTTGTCTTTCCATTTCTACAATAAAGTGTCCGTATGCGTTGCAACTAATTATTTTATTTAAATCCACCTCAACGCCAACACGGACACCGACAATCCAACATGGTCCTTCGAACAAACCGAACCAACGATCAAGATAGCTAAAAATCCATTTTCTAAGAAATTCGCCGTACTTCGATAGCAGGAACGGGTGAGTTCATTTGAGGACAAGTCCATTCGGAGCGTGGTTTGAGTGCATAGCACATTGCTGTCATCGGGAAGCGTCGTCATTCAAAAATTCAAAAGAAGACGTCCAATTGGCTTCTGAGCGACGGTACGCGGTGACGACAGCGGCAATCAACCAATCAGCGACGAGATAGTCCATTTTGTGAAGCATTGCCAACCTGCAAGCGCGACGACCAAGCGAAAAAGTTTTTTGCAAAGTTTGAAAACCGCCATATTTTTTTTCATCTTATTTACTACATTCGGCTATTACATTACTAGTTACGAGTCTACAACGTGCCGTGTGCGTTTTAATTAGTATTTGTGTAGCTACAATTTTACAGGCGGCAGAATTTATCACAATATTGTGTCATAAAAGTATATAGAAAGCGTCTTCAGATTTTCGCCATGGAAGAAGACAAAACTAAATCGTTTGTCAGGAAGCGGGCGGCGATTAAAGGCACAATAACAAAAATGGAAAATTCGTTCATAGAAGGGGGCAAGGCGTTCTCTAAACAGGAGTTAATGCTGAAGGAAGAGCGGCTTCGCAAAGCTTTCCAGACATACGAAGATTTCACTCTCGAAATATGTGCTTTACAACCCGATTTCGACACCGACGACGATGGCGTGGAAGAAAAATATATCAAGACGCTAACCATCATCAAAGAGTTGTTGTGTAACATGGAGAATGTTCCTAGCAACGACAAGTCATGTAATATTAAACTACCGACTATAAATGTACCAATGTACTCAGGTAAGTACTCGGATTACAAGCCGTTCATAGGACTTTTCAACTCACTTATACACAACAATAGCAAGTTGGATGAGGTACAGAAATTCTTCTACCTACGTAGCTTTCTGCAAGGCGAACCTTACGATTTGGTCAAGAATCTCACCCTATGCAGTGAGAGCTACCATGAGGCAAGAAAAATCCTCGCAGACAGATACGATAATAAATATAAAATTACTAATGAGCACATTCATATCTTGTTAGATATTGTACCTATTAGTAGATCAACAGCAATAAACATTAGAAATTTTCTATCTGTTGTCAAACAGCAACTAGCTGCATTAAAAAATTTAGGTCATGTAGTAGGTGAATGGGATCCTATTATACTATGCATTCTGACCAGAAAATTAGACACATTATGTAGTAGGGAATTTCAATTAGCTCGGGAAAAAGAACCCACAGTAGAAAACTTAATACATTTTTTAGAGAAGCGTGCACTTGCTCTTGAGAATGCAGAGCAGAGACCAGATGGACCCCAGCCTGCATCGAAGATGGCTCATGTTGCAGCAGTCAAGCCTCGATCGTCAGGCCAGTGCTCTGACCTAGGACCTGCTGCAGAGACATCAGCTGTAGGAGTTAAGAGCTGCCTACTATGTAAGTCTAACCATAAAATATTTTTATGCCCACAATTTAAAGTCATGTCTGCCACTGAGCGCATTAACTTTGTTAAAACTAATAATTTATGTGAAATTTGTTTAAATAATCACAGTAAACAATGTAGATACCATTTCAAGTGTTCTGTCTGTAAGCAACAGCATAACTCACTGCTCCATGATGATAAAATATCATCTCCGGTGACACTGATATCTGAGACTGCGACTGAACAAGTACTACTACCTACAGCACAGGTAAAACTGATCGCGAGTAATGGTACTGAAGTTTATGTCAAGGCACTACTTGACACTGGTTCACAGGCATCCTTTGTGACCAAAGAACTAGTCAATTTGTTAAAACTGCAGGTAGAACCAGTAAATACTCCAGTCATCGGTATTGGTAATACATTTAATAAATTAAAGGAGAGAGTTAAGCTAGAACTACATTCTCTTACTCAAAACTTTAAAGTTTCTGTTACATGTTACCTAATGGACAAGATAACTTCCAAGTTACCTCAAAGGAGGTTCGACATACACAAATTACTCTTACCTGCCAATATTAAGTTAGCAGACAAGAAGTTCAATGAGCCGAGTAACATACACATTCTATTAGGTGCTGAAATATTTTTCCAGGTGCTGCTCCCGCATGAGCCTCAAGATCTTCAGCTTGGCCCTGTGGCAGAGTCTGACAGCATCACCGCATCCACACCACCATTATTCAACACAAAATTTGGCTATGTCATAGCAGGTAACACACATACTCATCAAACACAACCAGTCATAACTTTATTTTGCAAAAAATGTGATTCAGATTTAAATGATTCTCTTATAAAGTTTTGGAAATGTGAGAGTGTTCCAGAGACCTTTACAGAAACAGTCTCCGAGCATGATTTGTGTGAAAAAATATTTGTGGATAATGTTGAGCTAGACACAAAAAATAATACAATTCAAGTTGTCTTACCACTGAAGTTACCATTAGATTCAATTAATCAAACTTTAGGTGATTCGTTGTACTTAGCATTAAAAAGATTTCATAATTTGGAGATTAGGTTTAAAAAAGATAATAATCTTTATAATTTATATAAAGAGTTTATTCATGAATATTTAAAGCAAGGTCATGGTACAGTCATTGATATCAGTCAATATAACCTTACTACTGATCCAGTGTACTTTTTACCCCATCACCCAGTGCTTAAATTAGATAAAAAGACTACAAAGTGCCGGGTTGTATTCGATGGTTCCATGAAGACTAACACTAGGATATCTTTAAATGATTTATTACTCAATGGTGCTGTAGTGCAAAGGGAATTAGTAGATGTTTTAATGTTGTTCAGAGTTGATGAGTACTTTTTTATAACTGATATAAGAAATATGTTTAGAAATATTTTAATGCACTCGAGACATAGGTCATTACAAAATATTCTTTGGAGAGATTCTCCAAACGAAAGAATTAAGTGTATTCAATTAAATACAGTCACATATGGCTTAAAGAGCTCATCCTATTTGGCAACTCGATGTTTAAAAATGTTGGCAGATCAATACAAGGATGAATTCCCCATAGCTGCCTGTATTATCTATAATTAAACATATGTAGATGACATTTTATATTCTGAACTTACAGCTGACAAATTGCTTGAAGCTAGGCGACAACTGTGTAGTTTATTAAGCTTAGGAAGCTTTCAGTTGCATAAGTGGGTTTCAAATTCAACAGAATTGTTACAAGATATACCACAAAATCAACAACATTTTGATGAAGTTGACTTTGAGAAAAATAACTTTTCTTTAAAAACATTAGGCATGAAAGTTGATAGCATGCCTCAATCTAAGCGCGAAATACTTAGTTTTATAAGTAAATTTTATGATCCACTAGGACTTGCTGGACCAATTGTGGTAGGAGCAAAAGTGATAATGCAGCGCTTATGGCTAGAAAAATTAGACTGGGACTCATTACCAAATGGTGATCTTTTAAGGGTATGGCAGGAATTTTATAATAGCTTGCTTACAATGAAACCGGTGCTTATCCAAAGACACATAGGTATGCATAGCACGAGCTTCGCACAAATTATAGGGTTTGCTGATGCATCTAGCAATATTGCATATGGTTGTTGCGTATATTTAAGAGTTGTGGATTCAGCAGGTAACGTTAAAATATCATTGCTTTGTTCCAAGTCGCGAGTAAATCCTATCAAACAAAGTCTGTCCTGTCCCAGGCTCGAGTTAAATGGTGCACTATTGCTTGCAAAGCTTGCCAGCAGGGCTCATAACGTATTGCTTGTTAAAATGAAAATACAGGATGTTATACTTCATTCTGATTCACAAATTGTATTAGCATGGATTAAAACTAACATAAATACATTAAAAGCATATGTAGCAAACAGAGTCAAGGTCATAACACAACTTACACAAAATTACACATGGTCATATGTTAGCTCGAACGAGAACCCCGCCGACTGTCTTAGCCGAGGAGTCATGCCAGATAAGTTAGCCGATCACGACCTGTGGTGGAAAGGCCCAACATCCTTGTGTTCAAGTGAGTATAAGCCACAATTAAATTTTATTTTGCCACAAGATTTACCAGAGGTGATCGACGACTCTACATGCTTAAGCGCAATGGCATGTACCGCTACAACTGAGCTACCAATATGTCTTGATTTCCTTAAAAAAATTTCTGATATTAATAAAATGACGAGAGTTCTTGCGTATGTATTGCGTTTTGGTCAGAATGCAAAGCCTAAAGGGTCTAAAAATAAACACAATTATTTAACAAGTCAGGAGCTTGCTGCTTCATTAATAATGATTATAAAACATGAACAGCAACGATATTTGTCAAATGATATTCATGTTATAAAGTGTAATAAAGCCATTGTAAAAGGTAATTTAAAACCATTGTCTCCGTTTATTGATGAAAAGGGCGTAGTTCGCGTGGGCGGTCGATTACAGAATGCCTCAATCCCTTATACACAGAGACATCCCATCTTTTTACCTAAGGAGTCTCATGTCACAAATTTAATTATTATTAGTGAGCACTTAAAAAATCTCCACGCGGGCCCCAGACTCGTCTTGTCATCAATAAACCAAAGATATTGGATTGTACACGGTCTTAGACAAGTTAAAAAAGTTATTCATAAGTGTACTGTATGTTTCAGATTATGTATCAGCCAAACAATTAATGGGTTCCTTGCCACCTGATCGAGTCAATGCGTGTCGCCCTTTCCAAAAGGTGGGATTGGACTACGCGGGCCCGATCTCTCTCAAAATGAACAGGATCAGAAAACCTGTAATTACAAAAGGTTATGTTTGTCTGTTCGTATGTTTTGTTACAAAAGCCATTCATTTAGAGCTGGCTTCAGATTTAAGAACAGAGACTTTCATTGCCTGCCTGAATAGATTCATATCGCGACGGGGATTACCTTCAGATATATACAGTGATAACGCATCAACCTTCAAGTGTGCAAGGAGCCAATTAGATGAATTGCATAAATTACATAACTCTTTAATTCATCAAGGACAAATTTGTCAATTTTCATCTCAAAAAGGGATTAATTTCCATTTTCTGCCATGTTATAGTCCAGTATTTGCTGGATTGGCTGAAGCCGGTGTTAAAAGTGTTAAATATCATTTAAAAAGGATATTGTTAAAATCTATACTTACATATGAAGAGCTATATACTGTTCTGTGTCAAATTGAAGCAATTTTAAACAGCAGGCCACTCATGCCATTGTCAAATGATCCAAATGATTATTCTTGTATTACCCCAGGTCATTTTTTAATAGGGACTGCTTTAAATACTTACCCAGATGCTAATGTAACTATGATAAGTAGATCTCAATTTTGGAAAGTTTGTAATGATATGAAAATGACATTTTGGAAAATCTGGAGTAAGCAATATTTGAATATGTTACAGTCTCGTCCTAAGTGGCAGGACATTCAACCAAATGTTGAAGTAGGTACGTTAGTGATACTTAGAGATGACAATTTGTCACCATTATACTGGCCTTTAGCTAGAGTCATAAATACTTACCCAGGTAAAGATGGCAAGGTAAGAGTTGTAGAAGTTAAAACTTCAAATGGTCACACACATAAAAGAGCCATCATGAAAGTTTGTGTTTTACCTCTAGAATGCACCATCTAGATTCTAGATAAACTAAAATAATTGTAATAATACTAATAATTGTATTAGAAAGTTTTATTGAAATGTAAGTAGTTGTAACATAATTTGCTGTAACACTACAATTTCAAACTGTGACTTGTAAAAATTGTTTAACTATAATTCCACATGTTAACATTTATTAGTACATTTAAGTGACATAAATGAGTTATGTTATGTTTTTTTTAAATATGTTCTTTAAGAATATATGTTACTCTTGGTTTGTTTAAAAATTACTTAATTATTAGAGTTTCCTTTACATTTGTTTAGTTGCCCTGGCAATATGTTGGCAACCCAACATTAATTTTATATAATTTTTATGTAATGACAACCCTGTTCCGTCTGTCATGTTCTTTCCTTCTTCTTGTCTTTCCATTTCTACAATAAAGTGTCCGTATGCGTTGCAACTAATTATTTTATTTAAATCCACCTCAACGCCAACACGGACACCGACAATCCAACAGTGCCCCAGTTCAATTCAGACTTTTTCTTTTAAGGTGAACTCGGCAAACGAGCAGGCGACCTACCTGATGATAAGTAGTCATCGCTGCCCATGGACATCTGCAAAACCAAAGGAGTTGCAGATGCGTTGCCGATCCTATTTAAGGAAAAGGGAGGGGAAAGAGAAAAGGAGAAGGAAGGGGAATGCGGGAGGAATTGGGCCTTCGGCGCTCCACACTCACCCTACGAATCGCAACAGTATGGATACTGCTACTTGTCGTCGATACTCTGTGGGAGGGCAGTACTTCACCGATCGAGCCGACCCATTCATGCTGCCATTTAGACATGCCAGCGCGACACTACTACTACTAAATAAACTATTAAATTATAAAATTTAAAAATTACATACCACAGGAAGAATTCCCTTCTTTATTGTCAATTTTGTCGGCGTCAATGACCGACAATGACTCAGGTACGGCGAGGCTCTCGTCGAAGTCCGAGTCGATGCCCGGGCTCAAGGAGTCCATGGTCTGAAAGAACCCTGGCAGGCAGTCGCCCGAAGCAGACGCTGCTGGTGTAGGAGTCTCCATCCCGTAGTTTGTGTAACCGTAAAGTTGTTCATCTGCGGGTTTTAGAAGACATTTAAGATATGGCACAAAGGCCTTTGAAGCCATGCCAAAATACCACTAAAAATATATATCATTACGCCTGTATTCCCCGAAGAGTTAGGAAGCGGTGTACTAATGTACATCCACACTTCGCCGGTATGTTTAGGTCCCATGTAAAAGGGGCGAGCCTATTGCCATTAACCGGGCACAAATCCTACTCCGAACTGCTACTAAGAATTTCATAGAAACACCTAATAATACTTTGCTCATCCTAATCGAACCCAGAACCTCTAGCTCAGCAGTCGCGCTGAGGACTACTAGACTAAAATTCTTTGGAGAATAAAGCCGTTGGGTGAAGCAACATAGCCTATTATAAAATATTAAGCCATTTAAAGTTTCATTCAGGGGCAACTAGAGCTCAAAGAATGACATCAGTGAATGGTACAAGAACAGGATGTATTACTTAAGGTTAAATTGTTACACTAATACACGAGTTTAAAGAACATACTACACTAAATAGATTCTATAAAATTTTAGATTTTGCCCAAAAATAAACGGCCTAACCAAAATGAGGCTGAGTATCAGTTTTTTACATAAACCAAAAGTTTTTACATGCCATAATGGTTGCTAACATTTACGCGAATATTAGACATTGAAATAAAACTATTTTTTACGGATTTTATCGCGTTATATTGATATTTTTAAATTCCAGACGTTTCGGATCCTTTACAGCATCCATGGTCATGGGTGGACTGAGGTGTTGGTCGTCCAAATGTCAAAATTATCAACAGCTACCCTACATTTGTTTGATTATTATTTGATCTGGTCACGCAAAATGAGCTCACCGTATCCTTAGGTCTCGCAGTCTTGTGCTTGGATTTAGATTTAATGGAATCTATGATGGGGTTCCAAGCAGATGGTGTTATTTTGATGGAATTTAAAAATATCAATATACATACATACATATTGTCACGCCTGTCTCCCATGGGGGTAGGCAGAGACTATAGATTTCCACTTGCTACGATCCTGGCACACTACTTTCGCTTCATCTACATTCATTAATCTCTTCATGCATGACCGTCGGTTTAGGGTGCTCGGAACCTGGCCTTTTTTAAGACATCCGCAATTTGGTTGCGGTACGCTCGCCGAGGTCTTCCCCTTCCAACTCGTCCATCCATACTCACCATATATACTTGTTTCGTCAATCTCCGTTCATCCATTCTCTCTACATGACCAAACCATCTTAACATACCTTTCTCAATCCTTGTTAATACATCTTCTTTCACTCCACAACGCTCCCTTATCACACTGTTTCTCACTCTATCTTTTAGCGTAACACCACACATAAATATCAATATAACGCGATAAAATCCGTAAAAATTAGTTTTATTTCAGTTTTTACATGCCTTCAAATTTAGTAATCCTTTTTGGGCAATACTAATAGCCTTGCATGGAAGGATAAACTGGTAGTCAGGCTTTTTTTCATTCATGGTGGTCTTCGGTATTTATATGAATGATGGCTTAGTGTGCTTTCCGAGGCAAGTCTTGCTGTGTTAATAATGGTCCATCTATAGACTGTCCATGGCAGTGAAGGTTAACCTTGCAAATTGATTAAGCAGCATAATTCTCGCTATGCAAATATCCTCACCATAAATAGTATTAAATAATCCAGGAATGGTTGTATGTAAATGTTTGCACAGATTACTTCACAAGATAGTTGTTAAGTAATTATTTGAACATTTGTAATACATATCTCAGCTCAGTTGGTATTATGTATATGATATTGTTATATACTTATTTAAGGCTTTATTTCACCTCAATCTCTATATGTATGAGCATAATTCTATTATCAACTATCTAGGCCAATTATTGCAAGCAATTATTAACCTTTAAGACACATATAAATTAAATTAGGAATGGTCAACCTATTATGGTTAATCATGACCAACCAATATTTAAGTATTTTAAATGGTGGTGGATGCTGGTGTACCTTAGCAATTCAGAAGCAGTTTGTCGTAGGATCTTTTATAATATAATTAAACATACCATCACACCTGTTTTCCCCGAAGGTTTAGGCAGAGGTGTACTAATTTACATCCACACTTCGCTGGCATGTTTAGGTCCCATGTAATAGGGGGCGAGCCTATTGCCATTAGCCGGGCACAAATCCAGACTTTGAGTTGCTACTAAGATTTTCTCAGAAAACCCCAATAACACTTTGCTCGACCTGGGGATCGAACCCAGGACCTCTAGCATAGCAGTCGCGCTTAACACCACTAGAATAATGAGGCAGTCATTAGTCCAGTGCATTAATATAATTATGAATTACTTTAGGAATAAGTTAACAGTTCCAACAATTCACAATGTAATTTTCATATTAATGGTATGCAGTTTTAATACATCTTAACAATTAGTTAAGATGTATTAAAACTGCATACCATTAATAATTAATGTGGATTAAAATAATCTGTGCCCCACCTACTATTAAGATAAGAAAACAATACATTGTTATTGAGTTCCATACTTTGAGAAAGTTGTTTTAACAAAACAGATTGCAGTGATAGGGATAAGGACCATCAACATTCGCTTTATAAGAGAAGGATGGCATGTTATTAGATGGATAGACCCAACTTTTTTCACACAACGGTGCATTTTTTGTGCCTCTTTCACGATAAAATTATAGTTGGTCTTTTAACACATAACTTGTGCAGTTTGTTGTCACGCAGACAGTAATCTGTGCTAACACTATACAAATAGCGCTAAAATTCTATTGTCTAAAGTTCATTGGACAGCTGGCCAGCTGTTGCCGGCTGACAGATATTGTGTATCAACACCAAATCATTTTTTTTTATAATAGTGTAATATCCTTATGGATGGTAGACTATCTGGGGAGGAATCATAAAAAATGAAAATTAATATATTAGAAATGTGAATAAAGAAAATGGCCATGTTGATACATACACTCATGCCTTTCTCCCACAGGGTTATTCAAAAACTATAGACCATCACTTGCTACAATTATCTCATAATATTTAGCTTCTTCTACATTCATACATAATTTTTAATGGTTATATAATTATGTTAATATTGAACAAAGTAACAACTTATGTGAATTTATACCTATGGTTTGGAATGGTATCACCAAAAACACTCCGACACTACCATTAATAAAAAGCACTTTACAATTTATACCAGTCTTAGTAATTTGGTCAATGAAGAATTCGAAAATGAATATGTTTATTTGTTTTTTGAGTGTCTATAATGCCAGTATGTGGTTAATCAATATACCAATTTAAGAACGGTGACTATCCAGATGACTTTAACAATTGTTTTGTATTGTGTCTGCTAATTTTTTCCTGATTGAGTAATGCAGCTATCCATAGGGACATTCTTAATATTTAGGTAATACGAAAATAATGAATTTTATCTATTGGCTACAGGATAACAGGCATGGTTAGTGTACCTATTTAATTACCTGGTAGTGGTCCACAAATTACTCAATATGCTAGAAATAGTTGTATATTTATAGAATATGGGGACAATTAGATACATATAGGGATAAAGTGCATGCGAAATTTGCCGTACTAGTCGGTCATAATATTGTTAATATTCTTTATGCAAATGTTTATGAACTACTTTAAGTTCAATGTACTTACAACAGTTGATAGATAAAACCCAGGTGAATAACCATGGCAACATAAAATGATCATACATACAAATAAATTCAAATTCATGTAAAGTACATAATCCAATTAGAAATTAATTCAAATGGTTCTAACTCACTGTGAAAAAAATTACACAAAAATACACCAAAGCAAACCACTGCATTAAATTCACCAATAGCACCTTTTTAAACACTCACTCACTTGACAATGACACTGGCTGTTAAAGAAAATTAAAAACAAAAAACACTGTACCTCGTTTGATCAAGTTATGGGTACTCAATGTCAACTCTTTAGGATGTTCCATACGAATGTTGGTTATATTATTTTCGTTGTATTCAGTAGTAATCATATGGTACCCATTCGAGTGCTGGTAACTAATGTGTTGTCCATTACACGGTACAAAACCACTTGTGTACATAATCTATGCCGATAAGATAATAAAATATCACGCTTATAATAGTATAGTACTGTTTTGGCGCTTGCAAAAAGAGGTTGCATTATAAAAATCTACTGTTTTCATGGCAAAACTTGTGCCGACGACTGTGAATCGTCGTTCACGGCTGACTGAGCAAGGCCTTTAGAAGTTTTTACGGCGGGATAAGTGAAATCTTTACTTACTAATATTGCTTCGTTTAGGAAATGATGTTTGAGAATTACATTGTGTAGCGGCAACGGAAGACACAAAGGCCTTTGAGGCCCGAAAGAACTAATGGTTGATTCATCTGAGTAATTTTATTAAATAGTTCAAGGACCTACGCGTTAAAAAAAATACTTGCTAATGACGTAATGGTCATGGACTATTAACGTAGTGAGGTCATAAACATTTTTTCAGATATACGAAGTTTAGAAATTGCATATTTTTGCCTAAAAATTCACTAACTTTTTAATTCTCAATTGATTTTGTTTAGCTGTAACGAAAAGTAACTGTAAGTTAGTAAATTAAGAAATTATACTTTGTCCATTATGTGAACCGTTTTTTGACAGATGCCTTAGGCTGCCTTACAGCGTAGTTGTTCCAGATAACGTAAAAGTTAACTTTGAAATACGTAACAAAATAAATGTATTAGATAATACATTTATTTTGTAAATAAATGTATTAGTTCATTTATTTTGTTCCTTATGTTATTCAATTATCTTAATTATGATTCCTTGCAGACATTATAAAACCATAAATGTAACGGATTTTCCAAAGAAAATTATTATTGCTAAGCGTATTAAATTTAGTTACATTCTACCACATTCTACCGTGTCTAGTGATGCAATCGAATGTATTCGCTGCAATCAATCAAGTATCGGAAAATGGCATCCACTCTAATATCAATAAAATATAAATTAAACAATCTTTTTGAAAAGAAATGGATGGAAAATGAATATTATACAAAAATTAATACAATCAGATGAATATAATACATATTTATTTATTATTGGTCGTCGTTGCACCATTTTCGATTCGATAACCTAACAATCGATAATCACTACTAGACAGTAATCAAAGTGTCAATAATCGGGTCGATAATCGCATTGTTATGTTCCTGCAATCACTAGTTCCATTTATCAAAAAACGGTTCACATAAGTATAGGTAATAACTATTTTGATAAATTTACAAGATATGCTTGAGTTTGGCTTTGAAGTTATCATTTGATCGAATCGAAGCAATTACAAGTTGAGGTAGGAGGAGTTTGGTGTAAATAACTCTCCTTACGATAAAGTTATTATAATATTATATTTAGATGATACAATAAATTTCAAAACTGTATTTAATTATGTACTTATAAACTGTTATGGAAATTATTTATTGTTATGCAGAATAAAATTTAACAAAATGTTTACGACCTCTAACTAAAAGGGCTTTATAGGGTGGGGGGCCAATGGGCAATGCATGACGTCAGCGGCAAACGTCAGAGGCAAACGTCAGAATGATGATGATTTTCTACGTTCAGAAATTAAAACATCTGCTTGAAAGCAGATTATTCGTCCAAAAACTTTAATTTTGTGAGAATTTTGTGATGTAAATGAACATTATTGTACCCGCCTATATATTTTCTTTTAAACTTGCTAAATGTCTATAAAACTTTTAATGAAATGATATGTATTTTAAATCTTCGCCTATCTAAATTTTAAGAGCAAAGCTTTCCGACTGGTATACGATGGCTGTTGCTACTTAAAACAGATGAGGCGGTGTACTATATTGATTAAGCTTGTTTAAACGGGCGAAACACTTCTGTTAACTCTCCAAGACTAAAACTATGACATTCAAAAATAAAATAAATAAAATGATTGCATTTAAACTTAAAAGAACTTCCACGAATCATGATGATTGAAATGATAATCCAGTGCACCTAGCGCAGGCAGTTTGCCTTGCTTATAATCTGCTGATTGGCACCTTGAGACCGCGTACGACATGATAGAAAAAGTTCCATTTTACAATTAATCACCATTTCGTTGACTGTTCAATAGTGGTAAGTAAAAATATTATAAGCCCGCAAGTTGGTATTAAGTATTTAAATACGTAAGTAAGATTGAGAATCTGAATATATAGATAATAGAACGGTGTATTTCACCAGGGGGCCTAGACAATGTTACATTTCCATATCGAAAACGAAGTTAGATAAATCTGAAATGTATGGAATTGGCATAATCTTTCGATATGTCATGTGATGAAATTATGTCAAATCCATACATTGCGAATATCTAACTTCGTCGTCGATAATAAAGATGTGACATTGTCTAGACCCCCAGGTTAGGTTAGTTAGTTTAGTTTAGTTTGTTATACGACAGCTAACATTAAAATTAATTTAAGGAATGGCAACTCAGTAATGGCTGGCGAGCTAATGGCTTGTGTGCCTAGTAAAAATATTTTGGCCACGGGGCTTAGGAATTTAGGTAGGTACTGTAGAAGCACCAGGAACTATTATTATGGGATCGTAATGCTTCTACATTAAAAACACTTGGTTAGGGAAATCACGAGCACTATATTTTTTCAACAAATCATTCTTAATCTTGTGACATTAATATAAAATTCTTTTCTAGACATATTTCAAATACAACTTACTTTTTTGTTCAAATATTCTACGTGCCGGGACGCGCACTTAAAAACTTCTTGTTACAAACTCCTACAGTACTCACCTAATCGATACAATTTATTTTTTGGCTATCCAGTAACAGTAGCACGAGGAGTTAACAAGATTACTAGTAATGTGGAACCCTAGCTAATAAGCATTATAAAAAAAAAATACAAAGAATTAGCAGGAAAAACACTAACTGTGTTTATTAAATTTCCAAACTCGAGAATTTTTGACAGCGTCATCAAACCTTTTTAATTTTTTATAGAAGAAATGACACGTAAGTAGATCAAAAAACGTTCGTAATCCCTGATCTATCTAGTGGTTCCAAGCGCAGCTGTGGGGCATGAAATCGAACTCGGTAAGTTCGATTTCCACGTCAAGTAGTGTTTTAGGTTTTTGTATAAAATACTCGGTAGTTGAACTGCCTCATTAGTCTAGTCGTCTCAAGCTCGACTGCTACGCTAGAGCTCCTGGGTTCGATTCCCATTAGGTAATTGTTCAATGACATTTTGAGTAGCGACTCGACGTTTAGATTTGTATCCGGTTAATTACAATAGGGTAGCCCACTTTTACATTTTACACCTTTAACATGAGATTAGAGATTCTTTATTAATCTGAAATATTATGTGTATGTTATTCTCAGTAGCGGCTCGGTCGGGGAAATGTCAATAGTTATAGGCGGGGGTGTACATTAATGCACCTCTGCCTAACCCTTCAGGAAATACAGGCGTGATTGTTTATAGTCATGCTTCAGCACAAGATATTCGTGCTCATATTAGTCTAGCAGACCATTACATAAAATTAGCTTTATGTTCGAAAACCCCTTCCGAAATGCCTTTTTATAATTGAAAGAAATAAAAAGATTTTATTTTCACACAAAATAACGACGCACGACACTTGGATTAAAAGCCAATGTTTCAGAATAAAAAAATCGTAAAAATAAGAATAAAAACATAAACATTTACAATAATAATCATTGGAAGTCCTCTTGTCGAGGAAGATGCCCTGGCATGTCGGGCTCCACCTATACTGGGTGACTGACCTACTGATTTGCTGGGTTTTTTTCCCCAAGGTAAGTTGCTTTTTAGTCGACTGCCTCATTAGTCTAGTGGTCCTAAGCGCGACTGCTACGCTAGAGGTCCTGGGTTCCATCCCCCAGGTCGAGCAGTGTCATCGGGTTTTTCTATGAAATTCTCAGTAGCAGCTCGGAGTCTGGATTTTAGCCCGGTTAATGGCAATAGGCTAGCCCCCTAATGCATGGGACCTAAATATACCGGCGAAATGTGGGTCTGCCTAACCTTTCGAGGAATACGGGCGTGATGGTATGTTATGTTATGCTAAGTTGTTTTTTAAAATAAATATAGAGGACATGCTATTTGATACATATCCTGATTTGCTTACAGTCCCGAGGTTTCATTACTCCGCGACTTCCCGAAATGCCCTAGCTAACCCACCAATTTGAGTCTATTTCCGGATCTAAGCCTATTTTAAATTAAAGTTGTTAGTTATTTTTGATTGACATAAAGATATTAAGCTATACGTTTAGCCTTGGGCACTAACATTTTTTTTTACTTTTGCATAAATTATTAAAAAAATATATTTGGCGGCCAAGGCTTATTTAGCCTTAAGCATATATTATATGACTTAAAATACGTTTTTCTGTTTAATTTTGAATTTTATTGAGGTCATACAAAATACCATACAATGCATGTAAAAATATTTAAAGAAATTCATTTTATTGAAGTTTATTGCTGTCTAAGCGGCGACTGATGAAAGAATGAAGAGTAAATTATGGGAGGGGACGCCCTAGAAATACATACACCGACCTTATAGGTGAGATCCTTCAGAAAGGTCAGGTGCGTAGTACCCGCAACCGGCGCATGTGTATGACAGGATGTATGAATGTGGACGAAGCAAAATGAAAATTATGTAGATGTTCAATCTGCCACCAGTCAGGGCTTAAATGACAGATTTTATTGAAATATGAAAAAAATCCGTCAATACTTTTCATCAGTCCATCAATCCACGCCTTACACGATCAGTCTGACATTATTTGGACAATAATCATGGACTGAATTGACGCCAGACTGAAAGTGTAACCTTCGACTTAAACTATTAATTTTTATATCATTAGAACCTCATTTGGAACACGAATATTTTAAGACCAAATTAGCCAAATCGGTCCAGCCGTTCTCAAGTGTAATCTATTAAATAACATTTAATTTTAATCTGCTACGATTCTTGCATTCTTGTTTTGCTTCGTCCACATTCATACATCTTGTCATACACATGCGCCGGTTGCGAGTACTACGCACCTGACCTTTCTGAATGATCTCACCAATAAGGTCGTGGTATGTCTTTCTAGGGCAGGGGACGCCCTAGAAAGACCGGCGACTCCACTGACATTCGCTTTATAAATCCCTTTCGTTAATCGCCTTTCATCCATTCTCTCGACATGTCCAAACCATCTCAGCATACCCCAGATGGCGTTCTGTGGTTTCTGCCTACCCCTATGGGAAAAAGGCGTGAGTGTAAATATGTATATTAATTTTAATCACATAGAAGATTGTGATATTAACTCTGGAGACAAGAGGTCAACCCACCCCTGCTCCCGAAGTGAATTTCTGGTTTCATTCTTGTGCAATAAAAATATATTCTGTTGTTCTGTTTCTAAACTATTATATATGACGGCGATTGCGATGGATTAGCGGCAGGCTCGTCATCGGTAGGAGCTCCTGGTACAGGGTTCATGGCGTAGGTCTCAGGCAATTAAACCACAAAGATACAGTATGATAATTATTGTATTCTATGTAGGTAATTAATAATCACAAATTATTACAAAGTAGAATATCAGAGTGGCGTGAACTAACGGTCCCGTTTGGAAGGTCCGCACTGTATCGCTCTCTCAAATCAATTGAGCCTCCGACTCACTGCTCTCAGTATTTATAATGTCACAGTCGCCCCCTCCAAACGATTCCGATCACGTGACTCACTACGCCACGGCGTTCACACCTACCGCTACAACGATATCAATTGAGGTACTAATTATTGTAAAATTATCGTAATCGACGACACGGCCATACTGACGAGTCACACGTCCTCGTGTGTATTCGTATCTGGTAACAAAACAAAATATAACTGTAGACGTCTCTTAGCTCGGCCTACCTGACCACATAGAAAAGTCACTCATAATTAAGTCACATTCGAAAGGATACCACAAGTTTGATTGAAAGTTAAATCACAGTAATGATTAATGCACCAAGTAATGACAGCAACAGACATTACTAGCACTTCGTGCCAGCAAGCCCGAAATAGCAGATGGGTCAATAACAGTTCTTCTCTCTGTTAAGCCCGATAACAAGGGATAGTACCAGTCCTTCTCTCTGGTACGTGTACCCAAGTCAGATTTAAGTGGGCAGTATCAGTCCTTCTCACTGATAAGCCCCAAAAACAGAATAGACATTACCAGTCCTTCTCACTGATAAGCTATAGTAGGTCAGTATCAGTCCTTCTCACTGATAAGCCCCAAAAAACAGAATAGACATTACCAGTCCTTCTCTCTGGTAAGCTATAGCCATACTTTGTGCAATAATCCACTAGTCTGTAGCGGTGGATGGGCCTTCACCCGCATCCTCTATGTCTAACTCTTCGCTTAGTACGTCTAATTCAATCGGAACCTGGTCTTGTGGCATCTTTCTTATGCGGTCGTGGGCATATTTGTATGTCCTATTACCGGTTAAAGACTTTAAAACATACCGGTCACCTTCAAGTAGCTCTATTACTTTAAAAGGACCTTTATACTTCGGATCAAGCTTCACTTGATTTCGTTCTTCATTTTTTATTAGGACTAAATCACCAACAACGAATTTGACTAATTTAGCCTTATTTTTATCAAAACGAAACTTCTCATATTTGACACTCTTTTCTATATTCCGTACCGCTTGTTCTCTCACATTTGCTATATCAACTACATTCTCATTATCATCTGCACACAAAAGATTACAAGGGGAAAGGGGTCTTGCTACCTTACCGATCAAAAGTTCTAAAGGACTCGATTTTGTGACACGGCTAACAGTACAGTTTAACGCTAACTGAATATCCTCTAAACCATCCTGCCATGACCTATCTGAAGCTTCTACAGACGTCAACATACCCTTTAATGTTCCCATAACCCTCTCAACTTGTCCGTTAGCACGACTAGAACCTGTAGCAATTAAATGTAAAGCAACACAATGAGATTCACAGAAGTCCCTGAAATCTTTACTTGCAAAGCAACGTCCTTGGTCGGCTATTAAACGACTAGGAGAACCGAAAAGGGAAATACTAGATTTGAGTGCTTTAATCGCGCTCGGTGTATCAATCCGCAATGTATGGTACAACAAGACAAACTTCGTAAAGGCATCTATGAAAACGATAACGTATTCTCTAGTGTCATTTTTCCCACTAAGTTTTCCTGTTATGTCTACATGTAAGGTATGCCATGGCACGCATACCTTCGGTATGGGATGGAGTTCAGCCTGTACTCTGCCAGAGCTAGATTTTGATACCTTGCATGTAATACAGTTGTCGACAAATTTTCGCACATATTTCGACATGTGATCAAACCAGTAATGATCGTAAAGCTTCTCAAGCGTCTTTTCCCAACCAAGATGCATGACCGCCTCGTGAATATGATTCACCATAGACCAACGAAACGCACGCGGCACAATGGGTAAGAGTGCGGTTATTTCTCTGAACCTTACGAAATAATACACCGGAACGTATCTCATAAGTTTTAGAATCATCGGATGGAAGATCGTTATTTTTAAGCTTGGAAACAATAGCCTGAACTTCTGAATCACGAATCTGTTCTGCCAAGAGCCAATTCTCAGACAAAGTCGCAATATCGACACGTTTCTGCTCAACCTTTTGGGTTGTAACCTTCGAAGTAGTAGGGAGAGGATTTCGAGATAAAAAATCTACATGACTCATTAATTTTCCGGGTCTATAGACTATTTCAAAATCAAATGCTTGAAGAAAAGCCCACCATCGGTGTACTCTAGGTGTCAAGTCGAGTTTATTATGGGAGCTTTTCAGGGAGTTGCAGTCAGTTACGATGGTAAAATGACGACCATGTAGGTAATGTCGAAAATGTTTTACAGCATTTACCACGGCCAAGGTTTCCAACTCGTAAGAGTGGTACTTTGACTCGGCATTTGTGGTGCGCCTGCTAAAGTATTCGACTACATGTAATTTATCGTCTTTCTGAAAGAGGATACCACCATAACCTTCCGCACTGGCATCAGTATGCAATTCCGTGGGAAAATCGGGATTAAAAATCATAAGAACTGGTTTATTAGTTAAAAGGGAAGTTATTTGCTCTCGAATTTTCTCATGTTCTGGCTTCCAAATGAACACTTTAGAGGAAATGAGATGAAAAAGAGGGGTCATAATTCTGGAAAAGCCAGAAATAAATTTTCTGAAATAAGAGGCAAGGCCAATAAATTGTCTAAGTTGGTGAACATTTTCAGGAGGTGGTAACTTGGTAAGGGCCTCAACTTTTCTTGGATTTGGCCTGACTTCACCAGCACTAATTTCATATCCAAGAAACTCTACGCGACGTTTTAAAAAGGAACATTTCGAAATATTAAGGGAAAAACCAGCCTTGGTCAGGGCTACCAAAACCTCACGCAATCGTTCTAGACCCTCGTTTTCGTCTAGTGAAGGAATCAAAATATCATCCATGTAAAGGACCGCGTACGAATATACTAAGTTACCTAAGGCATTTGATGCTGCACGTTGGAAAACACTAGGCGCGTTACGTAAACCGAAAGGCATTGTCAGATACTCGTATTGTCCATCTGGGGTAACGAATGCAGTACGTTCAATACTTTCTGCACTTACGGGTATAAGATTAAAGCCACTTGCACAATCTAGACAGGAGAAGAAATTAGCTCCAGACAGTCTTGCAATCAGGTCAGAAATCAAAGGCAAAGGAAAGCGATCTGGTACAGTATTCCTATTTAACTCGCGATAATCCACGCACATACGATCACTACCATCACGCTTTTTCACCAATAAAATAGGACTTGAAAAGGGGGAACAACTAGGACGAATAATTTTCGCTTGTAACAACTCGTGAATTTTGGTACGCACAACTTGCCTTTCATCTGGACTTAATCGGTACGGACGTCGCTGAACAACAACATTTGGATCTATCAAACGAATATTTAATTCACCAGTTGTAACACGCGTTTTTGGCAAATTGTCTACAAACGAATCGGAAAAGTCATTTAACAACGTTACTAATTTTCGTTTATTTTCCGAGGAAATATCTGAATTTACGTTATGGAAATTAAAATTCGACGGTACTTCACAAAAATCAACTTCTTTTAATTTTGTAATTGTCAAACAAGCATCTGTCATCGTAATTGTATACCCTAGTTTTAGAATATCACGACCTATCATAACATCTTGCCTTAAAGAGTTATTAGGCAGAATGTGGAATAAAATTGACAAACAATTCCCATTAATAACAACGTCACTTTGAATTTGTTCGGTACAACACAGAGTTGAGTTACCAATACCGGTTATATGAATAGAGGCATGATAACGTGTGCCTAAAAATTTGCGAGCTACACTAAGTTTCATGAGAGAACATTCGGCACCGGAATCAAAGTAAAATGAGTACGACTCACCGGAGTGTTCTAGCTGGCCCGTCACGCCTTGTATCTCACAATAGTCCACACGACGCTGCGCTCCGCCGCTACCAGCCTTTCCGTTTGTGCTGCTATTTCCGCGAGAGCCGAAGTTTGAACAGTGTGTGGCGATATGTCCTTTCTCGCCACAAGTGAAGCAAATGACATTTTTCTTCATGTTAGGAGTGGCTATCGTCGAAGAGCTTGTCGATGCACTCTGAGTTTGGTGTGCATTAAACTTTCGTTTGCGACAGTCGATTACTTTATGACCCACTTTGCCACAATAATTGCACGTTAAAGGTGCAGATGTTGAAGGTTTGAATCGCTTGTTATCCAGCACTTTGTTGTCTTGACCATGTAGTTTGCGTTTCAAATAAGAAAATGACTTCATTTCTTGCAGCAACTTGCTTCTGTTGGAAATTTCGGTGGTGCATGCCAAACGATGCAGCCTAGTGTCGAATTGAGAGGTATGTGCAAGTACATACGATATAGCGATTTCCTCAGCAGTCAGGTTTTTCCATTTCGCTATTAGTGACGTCATCAGCCGACTTGCATATGCAGCCATACATTCGCCTTCCTTTGGTCGACCGTTGTTGATGTTTATAAGAGCTGCCGCGACGGTTTCAGCACTATCATAACGAGCAAGAAATAGCTCCTTGAAATGAGTCCACGTCATACCAGAATATGATACTTGTGACAGCCACGAAGAAGCACTGCCTTTCAAGGACTTGCTGAGTGCAATGATCAAGGCACCTCCTTCCAGTGCTTGTTCTGCCATACAAATGTCAATGGTCGAGCACCAGGCACGTGCATCAGCATCATTGGAGTCAGGATTGAACTCTGGGAGTGTTGGTACAGCTCGACGTGATTTCATAGCTTCGATAAGCTGCACCATATTCCGTTGTTGGAGTTCAAACATTATCTGCCATTGACTTTCGAGGGTAGTTGGTGGTTGTGATGCCTGAGTGTATCCAACTTCTGATGACGGCGATTGCGATGGATTAGCGGCAGGCTCGTCATCGGTAGGAGCTCCTGGTACAGGGTTCATGGCGTAGGTCTCAGGCAATTAAACCACAAAGATACAGTATGATAATTATTGTATTCTATGTAGGTAATTAATAATCACAAATTATTACAAAGTAGAATATCAGAGTGGCGTGAACTAACGGTCCCGTTTGGAAGGTCCGCACTGTATCGCTCTCTCAAATCAATTGAGCCTCCGACTCACTGCTCTCAGTATTTATAATGTCACAGTCGCCCCCTCCAAACGATTCCGATCACGTGACTCACTACGCCACGGCGTTCACACCTACCGCTACAACGATATCAATTGAGGTACTAATTATTGTAAAATTATCGTAATCGACGACATATATATGTTCGCAGAGAAATTGAACCTGCACAGTCGCTACACTTATCAAGATGTCACAATTATCATCGTCATCATCATCACATTACATCGACCAGTAGAAACGATGTACAGGTCTCATTTCAGTACGAGAGGGATTAGGTTATTAGTCTAGTACGCTAGCTTACTGCGGGGTGGCAGACAACGTCACAATAAGAGAGTATTATTGTTTCTATGAATTATTATTAATTTCAAATCCCTACTATCCCTACTTCCCTACTAATATTATAAATGCGAAAGTAACTCTGTCTGTCTGTCTGTTACGCTTTTACGCCTAAACCACCGACCCGATTTTGATGAAATTTGGTACTGGGATACACTAAAGCTTGAGAAAGGACATAGGCTACCTTTTATTGTAAAAAATAGTTTTGAAGGAGTTGAAATAGGGGGTGAAAGTTTGTATGGGAGTTCGTCATTTTTCAAGATAAAACCATGAAACTTTATATTAAGGTACTTGATAAGAAATAAATAAATATTTGTTCTAGCGTTTTTGAAATTTCGACCTGTGTGGGAATAGGGGATGAAAGTTCGTTTAGAAGTCCAAACAAAGTCACGCTTTCAAGTTTAACCCCGGAACCGATTTTGATGAAATTTGGAACAAACATAGACTAGACTTTGGGAAAGGGTATAATCTACGTTTCTTTGTAAAAAAGGGGTTGTAATGAGGGATGAAAAATTGTATGGGAGTTTGTCATTGTTGAAGATAAACGCTGAAACTTTGTGTGCACTTGATAAGAAATAAATAAATAAATATTTAATATGGGGTTTTTGAAATTTTAAACTGTGTGGGGATGAAATAGGGGATGAAAGTCCGTTTGGATTTTGACGAAATTTGGTACAAAAATAGAAAAAATATAGTAGTCCTTGGGAAAGGATATAAGCTGCGTTTATATTTCGGTAAATAATAAAGTTGGACAAATTTTGTGGTCTACCCGAGCAAGGAAGCGGACGGAAAGATATGTAAGGAGAATTTGCAAGCTGCGGGCGGAAAGCTAGTCTGTTATATATATATCATATTCATAACATAACATACCATTAACCCGAAGGGTTAGGCAGAAGTGTACTAATGTACACCCACAGCTCGCTGGTATGTTTTAGGTCCCATGTAATAGGGGCCGAGCCTATTGCTATTAACCGGGCACAAATCCAGACTCCGAGCTGCTACTGAGAATTTCATAGAATAACACAATGCTCGACCTGGGGATCAAACTCAAGACCTCTAGCGTAGCAGTCGCGCTTAGGACCACTAGACTAATGAGGCTGTGAGTATTACATATTCAGCATAAACTATTGCAATTTTGCAATGTACTATGACAGAGAAGAGTTTCAGTGCAACAGTCGTTTTATTTCAAATTGAGGTTAAAACACGGTTTTAAAAATGCTTTGTTGTTCCTTTTGTACTACAATAATGTTCAAACATGCTTAACTATTGTTTACGTAACCTAAGGATGTGGGTAGCATGTCAAATATTCTACAAAACAATTATGTCAGCTTTCGTTTTTGGAAATAGACTGAAAAATTACGACTGAAAGCGAGCATTGTGTGAGCAAACTGGCCTATCTCCTTTTGAGACCGACCATTATTCGTAGAGCTGTTTAAAGTATATTACACGGTAAAAGTGAACGGCAAAGGGGTTGTAGTGTTGAATGTAGTGGCTCAACGTTTATCGGTTGAACTAAATAATATCACGGATTAACATTTACACATGCGGCCAGCGTGCAGCGGTGGGCAGAGAGTGTCGCGAGAGCAGCAGTGACCGCAGTCGCTTTTCGCGCACCGTCCGGCCTCCGCGTACATATCCGAACGCACTCTCGCAACGTAACACACGCTTCCCGCCACAAATTCAAACATCGAAAACCCTACGTTCGAATAATCGAAATAATTATTTTTGTTCATTGCAATCGATGTGCACTCGCGCGTAAAGTCCGAACCGACGGCGACACTTGCCGCCAGTGTCCGGATTGCGTCGAGGACGTTGACATCTATCAACTGATACGGAAATCGATTTATCGATTTGGATTTTTCGAATAATGTAGAATTTCGGCGGGAAGTGCGTGTTGTGTAAAAAGTTCTTATAAACTTAACAGTGAAGGTGGTATCGGTGTTCTTATCAAGTGACATGGAATAATGGTGGATTCCACGTAAAAAATCATTAGTGCTTTTTTTTACTACAAACTGACGTTGAAGACAGTTATATATTACTGAAAGGTGAGTTTCACGTAATATAATTTCTTGTAATTACTTTAGTAGTGAGTCAATGATAAATTTCGCTTTCTAAAGTTTCGACCATGAGTGTGGCAGCAGTCACGACTGAGTACTGGCCGAGCAAAATCTAGATTGTTTAATTTTATTCATAAATTATTAATAATCACGTTAAGAATTTTTGCACTCGAAGAAATAAGTCATAATGATATGTTTTGGTAACATTTTGTTAAGTGCAGCTTGTGCAAAAACTTGTTTTATGAAAGTAACCGGTGGTAGCCTATATCACTACGCTGCGTTGCGACATTTCACTTCTGATATCATTAAATATTGTTTTAATCGAAGCAAAATTAGTTCTACCTTTCTATTTCCCATTAAACGTAATTCCCTTTTGAAACGACTCCGTACAACTTTGTCTAGAAAAAGTTAATTATAGACTTTAATTCCGGGAAAACCAATCTTAGTTTCATAACGTATAACTTAAACCATAATATTTACGAAACATGAAACAATGTTGTATGTGGCATAGAATGCTAAAATAATTTGTTATCTAGCACAGATTTTATTACTTTGCCGTTTAAGGGAACTTACTGAAATATTGACAAATAAAAGAAAAAAACTTTTTGAAATGGATTGATTCTATACTTTTGGTGTACTATAAAAAATAAAATATCTATCTATCTGATGATTAAAAAAAGCTAAACGTAAAAAGTTCAAGAACCCATTTAGTTTAATTTTGGGTGCATTTACATTAATAGAGTGAGCTAGAGTTAAAGGTATTGGAAGTTTACTCTTACATTAGAGCAGGATCGGCGTCCCAGTAGTCCAATACAGGTACTGGTCTATTCACTCGACCAAGAGTAAACGCGCCTCCATTTACCAATACAATTTAACCGGATCTAAAGCAGCTGTTACACGACTTTAATGTCGTTGGTCAAGAATTAGATCTAATCGGAATAGTGTTGCCGCCGCCATTTGCCGAAATGGTAGCAAATAGCACTCGCCAATATAGGGACCTTGCAAGCAATTATAAACCAATGCCGAATATTTTCCTTTTTGAAACAATTGTGAGGATTATGCAAGATAAAATCTGTTCTGATCTGAATCTCGTCCGAATCAGGTCAATAAAAATATTAAAAAAATAAAGCAATGAATAATTTTGACTTTGTAATTTTTCTTTGTCTTACTGGATAACAGAATTTTAAAAAAAAGTTACATTGTATTGTTTAATTTATTTCACGATTATATAAATAAAGCCTTACTTAAACTTCAAGTTGAATATAATTATAGTTCAAAACGGCAACTCAAAATACTCAGCCTTTATTCTTTCTTGGAGAAGTTTGAAGTAGGAAGGTATTTCCTTAAGTAAATATCAAACTATATAAATAAATTATTTAACCATCAATAATGTTTTTTGCTTTGACGTCAATATAAGGACTATTGTGCCTACTAAATCGTAATCCAATAGACAGAGAATATAAAGGCATTTTTTTAAAGAAATACGTCCACTCCTATCAAACAAGTAAAATAATGAAAAATAAAGCTGAAACTAATTTCCTAAACTAATCGTTCAGTGCCTTTCAGACGTAACGTTCACTAGTTTTATAAAGCTGTAGCTATTATGAATGTAGTATCGAATAATGATAAAAAAGTGACATTCCACGTATCGATTTTAAAATCGCTCGATATAGAAAGTGAGTGCGTGAGTGCGGCTACCGGCAAACATTTCACTCGAGTGTTTATATTGAGAGAATCAATTCATATTTTGCATGTTAATAGTTTCGATGATAAATATTTATTGTAGCTCAATGACTTCTCTTTCATGTTGTGCTTGATTTTAATAAAATTAGAATTCAATTAAGAAAGTTCACAAATCTGGTAATTGAATTGAATTGAATAGGCGTTACTAATTATAAAGCGCTAAGGCGCTAGTTATAAACTTAACCAAATATAAAAAGAAGAAGCTGTTATTATAAGAGATCAGAATACTATAAGAGAGCCCAAAAAACGTCAATTACTAAATTGCTCTCGACTCAATTCATATTCAGAATTAATTGCATATCATATGGGCAATTTTTTGTATTTGAATAAAATTATAATTAATCAGAAGCTGCGTTCTTAATACACTATTTGAATTAATAAACTATTAACTACTAAGAAGACTTATGTAATAACATCTTCTTTTGTTTAAAGGCAATAAAATATACAAATATAATAAAAATAGACTGGCTCATTAGTCTAGTGGTCCTAAGCGCGACTGCTGCACTAGAAGTCCTGGGTTGGATCCCCAGGTCGAGCAAAGTGTTATTGGGTTTTTCTATTAAATTCCCAGTAGCAGCTTGGAGTCTGGATTTGTGCACGGTAAATGGCAATAAGTTCGCCCCCTATTATATGGGACCTAAACATACTTACCGGCGAACTGTGGGTGTACATTAAGTATACCTCTGCCTAACCCTTCGGAGAATACAGGCGTGATGGCATGTATGTAAATATAATAAACATGATTCAAGATTTCATATAAACAATTTGTAACTGTTATCGTATCAAGATCGCTACTTCTCGCGTGCCTTCACGTCATCAGACAACCGATAGTAATATTGAGGATATTATGTATTAGAACATATTTTGTAACAATACTGGAAGTGTGCACGAACTGAGTGCTGACACGGTTTGATATTGTGTTTACGTCTCTGCTTACACACCAAAATAAAAGGGAGAGGTTAAGTTAAAGTACTTGAAGCTCTATTTCGTTGTTGTGATGCTTGTTAACCCGCTTTTATCCTGTAAAAAATCTACAGACGGTTTTAGGGATTGATACAAAATGTGAAATAATCATCTAAAAGTTAAACCATGATGTGACCATAAGGTACTCTATTTTATATGGGATAAATGCATTTGAATTTAAAGATAAAATGTAAAATTTACGTTCAAAGAGTTTAAGTATGTAACATCCACAGGCGTCACGACTTAAGTTGGTTGTAAGTAGTCGTTACTAAAGGAAGTTGCATGTTTCACTTAAGTGCCGTACTTATATTAATTTGCATTAAAACACATTTTCCAATACTTTCATAAAAAAGTAGTTAAATGTATCGTTATTTGCTTAGGTATTGAAATTGTTGTAATAAATTACTCCATTTACGCTACTGTATACGGGGGAACACGTTCAAATCTAATGCATGAACCTCTGATATATCTAATTTTATTCATGTGATCAGTAATTGAAAATCACTTACTTTAATCATGAAGCTTATCATGATTATCATGAGATAATCTGTACTTCTGGGAGCACACAAAAAGTACCAGCGTGGTGGAATTATTGCCTATTATACTGCCAATAGCGACTATATTGCGACTTCGCCCCCGTGGACCAATTTTTTTTATTTATTTGAAAAAGCTTACTAGCAATGTGGGTCGCACATTACTAGTATTCTTGTTAACCCCTCGTACTAAGCTAAATGCTTGTGTTACGAGTGGGTTCACGGTGGTAGTGCAATGGGTGGCTTTCGAACCGGCAACCACATGATCGCAAGTCCGACGCGATTGCCATTAGGCTACCGCCGCTTGTAAATTGAAATAATGAAAATTGAAATATGTAATGTCGTCTGTAACTATCAGAGATGACCTCTTCTTTCTATGAATCTTCATACTACAGGGAGGTTAAGCTCCATTCCATCTGTTCAACTAATTGAGATAAGATGTACCTACCGCAGTTTTCAAGTTGGAGCATATGCATTCTGTTCAGTAGTTTTTGCACCAAACTCTAACCAACAGACAATACAGATCACTTTTTAGGTATATGCTCTAACATATTGTTATTTTTAAATATCTTTAATGTACAAAATCAAGGTTTTTACTACTGTATACAAGTATATATAACTGTTGCGTTTCGAAGATTTTCATCCTAATGTATTTGAGATTAGGCACCTATTGCAATCAAGGCTCAATAGAAGATAAATTACATAATTTGGATAAAAAATCTCTCTAAAAAAACACACACACATAATCACCATTCAGAAACTTATGTATAAATAACATCATTATAATTACACTATTATTACGTAACAATGAATAAACGTCACCAGCAGAGAGCTAAGAAACAGAGGCAAAGCTAAAACAATACATGTCATTAGACTGGAGAAATTATACTGAAAGTTAAAAAGACATGTTTCATTTATCATTAATGACGACATATTTTTTCAGTTTCGGTATTTGAGCAGGCAATGAAAATATAGAAACAAACAATAGATAATAATTTATAACAAAAATATATTTACATTGTTATCGTCACGCTTGCAACTTTTGAAGGCTTACTGAGTTTTTTAGATTTAGTGGAATATAACATACTATCAAGCCTGTATTTCCCCGAAGGGGTAGGCAGGGGTGTACTTAGTACATGTACAGCTCGCCGGCGGTAAGTCTTTTGCCATTAATCGGGCACAAACCCAAACCCCGAGCTGCTACTGAGCATTTCAGCGAAAAACCCAATGACACTCGACCAGGGAATCGAAGCCTCTAGCGTAGGAGATGCGCTTGGGACCACTAAACTAATGAGGCAGTCACTAAGATTTAGCTTATTACAAGTTAGTCTACAGCTGTCTGTAGAAACCTTGAGAAAACTTCATTAATAAAATACAATCATAATTATTATTAGCTTTAAGACTCCTACATAGTATATATAATTAAAAGTTTATATTGTAAAAGGTCAACTGTTTTGTTTAATTATTAATCGGTTGCACTATTGCAATAATTATTACATTATTGCAATTCCTTTTTCGTAATGCAACAAAATATACAGTAGTGTTAACTGAAGTTGTGTTTATAACACTGTTGTACTATATAATACGTAGAATATTTTTTTACAAATTGTAGAGGAAGTGCAGTGCTAGCCTTGTGGTATGATCATTGGACTGCCAAGTCAAAGGTCTCGAGTTCGAATCCAGGGCACGCACCTCTGTCTTTTCGAAGTCATGTGCGTATTAATAATTAATTATCACGCGCTTAAACGGTGAAGGAAAACATCGTGAGGAAACCTGCATGCCCGAGAGATTTTCTTGACGGCATGTGAAGTCTGCCAACCCGCAGTAGGCTAGCGTGGTGGACTATAGCCTAATCCCTCTCGTTCTGAGAGGAGACCCGTGCCCAGCAGTGGGACAATGTAATGGGTTGATGATGATGATGATAGAGGAAGTTCAGGAAACAAAAAAAAAAAACAGGAAATAAAACGATAATAAATGTTCACGTCCTAATTTGTCCGTATCTGGTTTTGCGATTATACATGTTGATATAAAAACTTGGTGTTATAAATATTTTAGTATTCGTGATTATTATTTACTAATTTCGATAGATAAATAGTATAAAAACAGAACACAATTATCAAAATAGTGATTGTACCTGAGCCGTAGTTCGAAACTACCTAACTTCAGATAGGCACAATTATTTCGTACAAACTGTAAGCCGATTCAATAGCCATTTCATCTATGCTTTTCATGTCAAATTATCTTACAATGTCATGTATTTTCTTACATTTACAACAAATTTATTGCAAATTACCTTTTCCACAAAATTGTCGAGAGAGAATTTGGTTATTATATTCGTATTTTATATGTAACAAAGAGTTTTCTGTCACAAGGCAGTTGGCCATGGACAAAACAGTTCTCAGACAGTTAATATACCTATAAAGAACGTTACACACTGAAAGAGATGTGAGAGCTATACTATTTAGAATATATCAAATTTATACCCAGAAAAATGTCGGAAATATTTACAGTTTTATACTACAGTATTAAAAAACAGTGATAGCCTAGTGATACGACCATTGGACTGCCAAGTCAAAGGTCTCGAGTTCGAATCCAAGGCACGCACCTCTGACTTTTCGAAGTCATGTGTGTATTAATAATTAATTATCACGCGCTCAAACGGTGAAGGAAAACATTGTGAGGGAACCTGCATACCTGAGAGATTTTCTTGAAGGTGTGTGAAGTCTGCCAACCCGCAGTAGGCTAGCGTGGTGGACTATAGCCTAATCCCTCTCGTTTTGAGAGGAGACCCGTGCCCAGCAGTGGGACAATGTAATGGGTTGATGATGACTACAGTATTTGTTGCACAAGAAGGTGCTGGGATTGTATAATAAAAAAACAAAGTTCCCTTTATATGTAGTGGTTTACCAGGGTGGTCTTATTGGGAAAGAATCCCACATTCTCTAAAAAAAACCCTTTCCCCGTAAAAAAAAATATTTTAATGCGGGAATCTAACCAGAAACCAAATGGGTCATATGAACTATCCGTGAGAACAGAACCAGTTATCATTAAAATTATAATGCGAATGTCTGTTTGTTTTTACGTTTTCACGTATAAAACACTGAATTAATTTCGATGATTTTTGTTATAGACATAGATTACATCTTCGAGAATAGGTTACCATTAATCCCAAAGAGACCTTTAGGTTGCAAGTGAGTTTGTCTAATTCAAGCGCATTAAAATAAAATTATACCTAGGTATTCTATAAATATGGACAATAATTGTCCGTTCACAATATTAGTTAAAATTAATTAATTTATAAATTAATCGAGCTGTGATAAAAAGACAATATTGACAGTTAATTAATTTCTGTTTGAGTTTTTTTAATGTCAATTATTATTGCTTGAATTATTATTACCAAAACCTACAGTTCAGTTCAAGTTGGTTGATGAATCGTTCAATGTTCTATATGCATGTCTACTGATAATTATACTATCGATGATGTTTTTTTGTATGTTATAAAATTAGACCACCCATGAAGCAGAATTTTAAAACATCTCTTTCGCTCGCTGAGCGTGAAGCCCCTTAAATGTCAGTCAAAAACTAAAAAAAAGACAGCAGTGAAAGTTCGTCTGCATCCTTATTCAGATACACAGTCATTGAATTGCTGTAAAAGTGGCATTCTTCGTTACGATGTCCCACGCCTTATTTTGATAAGGCAGATAAGTAATTAATAATTTGGAGTCTATTCTCTAAGTTGTTTTAGCTGGGAAGAACAGTAAAAAATAACAATTGCAGTATTGTTGCATAAACCTGTAATACAGATTTCAAATTTGATAATTCGTTATAAAATTTTAGTTCATTTTTTAATATCTTATTTAATAATACTGTTTTATTTCTTAGAAGATGTTTAGTATCAATGTTTAAAAATGATCCATTTTTCTTTTTAATAAATAAATCATAGTTGTCTATAAAATTTTATTCATAGTACCAACATAATAATTATGTGTATTTATTGTGTTCTAAAAATGTACCTACGTTTGAATTTAAATTACTTAACACCTTTGAAAATTGTACGGTGCAAGCCTTTAAATCTCCATATAAAAGACATCAACGCGCAGTAATCGCGCTGCTCATTTGGCTCGTTCTAAACATTCTTTTCGTTCACCATACGACTGAGTCAAGGTCATCGGTTTCTCCACTTTCTTCCTTTGCATTGCAAATGATATGCAAATAATTATTTATAATATTGTCGTATTCATTTTATAATTAATGCACCGATGCATGTTTTAATATGATTATAATTTAAAACGATTGATGACTCTATTGCACGTATTTCCTTGTTGCTTTGTAGAAAAAGTTAAAAGGCTATTGTCTAGTTTAACAGCACAGTTCGAAATGTATTGAAACAACTAAGTTATGGTCGTCGTCGAAGGCGAGCTAGCAACCTCTTTTTGCTTTGTGAATTCTAGCTTCGCGTTTGTAATTTCATGCTGTACATTACCATGTATAAAGTTGTAAGTGCATAGCGCATTTTTCTATAATAAACGCAGGTGAAATAAATCTTTTAGGCTTATAAAACTTATGTATTTTAAGATAATTTTGTAACGAATTACTGGGTGGGGTGGATAACATACGTTTCTTATTTAAATTTTAATATTTTCACGAAACAAATATTCATAATAAACATTATTAATTAATATTATAATTACATAAATATTTCATTGAAGTGAGTTTTGTAAGTTATTTAACAAAAACAGGGAGTGACGTCACGTATTGGGTAAACTCACTCAACTGTCGCTGTTGAGTAAAAAAACTTCAACCGCTGCTAGTTGACCGATAGCTACTAGAAATAATGTGATATCGGACCGTCACACTGACGTTAATGAAAAGGAAAGTTTTGTTTGAGTTCAATTATAAAAAGACGTAAATGTAGACTTATATTATATACTAGCTGTTCCCCGCAGTTTTACTCGCGTCCCAAAACGATTTACTTACTATAAGTACTTTATTATTATGTATTATTATAGTATATTATAGTAATTACTTACTTAAATCGGCTTCTAGGACTGCCTCATTAGTCTAGTGGTCCTGAGCGCGACTGCTACGCTAGAGGTCCTGGGTTCGATCCCCAGGTCGAGCAAAGTGTTATTGGGTTTTTCTATGAAATTCCCAGTAGCAGCTCGGAGTCTGGACTTGTGCCCGGTTAATGGCAATAGGCTCGCCCCCTATTACATGGGACCTAAACATACATGGGACCGGCGAAATGTGGGTGTACTTCAGTACACCTCTGCCTAACCCTTCGGGGAATACAGGCGTGATGGTATGTGTTCTAGGCGGCTGATCAAGATGGAATTTGCACCAACATGAAAAATTTTACGTTACATTTCCAACAATACAGTGGTGAAAATCGGATCTAATTTCATGCAGTAGTGTTTTCGTGATGCGTGTACAAACATACAAATAGACAAACTTAAATTAAAAAAATGATTGTTTTGGCTTCTGTTGGGCTAATAAAGATTCCCTTATTAGTTTTTAGTTGAGAATGGTGGAGCGGTGTTATTGGGTTTTCTACGAAATTGGTTGTGGCACTCGTCTCCTGTTACATGAGACCTAAACAATAAAAATACCGGCAAACTATGGGTGTACCGTTGATCAATCTCATCATGTCTGGACTAAAAAGATACCTTTTGAGAGGAGACACATGCCCAGCAGTGGAACGATGTAATGCGTTGATCATGATAATACTTACCTAATTAAAAGTTTCTTTAAAGATTTAAGATCTAATAAGCGGTGGTAGCCGAGTGGCTAGGGCGTCGGATTTATGCTCATGTGGTTGCCGGTTTGAAACCCACCCATTGCACTACCGACGTGAACCCCATATTAACACAAGCATTTAGCTTAGTACTAGGGATTAACAAGAATACTAGTAATGTGCGACAAACATAGCAAGAAAGCTTTAAAAAAAAATTGTGTTAAAGATTTTATTTATACTAAATTCTCTTCCGAAATAAAATGACAGCAAAGCAATCTATTCTAGTGTCCGAAATTCTAGAACCTAGCCAACTAAGTCTAGCATTCCCCTTTTGTTAGAAACAAGTTATCGTAATCCACTTTCTAGTGAATACTGCTGCGGTTCAACTTGACCCAGATAATGGATCTAAATTAACATCTGTAATCTATTATAACACATCAAAATTACTAAAATTACTGTTATTACCTACGCTGTTATAGCTAATGGTTCATATTGTGCCGAATGGCTTTATTTAACATATTTTGTTTTTTTTTTGTGAAAGATTTTTGGAACTTTGAGCGTGACTATGCTGGTACTTTGTTGATAACACGTCATTGAGATTTAATAAGGCTTTACTCCAAAGTCAATACACGTTTATTAGGTACCTTCATCATCAGTGAACGTCACAGAGCCCGATCTTCAGTTGTTTTTATTTTTGTTTGGTGTCCGACCTGTATTCTTTTTTTAAAACGAGAGTTAATTTTAAAGAATAAGACATAATTTTCAAAATCAGTTCGCTATCGACGGAGTAATCGGTGAACATACAAAAAATAATACAGTCAATCGTATAACCTTTTAGAATTTTCTAAAGTCAGTTAAAAAGTTAGGTATTTTATTGAGTTACCTTCTTGGTAAGTCTTAGTTTAAGAAGTAGTAGTATTTCTGGTAGTGTCTACGTGCCAGCATGAATGGGTCGGCACGACCGGGGAAGGACTATCTCATAGATATCGACATCAAGTAGCAGTATGCATTCTGTTGGTAGTCTTTCGTTAGTAGGTCTAGTTTCTCCCTCAATCACTTTCCTTCTCCTTTCTCTCCTTTTACCCTATGTGCAGGTAGCGGTTTGGTTGTGTTTTATCTAAACAATGTTTAGAGAACAAAGCCATTTTATGCGTGGCGGTTGCCACTTACTATTAGGGGGCTGCTTGCTTGGCTTCCATAGTTAATCCATAGTAAATTAAAGGCAACACATCTGCACCTCTTTTGGTGACGCAGTTGTCCATGAGCGGCGATGACTACTTACTTACCATCTGGCTTGGCTGGTGGCTTGTATGTTCGTTTCCTTTTTTTTTAGTCATCTTATACCCCCCGATAAGGTTAATGCTCTTTAGGATGGCGAGCACTACCTTAGTGACTAATCGAGTAAACTCATTAAAGAGACAAGATTTACTTTGTAATATGCTTCACCGCTTTCTATCCGGTGACTAATTGTTTGGAGTTCAAGAGATGATCTTCTATTTGGGCCAAGATCTCTTAACAGGAGTCAAGAATTCCATGGCAAGTGCGGTTTCAATCTTTAAAGTCAAACATAGATACCCACCCGCCTCTCCAGGTGGCAGATGATCCATCAGGGTTATCCGATCTCAAACAAATTGACAATTCATTGACTGAATTCCATAGTGGCGCAAGTCAAAATATTATGAACCAGCATGTTGGTTCTTTAATGCATAAACAAACCTTTGGAATCATAAAATGTTTTCAGTTGTGCCTCTTGAATTAAGTCAACGAATTAATTGGTGTGCAAGTAATAAAGATTTTAAACTGAGTATAGATAATGGATTCATGGTGAATCAATATATATAAAAATCAATGCCACTTTTCGTTGTAATTTTAAAACTCAAGAACGGGCTCACCTATCCAAACCAAATGTTTAGGCTTGTTCGGACTATTTAGTAGATGGTTTATGTGAAGTTTGCACAAAATCGGTCGAGCGGTTCTTCATTTATCACATTTTTTGTAACAAATGAATTCAATAAATGGCGGATCATTTTGTTAATTGGTATTTTGTTGTCAAATTGAAACGAACACGCGGGCAACGCCGTGGGCGGAAAGCTAGTTTCTTATAAAATATAATGAAATGTGTGGATGTTAATGTGAATTGACTCTTCAATCACAATCCCTTTTGTCAACACAAAAAACACCAACAAAAACGTGAAAACCTGTCAACATCGTCAACAAAAACTGTACACCAAATTTGTCTAGTAATTTAACAGTAATGCACATGACAGACTAGCCGAAACGTAACAAATAGCCGTGAGAATGTATAACTAATAGAAATGTACGTGTACTCTGTCCAGTATTACGTTACTATTACGACGGGGAAAGTGTCATTGATATGTTAAAACGGTAAAATAAAGAATACGGTTCGCTCCGGTGCTTGAGCCACAGTGTAGATATATCAGTTATTCAATAAATTATAATATTTTTTTTATCGTTTCCCCACACTAGCATTTTCTCCTTTATTATAAGTGTGTTTATTGCAATTCAGGAATAACTTGACATTACACATCTGTTAATGTTTTATATAATTATCTGTATGTGAGTCCTTCGTCATTAGATAAGACTTGCTTTCTTGTTGAATGTAGAAAGTTAACTGGTTTTACAATTGCAAATTAAAATACTGTGTATGCAATAAGTATTGAACAAAAAATGCCGGATATTGTAACTGCAGAAAAATAAATAACTTATAGTTATTAGCCATGACACTGTCACCGTCAAAATACTTTCCTTCTTATGCTATTGCAAAAAATAATTAACGTTATCATTCATTTGTTACGACTTCACCTTGAATCGTGTGCGTTAATCGAGTTATTCATGCGCATTTTACTGTATAATTTTATAAAAATTTGGGAAATCCTTCGTGAATATGATTAAGCCATTAAGAAATTCACAAACGTAAAACTACTCAACTAACTTAAAACTACTTGTTCAGGCAACACTGTCTGACTGGGAAATAAGTACTCGACCAGTTGTTGGCAACATTGTTCTTACGTCAACTGACAACGCAACATACATCTCTAGTACAAACCAATAATGTAACTTTAAAGTTCTATTATTTTCTAAAACACGCATAACTGGATCAGATATTTTACTCGCCGTAACGCTACTAAAGTAAAAAAAAAATGCGAAAATCCTGGGAATCAATAAGATTGTAGATATAATAAGACAATATTATTAATACCAAAAATAAAAACAAATAAACGACTATCGCACTGGTACTTTAAGACTGTGTCACAAACCGGCGCCGCGCTGCTCTGGTTTAGAAAGTGAACTCTTTACGCAGACTTCCTACGGTAAAGTTTACGTTATAAGTTACAAATCTCGTCCAGGATTACTCCGCATTCCGTCAATTGCTGTTAATTAAACATTTTTTATAATTGCTATCGAATTTGAGTTATTTATCGTCATCAACTTATTAATTTCCCACTGTAGTGCCCGATTCCTATCTCAGAATAAGAGGAGCAAGGCTTAGTTTACCACTTTGGTTACGTGCAGGTTTGCGGCTACCTAATGATGTTTTCTTTTACCGTTAACGATAGTGATCATCATCATCATCATCAACCCATTATATTGTCCCACTGCTGGGCACGGGGCTCCTCTCAGAATGAGAGGGATTAGGCTATAGTCCACCACGCTAGCCTACTGCGGGTTGGCCGACTTCACAAGTCGTCAAGAAAATCTCTCAGGTATGCTGGTTTCCTCATAATGTTTTCCTTTCCACCGATTTTAGATTTGTTTGTCTTGTTCGGCTCTTTTTAGTAGTAGTAGTGCCTGTTGGCATGTCTTAATGGTCCGCACGACCAGGGAAGTACTACCCTCCCACAGAATATCCACGTCAATTAGCAGTATGCATACTGTTGCGTTTCGTACGGTGACTGTGGAGCGCCGGAGACACAATTTTTCCCTCAGTCCCCTTCCTTCTCCTTTTCTTCTTACCCTCCCTGTTCCTTAAATAGGCTCGGTAACGCGTCTGCAAATCCTTTGGTTTTGGAGATGTCCAAGTGCGGCGATGACTACTTACCATCAGGTAGCTCGTCTGCTCGTTTGCCGAGTTATCCCATAAAAAAATACAATAATAAAATTGTTTTCAACTTTTTTATAGGATTATAAAAGTCAACTAGCCTATTATATAAAAAGAGAGTATCCAATAATTTGCGTAAAGAGAGTATTCAATAGTATCAAATACTTATTCGATAACTACTGCAAATTGCAACAGTCTATGTAAATGCTTCGGATTAGCATTTGTCGTCGATACGCTGTGGCAATATTTAAGGCAAGTAAAGTAAGTAAAGTGTAAGTTACAATTGCGAGAAATCATTGTGTTCTTGCATTTCGTGTATTACGTACACAGATCTGATTCGGAAATAGTATACAAATCTGTTAGAGGGTTTATATTACTCATAATCACAGAGCGACTAACTACTACTTGATTTGTTTCGATTCTATTTTCCAATATACAAAATAAAAAATGATGGTTTTAGGAAATGTTGATATTTTTAGTAGCACTGACATCATACAAATATTCTGTTTGTTGTACTGTTTTTTTCAAAAACGTTCATTATATAACTAGTATTAGTTGACTTCTTTCGAGGAGCAAAGTGACACCTCTTAAAACTTCTAATCTAAATATATATAACTCAAAGGTGACTGACTGACTGACTAACATAGTGATCTACCAACGCACAATCCAAACCACTGGACGGATCGGGCTGAAATTTGGCATGCAGGTAGATGTTATGACGTAGGCATCCGCTAAGAAACGATTTTGATTAATTCTACCCCCAAAGGGATAAAATAGGGGATGAAAGTTCGTATGAGGAAACACGCGGGCGAAGCCGTGGGCAGAAAGCTAGTCCCAACATAAAACTAATTCACCACTACATCTCCATCAACAATCATAACACTTGTTAGAAAGGTCATCGGTTCTTCCTTCATTGTTACAATGATTGGTTGGCATTAGCATACAAAGCCTCGCCTTGCTGCGTCTCGTTATATAATTGAAGTGTCAAATAGCTTATCATCATTGTGTATGAATTGTTCCAGTGTTAAGATCTTAACACATCCGTTACATACAAGGTTATGTTGTGGCTAGGCTCAATTTGGTCTACCTATGTATAAAAACAGTTCCTTGTTTGACTATAAAGCATGAATGCCAAAAAGATAAGTGCCTGGCATCGGCGTATACGTTTCTTATGCATGCTAACATCAACTGCCTGTTTAGTCTAGTGGCTCTGTTCCGACTCTTAAAGATGGGGTGAACAAGGGCCTTTTTAAAACCCGTAAGATTCCATTTGACATTGAGATGTTACAGATATGAGTAATAACTGGCACTAACGTCTTTGAACATTTCTGTAACAGCTTCGTTGGAAATGCATCGTGCCCGACAGCAGCGCCTGTGCGTAGGCCACAAATGATCATTTCAACTTCACCTGTTTGCATGAGTACTAATGTCATGGCGTTATGCCCCATAAACAGTTTTATTTTTTATGTTATTAAAAAAAGTAATTGTTATTTTTTTCTGAATATTAAAAATGCATCGAAATAAAGAATTTAACCTTAAACTTGTGCTTTTTCAAAGTTGGTAAAATAATCCCAAACAAAAACCGGCCAAGTGCGAGTCGGACTCGTTCACGGAGGTGTCCGTACCATTATCAATAAAAACGGCGAAAAATGAGCCGGAGCCTCCTTAAACAATTATTTTATCCTGTTTTTTATTATTTTTTGGTATAGCGGCAACAAAAATACATCACCTGTGAAAATTTCAACTGTGTAATTATCACGTTTTGGGTACGGAACCCTAGAAAGTTTTGAAGCTTTCACTGAAATCTGAAAAAATAAGAAACGGCAAATCCACCAGTTTACACGTAATGAAATGTCAAAGATGATCACGGCACAATATTAAAGCATTTGTAAGAAGAGAAATGTTTTAACCTATCACGATTTGAAATTGGCAATATTTCTAAGGGGTGGGGCTCAACAGTCGAAGTTTCAGGGGGTGGAGTCGTGATTTTTTAAATTGTTTGAAAAGACTGAAAGTAAAAGCTTGCGTCTAGATCGTGATTGTCATAAATGTCTTCGGTATTGCACAATGGCGTTGGTTACAATTACAATTTTGAGTCCGTTAATCTTATATCTAACATTGTTTGTCGCTGCAATGATTATAAAATGTTATCAATTTAAAATTCGACTGCCTCGTTGGTCTAGTGGTCCGAATCGCGACTGCTACGCTAGAGGTCTTGGGTTCGATCCCCAGGTCGAGCAAAGTGTTATTGAGTTTTTCTATGAAATTCTCAGTAGCAGCTCGGAGTCTGGATTTGTGCCCGGTGAATGGCAATAGGCTCGCCCCCTATTACATGGGACCCAAACATACTGGCGAACTGTGGGTGTACATTAAGTACACCTCTGCCTAACCCTTCGGGGAATACAGGCGTGATGGTATGTATCAATTTAAAATATGAACAATTTTAAAACATTGATTAAGGCGAGAAAAAGTACTTTTTTTGGTATCTACATGTTGTATGAACGTAACTAGCTTTCCGCCCACGGCTTCGCCCGCGTGGTTTCTCGGCTTTTCTGCATTTAAATTTTTCCATTTTTGCAATATTTTTCATTGCTCCGCTCCTATTGGTCTTAGCGTGATGATATATAGCCTATAGCCTTCCTCGATAAATGGGCTATCTAACACTGAAAGAATTTTTCAAATCGGACCCGTAGTTCCTGAGATTAGCGCGTTCAAGCAAACAAACAAACAAGCAAACTCTTCAGCTTTATAATATTGGTATAGATTTGAATTTAAAAGTATTCCGTCACATTATTAATCTGTTATCGTGGCAAGATGGAGTGATGATTTGCGAAAGGTTTATGGCGGACAGGGTGAAATGGTGCACATTAGGGGAGGCCTATGTTCCGCAGTGGACCGATGTAGGCTGATGATGACGATGATGATGATATTATACAAATACAATATTTAAATGCTTTCTTGTAATGAACCTTACAATTAAATAAATGTATGAGGTGAGTGTACCAATGTACATAAACAATATTGGCATTGTTTAGTTAAAGTTCAACATATTCGTTCAACAACGAAAAATACGATCACGATCTTAAATTACGAAGAATACAGATTCCATAAATTCTCAAGAACACGCTTAAGTTATCAGTAAAATAAAACAAACACTTAACAAGTGTTATCAGATCACGAATACAATACATTTAGCACTGATGACTTAAGATTATCCGAATGATCTTGATACTTTACGGTCGAATCGATTAGCTTAAGCATGTATTGTATGCGCAAGATTACAGGATGTCGATAAATGTACTAATTTTATAGTACGCACGGCTACACATCTTGCTTTAGATTACCAGTATAAGCTAAACTCTCAATATTCGAAAAGTACATACAATACAAGGTCAGCTTATACTGGAATTTTTTAACTGATGATGTAGCCGTGAGTACAGGGCTTGGGGCATATCTATACTAATATGTTAAAGCTGAAGAGTTTGTTTGTTTGAACGCGCTAATCTCGAAGTTCTAGTCGTAAAAGCCATGTTGGTTGCACATTACTAGTATTCTTGTTAACCCCTCGTGCTAAGCTAAATGCTTGTATTACGATTGGGTTCACGTTGGTAGTGCAATGGGTGGGTTTCGAACCGACAACCACATGATCGCAAGTCCGACGCCCTAGCCAACGGCTACCGACGCTTCGTCGTACTGAAAAAATATTTTTGTATATGATAACCACATTTATGAGGGAGGCTCTAGGCTATCTAGCTGATGCTATGATCCTCGAAGCGTGGCAAAGCGGTTAAAACGCAGATCACAGCTAGTTATCTTAATAATACAGTATATACTTTAATCTTAATCATACCGACACATACTGGTTTCTAACACTTACGTGAATATTAGACATTGAAATAAAACTACTTTTTACGGATTTTATCGCGTTATATTGATATTCCAAGGACCCAAGGATACGGTGAGCTCATTCTGCGTGACCGGCATAAATAATAATAAACAAAATGTAGGGTAGCTGTTGATAATTTTGACATTAGGACGACCAACACCTCAGTCCACCCGTGACCATGGATGCTGTAAAGGATCCGAAACGTCGGGAATTTAAAAATATCAATATAACGCGATAAAATCCGTAAAAAGTAGTTTTATTTCATACCGACACATGCTCAAAACCCTTGGCAGTATCAGACCATCTGAGATCCTTCGGAAGTATTTTGCATGCTTCACTGTTCCGGCCAAGGTTGGCAAGTAATTTGTTAGAGCTGGAAGTTAGTTTGCATATTTAAATTGTAGATTCTGACACGCTAACAATAAAATGTTTTCATTATCATAACAGTCTTACTGTGTATATACTGTTTTGTACTTTTGTGAATGAGAGCCTGGTTAGTGGTAATTTTATGAAATTCTCAATAGCAGCTCCAAGTCTGAATGTATGCAAAAGGTTCCATTAGTACACCTCTGCTTTAAAACCCTTCGGGGAATACAGGCGTGATTGTTTGTATGTATATTCTTTGAATATATCCCAATTGGGAGGGTGAGTAAACAATATTACAAAAATAGCAAATCCAATGTGATCTTTTAGCAATCGCTGGTAGCTCAAGCTCTCAAACTATGTATAGGGAAAGGGAAGGCAAGCTTTTTTAGTAGTTAAAAATAAAAAATAAAAATTACTTTTAACAAAACAATAAAACCGCCTTCAATTTTATGTCTAAAACAGTTCGGAAAGTCGGTGGCGAAAACAAAAGAACCACTCAAATAGAAGTCACCGACTTCCCGAACTGTTTCAGACATAAAATTACTTTATTATTTTTTGAAGGCGGTTTAACTTTTTTGTTAAAAGTAATTTATATTAAGAAACGTTTTGTTACTCAGTTGTGAGTACGATGAAGCTGATGTCGCAATTCTTAGTACTATGAAAAAAAGAAATAGCACCATTTAGGCGAGACCCTTAAGATTAAATAAATAATTGTGGTACAAGAGAGTCAATTTCATTAACACAAATGATTGGTTAAAAAAAATGAAGTAACGCAAATGAAGTACATTGACATCCACGCTGATACTCGTAGTTCTTACAAACGCAACAAAATTACCATCGCGTTTTACATGCCGCAATTAACTATATTCGCAATGGCTAATTAATTTCACTGTACACAGTTGTCATGGGGCTTCTAATTATGTAATTAATTCCAGTAATGACGACGGCGTGTCGGTAGCATAGACATGGCTACCTACTACCGCAACGAATCGATTAAAATTATGTTTTGGAAGAAAGTAAGCGAAAAATATTGTGTATGTTGTCATAGTACTGTTATTCGATCAAAATGATATAAAGCTACTAAAGGGATATTAAGATTTTTTATTTCATGTCTCACTACGATTTTCTCTTGTATCAAACAACAAAATTAAAATTAAAATTGGTTCAAAAATAATTATACCTAAGCATATTCATTTGCAGTGATAGCCTAGTGATATGACCATTGGACTGCCAAGTCAAAGGTCTCGAGTTCGAATCCAGGGCACGCACCTCTGACTTTTCGAAGTCATGTGCGTATTAATAATTAATTATCACGCGCTTAAACGGTGAAGGAAAACATCGTGAGGAAACCTGCACGCCTGATAGATTTTCTTGACGGAGTGTGAAGTCTGCCAACCCGCAGTAGGCTAGCGTGGTGGACTATAGCCTAATCCCTCCCGTTTTGAGAGGAGACCCGTGCCCAGCAGTGGGACAGTGTAATGGGTTGATGATGATGATGATGTTCATTTTATGATGGATAGAGAGCGCACTCTTTCGTGGGAAAGGAACAGAGTCGTGTCGGGTTTTTAGGAATTATAACATTCTTTATGTCTAATTATTTTATTGCATATTAATTTATCCACCGTATAATTTCCCGCTTTCGCTGCAAGTGCGACTAGAAGTCTTTATTTGGCAAGACATTCGATACCCGTTCACCGGCGTTTGGGTTTATTTTTTACTGTTTGAAAGTTAGAATGCACTTACGACTATTTCTTATGTCCTATTGGTCAATAAAACCTGGGATTTTTTCTTGTACCTATTGTTGTTGTTTCGCGTCTGGATTTATTTACATACAATGTGATCTGATATGTTTAATTACGGGACAGAATTGGCCATATGATCAGTGACAGTTAATAGGTTTTTCGCAGTTAATTGAGTCTAAATTTCATGGAAATTGTAAAAGCGGTTTTTGAGAACACGATTACAAATACTTATTTAAAAAAATATTGCTCGTATAACAGATAAAAATTAAAGAAACCCGCGACAATTGCTTTGTATCTCGACCGATTTTCATCAAACATAGCTAACAACATAACATAACATACCATCACGCCTGTATTCCCCAAAGGTTTAGGCAGAGGTGTACTTAATGTACACCCACAGTTCGCCGGTATGTTTAGGTCCACTGTAATAGGGGGCGAGCCTATTGCCATTCACCGGGCACAAATCCAGACTCCGAGCTGCTACTGAGAATTTCATAGAAAAACCCAATAACACTTTGCTTGACCTGGGGATCGAACCCAAGACCTCTAGCGTAGCAGTCGCGATTGGGACCACTAGACCAACGAGGCAGTCATAGCCAAGAACACTCCCGACTAATTCACCTTTCAAACAAAAAAAACTAAATCCAATTCGGTCCATCTGTTCGAGAGCTACGATGCCACACACACACACACACACACACACACACACACACACACACACACACACACACACACACACACAGACAAGTCAAACTTATAACCACCCCGTCGTTTTTGCGTCGGGGGTTAATTAATAAAAAAACGACAAAAGTCGTTCTGTCTATAGAACATTAATTTGCGCTAACACTTCTATGCAATAAAGTTTGCGTTTGTCACGTCATATTGTTTATACTTACAGTTTTTAATAACATATTGAGTTCCTATCGCGTTGTCCGTGACATTTAGTCATTCCGGTTCCGTAGCGTGGTTGTATTGACAATTGTTCAATTAGTTAGCACGTTGTTGCTGTTTGACACTCGGGTAAAATCAGATAGGAAAAATAATTTACGGATTGCATTTCACATTGTGAGGTTTTCAAAAACCCCCCTAAGTAATAACCTAAGCTGCCCTTGCTACGGTTTGTCTGTAATTTCCAGCAATCTTTTAGTAGAAGTAGTGCCTGCTGGCATGTCTACATGCGAGCATGAATGGTTCCGCACGACCGAGGATGTATTACCCTCCCACAGAATATCAACGTCAAGTAGCAGTATGCATACCGTTGCGTTTTGTTCGGTCAGTGTGGAGCACCGGAGGCCCAATTTCTCACGCAATCCCCTTCCTCCTCCCTTTTACTTTAATAGGCAACGCATCTGCAACTCCTTTGGTTCTGCAGATGTCCATGGGCGGTGATGACTACTTACCATCAGGTAGCTTGTCTGCTCGTTTGCCGAGTTATACCATAAAAAAAACTCTAGCTGCTATTGGAAATATTATTTAGAAAAATCAATAACACTGATTGACTTAGGAATTTAATTTAGGACCTCTTGCTGGGCAGCGTTTACGATTATGAGGTATCGATATTGACAGGCAGGCTATCAGCCATTATTTTATCACTAAGGATATCTTATTCTTCTCTATACTCTCTATACTCATACACATATTTTTTGAACTCATAATTACAATTTGCATATTAAATTATTCTTACAAAAGTAGGCTGACAAAAAAGTATGCACCAAGTATTGACCGAAACGGTTTTCAATGTGTATCTGGGACAATGCACATTACTGTAAAAGAATTTTTGCAACATGCCTTACGTAATGGCGATCAGTCCGTTATACTTTTCACACATAAACGAACGCGTTCCGATTCACGGAAGTTTTGATTCCATTGATACGGTTTCGACATGAATTTATTTGTTGTTAGGATTTTGTAAATGCCTTAATCCTGATAATAACGTGATTATCTATACTAATACTATAAAGTTTGTGACATTGTAGGGGGTAATCTCTAGATTTACTGAACCAATTTTGAAAATTATTTCACCAATAGAAAGGTACATTATTCCTGAGTGACAAAGGCCCGAAAAATTAAAGGAAACGTATAGCCAACGCGGGCGAAGTCGCGGGCGGAAAGCTGGTTAGATAATAAAATAAAACTCTTCTAACATACCCTCACGTCTGTATTCCCCGAAGTTCGTCGGTATGTTTAGGTTCCATGCAATAGGGGAGCGAGCCTTATGTCATTAACCGGGTACATATCCAAACTCCGAGCTACTATTAAGAATTTTATAGAAAAACTCAATAACACTTTGCTCGACCTGAACGAATCGAACTCAAGCTCTCTAGGAGAGCTAGGAGTATGTATAGTATGAAATGTTTTTCTTTTTAACTAGATTAGATATCTAAAGAGACAATCAAAGTACAATCCGAACAATAAACATGATAGCAGACACTTGAAGGATCTGCGAAATTCCTCACCTATATGAAAATTTCGCCATCAATATTTCCGTATTAACATTCGCACATGAGTGTACCTTGTTATTTTACAACAACTATCTTTCTGTTGACTGTACATGCCTCGTTACGCTTCCGATTGTACTTACTTTAATGTTACTATGCGGTGAAAGTGTTAAGTTAAGAATGCTGGCACTAACAAAAATAATATGATTATGGACTCGTTTGACGCAAATTGATTATTACCCATCAACATTTTAAATTTCCAAGCAATTTTCATCAACTTACGATAAAATTTGAACCTATACTTGGAAATACGTGACCATATTTTAAACATTGTTTACGGCCTTATTGATCTTGTGGTCGGTGGCGGCTGTTGTACGTGAGGTTCTGAGTTTGATTCCAAGTGTTATCGATTTTTTCTGTCGAATCCTTGGACCTAAATTCTCATTTCATTCATTCATTTATATTGTAAAAGTTTTTGGTTTATTTCATCATCATCATCATCATCATATCAGCCTATCACCCTCCACTGCTGAACGTAGGCCTCCCCCTTATTAGTTTATTTAGTACTAATTAATTCTCTTTACTTTTTAAGCAAAAAATATATTACTCTCAGATTCCCTACCTGAATGTATTCTACTCCTAGACCAATATAGTAGAAATTATTGTCACTCTACACTTCTTTTGTTTTTATAACCATTGAGTGACTATCTAATCTATGACTTTTGGTCGAGTTACAATTTGATTGATGTTGAACCATTGTTAACTCGAAACATTTATGGTCTACAATAGAGCCGCGAACACGATCGTCACATTTATTTGATGGTCGAGTTAAGTTCACTAATATTCTTGTTAGTTGCAATTAACGCGTACTCGAATGTGTTTTGTGCGTGAGTGTACATTTGTCATGGTGTCCATAATGAATAATTGAATATGCGGACAAATGGTTATTTTTGTAGTTGTGACTGTTATGTATTTGTTTACTATGGGACTTATAAGCAAACATAAGGTCACTCAGCGAGCTTTAGAGGATAATAAATAAATTGATTTTATAAACTTTTACAAAGAGAGTATATTATTTGTAGAGTAAATTTCACATATTCGCAGAAGTTATTATTACCAATTCGAAATTAGAAAACTCAATGAGAGGGATTAAGCTATAAGTTAGCTCATAAATTTTATTTAAGCCTGAATACCATACCAACGTAAATACCAATTAATGTTTGTTGACAAGTTTTTTACTTACATTTCTACAGTATTTTGCAAAGCCCTAATGAAGTCATTATGTTAATCAATTTATTCATGTTAGTTCATTTCCAAGTGGTCCGATTAAAGCCACTCGTATGCCTCGACAAACTTCTTTTGAGGAATAAAGTTTCTTTAACCACAAAGCCTACGTTCTTGGGGAAAACCGGGGATCTGAATACTATTAAATGAGTAATAATTATGTGAAGGGCTGCTTCTGAGCTCTAAATGAAGTTCAAGGTATACAAAACATAAAGCCGGACCTTTTATTAACGTGAAGTTGAGAATGTTTTTTAAATCACAAGTAAGACGTTGGATACCCAATACATAATATAATTCAAACAGGGACACTTAGCCAGATGTGGCTATGAAATGGAGCTGTAATTTATGAGTAGAGTAAAATGAGGAGGGGGGAGAGTGTGCGTGATATGAGTGATAAAAAATATTTGATGGCATCAGAAAACATACTAATATAATAAAATTGTATCTAGCCAATGACTGTACGCACGGCTGATCGTCGAGCTATACAAATCCAGTTTACGCTGGCCTCTTATTGTATGGAAAGCCTAAACAATGCGAGATCAGCTTAAACTGAAATTTTATGGGTTGACATGTAGCTGTGTTGACATAGGATACATGGAAAAATAATAAGAAAAAGATCCTTTTGCATAGCAATAGCAACAGAAGTTAAAACAATAAGATAATTTTGAAACTTTTGTCGCTCTGTATGTTTGTACGCACTTCACGCAAAAACTACTTCACAAAATTGTATAAGCTGCATAGAAGCTGAGTGAAACTGCGGGAAATACTGGTACAAAAAATAAAAATAAAAACAAAATTCTTTCACAAAGATGGACTAATGAACTGAATAATGACGAACGTGTCGTGTCTACTTCAAATCAACTGTTGTTTTTTAAGGGTAAGAAACGTGCGTTGAAGCAGCCTGACGATCATTTCTCCTAGCCTACAGACGAGTACTAAGTTTAGGCATCTACAAGTCTAGTACAGTCTAAAACAAAACATTGCATCACTTACGTCGCTCCACATAGCATCTAGGCTCGTTTGGTCATAGAAAGCGTTGCGCCGCATTCCTGCGCCCGCGCCGGGTCGCCGTCTCCTGATAATTGATCAATCGGTTATTGGTGCGTATAAGTTGGCACGATCAATTGATGCGATTGCTTGCGAAATTCTGTTATTGTATTCATTCCCAGCCAACTGTTAAAAATCCCTATTAGATCAAAAGTTTTTGCAACGTGAAAATGATATGACTTAACGGAACGGATAACAATCCAATCTCTGAGCTGCTACGGAGAATTTTATAAAAGAACCCAATCGCTTGACGCTGTAGCCACATTTTCTAATATTGTGCTCTAGCGTACAAGCCGCACTTAGAACCACCCTACTAATGAGGCTGTAATAATCTTTAATTAATTAATGACATAAATTAATTTAGGAAAAGTCAAATTTTGTTTGGGTCTTATTTCTGTTTCAGTATAGTTTTCTTTTGTCTCAATGTTGGCCAAATAAAAGTCTTTTCTTTCTTTCTTTAAATTATAATTCTTACATGACGATTTGGATTTATGATTTGTTTTTATAATTTTGACAATAGAATCAATCATGAGTTACCTTTTTATTTGGTTTAAAAAAACCCTTTTCAGTGCACACAACTTTTCTTTTAATTCGTATTGTTTATCATAAGGCAGTATCACTATACTACCGATGAATCACTACCAATAACGAGCGAAAAAACAATTAGATACATGTGTTATCAGATTAAGTGATATGTATCAGGATATAGATGTGTGTCAGGGTTGATTGTAATGAAGGTAAAACTTACTGGCGGGCAGCTGAAAAAATGAAAGTGCTAGTGGGTGTAGCATTTAGGTATCTAAGTATTACCAGTACATTTATAATGAACCCGCTGATTCACGCTTATTGTACAAGGCTATGTCCTTTTCTAAGGGTCCAAAATGTATTTAAATTGGTTCAGCAGTTTTGAGGTGAAACCGTAAATAAGAAACAACAAAAAAAATTCGGACAGTTACTTTTGAAGTATGGATATAATTATTTGTAACAGTCAACTCTTACCCTATGGGTCCTGGATTGGTATTCCGAAGTAAATTGTACTTCGGAATACCAATCCAGGATAAAGGTGACCCTTCAGGCATTGTTCTGTCTTGGCTATAAATATTCAATTCGAACTGAAGTAAATAATAATAATAACGCGCGAAGTAGAACAGTCAGTAGTTTTATGATATTTTTTAAATAATCTGTGCCATTTTCTTAAATATTTCTCTCCGCAAGAACCTTCTATTAAGCATTGAAAAACTTAAAAAAAGATGAACAAAATCGGTAAAGTCGTTCTCAAGTTATCGCGTGACCAAGGCAATAGGGATTTACTTTTATATATAAAGAATCGTAAGTGTTACATTAATATTTTACAAGTAGTTCCTGAGATTAGCGCGTTCAAGCAAACAAACAAACTCTTCAGCTTTATAATATTAATAATATAATAGTAAATATAGTAATATAGATATAAAAAAGCGAAATACGGACTCGTAAATTTGGCAGATACGTTTGAAGATGGGATTGAGAACAACTATATGAACACAGGCAACACTGCAGGACAGATCTAGTATATACAATAATTCTTAAGTATTCGCAACTAGGTATTGTCATAATAAACATCAACATATAAAAATACTTAATTTATGCAAATAAAATCTCAAAAGAATTAGATAAAATTCTCCACTGAGGTACCAGGGCATCATAAAGATGCAGTAAGTAGTTTGAAAACGAAAGCCGTCGGATATTTGATATACCTAGTGAAAGTGTCGAGTGGCAGTTTTATCGATATGAGGAGATCAACTTTATGACCATGTTGACATTAAACTCTTGTGACATGCTTAGAAAATGGTTTAGCTATTATTAGCTTTTTTATATTTCGTTGTTGAAGTTCAAGTTCACAAGTTTTTATTTTAAACAAACTTTTAGAAGTAATAATCAATTTTGTAACAGAGAAGAATGTGACAAGAAACTCCGTGTTAAGGTTCAATTTGAGCTAAGTAAATGTACAAGGACATAATATAAATTAGACCAAAGTCGAATTTATTATAAAATCTTATTAACCTATTCCACCCCGGACTTCAGTTTCACGAAAAACAACCCGAAGAAATATTTTTTCTACGTTACTTATAAGAAAATCTACTAGTTGTGTAATACTTAATTTATGGTGATTTAAAAAAAAGGCAAAAATATAAAAAAATCTGTACCTACAACAGTTTAGAGATATTTATTTAGCTACCACCCACCTATATATAAAAAAGGATTCCTGGCATTTTGGACTTATATATTTTTTTATAAATTGTATACCCTAAATGTGGTTGTTCGGGTCTATGTATATCGGATTTCGTGGTAAAAAACGTACTAGTACATACAAGAAGAAAACTCTAGTGTTGTCCAACGTTCTTTTTATAAACAAACAAAATCACATATTATAATAAAATGACAGCGGAATAGTTGAGTGACAAGTTTACATTCCGAAGTTGTATGCTTTATCATTTTACAGCTACGTTCAAAATTTATAAATAAACATTGAATTTACCGGGTAATTGGTTGTTTACTTGAGAAATCTAGGTGCTAAAATAAGCTGTTTACATTATACTTAGGTAATAGACGTTCTAAATTCGCGTTTAACAATTGATACCTACTAAAAAAATACTACACAATGGTTTGTTCAAAATCATTCTAAGGTTATCTGATTAAGAATCATTTTGACGTGTTTTTAAGAATCTGTGCCAGAAGAAGGATTCTCTAATTTTGCAAATACCAATTATGTGAATTATTTCATAACATAATTATCATTCAATGTTTGGAAAATCGTCATCGTTGACTTTTTTTCAATGTTGTAAAAAAATAAGCATGCAGTTGCTGCATAGCACTTATTGTAAGTCAATAAAAAAAGTGAGAGTGTAAATAAAAAAGAGTGTAAATACTTTTGCGCTTGTTAAGGCTAAATATTTAAGATACATTTTTGTTTAAGGAAATATTGGAGTTTTAAGCTATAAAAGGATACACAATCGGTATTCAATTACCTAAGTATGAAATTTTTTGAAGTAAATAAAAGGTAGCAAAATCTGTAAAATGTCTCAAAAGCCTGTAAATAACGAAACTAGTACACGAATTGATGCATATCAAGAACATGTACTTTAATAAAAAAACTTTGTTATATTTTAAATGATATAAAATAAGAATTTTAATTAATGTAAATGAATAATTTCAGATTTTGTAAATTAACCATTTTTAATGATATCAATTAATAATTTCAACTGATGTAAAAGAATAATTTCAACCATGTTAAATAATTATTTCAACCATGTTAATTAATAATTTCAAATGATGTAGATCAATAATTTCAAATGATGTAAAAAAATAATTTCAAAGTATGTAAATTAACAATTTCTGTATTGTTTCAGTGCATGAGGATGCGAGCCGGTGTGTGGTGGAGCGTGGCGGCGCTGACGCTGCTCGCCGTCACCAGCGCCTTAAGGACCCCACAGGTTAGTTACAAATATATATATAGTGATGACCATACAGGTAGTGGAAGTTTGTATTTGGAATCTGGCACATATATCGTCGTATCGTCGTTATCGTCGTTAGACGACGCGGAAGGCCCAGGCGGAGATGGCGGGACGAACTGGACTCCTACTTAAGAGATTGGGCCGTAAAAGCCTTAAACCGTGAGGAATGGCAGGAAGGTAGGGAGGCCTTTGCCCAGCAGTGGGATCAACCGGGCTGATAAAAAAAAAAAAATATTGTCTCCCCTACGTCTATGACATGCGTCAAAAATGTTGGTGTCTTGTTTATAAATTTTGTAATTTGGGAAATGTATGTTTTGAACTTTTCATCAAGTGCTTAGTGGTTACCCAGGAGTTTTCGCTAAAACATTTACAGTTTTGATTATAAAGTATACGTATTGAGGATAGTGCTAAAAATATAATAATTACTTGCACGTAGGCTATATTTCCATTATCCTAGTTACTTGTTCAGTATTGTAACATATTGCTGAGCTGGTAGTCTCTTCAGCTCACTTTCATACTGGCATTTATAATCTGTACTTCAGACGTACTTTCAGACATATAAAAAATCGTTTTCAGCTAATTCCCCAAAGGGGCTATAATTCTTCAGCTTTTTAACCAGTCAAACACAAAGTAAAAAAATAGTTACGACCCTCTTGAGGGTCAGGGTTATTTGATAAATGAATGAAAAAAGATTGTCTCATTGAAATAAGTACCTATATTTAAAGATAGTACAAAGTAAAATATTACTCCGAGCTTGCATAAGTGACATGTAAAAAATCTATATACCAAAATAAGTTCCAAAAAGTTGCACAAGCTGATTTATATTAAAAAGAAGTATTTAGTCAACTTAAAACTGGATATAAAACGTGTTGGAACAATTAAACGGTTGCGCCACGCCTTCACTTGTGCCTGATCGTAATAAGTTCAAGTTATACTTAAGGCTACGACGCACGCCCGTATGGAAATATGATTGAATTAAAAAAAAAATTTCAGGTGAGTAGCTAGGTATAGTTAGTCGCATGACAGATTCTATACGTTTTTGGTACTATCTACATCTATCACTGATTTTATATTCATCCGTTTTGGTTGACTAGGTATAGTGGATTCGTGAAAATAGTAATTATGCCAAAAACTATACCATATTCTCAATTTTGTACCAAAAACTTGTTATTAACCGTCATCATTGCTTATAGTTTATAACTAATATAAATTATGCTGAAAAAATCTATTTTAACATAGTGTTTAGACATATATTTAACGAATATGATGCAAAAAGTTTTCTGGGAAATTCTATGTCAATATAGTGTTTACAGACTTATATATTTAGCTGGAATGCTGCCAACATTCTAGGATTTCGAATCGAAAAACGTTACAAGACTTAAGCAAGCGTCTTAGCCTTAAGTTTAACTTATAATGTAGTGGGCAGTGTCGCGCTCGGTCAACTATCAAGGTTGCTAGATATTGTTACACGTATCATTTATTTGCTTCGCTGCACTCGCCGAGATTGTATTTGCATTGCTTTTTGTGACATTTAAACATGTTGACAGAGTTTTGTTTTAGAACGACATTCATTTATTTGTGTACACACACCATCGATTAATGAAAAAAATGGTGGCAAGTTGGACTTGGCATATTATACTCTTGTGTTTAAATTAATAACAAATGTATACGTATATTTTCCTTAAAAACCCAGTCTCACTCCCGGTACCTCGAGTACGACGGATGTAATATGACAATCATTAGAATAAAGGCTCCTTAGGTAATCGCTATAGCCCAAAACTGAATTCCATTTCTTATAAAAATAATAAACATAAAATTGATATGCACGGTGTATAGAATAAGCACAAGACAAGACCAAGTCGTTTGTTCAGAATTAACTTCTGTACCGATTGCAGTGGTTGGAATTTTTAACAAAAATTGTATTATAATACCGGAAATTATGGCCTCCGTATCCACCAATTTATGGAAAACTGAACCATTCTTTCTTACATTTTTGATTATGTCAAAAATTTTACAAAGAATAGTTCATTTATTAATGTACTTTAGTTTCGTGAAGTAAATACACCAGAAGCTCTACTGAGTTACCAACGCTCCAATCACTTGAACAAACCTAAGGAAAACCAGTTTTACACGTAACGTTTAATAATTATCTGTTTCTTGGATATCATATAAAAGAGACTGTATTGGAGTTCTGTAACTGTAATGATGAAGTCCAATATACTGTGAATACAGTCTCTTTGAATACTACAAAGTATTGCGTGAATCATAATATATTATGAATCGTCAACATAATGGCTAATTAATTCCAATGTTAATCACACGACGTAAACCCCTTTTAGTTATTTGAATCGTATTACTACTCCTATTATAATGTGTGTGCTAGGTATCACGTAGCAATGAAAAATTAATTAAATCAAAGTAAAAAATAAAATTATGTTTATGTACGGTTTGTTCAAAATAACTACGCCTGTCTGAAGTTGTCCGCAAGTGGTTTAGTAGTGGTAACATTTAATAAAAAGAGTCGGTGTAAAGACAATGGGGGTTATAATAATTATGTTTCACATTTCTGATTATTTTCTTTAGTAATTTCGATATTTATGTATAAAAACACTTTATTAAACGAGTTTACCAGCGCGGTAGTTCGCAACGGCTAACTTCATACAAGTAGAGTTATTTCAAACAACACAGAAAGACAGAAATATTTTCCTAGGGAGTTTGTTCTTCCTCCCACATAAAACTCTAGGAGGCCGTGAAGAGTGCTGTCTGTAAAGCGCCCTGTAAACGATCAAATGTGTTTGACAAATTTACGTGTTTGTCAAATTATTTGATAGAGAATCTACTATGAAAACGTGAAGTTTGACCAAAAAATTTGTCAAGCAAATTTGATCGTAAAGTACAAATTACGTTAAGCGCGTAATGTACAAATTACGTTCAAAAGTACTACCTAGTAGTTATATTACCCATCTTGAATTATAGTAATATTCTTTATTGATATACTTGGTACAATTACATTATTGGATTCTCTAACACCTGCGTTAGTAAAGATTGTGTTGCAGGTGCTAACACCTGTCAGTAAAAACTGTCAATTTATCTAAGGAAGACACTAATGTCTTCCTTAGATAAATTGACAGTTTTTACTTTTACATCATTAATGATTTTGACTTTGAGTTGCTATTTGAACGGCTGTTTATAATTGCAAATCATCACCGCAATGATTAACATGGAGCAAACAACTAAAATAAATAAAAAAGAAGTGTAACTATTTAATTTAAAAAAAAGGAAGTACTTCTTAGTGTGTTACATTTCACTGATTTCCATTCTCAGTAGTAAATACCGTCAAATTTAGTAAACCAATATGATAATGCTAAAACTAACTGTTCGGTTAATTGATTTTGTTTTATTGCCAATTAGATACTGCTGTAAGTCAATCAATAATTGAATAACTTAATTTGCTTGCACGGCATGTTTGTTTAATAAATTGTATACTTGTATAAAATTAATGTTTATTTTAAAAACAGATTTAGAACAGAAATGATCATTTCTCATTAGATGCGTTGCCTACCGACGTAACTAAAAAAACCAGTGCCGTGAGGGAAGGGATCCCCTTACTTTTTATACGCTTGTTAAATCCTTGTTTTTTAAGAACTACGTATCTATAAACCAATTTACTCTCGTGCAGAAGTCACTCATTGAATCAAGTAGCTATCAAAATATTGTAGTTGTTGAACAGTGAAATCATAGTTTTCACTACAATGACATAATAATAAGTAATATCGATTAGCGTCGTCGGTAAGCGTTAACATTACGAATGAATTTATTTTGAGATCGCTCACCTCACTTTCTACGCTTGCGAGCGAAGTCATATCTCGCTTCATGTAAATCGCTTGATAATTAACTCATTACGCTTTTTTCAGCACGCAATTTTCATGGTCCAGCGGTTCCATTAAATTATGGGGTTCGATGTTTTTTTTTAATGAATGAGTTCGTTCTTGACCTCGATATCGTCTGATGGAAAGCGCATCCGATAGATGATGTCTACTCACTCTTAATTTGAAGGTTAATGGGTATTAAGAGAGACGCTTACAGAGAATTACTCAATTTTCCCGTGCACATAATGATTGTTAGGCTAGGCTTCGCACTGTTGTTCACAATTATCGTCACATTCAACCAATTTACACACTTTACTTAACAAATTATACACACAAACCTTCCTTACTAATCACTCTGTCTGTAAGTGACAACCGCATGAAAATACGTTCAGTAATTTAGGAGTTTATCGCGGACATACAGACAGACAGCGAGATCATGTAGTGATACCGGTTTTATAATAGAAATAGGATAGAAGAATATCTCTTAGGTAAGCAGGTTACCTTACGACGTTTATTTCACGGTTCTTTCAATTTAAAAATGCACATAATTATGCACATAATATAAATTATGCACATCATTTTGAAAAGTCAGTGGCCGCAAAAGCGTTCTCTAGATTTTTGTCATCATAAGGCAGTGCCTCAGTGCTCATAGTTAATTAATTTTTGAGGCCCAATAAGTGTTATAAACTCTTAAAAATTACACTTATTACGATCATCAACTTACATTTTTACATTATTTACGTAAACTCCTAAATTAAAAATCAAAACAAAATGAATTTCATAACGCTCATTAAACTTGCATTTGAGAAAGTTAATATAACTCTATTGCAACATTTTATTTGACTGAAAACATAAAATAAAGTAACGAATTAAATTGACTTAAATAGAATTACCGACGAGAATAACTGTTACGTCACGATAAAAATAAAATGCTACTTTCTTTGAAGTAAAAAAAGTACGGTTTTAATTTGTTTCACTATCACCGCATTTCAACTAAAGTGACACAAATTACATATACAGTCATAACAGTTATATGATAAATCATATTTAATATTGTTAATGTTTTATTTTTTTTAACTAGATGGCACCGGATTTTCCTACTTTTAAAAAGGACGACCTTTGGAAAGAAACGCTGAAACAAACATAAAAAATCAAAGTCTTTTAAATGTCTTAGATAAGTAAATCAGATATTGCAAAACATACAGATATGTATAATTTAAAAACTTCCTACGGGATTTTTAAAAATACAAAGAGAGACTACTTATCCAGGAAGTTTAAAGGCTATATTTTATGGACATACCCTAGCAAAATTTAGCCGGGTCGCTAATTAAAAACAAATAAAAACATCTAGTATTTTTTTTGTAAAATAGTAATATGGAACCTAATTGAAAACAAATTACAATACACGTGAACATTTGCTAACTATATGCAGATATAAACGCAGATTATATGTAAATAAAGCAAGTGTAACGTTCAACGTACTGTGTTCGGTATGCGACGCAAGCGCATATTACGGCACTTTCGATAATAGCATGACTTCGACTGTGGCATGATTTAGTAGAGCTGTTACACTAACAACGTATTACTCAAAAACTATAATAATTTTATGCTGAATTGAATCAATGATATATTGTTTAACAATATAGTCAAGCATGTATTAGCTTTTTAGGTGCTAATGAATAATAAATATTGGATTTTGAATGGTTTTATTCTTTTAAAGGCACTTACAATGTCATACTAGCTAAAGCCAGTGTAGAATAGCCTCGTATTATCAAAACTTTCCGTAGACCAGCCTTTATTGGATTTGTATAGCTTGGTGTCATCAGGGTATTCTAACTGGTCACTTTTAGAAGAAAGAAGAAATACACAAACAAACAAAAACAGCTAAGATAATGTTTAAATATTTTCTATTAATATATTTTCACTTATTACTTATTTATGCATCAAATTTAGTACCTATTAAATTTTATGCATAAATAAAATGGCAATATACGCTATCTATTTATTGATTAAAACATGTACTAATAAAATTAGTTATTACCTACCTCAAGTTTTGCAACGAAGGTAAGCAATATATCATTTATTGAAGAACATTTCTGTCACATTATGACGAGTCGTTAACATAGATAGGTTTGCTGAAAATAATATTAGAAGCCTTGCGATTGGTTTGAGAGTTAATTTAAATACCATTTTGTCATTAAATTCTCGGAAGAGTTAACTTTGAAGAAGTATCCGACGTATTGTCAATATGTATATAGATCTGATATCGTCATGTGACTGGTTGTTGAGCTCCTTATAATATGGTTGATGTATACCTACCATCGACTTCTTTCTCCAAAAAGCCATATATCTCTCTCTCATTTTACACCTCAAATCTTGTCGGTGAAGCAATCGTCACTGTTCTCTATTTTCTGCCTTATGTTTGACCTCTCGATATAACTGTACTCCCACCTTTTATTCACTTGTTCAATAATAAATTAATAATTTCTTCTAGGTCTACCCCTTCCTTGTTTTCCTTCAAGTCATATTAAATGATAAATCAAAAATGATAATAATTTCTGTAAAAATATCCTTTAAAGTCACTTTACAAGTCAAACTTTTTTTTAAAATCTAGTTTGCGCCGGCTATTCCCATCTGACGACTTCTCAGAAGACTTTTAAAGAGACCATACCGATTCTAAAAGTTTGTTCCAGGGTTGCTTTTCGTAGAGGTAGAGGTCGTCATTTAGGAAATACCAGCGCAATTAAGAATCCATAAAAAATATATTTGAACATTAACTTGGTAATACGAACTTGGTAATTTTGGAATGCCGGAGGCCCAATTCCACCCTCATTCCCCTTCCTTCCCCTTTTCTCTGTCCCCTTCCTTAATACGCTCGGCAACGCATCTGCAAATCGTTTGATATTGCAGATGTCCACGAGCGGCGATGACTACTTACAATCAAGTAGCTCGCCTGCTCGTTTGCCGAGCTGTCCAATAAAAAATACTGTTTAATATAAATGTTCTATTTACAGAAATAAATATCATTTAGTACCCGTGTTGAGACCCTTCAACTAGCAATCAGTTCGTAGGTACGTACTTACCTACAATCAGTGTTTGAGTAACATGCAATTTTACAGCGATTTTCGTTAAGTACACCGGTATTATGTCATTAGTTTTAAATGCCCTAAGATTGCCTTCTGGTGTAGTATCGTGATTTTTTAAATGAGCTGTTAAAATGATGGGTAACCAAGCTATTTGGTTTTGATGATATTTTACTATACATGATGATATAATTATGTACAATGTAAAAGGTATGGCATTGATTAAACCTTACAGGATTAAACCGCGTTTTTCTTCTTACTTAATCTTCAGCTAGGAAGATTTTAGAAAACAACATACATACCTAACTGCAGCTCCAGATTTTAGAGAATATTAAAATAAACAGCAATTCAGTTTTTTAAAAGCTGTAGACTCTCAACCTCTTTTATTGTTACAAAGAAGGTTGTAAACCAAAGGTCGCACTTCAAGGTCTTTCGTACAATATATTCTAAATTCAAAATTGTCAAAACAATTGCAAGAATATTTTACCTCTTTTCAAAAGCATTAAACATTAACCCTTCCCATATCAGTGTCATCCTAATTACGTGGTATTTTAAACACACTTAAGCACGTTTCGCACGCTTCTTCAAGGTGTACTGGCATGGATCTTTGTCTATTGTTTTCTCACCATGACCTTAGGTCGTTGGTAAATAAGCTTACTGACCCAGAGGTTATACAAATAATTGTTATTTTTTTGAGAGGCTGCCTCGTTGGTCTAGTGGTCCAAAGCGGGACTGCTACCCTAGAGGTCCTGGGTTCGATTCCCAGGTCGAGCAAAGTGTTATTTAGTTTTTCTATGAAATTCTCAGTAGCAGCTTGGAGTCTGGATTTGTGCCCGGTTAATGGTAATAGGCTCGCCCCCTATTACATGGGACCTAAACATACCGGTGAAACGTGGGCTTACATTAGTACACCTCTGCCTAACCCTTCGGGCAATACAGGCGTGATGGTATTTTTTTGTGAATCTTCCGACGTCAGACTGATATCGTTTGTAGGCAAAAAAGGTTATACAGCGGACATTGGGAACATTTTCATGTAAAATTTATTTCCATCTAGTAAAAAAACGAAATCGTAACCTTTTACAGATTACGATTTTGTTTCTGATTTTCTGTCCGTCGCTAGTAATATTGAAATATTAGTAAATGACGTCAGCTAAGTAATAAGATTTACAGTGTGAAAGTGAGATTCGAAATCGTTAGGCTATGATCTTGTGAATTAGCTAGGGCTGCATTTCAAGTCCAAATAAGTTCTCGTTAAATTTAAGTTCCATTTATGAATCGATTCGGAGAGTAATTACCTAATTCATTTTTTGACGTGGTGCGATGCGGCATAAAAGGTCTTCTCATTGTTGTTCGAAGGAATATATTTCACAAATCACCTGAATAAGTTTTGTCTCTATATATGTATAGTATATTAATAAAAAGGTAGTGTTTTGTTATTATTTTTGCGATACATTCATTGAATAAATCAACATAAGTATCATTATTATTTAAGTTTGCTAAACAAAATTATTCTGTCTCTATTTATCAATGTTGGATCCAATTCTGAAGTCCATGCGGCTTAAGTAATGTTGGGATTTCATCCGGATAAATACTCAAAATGGATAAATACTCATAAATATCCGTTTACAAAGATATGAATTTTCTAATGAAAGAAAATTTTGTCTCGGTAGCTTAGTTGGCAAAGCGTCTGGTGTACTTAACCAGAGAGACGCAGGTTCAAACCCTGTCTGAGATCGATTTTTTCTTCCACTAGAAAATTTTCTTTCATTAGAAAATTTATATCTTTGTGAACATTTCGCACGATTTAATGCTAAAATATAATTAAAAAATAAGCAGATAAATATCCGTTTTTACTCGAATATTTCTCCAAAATTGCGGAAAATACTATTCTTCAGATTTCGCTACGTGACATTAAGAAAGTAGTAATCAATAAATTAAATAAACACTGACAATTTTGTAGTTAAAGCTAATTTTCATATAGATTGACAATGCTAGGGTTAAAGCTAGTTTTGAAATAATTTACTATAACACTTCATGTCAATCTAAGCTATAGTAAAATTTTGAAACGTAGGACATAAAATTGAGTTATGTGATGTGAAATCCTGTGGCCTCCATCAAATATAAGTACCAATTACTGTGGCTTACTTCACACATCGCTTCTCGATGAAACTGTAATTTTGTAAGTTTACCAAATATTCCCCGAAGGGTTAGGCAGAGGTGTACTTAATGTACACCCACAGTTCGCCGGTATGTTATATGTGGTATATTGTATTAAAGCTATTATTTTTACGTTGTGGGAAAAGAATAGCTATACAGATATACATTTTTACATACATACACTCACGCCTTTTTCTTACAGGGGTAGGCAGACTCCATAGACCGCCACTTGCTACGATTCTCCATACCTCTTTCGCTTCTTCCACTTTCATTCATTCATACGTTTTTAGTGAAAGAAAAATACGTACTCAGGCAGGATTCAAACATGCGTCTTTCCGGCTAAAAACACCGGTTGCTTTAGCCACTAAGATACCATACTATACATATTATAGACCACTAGACTATAAGGTATATATTAGAATGTTCCGAAAAAAATATACAAATAACACTTCGACCTGGGACGCTTACAATCACCAGATAAATAAGCACGTAACATTTATCTTTTAACGTTTACATACAAGTAAATTATTAGTTTCTCTGTATGACATACATTTTGTATCATAATTTTACTCGAATGTGAGAACTAAGTGGTCTAGGTAAGTGTTTTCCGACACAAGGACTCGATATCGGTCTGAGCCTTTCGTTTTGTGAAGGTTATGCGATGATTAGAAGAATGACTGACATGTATATATTATGTACGGTGGCCACCACATCACGTTATCACAAGTGTCAAATTTTCTCAGTTGATTTTGAGCTAAATTATCAGCAATTTAAGGTCTAAAGTTATTTACGTCGGTTATTAAAAAAACCCAGCACATTTTGACCGCGTAGGAATTACAGCATTTTTTTTTAAATAACTGACGAAAAATATCAACGCAAGGAGGTCCAGAATCATGTGCTGAATTCATGGTAAGCGGTTGGCTGTCAAGCAAAGATAGCAAGCTGTAACTCTACATAATAAGATGACGTAACATTTAAAAAAAAATGTAAAGCTTACTAGCAACGTGGGTCGCCCAGTATTAGTATTCTTATTAACCCCTCGTGCTCAGCTAAATGCTTATGTAACAAGTGGGTTCACATCGGTCGTGCAATGGATCGGTTTCCAACCGGGAACCTTCATGATCGTAAGTCCGATGCCATTAGGCTACGCTTCAAAATCTGCTTTTCTTTCAAAATTCTTCATTGGTTCTTAATATAAATTGATTCCAGAAGAAATGCTAAATATGTTTAGCCTTGTTACTATTTCAATTTTTGGGCCAATTTGTAATAAAACATGTAGGTTCCCCCCTCAGTACCCTTCCTTGTCTTTTTCTCCGTTCCCTTCTTTAAAAGGCTTGGCAACGCATCTCCTTTGGTATTGCAGATTTCCATGGGCGGCGATGACTACTTACCATCAGGTAGTTCGCCTGCTAGTTTGCAGCGTGTCCCATAAAAGAAGGACAAAAATATAAGTTGTGAAAGTAAAGAAACTCCTATTTCATTTCTAATTAATTCTATTACGTTATCTTAAAACACGTTATTGCAATCTGAAACTTATGAATATAAAATCAGAAATTTAATTGTACAACACTAATTCAGTTGCATTTGCGTTGCAGTGTCCCAACTTTTTTAATTCGAGATACATAAGATATTATTGTATTATTAATGTTACGATCTGATAACGTACATTAATAAAACGAAGGTCATTTTAGTACCGTTGAGAAAGGAAATGTGGTAGCAAGGTGAATTTAGATATTCGTTTAGTTCCTGGTTTGATATTTTGGTGAACCCTAACCATGTAGTTATTTATAAAAACACCCCCTGCTCTAGAGAAGAAGCCCTGTGGGGGACTTCACAAACATACCTACAATTAACGGACTTAAATTACTCCCAGACTCGAAACGAATATCCGTGGAACATGCAATTATTTGTGGGAAGCGAACTCACGATAGGCTGCGCAACGGAAGTGGCGTGGTGCCTACCATAACCGCTACACTTAATGTGCAGTCAAGTTCTGATGATGGCATTTTTTAACAAATATTTCTAACATCCGAAGGGTAAGGCTTTTCTTTACATACAGTTCGATTGTAGGCATGCATTTAGGGACGAGCCGATTGCCAAAATCCGAGCTGCTACAAATGATAACATATAAAACCTTATAACTCATTACTTGACCTGGGAAAAACGTCGGGATTTAAATAATATCAATATAACGCAATAAAATCCGTAAAAAGTAGTTTTATTTTGAAGGCATCTGTTACATAGGTACGGCTGTCCATATATTTTTAGAATCGTAATACTTAAAACTTTCGAAACAACAGGGGATGTGGTATGTCAAGAAAGAGCCTTAATTAAAACGATAGCTGTAACGTTTCATGGTACAGGCTTTGGAATGCACATTGTCAAGTTTACCTGTGACTTACTTCAGAATTTAGTATTTCCCATAAAACGTTATCCGTGGCAAAAACTTGAAAGGCCTGTATCAGAATTTTACGTATTAAGTTACAATTCCTTCTAATAATTACCAATTACGTTTTGCTAAATTGAACAGTCAAATTGTATCGTATTTAGTGTCAAAATGCCTCTCAAGTGTCAAATTAATACATGATACACACTAGTAATTCATAGACTGTTCACGATTACTTTCAGTAGAACTGTTGATTGATATAATAGACGGAGCATGAAGATCTTTTTTATGCTTGAATAAATTCGGCCCAGAGATAGGAGGTCGCAACAGTTAAACAGAGTTCATGCACAAACAAGAGAATAGATATTTAATAGAAGAAAGGGAGAGAGGATGAAGCGGCAGTAGCCTAATGGCTAGGGAGTCGGACTTGCTATCATGTGGTTGCCGGTTCGGACCCCACCCATTGCACTACCGACGTGAACCCACTCGTAACATAAGCAATTAGCTTAGCACGAGGGGTTAACAAGAATACTAGTAACATTGCTAGTAAGCTTTTTTTTATAAAAAAAAGAGGTATGGGAGTAAAAGCGAGTTAAAAGGCATTCTGCTATATCTAGCACCGTATGCCTTTTAACTCGCTTTTGTTAGTTTCGCCTGCATGTATCGAAATTTTTGGACTCATTTTTTTAGCTTCTATCTTTAAGTTGCCAGATTCATTTAAAAAATTGCATACTTTTTAAGGCCTGATGACAATACTAGAATTCAAAAAGTTTGTACTATTATCTTATCTTATCTTCAGGAGTAGCGATTAATAAAATATTTAATTGTATTGTGTTTACATTTTACATTAGCATTAGATCGTCGGGAATGGAAGGACGCCAGAAAAGTACAGTGGGCCGATAATTAGCTAAATAATAATAATAATAGCCACATATTGGTCGTATGCGCAACAAATACGAGTCTTGGGTTTGATTCCCAGATCGAGTAGTGTTTTGGGGTCAGAACATTCTGTGAATAAGATCCATACATAGAATCGTTATGTCATGAATCTGTTAGCCTAAAATGAATTACTATAGTTTAGTTATACATAGTAACAGTATCGATATCTGATTAGTCAATACTATCGAGTTCACAATTTTTTGTTCAATTGACAATAGTTTTAATTCTATGTCAATGTTAAATAAATAATTAATTACTTAACCATGTTTCATAGTTTCAACATTCATTAAGAGTTTTTTGTTCCTTGTCTCTTTAAAGAAAATGGTGTCGATTTGGAGTTATATTTGAAAGTATAATAATATGGTTAATGATAATATTAAATAGTCCAAATAATACAAACATTAGTTCGATGCCTGGGCGTGATAATCTGTTTTCGTATATTGTGTATAGTTTATTAGAATAAGGTTAAGCATGTTCATTTTATCTTATTTAATTAATTATGTGGTTTGAATAACATAACATACCATCACGCCTGTATTCCCCGAAGGGTTAGGCAGAGGTGTACTTAATGTACACCCACAGTTCGCCGGTATGTTTGGGTCCCATGTAATAGGGGGCGAGCCTATTGCCATTCACCGGGCACAAATCCAGACTCCGAGCTGCTACTGAGAATTTCATTGAAAAACTTAATAACACTTTGCTCGACCTGGGGATCGAACCCAAGACCTCTAGCGTAGCAGTCGCGATTGGGACCACTAGACCAACGAGGCAGTGGTTTGAATAAATATAAAATAATATTAAAAAAAAAACTTCATTATTTCTCAAACAATTGACATGCATAACATAGGTTAAGTCAACTCCAGTAAGTTATATTTTACCTAACAAATATGTAATATTTGTTATATTATATAAAAACAAGTATAATTTAACACTAAATAGATGGTACGGATATTTTTAGACTTACAATATTGTTAATATGTTTAACAACAAATCTGTTTGTCTGTAATACACCATTGGTAACCTTAGCGGTTGACACCTTTCAATCTTGATGATAAGAGTTTAAAGTCGCAATTCATATAACATAAATACCATACGACAGTGTTTTTCACAAACTCATCCCTCTATTGTCAAAAGCATAAATATTTTTCACTGAAGACTTGATATACTTAATCCTAGTCTGCTAGATAATTTTTTCGCTTTATATTGAATTTTTTTTCGGATACAGCAGCGATGGTCACGCGTGTACAATACAATTCTTACTTTATTTCCTATTTTTTTTATTAGTTTCGAGCTGTTTCAAGATTAATATTCACATAATTATAATCGCCGATTAGACCGACTTACACAAAACTAACCTTACTGGTCTATAAATATAAGTAGTGCGGATACCAAGCCCACGAGTTTCACATCGATACCAATTATATTTTCCCAATCTAGTTCCCAATCGTTTCCCGCAACTAAAGGAAAATGGGATTATTAACCTTAATAGATTAATTTTCATTTAATTAACTACAGTTTATGTTTTCTTTCAGCAAGTAACTTGTCACATACAATCACGCCTGTTTTCTTTGAAAAATTAGGTACAGGGCCCCTAGGCAATGTCACATCTTCATTATCGATGACGAATTTAGATATCATCACGTGACATATAGAAAGATTGTGCCAATTGCATACATACATTTCAGATTAATGTAACTTCGTTTTCGATATGGAAATGTAACATTGTCTAGGCCCCCAGGTGTACTATATAAACCCACAGTTCACTGGTATGTTACGGTCCCATACAATAGGGTGCGATTCTGTAGTTTCCCACTGCAGGGAAAAGGCCTCTCCACTCTTCTTCCACTTTTCTCTGTCCGTTGCTGTTAAGGACCAGTCTTTCTGAAAAGAGTCCAGCTCATCTCGCCATCTCCGTCTGGGCCTGCCGCGTGGTAGTTTGCCAATAAGACCCATTGGGTTGTCAGTTTGACCCAGTGTTTGTCTGATATGCGACAGATGTATCCAGCCCGTTCCAATGACGCCTTTTACAATAATAATTTATTATTATAATGGCAGTCAGTTATCACCCATTGCCAATAATCTAGTTGTAAAAGTACCTACAGCAGGTTATTTATTAAGAAAGTTTTACCTACATATTAGTAAGACTTTCACTTGCTTTCAAATTAATTTATGATTTCCTATTAAAAATTAAATGATTGAATACATTCGATGGGTAGAAATAAGTTATGGTGTTCCTTGAAGTTTTCACGTGTTACGATATGCTTATTGCAAACTCTAAATCCATTAAAATAAATGTCATACAAGTTTTGACAAGTAATAAACTACGTCACAGATTTCATAAGGTTTTATTATAGTAGGTAATAATTTTACTATACTTTTTGCGTTGGGTCAAGGTGACACACCGAGGGTCGACAGATATGGTCATTAAAGTGCGCTTATTAAACGACAATCGTAATAATGGTAGGCAATTACGATTGGTTTTGGTGTTCAAGTTGTATCCGGGAGTCATGTTACGTGATTTCACGATTTCCAGCGAGTGCAACTACTGCGTTTCGTTTTCGTAACTTAGGTACCTACTTAATATTTTTTTTTTAATACCACCGACATAGAAGTTCAGGGTATTCAGGGAAATGTACATACACTCACATCTTTTTCCCACAGGGGTAGAAGGAAACTAAAGACCGCCATTTGCTACTCTTGCATACCTCTTTCGTGGGATTATAAAGCAAATGAGACTAACATTATCTCAGGTGTCAGGGTCAAGAAGGTAGTGAAATGTACAGTATTCAGACAGACTTAAAACTATCGCCTGACTTTAATTGTAGTAACTTCTTTTGTACGACGTAGGCAGTTTTTTTGGTCCCTACTATAGAGGGTCTTAAGGGTATTCCCACGAGATCCAATTATCCACCAAAGAAGACAGTGGCAAAGTAGTTACTTGAAGGTTTATAGGAGTTTCCGACTTACCTTTTAGCCTTCTAAGGGATGTGCCCTAACAGGCGGTGCACAGGAGTGTTAAGGGTTGGTCTTTAATGAGACACATTGGAGGCTTACGGGGGTCACTTCAGTAGTTATATGGGTAAGTTTACCCCCACTTTCCGTTCTCACCACCGAAGGCCAGTCGGTCTTTTGAATGTTTCCCCAGCAACCAAAAAAGGTGTATTTCTACAACATTTATTTTTTTATTGTGAAATTAAATTAACGCGGTGTTTATACACAGCTAGTGTAAAATATACCTTACCAGCCTCGTGTGTCACGGCCCTAACTAAGACAAGTGCCAAACATTTTGACATACGCACGTGACAGGAATCGCTACTGTCCGTATTTACGTGTGTTTTTACTTTCAATTGTAACCTTATAATAGAACCATCTACTAAGCGCATACTTAGACGTTTCTTAATCGTGGAGACTAGGTTTTAAAATGGTTGTTTTGTTTTGTGAGTGGAATGTGTTAATGAACTAATAATGTCAAGAATAAGGAATTATGTGGGGTTACAACATATTAATTATCCTTTACAATTCCTCTTCCTTTCTTTTACAATTTTTTTTCTTGCTGAATAAAAATTGAGACTGTCTCGTTGGTCTAGTGGTCCCTATCGCGACTGCTACGCTAGAGGTCTTGGGTTCGATCCCCAGGTCGAGCAAAGTGTTATTGAGTTTTTCTCTGAAATTCTCAGTAGCAGCTCGGAGTCTGGATTTGTGCCCGGTGAATGGCAATAGGCTCGCCCCCTATTACATGGGACCCAAACATACCGGCGAACTGTGGGTGTACATTAAGTACACCTCTGCCTAACCTTTCGAGGAATACAGGCGTGATGGTATGTTATGTTTTTTTTCTTGAAATGTTTACTGCTTAGAATGGGTTATAGACGAATAATTAGAAAAACCAAGAAAATTTGATTTTCGCGCCCTAGGCTGACGGTTTAGTCTTAAGATTCAGATTACTTACTTGAAAAAAATTTCCATTTTGTAATTGACGGCTACGTCAAATGTGCTTAGAATATTTTTAGTTAATTATTTTTCTTTTGTTAAAAGGGGCTGTTAATACTTTTTTTTTATTTCTCCATTAATTTAGTAAATGGCTTCTTTATCTGTTCTGTTCGTGTTCAGTTTGCTTTGTAGATTATAAATAGATTCTATATATCTTTTAGTGATAGCCTAGTGATATGACCATTGGACTAACAAGTCAAAGGTCTCGGGTTCGAATCCAAGGCACGCACCTCTGACTTTTCGAAGTTATGTGCGTATTAATAATTAATTATCACGCGCTTAAACGGTGAAGGAAAACATCGTGAGGAAACCTGCACGCCTGAGAGATTTTCTTGACGGCGTGTGAAGTCTGCCAACCCGCAGTACGCTAGCGTGGTGGACTATCGCCTAATCACTCTCCTACTGAGAGGAGACCCGTGCCCAGCAGTGGGACAATGTAATGGGTTGATGATAATATATCATTTTAATTGCTTGGCCCAGGAAGTTGAGAAAAGAGTTTTGTTGTTCATAGTTTTTATGAGTATAATAGGCATTATGTTTAAGACTCATTTTGAGGAAATAATCGTATGTAACCGGATTATGTCAGTTATAAAATTAAGTATTTCATAAATGTACGTTTCATAAACTACATATCATCTTATCTTTGTCTAAATTTTATGTCAGGTATTTAAATCTTGCAAAGTCATTAAATAAACGCTAAGTAATCATAATCTTTGTATAGCTATTTCAGATCTAAAAAATATTCTTGCAAAAATGCTGAAAAAAATATTTCATAATAATATCATCTAGAAACCTACTAACATTACAGTTTAAGAAAAACATAGTGAGCTGTATTATATAAGATTATTTTCATAGATAAGTAAACAACAATACGAAAATGAGATGAGTATCGCGGTAATAGTTGTTAAACTGTGTTTTATTTTGATATTAACGCAGTAATTGACTTTCTAATTAAAAGTGGGGTTGCACAAGCGTGCGGTGTTGGTGACCACGCGCATACGGTTTTTCTTTCTCGACATTAAATGTTTTTCTTTTCGTTAGGGGCAATTCATAAATTACGTCACACGAATATCATGATTTTTTGACCTGGACGTAATTGTCTCATTGCTTGGTGAGACCCCCCCATACCTAGCGTGATGTTAGATATTTTTAATAATAAATTATAATTTAATCAATTTTACGCCTACAAATGACTAAGACTGCGTCATTAGTCTGGTGATCCCAAGCGCGACTGCTACGCTGGACGTCCTGGGTTTGATCCTATGAAATTCTCTGTAGCTCGGATTCTGGATTTGTACCCGGTTTAAGTCAATAGGGTCGCCTACTACGTGGGACCTAAACATACCGGCCAAGTGTGGGGGTATATTAGTACACCTCTGCCTAACTCTGCGGGGAATACATAATAAAAACTAAATGGATATACTAAATGAAAACCAGTACGAAAATTGGTTTTATAAACATACATACATATAATTAGTTATATCTCCATTTAAATTATGTGTCCATCTCACTTAGTCTTATGTCAGAATGAGATGGGGGTTATGCTATTGTATTGCTTTTGTCGCCGTTGAGAAAATCTTTCAAACGTGCAGGTTCCCTCCGTCATTTAAGCGAGTGATAATTTACCTAAATGATATCGAAAAGTTAGAAGTGTTTGGATTAAAATTTGAGATCTTTAATATGATATTTGGAAGTCCTATTGTGATATCACTACGCTATCACTGCTTATTCATGCTTTAGATCAAAGGCTGATAATACGAGTTATCTGCTACCTCAGATTAAATAAAAAGTTAAGATGGAACTTTGCGAACAAAGAAATGAGGCCGGCTAAAACTACGCCTAACGGTGTAGAACACACAATTACACGCACTCACGTATACCGTAACTACGCCTTATCTTGTCAATCGAGCTATCGAGGTATCGAAAGCTTGACTGACAAGATAAGGCATAGTTAACTAATACATATGTGCGTGTAATTGTGTGTTGTACACCGTTAGGCGTAGTTTTAGCCGGCCTCACTTCTTTGTTCACAAAGTTCCATCTTAACTTTTTATTTGATCTGAGTCTGCTCCTGTATAGTTCTTATGTTATCCGCTCAGTTTCATAACTTAAGCTATCGCATATCGGTTCCAAGCAGTTGCACCAGATACTAATCTAAGTAAACGAATAGAAACTTGACCCGGTTGGTGCAGTGATATTTTCAAGCAAATAACTAGATATTAATATGGCAAATGTTGCCAGTTGATACAAATTTGTGCCTATTTGTTGGAAAACTAGAACGTTGTGTTATGTTAAACTAGATATTTCTGTTTCATTTGGCTAAGTACACTGATATATCAAGCAAGGTTAATCTGTGCTTGTCGCGGCCAGTCTATAGATGGGAACCATTCTAGCTAACATTTAGATAGATTTTATGTGTGGAATTATAATGTTACTAGCTGTTGCCTGTGGTTCTACTCGAGCCCTAAAAGGACTTAGTATTAATTAAGAATGTTTAAGACAATTTAGCAAGTCCTCAGTCTGACTCTGCACTCTAGTGCCTTGTACAATTTCATTAAAAACTGTTCAGCGGTTTAAGTGTAAAAATAATACTTAAAATAATAGAGTCACTTTAGTACTTAATATTAGGTGTGGATTTATATTTTTTTGAGGTCATGATTTACGAGGTATTCCGGTAATTTTGGTCATCATTACTTATAAGGTTAATTATGTCCTTAGGTGTAGTGAATTAACATTGGTTTTATGATAATTGTAAAATCGATATCATTGAAAAATTGAGATAATTAGGTATGTATTAATATCCTCTAAATAATATTTTCGTTACAGCGAATTATCAAGTTCAAGTTCTTTATTAGTTTAAATGTGGTGTACGAAAGTAGTTACAATATATTTAAGTTCTACACAATTGTTCCATCTTATTAATCTTTTATATTAATTATTTATTAATTTATTGGTAGATATAAAAACAGCAAATATTAATAAAAACATAAATTTTCGTATTAAGCGAAAGCTGCCGTGGCATTCGCTCCAGAAATTTAATCTTTGGAAAGTAATCTTTAAAAAATCTTTTAAAAGCTCCAGGTCCTCTTCGTCGATTCATTTATTTCCCCACAGCTGGGCATGGGTCTACTCGTAGATAGGCGGGGTAAGGGTATATTCTGTCAGGCTAGCTTACTGCGGGTTGATAATCGGGTTGAGTGGCCAATATCAATAAGTTTTTCTAGGTAAAAGAACAAAATAAGATAAATGTAGTCATTATCATCTTGACCTGTGACCTAAACATACCCACCCACTGTGGGTGTATAATAGTACACCTCTGACTAACCTTTCAGGGGAATACAGGCGTAATAGTATATTATGTTAATTAATTATCATATCGTCATAATTAATAATAATATTGAAGATAAAATAAATAATTGAGTGATAATTAAATAAATTAAATTCTTATTTACATACCTAATATGTAAATAAGATTTTTTATAAATATGTCTGATAAGATATTATTAGCTTGATGTACATAATATGGTATGTGATATGTTAAGTACCTACTACACAGCAGGTCGTTGCGTCCGGTGACGTCACATGACGTCGACAATTTACTACTCAGTGAAAGTAAAGCAAAAGCCTACATTCAGACGACTTTTAATTAATTACAATTAATTCATACTTTCTGCTATTGAAAAATCAACTTTATACGATTGGAATAGAGGTGATTATAAGGGATTGCGATAAGGTATTTAGAACTTGAGATATCACGATGACGTCTCGCAAGAGTTTTATTCAAATTAGGGAAACTTTCTTCGCTACCTATATTCAAGTTAATAAAGCATCATAATATGTGAATTATATTTATCTACTACTACCTTTCCGCTAGCAGCTTCGCCCACGTGGAGTATACGTTTCTTGTCATTTTACGGGATAATATATAGCCTATGGCACTCAGGAATAATGTAGCTTTCTATTGATGAAAGAATTTATCTTTTTGTATTTTTTAGGCATTTTCCATGCAAAGATTATTAAGTTATTATTTTAGTGAAGAAAAAATACGACCGCGGGCAGGATTCGAACCTGCGTCTTCTGGTTAAGTACACCAGACGCTATGACCGCTAAGCCACCGCGACCCGCCATGTCAAAATTTGCCTTCACCTTTTTAATTTACGTCTTTGAGGCGACGTCAGTGACATCTGTTGAAAATGTGATTCTCAACCGACATGACATGCTTTACAGCAAGTACAATGTCGTACGATGCCACCTTAGCTTTTAACTATCTTTTTGTATTTTTTAGGCATTTTCCATGCAAAGATTATTAAGTTATTATTTTTGTGAAGAAAAATACGACCGCGGGCAGGTGAAAGAATTTTTCAAATTGGTTAAGTACTTTCAGAGCCTATTCAATGCAAACAATCAAACAAACAATTAAATCGTTCCTTTTTATAATATTAGTTTAGACTAGTTTTAGTCCGTGGCTTCGCTTCTCTTGACGAATACAAAGAGTTATTTTGGTGAAGGAAAAATACGACCGTGGGCAGGATTCGAATCTGCGTCTTCTGGTTAAGTACACCAGACGCTATGACCGCTAAGCCACCGCGACTCCCACCCGCCATGTCGAAATTTGCCTTCACATTTTTAATTTACGTCTTTGAGGCGACGTCAGTGATATCTGTTGAAAATATGCTTCTCAACCGACATGACATGCTTTACAGCAAGTACGATGTCGTACGATGCCACCTTACCTTTTAACTATCTTTTTGTATTTTTTAGGCATTTTCCATGCAAAGATTATTAAGTTATTTTGGTGAAGGAAAAATACGACCGCGGTGGCTTAGCGGTCATAGCGTCTGGTGTACTTAACCAGAAGACGCAGGTTCGAATCCTGCCCACGGTCGTATTTTTCCTTTTTTTTTTTTTTTTTTTTTTTTATGGGATAACTCGGCAAACGAGCAGGCGAGCTACCTGATGGTAAGTAGTCATCGCCGCCCATGAACATCTGCAAAACCAAAGGAGTTGCAGATGCGTTGCCGAGCCTATTAAGGGAAAGGGAGGGGAAGGAGAAAAGGAGAAGGAAGGGGATTGGGGGAGGAATTGGGCCTCCGGCCCTCTCGCTCACCGAACGAAGCGCAGTAACGAAACGCTACTACTCAGACGTCGGTCTTCTGCGAGAGTGTGGTACTTCCCCGGTCAAGCCGGCCCATTCATGCTGCGAACAGCGTGGCCCTACCACAACAAAAAACCTTCTTCCTTCACCAAAATAACTTAATAATCTTTGCATGGAAAATGCCTAAAAAATACAAAAAGAGAATACAAAGAGCTTCAGAAACCAACAGTAATGTGCTCTTCTGTTTATGGATCTGTGTACAACAGAGTAACAGAGATGTCAAATTCTATCTCACTGCCTCATTAGTCTAGTGGTCCCAAGTGCGACTGCTACGCTAGAGGTCCTAGGTTCGATTCTCAGGTCGAGCAATGTGTTATTGGATTTTTCTATGAAATTCTCAATAGCAGCTCGGATTTGTGCTTGGTTAGTGGCAATAGGCTTGCACCCTATTACATGGGACCTAAAGGTGATCATTAAGCACACCTCTGTTTAACCCTTCGGGGAATACAGTCGTGATGTTACCTAAAAATCCGTAAATATATATTTATATGAAGTAGTTGTCATGTGGCACGAGTCACCACCTATTACTCGTCGTAGTTTATTACACATTCACAATTGTTTGAATAGGCTTAGTTTGTATGGTAGTCAATCATGTCCTGTGTCAGCATGACATGTGGTGGACTCACTGCTGTAGCATGTTCTTGTCTTAACATCACTCCGTTACAAACTGCCAGATAAATCATACAAGTGTCTTGCGCAAGTCTTGTGCATCGTGCACAAAACACCACATTGTCTGTCATCTTTGAATTATGTTGTTCGCTGACGTTTACCATCACGCCTGTTTTTCCCGAAGGGTTAAGCACAGGTGTACTAATGTACACCCACAATTTACCGATATGCTCATTGTTTATGTCCAATATAATAGGGGCCGGGCGGGCACAAATACAACCTTCGAGTTGCTACTGAGAATTACATAAATCTCAATAACATTGCTCTTCCTGGGTATCGAACCGAACGAATTAAGCAGTGTATATTCATTGTATTAATACAATACTTAAGTTAACTTAACATCATATACTATGAAGCCTATATTCCCCGAAGGGTAGCCGAGGTGTACGTAGAATGATATTGTGTAGTCTTTTGAACTAGCCTAAATGTGAGCAGCAAATACACATTTAAATTTGACAGATTCATATCGTAAATTATTCAGAGAATGCCTTAATGTCTGGCAATTTTATTGTTCAACAGTGTTAACGTGCTCTGAATGTCTTCAAGATAAAGGTCGCAGATCAGCTTTATATGAAAGTTCGACATTGTAATTTGTTCTCGCTATGCATGACAATTCGGCACACCTTTTCATCCTTGAGCGAGGTGATAAACTGTTGTGATCCAGACCATTGGTACTCAAACTTTGAATATAAAAAAGTACCTAAAATTTAAGACCCCTTATTACGAGTCATGTTAATCATTTAAGCAAAAAGTTATGGACACGCTGTAGTTTTTGTACCCAGGGGTTCTCATGCGTATTGCTGAATTAATTTGACCTTTAGCAGTTTTACATTTTGTACTTTTTTTCAGTATCATGGTTTGTGCAGAATCATTTTTATTTTTACAAGCTTTTATTTTACTTGCAATGTATTGTGTATGAATGTTTGTTCGGGTCAAATCTTAAAACTTGATTTCAACGCATTCATCCTGCATCAAATGAGCTGAAATTTTTCATACAAATTAAGTTTGTATGACATTGCATGGTGAGCTAAGTGACATCATTCTATATCCAATATGGCGGACATGAACGCTTGTTTTTTAGTTATTTGGTAGCGATAGAATGCAAAATGTACTGTATCGGTTCCGGGGACCGTTGTGGGTGGGGAGAGCTCCGAGGCACAAGAACAATAGGTATATTCAACTATTATACGTCCTGATAGTACCCCTTACACTACTGAACACGACCTTCAGGTTGAGAAACAATGATCTAGACTATAGTTAGGTTAAAAGAATTAGCATATTATCAGGTATAATTGCTACACATTTAAAGCGGCAAAGGTCGAAGATTGCGGTAAAAAATGTTATTGTGTTTTGTGCTGGATTACATCAAGTTATTGGTCACGTTGGAAGATTTGAGTGCTAAGTTAGGCGGGTCTATTCTATACTGCTTTTTGTGTCGGTCTTGCGCAAAGGATGTCCCTCATTTTTTACGAATTATGGAGACAATTTAACAGAGTTTTTTTTCTCCAAAACCAGACGAGAAGAGAAACATACGATACCCGTCAAGCGCTATATTGTAGACACAATGCAAAATCTATTGTTTTGCCCTCATGAGACCACTACTTGCGTCAGTGAATTAAACAGGATCCACGGATCAAAGGATTCGTCATCCTACGAATCTCTATAAATAGGAAATATTTCGAGAAAAAAATATAATACCTTTAATATTTGCTCTGATTTCTACCGATTTTTTACAGTCTTTGCGATCCTGAGAGAAGTATTTTTTTAAGGATAGACTATTGTATCGTTGTTTTGAAGGGTTAGCAGATAAAAACTAACAGTACAAATTTAAATTCCAAGCTGCTACTGAGAATTTCATAGAAAACCCTATTAGAACTTGGGCTGTTCTGGGAATCGAACGCAAATCTTCTTGCATATCAGTGCTTAGGCGCACTGAGGCAGTTATGCTCCTAATCCGTTGATAAAACAAACGAGCGAAAGTGACAGTTACTCTAACACGTCGATTAGTATTCAGCGAGCATGTCTGACAAATAAACAAAGATGGCGGCCATCTTTCACCTCGGCCTTTGTGTTCAAATATGTAGTGCATTAAAGTACCAAGGTGTTTAAATAATTGCATGTTAATGGAACATACCATCATACCACCACGCCTGTATTCCCCGAAGGGTTAGGCATAGGTGTACCTACTAATGTACACCCATATTTCGCCGGTATGTTTAGGTCCCATGTAATAGGGGGCGAGCCTATTGCCATTAACCGGGCACAAATCAAGATTCCAAGCTGCTACTGGAAATTTCATAGAAAAACTCAATAACGCTTCGACACGCTCGACCTGGGAATCGAACCGAGGACCTCTTGTGTAGCAGTCGCTTGGGACCCCTAGACTAACGAGGCAGTCTGATGATAATGGAACTGTGAAATAATCGTATAAGGTCACTAAAGATCATCATCATTCTAGCCTTTTCCTATCAGTATTTGGTCGGTGGAGTCAATATTGGACACGAATCAATAATTGATCTCTGTAGCCCAGCGTTTCAGAAATACAGACATCCCAAATATAAACTGGTTGCTACTAAAGTACTGGACTCAATATTTTAAGTTTTAAATAGTCAAAATATATTATTATGATCAGTAAATAGTGTGTATCAGTTTGCCCAGAATACGTTCTGTGGATAAAAAATTATTAAAATATCATTATGTAGTGTTTCTGATAATATCTCAAAGAAAGCAATACTTGTGTGTATTAGAAAAATAGGTAATTATGAATTCACTACCTTTGTTTTCATATTCTACGTTTTAACTGTAAGACTATTGCCACTTCAAAATCATATAGCTTTTACGCAGCTGCATGTAGTGATTTCAATTTAATATCAAATGTCATGGACAGTTAATACTGATTTATTACTTGCGTTGCTTTTATATGCTAATTTTCTTTAATTGTAACCTATTTAGATACATTCGCAGTTGTAGTGTACTTACTAATTGTCATTTGAGGTGCTGCACGTGTCTAATTATACTAAATCCACTTATACATTCAAGGATTTATCCTAATTATTAGTTGGAAATAAACTTTGTGCCGTTTTTCCGTTCTTTATTTGGAAGTTGTTAGAAGTGTTAGCTATTATTGCTTCTATCGTCTATCCTTCTGATATGATTTTAGGTCATGTTTTTCAAGTTTCATCGTCTCTAGCCGATCTTACAACAAGACCAATAAAAGAAAATATGGCTAATAATTTAACAGGTGAATAAAAAAAATGTATAGAAAAGTTCTCTTGATAGATTCAAAGCTGGATCGAACTATTGCTTACTTTTTATTATATTATAATTTAGCATTAAATAATGCGAAACATTCACAAAGATATCTCTTCTCTCTCGGTCTCGGTCTTGGTCTCGGTCTCGCTCTCGGTCTCGCTCCCTCTCTCGGTCTTCAATAGAATGATGATGCTGATGTTACCTGAAGACGTAAAATGTGGAAGAGAAATTCGACATCACAGGCGCGGGTCTCGGTAGCTTAGTTGATAAAGCATCCGGTGTACTTAACATGGGGAACATAGGTTCAAACCCTGCCGGTGTCCTAATTTTTCTTTCACTAGAATAGATCCTATTATTATCGTCCTCATCCTCTTATACGTGTTTAAATATATTGGGGTTTACTTCCCGTTTTATTAGATACGGTTGAATATTAATATTTTAATAGGAGCGACTACGAGACATTGTCAGACACTGACGTTTCCGTAAATCTCAATTTGATATTTCCTAGTACAAATTAATAAAATGAGAGTATGTGAGGGGGAAACCGCAGAAACGTGGCAAAAAGTTGACGGTAAGAAAATAAAATTGAATGTTGTATTAGTTTTTGCATCAATATGCTCTTAGTTCGACAGCGGCATCGTCGTGACTGTTAGTAACTAGAGTGTACAAAAAAGAAATACATATAATGTAATAATTTATATTCAGAAATGACTACAAATAACCACTATTATTATATCGACCATGCATAATTTTCTTATTATAAAATATGAAATGTAGCTATTGGTCCCAAGAACGTTCCTTGGGGAAGACCCTTTATGACTAGTCAGTTCTTGATTAAAATTACTAAATTTCATGTATCACATGGTTTTCTATTATAATAAGTCTTTTTTGGAGCATATACACAATAACATCTATGCATCTGCGTTATATAAGAAAATGTGATAATGGTGCGATACGAGTCAAACGCATCCAACGAAAATCCATTTTCTTTGAGAAACTCCTATAATGCGTACGAAGTTACCCTTCATAAAAATATTTTCGATACTGCAATTAAATTATCGATAATATTAATTTTTTGGAAGGGTTTTGTTCTTCAGTAAACTCGCTTTGGCTGATATATTCTCCCTATCTCTCCCTCATTACTTACAACATTCAGCAATCATAAATGTATGTGTACAATTATCAGTATAATGGCTGCAAAAATCTTTTAAAATAATTATCTAATCATGTATTTATCATTCTTCAAAAGTTTTTGTCGTATTTTTTTATCGGTTGTATAAACAATTTCCTATATATTATACTCTCAGTCTCTATGTAATTACATTGCAATACTTGCAGTGCATTGCTTACTTGCAATTTGCAGGAGGAAGAAACGAAATTATGCACTTACACCGACCAATATTCTCTTATGCCTAGTGCACAATAGGTTTATTAACAAAGATGATCATAAAAGAAACGCTTAAGAAACATCAGATGCATTTGTGCAACAACATAACATTGTATTATGCGGTTTGCCTGCGGTCATTGGCCATATTCACTGGATAATTTGTTGGGTCAAATGAAACATCTATTACAGAACATACCAGAGGCATTTCCGTAGTTTTTTTTTCACAGCGATCTAGATTAGACGCCTCTCGGCACACTTATGAAGATTAACAATATAATAATATGATTTACAACGATGTGAATGTATGCCTTTGCATTCACTTGCGTAATGATGATCTAATAGGTCAAAATGTAACTGTCTTTAGAAATAACCGTCTGGAATCTAACCGTGAATGGGCAGTCGTGTGATTGTAGATAGCATTTATTTTGAATGCAAAATGACTGGTATTTTTGGCTACTAAATGGTAATTTATAGTTTTGAATCCATACATGGCACAAATACCAAATGATGTTGCAATATTTCATCTGCTTATAATTAAGTTGATGACCTTTGACAGTGATTTTGCAAATTGTTTTATATGAAGTTAATGCATTCTTATTGAGGAATAAATCTTATTTGAATTGTTCATGAAACTTTTTTGTGTACTTAGTAATTTTATTTATCTAATAATGAATACTCGTTACCAGGTTGTGATTACCTACCTGAGTTGTGATTTTGTGTTAAATTTGCTTATAAGTTATGTGTAAAAAATTTATAACAATTAGTTGGTAGTCCTTAAGTAAATAATAATACAATCAGCCTATACTTTTTCACTAATGCGACACAGCACTTCTATCGGTGAGACCTCCTCTCACCGAGAGAAGGGCCTTAAGCAATAAAAAATAAAATCTAAAAAAAATAAAGGTAAAATACTATCAAAACATCACGATCATTCTAAAATGAGAAAAAGTTTAATGTCAAAGTATATTGTAATTATTCATACCAAAATACGCAGCCTAAACACTACACCAAGCCATTTTTAAACGGATGTCTCTAGGGGCGAAAGCGGGAATGTAGTTACAAAACATAACCTCTCCAATAAATAATTTATGTAACGTAATTATCTTAATAGCGGATGACTAGTTAAGACAACACAGCTTAATACAATCAATTTAAATTTTAGACCACTGCAGTATTGTCGGTTCAACAATAGATGATTGCTTAATACCTCAGTATATCGTTCACCCGTTAAAAGTTGAACATGATGTGTCACAGATAGGTACTAGATTCGAATGTGACTTATTGGAACTACTTTCGAAAATCGAAAGTCCTGTCCAGCCTTCGAGACTTGTGGTTGAGATACTGTTCAAAAATCTTCCTTATTAATTTCATAATCATTGTAATTGTTATTATTATTATTATTATGAGCCTGTAGTGTCCCACTGCAGGGCAAAGGCCTCCCCACTCTTCTTCCACTTCTCTCTGTCTGTTGCCGTAGAGGACCAATCTTTTTTATATAAGTCTAGCTCATCCCGCCATCTCCGCCTGGGCCTGCCGCGTTGTCGTCTGCCATTAAGTGGGACCCATTGGGTGGTCAGTTTGGCCCAGTTTTCGTCTGACATGCGACAGATGTGTCCAGCCCAGTTCCATTTCAGCGTGGCAGCCTTCCGAGTGACGTCTGTTACTTTCGTCTTGGAACGGATGACTGTATTCCTAACCCGGTCCACAAGTTTTATACCCAGAATACTCCGTTCCATTGCTCTCTGGCAAACCTCGAGTGTGGACCTCAGCTGTCCCGTCAAAGACCATGTTTGAGAACCGTATGTGAGGATGGGAAGTATGCATACGTCCATGAGTCTCCGCTTTAGGGATAGTGGAAGATCACCCTTCATAAGATCTTTCATGATCCAATAGCTCTTCCAGGCATTTTCTGTGCGTCTTGCAACCTCTTTATTCTGCCTCGCCTGGAAAGAGACTATTTGACCTAGATACAGATACTCATCGACGTACGCAATCTCCACACCCCCCATTGTGATTCTGTGATGCGCACTGTTCGTCATCAATTTAGTCTTTGACATATTCATCTGAAGTCCAACCTCGAGGCTTGCTTTGCTAAGATCGTCTAGCATCTGAGCCAACTCGGTCGCTGAAGGCGAGAAGAGGACAATATCGTCGGCGAAACGGAGATTAGATAATCTCTTTTCTCCGACCATAATGCCAGCCTCTTCCCATCGAGCTGCCAGCTTCCTGAACACTTCCTCTAGTACGGCTGTGAATAATTTCGGGGATAACGGGTCTCCCTGCTTAACCCCTTTATTAATATAAAAAGATGGTCCTATTGTGGAATTGATTTTAATGGCCGCCGTGCTGTTTCGGTATATATTTTGTAAAAGGTGTATGTATGTGGTGTCTATTTCCTGATTATGTAAGGCATTAAAAATTGAATCGTGGCTGATACTATCAAATGCTTTTGAATAGTCTACGAATGCTAGATAAATTGGGAGCTGAAATTCTACACACTTTTCGATAATTTGGTTGATTGAGTGAAGGTGATCTGTGGTAGATAGGCCACGGCGAAATCCAGCCTGTTCGAGTGGCTGATGTTTGTCGAGTGTCCCGGTAATGCGGTTCTCGATCGCTTTAATGAACGCCTTGTACAGATGTGACACCAGACTGATAGGACGATAATTGCTTATGTCTGTTTTGTCTCCTTTTTTATGGAGGAGAATAATCTGTGAGTGACAGAACAAGTTTGGTAAGACTCCAGTTGTTAAAATTGTGTTAAAAAGATTGGTAATGTGTGGCAGCAGGGCTGTTGTTGTTAAGCATTATTGTTATTAAGCAATTGTTATTAAGCAGGTGTTTTTTAAACTAAAGTGCATGCAATTAGCATAGTCGTCAGATTGAGTAAACGATAGGGCACTAATTAATGAATTTTCGCGTTCTGTGGATACATTTATCATCATTAACTATTAACCTCTCTATGACCTAAACGAAAATTCTCGAAATTGCAGTATGGCAACCCTTGACAGAGTAATATCAGTCTTATCTGACATTGAATAAAACATATTTATTAAAGTCTCAACATATTGGAACTTCTCATTAATGCCGATTACGCATGAGGTGGATTATTTATTTATTTATTAAATTAATCACAACGGTTGTGTAACCAATTACAGTAACTAATATACATAAACTATACGAAATGAATAAAAAAGGTTAACAACACTTTCATAAATTTCCCTCACAGTACTGACATACCGATAAGATTTTCGATCATCTATCCGCAAACAAATCATCTGTTGGATTAGATTATGTCTGATCCCTCTGATTCTGAGAGGAAACTCGTGCCCAGCAGTGGAACTATATATTAGGGTTGAAGATGAGGCAGGTACTTAATTTAAAAATGAAGGCCAAATCCTGATCAAGAACCATTGAAATATAATCCGCCTCTGAAAAAATAAATTCTTGCAAAACTACAACAGTTAGTTAATAGGAATATTTATCAAAACGTCGTTCAATTGTCACTAAGTTAAATATCATTTCAGACAGATCAAGATGGCCAGTTAAATAATCTTTTCACGCTTGAACTTTTGACCACGGCCACTGAAATCGTTTAATGTTGCGTAACAGATGGTACTGGTTCCTGATATCATTGTTTTAAAACTATTTTCGAGTATCAATGTCATCTGACCTACTTGAGTGAAGCTTCAAGAAATTAAGTGTTTCGGGTTTCAGATTTTAAGAATTATAATATAAAAGTAATTAATTTCTGCTGCCGGCTTCATTAGCCTAGTGGCTCTTAGTGCGACTGCTACGACAGCGGGCCTGGGTTCGATTTCCGGGTAGAACAAAGTGTTATTGGGTTTTTCAATAAAATTCTCAGTAGCAGCTCGGGTTTGTGCCCGGTTAATGGCAGTAGGCTCGCCCATAGACTTCCGTTACCAATAGGAAGGAGGCTTATTTATGCCATTGCACTTGTTATAAAACTTGAATAGAGATAATGTGCAGCTTACATCGTTCTCTTGCTGTGTTCTGCGTGATGCATCCCTGGAAAGAAAAAGTTGAACCATTTGAGGGAGTTTTCCCATTCACATTCCCATTCTTTGCAAGTTGAATCTATAAGTTGTTTCAAACATAAAAAATAAGAAACTAATTGGCAATCGGACCGTGACATAGACTCGTAAAAAGAATTATGAATATTGGGTTCTTGATTATTTTAGTTAACTGCGGTCATAATTTCAAATCTGCCTCATTCGTCTAGTAAGAGGTCCCAAGCGCAACTGCTACGCTAGAGGTCCTGAGTTCTTCTATGTTCAATTCTCAGTAGCAGCTCGGAGTCTGGATTTGTGCCCGGTTAATGGCAATTGGTTTTCCCTATTACATGGGACCTAAACATACCAGCGAAGTCTGGGTGTATGTACAACTCTGCCTAACCCTTCGGGAGTACACTCCACTTCGGGGACTCCATTTTAAGAGTACTTGTGAGCAAGTGAAGTGACCTTTCTCTAAGATAATTGACCTAGTATTCCTCTCTAAACATGTTTTTATAAATTCGTATGTCAATTTCCACTTACTTCCAACCTTTAGCTCAAGGAAGCAATTATTTATAATGCAGTTGCATTAGTTTTAATAATAATAATGAATATGCTTTAGTTTTTTTTGGTACGATCGATTTTATCTATCTAATCGTGTAATGCTAAAAATGTGATTGTTACACAACTGTGTACGGTTATTTTTTTGCATAATGATTTGCTTGATGGGTTGAAGAAGTTAGTTCGGTCTTTTTATGTTATATGTGGGTCAAAAAAGAGTGTTAAATCAAGGCAGTTAAATTACGGTTAATGCAATATCGCTTTTTTTATTTTGTGATACAATTATGAAACATACCATCACGTCTGTATTCCCCGAAGGGTTAGGCAAAGGTATACTTAATCTACAACCACAGTTCGCAGGTATATATTTAGTTCCTGTGTAATAGGGGGCGAGTCTATTGCCATTAACGGAACACAAATTCAGACTTGACGAGCTGCCCCTAAGAATTTCATAGAAAAACTCAATAACACTGCTCGATCTGGCAACAACTATGTTGTATGCGCTCATGTTATACCTATTCCGCCTGTTTTCCCTGCAATTAATGCATTTTTTTTTATGTCCCTGTTGGCTCTTAACTCGTAATTAATTCCTTTTTTAATCGTTTTTTAGTTACTCATTCTTCAAAAATTATTTCACTTCAATTACAATTTTTGGACTGCCTCATTAGTCTAGTGGTCCTAAGCGCGATTGCTACACTAAGAGGTCCTGGGTTCGATTCCCACGTAAAGCAAAGTGTTATTGAGTTTTTCTATGAAATTCTTATCAACAGATCTGAGTCTGGGGTTTGTGCCCGGTCAATGGTAATAGGCTCGCCCCCTATTACATGGACCTAAAACATACCGGCGAAGTATGGGTGCACATTATTTTTTACCCTTCCCATATTACATTTCTTTTTTTTCACTTATTTGAAACCTATCTTTTTGTATTTTTTAGGCATTTTCCATGCAAAGATTACTATGACGTCGCCTCAAAGACGTAAATTAAAAATTTGAAGGCAAATTTCGACATGGCGGGTGTGGGTCGCGGTGGCTTAGCGGTCATAGCGTCTGGTGTACTTAACCAGAAGACGCAGGTTCGAATCCTGCCCGCGGTCGTATTTTTCCTTTACTAAAATAACTTATTTGAAACCTGTTAGAACACAAAATGGTTTTTGAAGTAAGTATCTTCTTCTTTATCTACAAAAGTGAACATTTTAGAGAAAGTAATTTATGAATGTGGGAATGCTTCTACAAGATAACGCACATAATACTCCCATTCAATGCTAAGAGTTTGGCGTGAATTTAAATCTTTTAATCTCAACTTAGTATTTGTTGAACAATGGGTTTACTGATTGCATAAATGAAGTAATTTCTGTTATGTTAAGATGTAATTCAAATAATTTAGAGCGCTTTGCTAATTATATGATGTATTAATTATAATGTATAAATTCTAAACTATGAACTCTTTTAAAAGCACATTTCCTTTCATGAGTTTTTGTATGGTTGTACAGTTTTGAGTCTAGAAGCTTTGTAGCTTATCCACGTCAAAGTCTAAGGTATAAAAAGATAAAGTAAACCTGGGTTCTTTAGAAATAAAATTATGACAAAGTAATCAGATGTCGTTATCAAAACTCCAATCTGAGCGGACCTAGGTCATCTAGGTGCCCCCGGATATAACAGAATTTGGGGCACTTTTAGAAATAAAAAAATAGAGAATTATCATATGATTCTTTTTATAGGCTCCCACAAGCCCGGGGGCTTTTTCCAGGGGCTCTAGCAATGTGGCCCTTTTGCCAGAAAAGACGAAACTAATTTAGATGTGTCGTGGACGGAGCTCATTAATGGCATGGAATACTTATGTATTTCGAGTTCGAGAGAATGATATGGTTAGCAACAAAAGCCAAAACTACCAAAACTTTTAATAAGATTCTAATTAAGATAAAAAAAATGTATTATTATTTTATTATTTGGTAAAACACACTAGCAGCTAATTAGCTGATGCGTGTGTATCAAATAGCTTGGAGATGTTTTCCTTGTCCAATCTGTTTTTGAGGCAGTTCAATGTTGGAGCCATGACAGTTTTTTCTGGTAGTTTATTCCATGCTCTTACCACTCTATTAGGCAAGAAATGCTTCATTGGTTTCTTTTTAGATGTATCATTAGTATAATTTTTACTATGTCCAAAGAGGTTGTATTATCGTTTTGAGCTGGTAACTTCTAGATTATTCAACATTGCATTATGATCAGTGACTCTCGTTGCGGACTGTACTTTCAAAATTGGCCTCTACTGGCTGTTAAGTGCCCCATTGGTCAAGAGAGTATCATAACTATAATCAAAAATATTAATCCTCTAAATGATTGATCTTAACTTCACAATCGAGATTATCCTTCATCGGCTAGCATAGTGAAAGGTAATGTTACAGAAATGTATGAGATTTAAAAGATAACAATATAATAGCAGGTTGCGGAATATTGTATCATTATGTGCTGTACATTCGACAGTATTGTTAAAACATAATTGTTGGCGTCTTAAATATTCTCTTAGCGGGTGTTTCGCAATTGAGTTGGTGTTGCTGATGTTTTGAAAACCTTGGTATTGATGTACGGTTAACAAAAGAGTTATATATACAGGTTAGGTATACAGACAGCAAATGAACATCATTTTTTTTCTTCATAATAGTCCTAGAAGAAACCGATTCACTCGTGATTTAAAGACACCCAGATTATATCAATCGGGGAACACCCATTCGGGCCGCTCATTCCACAACTCATTGCTTTTGGGAGTTTTTGGGATGTCCTCTATGAAATGATAGAAGAGAGATTTCGTTTTAAATAATTATCCGCCAAAGAGTGTCATATGAAGGCTACTTACAAAACCAGCGTTTAGACATATATTGCGTGATATACGTATTACAAAATATTTGTCAAAACTCATACGTAGTTAGCTGCCTCCGTACTTAACATTTAAGTTTTTTTTTAAAGCTTACTAGCAAAGTTGGTCGCAAATTACTAGTTTTCTTGTTAACCCCTCGTGCTAAGCTAAATGGTTGTGTAACGAGTGGGTTCATGTCGGCAGTGCAATGGGTGGGTTACGAACCGGCAACCACATAATCGCAAGTTCGACGTCCTAGCCCAGGCTATCCCCGATAATGGTTGTTAATGCGACAATGGTAGAATGCATACTGATTTTATTGACATTTTATGTCATACTAATTCATAGTCTGAACAGCCCTTGAGATTTAGTAGCTTCCTTATACGTTTTAGCATACCCCTAGGACGAGATGAGATTTGGAAAATCCCTACGAGATTGGGAATAACGTGATTCTCAATCCCAATTAGATTCATAACATTTACGTTAATAATAATAATATAATATATCGTTTATTTTATATTCCTATTGTGGAGCGCCGTAGGCCCAATTCCCTCTCTCAGTCTCGTTCCTTCTCCTTTTCTCCTTCCCCTCTATTTTCCTTAAAAAGGTTTGGGAACGCATCTGTAGAGTTTTGCAGACATCCATGGGCGGCGATGACTATTTAAAATCAGGTAGCTCGCCTGCTCGTTTGCCTAGTTATACCATAAAAAAAAACCATAAGGCATATTAAATTTATGAGTATGTGATGAAACAGTTTAGTAGTTTTTTCTTTCTTTTAAAATAGTTTAGTATGATGATGATTACCTTATATTCAGTGTTGACTATGAATCTTGAAGGTCGAATAATTCAAAATCGTAAGTTTTTATCTGAACGATTTGCTTTAGTAATCAGTTTAACTACCACTGTTCTGGCGGAACGAAAAATAAATGAAAGCAAGTGACTTTTGACCACCGACCACAAACCGACCACAGCTGTTACAACATCGCCAAAAATTTGCCAGATTACATTGATGTTGTGGTCGCAAGTGCAGCTTTTTAGCAACATGTCCGGGGCTAAAATGGCGACCTTGTTTTTAGAAATAAAAAAAAAACACGTCCCGCACAGGCCTTGCGGGAAACTTTATAAACATACAAATAATGTACTGGTTTCTAACACTTACGCGAATATTAGACATTGAAATAAAACTACTTTTTACGGATTTTATCGCGTTATATTGAATTGGAATTGGAATTTAAAATAATCAATATAACGCGATAAAATCCGTAAAAAGTAGTTTTATTTCAATACAAATAATGGTCACAATAACCCAGACCTAAAACCAATATTCGTTGAACACACAAATATTTCCTTGAATAGGAATTTTGATAAAAATTTGGTAATTTAATCTAGATGTTATAAGTTGTAAAATATGTTTTAGTGACTAAATAGGTATTAGATTAATTTTGACTATTTTTATAATACAATTATATATCACAATCATTTTGATGTGCTCTTTCCGAATTTCAACACCTATGACACTGCTCAACTTGGTAATCAAACCCAAGACCTCTAGCGTAGCAGTCGCGCTTAGGATCACTAGACTAATGAGGTACTTAGTTTACATATTTGGTTATTTTCTCATTTAAAATTGGTTGTAAATTACGAAATATATTGTATTGACCTTATTTTTCTAGACGTGATAGCATCATTAAAAATATATAGGTATGTATTTCTCAATTGCAAATCCTCTTAATTATAATTAAAACATTAATATTATAAAGATGCAATAAATGGCAAATATTGCGTTACAAATTGCAAATACATTAAATCATAGAACAGTAATTACACTAATTATGTACATACGTTAATTAATTTATATGTATGTTGAACTACTGATCTGGTGAAATATTTGATGTAATACAAGATATCTTAAAGAATTATACTTGCAGTGACGAAAGTTCTTAAACAAATAAGTATGCGGGTACTGCAGCATATGTAGTGAAATGTATATTACACTTTATTGAAATATATTTATTTACTAAATAGCTTTAACTAGCCATCTTAAAATCAGTTGCACTAACGCCGATTGACAAAAGCATTGACATCTATTTTCTTTTAAATTCTTGGTTTATTACTTAATTGCTCGATGCACGCGATCCATCAAGCAAAAAAAAAACACTTAATATACGAAATTAATTTTCTAATTATACTTTAATTGCCAATCGTGGTATGATAGGATTTTTCTGTTCAAACATCTCATCGTTGGATGAACTTATTACTCAATACTTATTGCATTCCGTAATGTAAACACATAATTATGTTAGGTTAAATTCCTAGAAGGCATAGCAGAGTTTGATAGTAGATAGAGGGAAAGTGCTTAAGTACCTATTTATATATTTTTTGAAGTTCAAAGCTCTTTTCTACAAATTATAAGTTTTTTGTGCAAGCTGTACATTTTACTATGTTTTATTGTCATTGAGATATAATGGCTTTTATTAATAAATAAAGTAACAATTATATAATAATATTTTTGTTGTTTAAAGTAAAAAAAAAAGTCAAAAATAACTAATAGAAACAGCTAATAGAAACCTATTAGCCTATAGCTAATAGAAACCTATTAGCTATTTTATTGCAATAATAATCATTAAATGTATATTGGGTACTGCTGGGTATCCTCTCAAGGGTGTGACAATACTTCACGCCGGAACAGTTGCTGTCACTATACCAAGCACAGATTCGGTCGTGCATGGAGCACTGTTCCCACCTTTGGGATGGATCGGCTAAATACCAGCTTGAGGCATTGGAGTCCATTGAGAAGAGAGCCAAGAAGCTAATTGGCAATGATGCACTTTGCAATGTCAAACTGCAAAGCCTTGAGCATCGGCGCAAAGTTGCATGTCTTTCTGTCTTTTACCGGTTACATTTCGGAGAGTGTGCATCGGAACTACATGATATAGTTCCACCATCCCCGTTCTACTATCGGACGAGCAGAGCTACGGAAAGGCGCCACCGCTACATGGGGAAGTGCCTAATCTCGCACGAAACGTTTTGCGTCTACATTTATAGTGCGTACTGCTCTATTGTGGAACTCGTTACCGGAATCTTTGTTCCCTGAGACCTAAAATTTGGGTGTCTTCAAGACGAGAGTGAATAGGTACCTTCTAGGCAAGCGCGCTCCATCGTAGACCACTTCGATGCTTAACATCAGGCAAGTTGTGGTTAAGCGTAAGCCTATCAGTGATAAAAAAATACTAATCATTTGCAATAATAATCATTTAATATATAGAATGTGACTAAGTAAATATTTGAGTGTCTGAAGAGATAAACATGATGTCACTTACGGTAATAAATAGAAATGCTGTCAATAAAAAAAAACTTATTTAGCATAAATAAATCTTAATTTTAATAGTTATAGGCCTTAGAGATTTTTAATTAGATTTCGTTATGACCCTCCAAGAGGAGTCTATTAAAATTTACACACATTTTGAAGGATGATAATACATACAAACATTGCAAGTTAAATAAAAGTTTATAATAATCTATTAGTAGAAGATTTTACTACAAAATTATTCATAGTCTGCAAGAATCCATCGTATATAAACTAAACGCACAATACTTTCCCAACTGCGTAAAATAATTGCGCCCGCGCAAGCCACGCGTGACCACACTGAAATGCTTATTAAGCCGAAAGACATTGTGCAATAACAATCGTTCAAGATTGGCGTTTACTACTTACGAGATTAAAGCTAAACCATTGTAATTAAAGCCATTCTGTCAATACTTGAATGTCGTTTGAGTGATATATTTGTTTATTTAAACGTCGGGTCTATACTATTATATAATTGTAAAATAAAGTGGTTCCGTACATTGAAGATATTTTAAAAAACCAAGAGGATTAAGTAGGTATATTAACGTTTCTGGCCCTGAAAAAGTGATTTTTAGAATTATTTTCTGTTTGTTAAGGGAAAGTTCGGAAACAGATTTTAATTTTGTTTCACTGTTAGAAAGCATAATATGCTCTAACTTAAAAACTGCGATGCATCCTATCTCAATTAGTTGAACAGATCCTAATATAGAACTTAACTTCTCTGTTCTATGCAGATCGATAGAAAGAAGAGATCATCACTGTTGCATTAAATTCTTTCTCAATAGAAAGAATTAAATTCTTTCTCAATAGAAAGAATTAAATTCTTTCTCAATAGAAAGAATTAAATTCTTTCTCAATAGAAAGAATTTAATCACAATCCAACTGTGATGATCTGTGACGATGGTCGCTCCTGTGGATCAATATCCAAGGTAGCGAAGCCGTTGGAAAATCTAGTCTCTTTCTTTAATATATATTTTTTTCTTCTCTGAAATAAAAATCAATTGTTGTTCGTTAGTCTCGCTAAAACTCTAACACAGCTAGATCGATTTTCCTTTTTTGATTAGATTAGATTTTTGTTTGGAAATATTTGTCAAAGTCGAAATGTTGAACCGTTAGAAAATATAGAAAAATTTGATCTGGTAGGTGACGTTGCGATCGAGTTCGGGCAGGATAACGTCTATTGGGTTCATTTACAAATACAAATTTCGATTTCGAATCATGACGTAGTCGGCCTGTATATTCCGTAACTTTTTGCTGTGTGTTGTTCCAAATCTGTCTGCTTGAAGATATGTCATATATAGTGTAGGTGTCTATATTATGTAGCGGTTAATGTTCGCGCTATATAAAACTCCTACATAACTACAACACTGTATAGCTGTTGTCGTTACATTAGATAAGAGACAGGTAGCTGTTTACCTTGTCCTTTGTGACGAAGTGGAGGCGCTTACGTTTTTATTATAACTACTTGCCGTGTTATGAAAAAAATATCGTTTGGTTTTAGATGATATTAATATCGTCAGTTGAAAGAACAAACCTTATCCCTAAGTTTGGCTACGAAATATTGTCTTTTAATGTTTTTTTTCATCTCTGCACTAATTATCAGTCCTTTATAAAAAAATACTAATTGTGCAGTGTCTTTTGTCATATAAGTACTTAATTATTTCATAAATTTATTTATTGGGACTGTTAAAAAGTGATCTCTGAATTATAAAATATAATTTAGTATGATTTTCAATAACTACTATTAAGCTGGACCCATAGTTTAATCATAACCATTGATTATTTATACCACTGGTAGGTATTGAAAGAAAGAAAGAAAGGGGGGAATTCAGCAGTGGACCTCTTCTGGCTGATATGATGATGATGATGATACTCATTGTGTGTCTCAATAACACCAAGAACTGTATTCTTAGAATTTTGGTTAGATTTACTTCCTCTGAACATATTTTTTATGATAACCTCTTACTACAGAGTTTGTTGTGGTGGTGCCTGCTGTCACTAGCTGTATGCATATTGTTGCGTTTCATACGGTAAGTGTGGAGCGCCGGATACCCAATTCCTCCCTCAGTTCCCTTCCTTCACATTTTCTCCTTCCCCTCCCTTTTTCTCGTTTGCTGAGTTATACCATAAAGAAAACTACGCCAACAGTTATTTACTAAATTGGAGCGGTTAAGGTAAACAACTTTGTCCATACTTGTTTCATTCGCTCATTGGTTTATTCTTTGTACGTACAGTGACAAGTCTACAGCTAGGACATCGCCTACGTAGGATAAAGACATTTGATATTACAATAACAATCACTAGATGCCAGCGCCATCTAGTGCTATTAATCTTAACCATTAAAAAAGTGTTATTTTAGTGAAGGAAAAATACGACCGCGGGCAGGATTCAAACCTGCGTCTTCTGGTTAAGTACAACAGACGCTATGACCGCTAAGCCACCGCGAGTCCCACCCGCCTAGCCGACGTCGCCTCAAAGACGTAAATAAAAAAATGTGAAGGCAAATTTCGACTAGGCGGGTGGGACTCGCGGTGGCTTAGCGGTCATAGCGTCTGGTGTACTTAACCAGAAGACGCAGGTTCGAATCCTGCCCGCGGTCGTATTTTTCCTTCACTAAAATAACTTAATAATCTTTGCATGGAAAATGTCTAAAAAATATAAAAAGATCATTAGAAAAGTGTCTTCAGAATGTAACTCTGATTAGAAGTGTACCTATGTACTGTATGTGTAGAAGAGTTTTAAGTTTATTTATAGCTTGAGTGGTTTTGTCATCATTTGTAATTATATCAACTAATAATATTTTCTTTTTTACAGGTAAAAATCTCCAACAACCAATATTGAAGTGACACGGTATGTCTACCTCAGCTTTTGTTGGATATATTCTTACTTTAAATTATTATTTATTATTATTTTTTACCATGGGAGAGCCATACTTCGGCACGAAAACCTCGGCTTAGAATAGTTCAACTCGCTAGCTTAGTACGGGTTGGTAGCTTCACACACTGTCGAAATAGAATCTGTCATACCTCAGATCAAATAAAAAATTAAGATGAAACTTTGCGAACAAAGAAGTGAGGCCGGCTAAAACTACGCTTAACGGTGTACAAGGCACAATTACACGCACATATGTATTAGTTAACTATGCCTTATCCTGTCAGTCGAGCGTTCGATACCTCGATAGCCCGACTGACAAGATAAGGCGTAGTTTCGGTATACGTGTGTGCCGGTAATTGTGTGTTGTACGACCTTAGGCGTAGTTTTAGCCGGCCTCACTTCTTTGTTCGCAAAGTTCCATCTTAACTTTTCATTTGATCTGAGAGTCATACAGGATTCCTCACGACGCGCGACGCCGACGTTTTCTTTAAGCGTTTGATAAATGATTATTAAAATGCACGTGATTTCGAAAACGCTAAAATTAATGCCTTGGATTCCAACTCGAGATCTCTGATTACTCGAGAATGACCTGTTTGCCTAGCTTGGATTCGAACTCGAGATCTTTGATTATTCTAGATACATATTCTTAACAATAGCATATTTACATCTAAATTTCTAATCGATTTCGAATACGATGCATAGCGTTACTGTAAGTTCAAGGTCGTAATAATGGGTTAAGCGTTCGACCTGTAATTTTATTATTATTGTTCTTTAATCTTCTTCAAATTCACACGGTTACACGCGCACGCGCCGACTATAATCTATTACCTAGTAGGGTAAACTATTCTTTCATTAATTTTACTCACCAGTATGTATTTCTCGCACAGAAATAACATCAAATTTATATGTATGATAATGGTATAGCTTGATCGACCGGATTCTGAGGCCGCACACAGGTTTGGTTCCTGTACGGAACAAATATTTGTGTAGTCCACTGATTTGTTGGAATTCTCTCATTTATGCGAGTATGCAAGTTTTTGTTGGTAAATTACACAGGAATAGGGTATTGAAGAAAAATCTAGGTTTCCGCGTTTTATTAAAAATAAAATAAATTATATACATACATACAATCACGTCATTTTTTCACAGGGGTAGACAGAAACTACCGCCAATTACTACGGCTCTTGCAAACCTCTTTCGCTTCTTCCACATTCATAATATCTTTTCATACGCACGCGTCGGTTGCGAGTACTATGCACCTGACTTTTCTGAAGGACCTCACCAATAAAGTCGGTGTAAGTCTTTTTAGGGTGTTCCCTTCATACAATATAGATTTTTTTTTAAAGGTCCGTTCACGCTTCGACGCCACTGAGTCAAGTTTGAAAATATGCCAAAGAGATAATGCCAAGAAGATATAAAGATATTTAAAAAATAACTAAGCGTCAAATTATGTTCACTCCAGGTACCTATTTTGAACTACAATGTGAATAACATACCATCACGCCTGTATTCCCCGAAGGGTTAGGCAGAGTTGAACTAATGTACACCCACACTTCGCCGGTATGTTTAGGTCCCATGTAATAGGGGGCGAGCCTATTGCCATTAACCAGGCACAATTCGAACCCAGGACCTCTAGCGTAGCAATTGCGCTTGAGACCACCAGACTAACGAGGCAGTCTGAACTACAATATGGCTGACACGATCTATTAAATATCAGACGATCTACCGCATTTACTGATCTATTTCAGTCAACATATCAAAGCGAATTACTATCGGTTGAACGAACAGTAATTATAACAAGGAAATGGAGCGTTCAATAATTTATTACAACGTAAATATTCCAAAGGTCGTATATATTAGCAAAATACTTCGTAGATCGACGAAATACTCGTATTATTTGATTCGAAATATACATGAATGGCTAAGGCATACCATCACGTTTGCATTACCCGAAGGGTTATGCAGAGGTGTACTAATGTACACATACACACGTCGCCGTCTTTAGGTATAGGACCTAATAGGGATACGTAATAGGGGCGAGCCTATTGCAATTAACCAGGAAAAAATCTAGACTCGGAGCTGCTACTGACAATTTTAGAGAAAAACTCAATAACAGTTTGCTTGACCTGGGCCTTAAGCGTAGCAGTCGTGCTTGGGACCACGAGACTAATGAGACAGTCTGGAGTAATTAACGGCTTAAGGCTAAAACGTCAGCCCTGGACGAAATTCAATTTTTTCTTGGTTTTTCGCAAATTATTCGGCTATAACACATTCTAGGTACATGGCAGTAGAAATTGCGACATCAACAATAACTTATTCACGATTGAACTGTAAGGGTCTCTTCACACTTATTGACGTGGAATCGGCTTAAGCCGGTCGGAAAAATATTGATGTTGACGTCGTTTATACCTTAATGCCTATAAGAAACGACGTCTTTCGGATAAGCTCGGTTGGAATGATGCGACGCGACGTCCCTCCACTGCAATTCGGTGGATTACTTTGGGTCTTCCGCGTCGACAGGTGCGGGAAGACTAATGGGATATCGCTAGGCATCATCTTTTTCTTAATTTAATGACAATTCAGTATGTGTAATTCCCAATTATTTACTGAGCAAGAAACTCCAACAAAGGTTGCTTAAACGTGGTATTTTGGCCGGCCGAGAAAGAAATATAAATTAGATGGATAAATTATTTCATAGGTAGAATATATTATTTTGAGCAACCTGGGGAAGGTCTCATTTTAATTGAAGTCGCGTATTGCTTATCAGTGCAACGTACCAACTACAATAGTTAGTTAGTTAGTTAGTTCTAAACCACTACTACTAAAATAGTTTTTATTCACATGCAGAAAATCTTTTTAACATAACATACCATCACGCTTGTATCACACGACGAGTAAGGCAGACGAGTACTCCCAGTTCAACGGTAGGTATGTTAAAGTTTGACATAAGACGGGGCGACCCAGTTGTCATTAACCGGGCACAAATCCAGAACCCGAACTGCCAGGGTATATAGTCATTAACCGGGCACAAATAAAAATTTAGGATGCTACTGAGAATTTCATAGAAAATCCCCGAGGAATAGGAATAGGAATCGAACCCATGACCTCTAGCTTAGGAGTCGCACTTAGGACCACTAGACTAATGAGGGGGGTTTATTATAATGTATATCGGCCCAATTCCTCTCTCAGTCCCCATCCTTTTCCTTTTCTCCGCCACCTTCCTTCTCCTATTCTCCGTCTCCTTCCTTAATAGGCTGGGCAATGCAGCTGCAACTCCTTTGGTATAGCAGATGTCCATGGGCGACGATGACTACTTACCATCAGGTAAATCACCTGTTCGTTTGCTGTTGTCCCATTAAAAAAAAAAGATTGGAGTTTGTCAGGTCTATGAGTTAAAGCCTGTAATATAAAAGGCACACCAATATTTTCGTATCGAAAAGCTATCTTTCTTCATCACAGAATCATAAAGAATAATATCTTAGACAGAATAATGTAGTACTTTTTGTCAGCCATGGTTATTAATTCTAAGATTTTTTGTCAAAAACCTGCGCTTGCGACTATCAAACCAATTACGATACGAGACCAATGACACGCGGAGGAATGAGGGAGCTATTACGTATGTGAAACCGCCTTAGCAATAGCCCTAGATTCTAAGTAAAAAACACTGAAGTTGTATGGAATTTTTGGTGTTTGCATAACACCTTTTTCAGCAAGTTGTACTAGATAAAGCGCGCTTCTGTCGCCTAGGGAGGTATTGGAAAGATGTGTGAGTGTAGTAGGTACCTCAATTCATCGATTTTTTTAAAAATCAATATGAAACAGTACTACAAATGTTAAGGACTACTCCACACTAATATTGCAAACAAGAAAGGTTTGTTTGTTAGTTTGTAAATTTTGTAATCTTTTGTAAGCTCCATTATTCCCAAAAAGTTATAGTTTAAAATTTTCTGAGAACCGTTCCAACCGTTTATCTTGGTTCAGGTCAAGGTTCCAACACACAAAAACATAATCAATTATATAACTGCATTCCATGTTTAAAATAAATCACAGCTTTAATTTAAATATAATTAATATTTATTTAATTTCGCTTGAATGCATGTTGAAACGTGTTATTTAAATATCACATTTAAGAATCTTTCTGTATTTTTTATGGATTTTCCATGACAAAATGTGAAGACTTTCGACATGAGTAGGATTCGCGGTGGCTTAGTGGTTAGCCTCTGTTGTACGAGTATCTAATCAGAAGACGCAGGTTCGCCTACCCGAAGTAGATTTTTTCTTTCACTAAAATAACTTTATCACATTTAAGTTTACTAAATTTAAAGTCTTGTTTGCGTAAGCACAGTCCAATATATTTTCTGGCATCTGCAAAAGAAAAAGATTATGTTTTTTTTTGCAGATTTCATGTTTTGTTTGGACCGATATTTACAATAGTTAAGTAAATATTCTTTAGGCCTTCATTGGTGTTAGTTTACTCAATCCATTGAAGCTTATGTTAGAATGGTGATAGTATAGGATACAAACATTTGCGTGGCTGACAGCAGACAGCCAGTCAGGTTGTGTATTGTTAGGAGACGGTCCAGACCGGATTTTAAGGTTTTAAATAGCTATGAGGGTCGCAGGGGAATGACAAATCTCTTATGTTGCCCCAGAAAAAAGTGGTGTGCGGTTTTAGTCGGTAGGTCATTAGTGGAGTTCTTCCCCGGACGGCGGAAGTCAAAGAGAATTTCCGGAGGGTAAAAAAAACTACGATGAAATAATTATGAGGTAACACGTAAAGTAATATTAATGTTTTACTGTCTGGTGCACGTGTAATTTTTTAAATTCATAAAAACAAAATGTTATGCCTGTGTCTTTTTATTATGTCAAATTATAATTTCAATATCTATGATGTGTACTTTTTATGACATCTAATGGCATTAATTATCAACTTTATATTTTTAATCTTGTTTTTGAGCAAAAAATACCTGCTGTAAATAATTTATTGGCAAATTATAATATATTTAAATAGGTAAGTAATGTACATTCAATAAGGAAATATTTAGTTCTAATTAAAATACGTACTAAGCAAATTCCTGCATTGGATTAGGTGAGTTATAAAATGAAATAGCTAATCTAATTGGAAATTTTATAATAAATCAACTAAGGTCATAAAACTTAATTACAAATAAAATACTTGAAGAATTTGAGCCCCATTGTCAGAAGAAATGATGTGCAAATCGTTTTCCGGCAAATGCTCCGACGGTGTACGTTTCAGCGAAAAACGAAAGGAAATGAAACTTATTCATTTTGAAAACAACAATACAAGTTATTTAAATAAATGTATGTAGAAGAATCTACGAGAAAAAACAATACGTCATAGTAGATTTATTAATTTTTATTTGAATTTATAATTCAAACCTCGAAGATTCTAAATTTCAAATTGAAATTACACTTGAGGCCACATTAAACAGACGAGCTAATCAATCTGACTAATGCTCTATTTGTCTAGAACAGCCTTGATGGTGCGGAACTTTGAAATAAACAGAAGTGCTACCAGCAAGTTTACTGGTCGTTATAGTTCTTGTTTGGCTTAAAAACTATTTCAAGTAGGGAAGGTAAGTCGGTGCAAAAAGAAGAGTTGGTGTCCTCGTGTAAATATCACTTGCTCTTGGACTTCCCAGTAATGACATGTGGGGCAATTGAGGTGTTATTTTTTTGTCCGCCAGTGATCGTGTCAGATAAACATGGATTGAGAAATCTTGATGCTCTTTGGGATATCCCGGATGTATCAAGATCAAAGTTCTAATGTTGTGATTCTTATGGGTTTATTGTTTTAATTTTATATACATTTTTTTTTGGAAAATATACTTTTACAATGACAGATACGTAGATGTGAAAAATCTTATAGTATATTTTTAAAGATTTTCGAGGGGTTCAAAGGTAAATTATTTTATTGTGCGTATTCGTATGATTCATAATTACAGACAAAAAACTCAAAATGGGTTATTTAAGTACGTATCTTTATTTTTATTATACTTTGTTATTTAAAAATGCATTAAGGAACAGAGTCTTTTATTTGCAGTCACAATAAAATTATAATAAGCTGGTTTTATTTTTGACATTGACCGTCAAATGTATTAGTAGGTACTTAATCAATATTTGACTTTTATATTACTTTATTTAATCTGCAGGTAATTGCAATTTAGGATCTTAGATTCAATAACAAATATACACGATTATTTTGATTAAGATTAGATTAATAACACTCTAACCTTTATGTCAAGTCCTCATGTTTAGTACCCATTTATTTATTAAGTACACTATTAAAAAGAAATCTAAGGTCGACCTCTTTTTGCAAACCGCCAAACTATTAACCTCAAATGGTGCATTACAAAAAATAGATTATAATCCAGTCCAATTTTTTGTACTTATAATATCGTACATATTTTTGTCTTTAAGGAAATAAATTCTAACTAGTTTATTTCTTTCATATTTAGGGTAGGTATATCAATTTTAGTGTTAATACATCAATGCTAGAGTAACTTAATGTTACTCTAGAATTGAACACAATTATATATTTTTATTAATTATATTCAAAAGAAACTTGCACAAAGGAAACGTATTATTTTATAGATATATTCCGGGAAGAACACATAGTCGAATACCGCCTAAGCGAATAGCACCCGAAGTATTACATTGGAGAGCATCTACCAATATTTTAATGGTTGCTCTTCACGGAAAAATGAAAATATTTAATTTCTTGAATATCACATACATTAGGGTTCCAAGGATTGGTAATTTTGACTTTCAGTTTTTTTTATATCATTTGAGTTTTGAAAATATCTGCGATCTCCTAGCCAGCTGGTTCAAAGCTGTATTGTAGTAATGGTTACCTACTATGCTTTGGCTGTATGCTAAATATAATTATGATACATCAATCTTCAGCTGGTCTATTGGCGTCGGTTGCTACTTACCATCAGATGGGCCGCTTGCGCATCTGCCATAGTTATTAATTCGCTTTGCCATAATGTCGTACCGTGGCCCGCGCCAACTCTCCCATACCGCGCACACTAACTGGGCTCAATGCTCTCCTGAATGTCAACCCACAGTGTGACTTGTTTTCGGATGGATGGCAGGACATATTGTCGGCGTGTTTGCGTTTTTGTGAGCGAGATATATAATTATCATTATTATATTGTATTGTTTCCTTTAATTATTGTAATTGGTTTGTACCGTTTAATTAAAGTAAAATATAAATAAATAAATTTAAAAAAACTATGAACTAAAATCATGACATCTGTGGCTCATCCATTGCGACGCGCCTTCTGTGTACCAAATAAGAAATTACTATTCTTTGGTAATACAAACTTTATTACGAAATAACATATACTGAGTAGCCTCGTTTAAAGAATGCTGTTCTTAAATTATTTTGGATGTTGATGCGTTAATTGAATGCACAAACAAAGCCGAAAGGTCACCTTTCTTGTTACGGTCACAATCAATTTTCCACTCAAAAGTATTCGACATTTAAGTCGAAATTGAGTTGGCGATATTGCTTACTGTAATTGGAGTGTCATATCGAAGTAGGCTGCCCTTTTCACCAGAATAGGTACGTCAAGCTATACAAATCCAATTTACCCTGGCCTCTTATTGTATGGAAAGTCTAAACAACGCGAGATCAGCTTAAACTGGAATTGTATAGGTTGACCGATAGCCGTGTGTATTGTTGTTGAAACGCGGATGTTACTAAGATTCGATGTATTGCACAAGACATTTATAAAGGACAACATGACCTATTTCCTTATAGTGTCAGTAGAATTCCAAGAGAAATTCTTTGTTTTTCGCTGGTCAAAGGCTTTTTGAAAGTCGTTTTTCTTTGTGCCTTTTAACACGGATATTGGATGCAAAAAATCGCAATATTAAAGTTTTACCTGCTTTAAATTATCCGTCACATCAATCTGTAGCATCGACTTTGGGCGACTGAAGGGGTGGTTTTACCCCGTGCCCGGCTGTGCGCCCCCGCCTAGTGCCACTATGACCTGTTTTGTGCGCGTATAATTGCAGATAGGTACTTGGTATAGGTACTTAAAATTTTTGAACAAATGAAACGTGCTGTAAAAATTATTGGAATCGATTCAGTTACTTATTCTGAATAAACTATATTCTGGTATCGCATATAGTAAAAATAATATTGTATATATGTGATGGACCAATTAAACAAAATGTTTGATAATGCTATTTTGATAGCATTAATTCTCATTTCGACGAAGATTACGTCGAAATTATTACTACGATTACTACGTATGATTACGTCGAATTAAATAAATTAATGCTTAAATTATAAATAGATTCTACATCGGTATGCAGTAATTTAGTGTTAGCTATACCAAATTACTAAGAATAGAATCTATTATCCCGCCGTCATAAATCAATTTCAGTACGCACGGCTACACACCAAGCTATACAAATCCAGTTTACGCTGGCCTCTTATTGTATAGGAAGCCTGTACAATGCGAGGTCAGCTTAAACTGATTTTGTATAGTTATACAACGCGTTTGTATTCAAGTTTTTAATAAATTCGTTGCAGTAATTTGTAATTTGAGATTACAATGGATTACTTGTGAGCAAATGTCAAGTTTAACTTGGTATGCTTATACGTTGAGCTTGATCTTATAATGTTCATGCAGGTATATTTTTTAGAATGCCTCATTAGTCTATTGGTCCTTAGCGCTGCTTCTACCCTAGAGGTCCTGGGTCGATCCCCAGGTCGAGCAAAGTGTTATTGGGTTTTTCTATGAAATTCTCAGTAGCAGCTCGGAGTTTCGATTTGTGCTCGGTTAATGGCTCGTCCCCTATTACATGGGACCTAAGCATACCGGCAAAGTGTGGGTGTACATAAGTACACCTCTGCCTGACCCTTAGGGGAATTCTTTTGGTCTCTACCTTAATCTTCAGCGCCTAATGCGCAATCATATACATATGTTAATATTAGGTATGTTTTTTTAAATTGAATTGATAGCGACACGATCAGTATCTAAGTAGTAATTAAAATCTCGCATAATTAATTCCCTGATCCTATTTAAATAAATAACATAAACTTCATAGTATAACGTACTCACATTAACATTTTTTTTCTTATTTATTACACGTGTGAACGCAAATGTCGCAAAACGATATCAAATGTCAATTATTTGAATACGTCATTTGTCACGTAGCCTTCCTGTTCAAATAAAGTTCGTTACGGATTAACCTTTAATTATATAAAGGCATTGGAGACGTCTAAAGACCATATCATGTGGTTATTCTAATGTCAATTACAAATTTATACTTCTTTTATTTTTACATACCATCACGCCTGTATTCCCCAAGGGGTTAGGCAGAGGTGTACCTACTAATGTACACCCACATTTCGCCGGTATATTGACGTCCCATGGGGGCGACTCTATAGCCACTAACCGGGCACAAATGCAGACTCCGAGCTGCTACTGGGAATTTCATAAAAAACCCAATAATACTGCTCGACCTGGGGATCGAATCCAGGACCTCTAGCGTAGTAGTCGCGCTTAGGATCACTAGACTAATGAGGCAGTCAAGCAGTTCTTGAATTTTTATAGATATTTATTTAATTTATACCTACTGTCTCACTGCTGGGCAAAGTTCTCCCCATAACCTTTTACGTCTTCCTGTTTGTAGTTTTCTTCGGCTAGTCCAAACTTGATTGATCTAACCATATCTACCTGTGAACTTTGGGTGTGCATTAGTACAATTCTACCTTACCCTTCAGGGAATACAGGTGTGATGGTATAGTAATTATTTATGTGGCAAGTGGAATGATACCAGTAATATTTTTTACTTTAATTGAGGTTAACTTGTCAGTGAAATTAATTTCGCTCCAAAATCGAATGAATCTCAACTTTCTGTACATATTCGGAATATTCTTTAAAACTGTTATCTTTACCAGTAAATTACTTCGTTGAATATAAAAGAAAAATCATCTCGATTCTAAACCTTATTTTTGTAAAAATAAGATTCAACATTTACTTGACACATTGTAACAACTTGAAACGTCCTTAAAAATGTCAAATACACCGTAATATAGTCTTTAAAATGTTCTCAATTAAATGTATAATTGCTTGTTTTTTTATATCATGTAACAGATTGGTTTACACTGTCGTGCACTTCAAGTGCTTTATTTGGACAGCTGAAAGGCGTTAAAGGTTCCTAGATGGACCTGTTTAAGTGTCATCAAGTGCCCTTGACTTTATTTCATCGTGACATTAGCTTTAAATGATTTACGGACTTTAAAATTCTAGATGAGATTAATTTGATATGGATAATTATGTAAGGCTTACAGAGCGGTATGTTGGCGGTTAATATTTTTTCAACTCAATAACAAACAAAGGATGTTTTATAATGAACACTACACACGGTAGCTGTCATTCTGATATGTATTATATCCCTTTTCCCTTGTTGTTTAGATAATTACAAACACTTCGCTCCGATTTATTTGATGGTGAATAGTCAGTACAACCAAACACAACAAAATCGCGATCATAGGGCGAGCCTACTAACCGGGCACAAATCCAAGCTCTGAGCTGCTGCTGAGAATTTCATAGAAAAACACAACAATACTGCCCGGGTACCTATCGAGTTCTATTTATTTATATTAGTTAATGTGTTGATATATTGTACGTATGGATAACCTAAGTTTCTTAATAAGTCAAGGTATTTTTTGTGGTCCGCACATTACTAGTAATCTTATTAACCCCTCGTGCTGAGCTAAATGCTTGCGTTACGAGTGGGTTCACGTCGGTAGAGCAATGGGTGGGTTTCGAACAAGCAACCACATGATCGCAAGTCGAACGTCCTAGCCATTAGGTTACCGCCACGCGCCGCTTCGATATTAAAACAATTTTCAGCATTGGGTGCGAAATTTGTTTTTTTTTGCATATTGTTTGGCTATAATAACTTCTAGGTACATGGCATAAATTACGATATTAACAATAACTTATTCACAATTGAGTACCTATTAAAACTTTAGCTTGTAATCGTTTTCGTAGGAGATTTAGGTTTAAATTCTCATTATTGGCCGAATCCTCTATTTTACACCAAAATGTTGTATGATAACGATTTTTAAACGTTTAGCCTTAAAATGTGCAATAATTTGTCGTGGCAGTGGTTGAAGGTCGGCTTAGTCCGGCAAGTGTAACAGGACCTATTATTTAGTATTTAAATACGTTTCTTACAATGTTATCAATGAGTCAGTATGCTGTTGACCGTTCACGTCGCCTTTCACTGCTAAGTTAGTGACTAGATATTTCTTCTTGTACTTCCGTTGTTTTTTTTATGATCTGTCTATAGTTATAAAGTAAGGAAATGTTCAGTACCTAATAGTTTGGTAATAGTATCTCATAGGTACCTATCGAGAACTAATTAGGTACTGATATTACAGGAGATGTGTGGGTGTAGAACAAATTAAGGTACATATTGTTTATTCTATCGTATGTACAGTCTTGAGATTGGGACCCACGTTGGGTGCCAATACTACATATTGGCGCCCAATGAGGGGCTCAGTTTCAATCACTTATTATAGTTGCTAAATACTTTTACTATTTTTACATCAAAAACTTACAATCTGTAAATTACTTTACTGATATCTATAGCATCCGCAAATGACGGTAACTATCAATTTAATTCCGCGAAAAAATTTATGCCGATTGTAGTCGAGTCCCACGTTGGGTACCATTACCAGACATTGGCGCCCAACGTGGGCCTCAGTTCCAATCCCATCTTATAGGCACCAAATGATTATACAATTTTCACATCCACAAGTCACAATCTGTAACAATAAAGTACGTTAAATTCCGCGAAAAAAAATTATGCACGCTTTACGTTACATAAAATCTTTAATTACGAAGTAACGTAATGAATCATAGTTGTTTTTCAAAAGTTAAGTAATTGAATTCATTAACCTTAGGTTGTATAATTTATTATCTGATGAACCTGTTTAGGTTATGTGACGTTGATTTTGGCCGATACTAATGAAGGCTAATGTAGACACAGAATTTCGTCTCGTCAAGATAATTTGTAAAAGATCTGTGTCTACGTTTTATGTAAAACTTCGGTTATTATCAATCAATCATCAATCAAATGTTTTTATTTCAAATAAGCTTTTACAAGCGTTTATGAAACGTTATTGACTCTAGTTGCACGGTTCCAAAAGGTTGATCGTATAGAGAAGAATCCGGCAAGAAACTCCATGGACACTCTTTTAAAATAAAAGATTTTACATTATTCACTTTAAACTATGGGAATATTCATTTTGTTTTAATATTGATACCATTCCATCAAGCCTGTGTGGCATCGGGTAGGAGGTGTAGTCACCAGGCAACACCCACACTTTGCTGGGATGTTTTAGTCCCATGTAATGGGGTGAGCCCATCGCAACTTGTTGCAAGTGCAGTGATAGCCTAGTGATATGACCATTGGACTGCCAACTGCCGGTCTCGAGTTCGAATCCAAGGCACGCACCTCTGACTTTTCGAAGTCATGTGCGTATTAATAATTAATTATCACGCGCTTAAACGGTGAAGGAAAACATCGTGAGGAAACCTGCATGCCTGAGAGATTTTCTTGACGGCGTGTGAAGTCAGCCAACCCGCAGTAGGCTAGCGTGACGGACTATAGCCTAATCCCTCTCGTACTGAGAGGAGACCCGTGCCCAGCAGTGGGACAATGTAATGGGTTGATGATGATCGCAACTTATTGGGTACAAAGACAAACTCTGAGCAACGTAACGTACAAGCTCGACCTGGGAATCGGACCTCTAGTGTAGCAATCACTCTTTGACGACTAGACTAATGAGGCTGTCAATTAAAATGAAATACTATTAAATAAATTAATTACCTATCGCCACTATTGTTGAGCTGCGTGTCGTAGGTTCGATTCCCACCTGTTGCAAATATTTGTGTGTTCCACATATATTTGTTTTGAGTCTGATTGTACTGATGTCCGTTGATAACATGTTTGTAGTATTGGTAGTGTTGTTGGGGTGGTCTAATAATAAATAAAACATTTATCCATGAAGAAGTTCGAACTCCAGGTCGAGCAAAGTGTTATTGGGTTTTTCTGTGAAATTCCCAGTAGCAGCTTGGAGTCTCTTTAATGGCAATAGGCTCGCCCCCCTATTACATGGGACCTAAACATACCGGCGAAATGTGGGTGTACATTAGTACACCCCTGCCTAACCCTTCGGGGAATACAGGCGTGATGGTATGTTATGTTTATGTTAATCAAAAACAAGTTCATGAACATATTTTAAAACATTAACAACTTTATTAGTTTAAATATTTTGTTAGATGCTAGATACCTACATTAGTTTGAAAACATTGCAAATGCAATTTGAGTTAGAAATAACAAAAGTTTTGCAATAAATTTTGCGGTAGGAGTGAATTATGACTTATAATTTTAAGTAACTTGACGTATTGGCTAAAGAGTTGCTCACACGATGAGCTAGATCTCGGACTGACAGCTGAGGTCAAGTGTCTTAATTAAAACATATATATATATATTTGTGCAATGTATTTTTTAGATACTTTATTATCATAAAGATAATATGTGTATCTTCGCATACACAGATCAAAATGAAATACTAACAAGACTGAAAGAAAATAATAACACCGTTATTAAAAATGTGAAAATATATTTAAAAAATAACTAAAAACATTAAAATATTTATATTATAAAATCATACTGGATAATGTAAACATTAAAGTAGTTCAAAGCTATTATTTCTTTAATAATCACACTAGCTTTTACCCGCGACTTCGTCTTCGACTCTTCCGCGTAGAATAGATTTTTCTCAATCCTGTGGGAATTTCCCAAAGTATCGTTATAAATTTTAAGCGGCGGTAGCCTAATGGTTAGGGCGTCGGACTTGCGATCATGTGGTTGCCGGTTCGAAACCCACCCATTGCGCTACCGACGTGAACCCACTCGTAACACAAGCATTAAACTTAGAACGAGGGGTTAACAAGAATACTAGTAATGTGCGACCCACATTGCTGTCGTAGTGTCCGTAGTGTCCACGTCGGTAGTGCAATGGGTGGGGTTCGAACCGGCAACTATATGATTGCAAGTCCAACGCCCTAGCCATTAGGCTACCGGCCGCTTCGAAATGTTTAATCTCAAAAAATAAAATTCATATCGCATTAAAACGACCTTTAATTCAGCCACAAACAGGTGTGAGCATATGACCTGACCTTTCTAAAAAAATAAGGTCACACGTACAAAGATTACCGTTAGAAGATGACAGGTTTTATAACATGATAGGTATTTATTGTGAAGAAATAGGTTAGACTAGAGTGGGTTTTATTAATAAAAATGTCTAACGATTAGGTGATAATGTTAAATAAAAAGAATTGTCAAGGTTTAATGGCAGTCTCTTCGTGTTAAATACTGTTTGATTGAGCTGAATAGCTCAATCTGAAAGCTATTTTTTAAGAAGGATAAGGTTTCGGAAAAGGTTTTTTATAAAAAATCCTTGAACACCTTTTTTTAAATTTCGTATTATGTCACTACGTAATACGTAATTTAAAAAAAATATATGTTAACATAAAAAAATTGAAAATGGAAATGTCTATGGTTACCAGCTGTTCGGAATAGGTGGTGCTTTAGTGGGCTCTATAAATAGTTGAAGGTCTACAGTGCCCTCAATTTTTTCCAAAGTCAAACGTAATATTGTTAGTATCCAAACATTGTGAAAACGTGAAATAAACGATGTGCAGTGGGTTATAGCTGTTACCTGACCCACCCTAGGTGGGCCGGTAGCATCTAAGTGGGTCAGGTAACAGCTATAACCTACTGTACATCGTTTATTTTACGTTTTCACAATGTTTGGATACTAATAATATTACGATGTAATTATAAATTATTAAAAGGTGAGAGGGCGAGAAGGACAACAATGAACAATGAATGAATGAAATGATGGATGAATTACTAAACACAAATATTAATGTCGTATAGGAACCAAACTCACGACTCTTCCGAATATGCAGTAAAAGAAATAATATAGCAGAATAATAAAAAAAATATAATTGTACACTCGAAAACGCTAGATGAAGATAAATTACGCAAATCTTGCACAAGCCCATTAACATTACTTAATACAAAAAATGATCCTAAAAAAAATGCTCGCCAGAAATTAATTCTTAAACTTATATAATTAAAACTCAAGTTTAATAGATTAAGAGCAGCAAAACATTTTGAGCATTTTAAGCTTAATTGTGTAGACACGAAGCTATGCGACCTCGGCGGTAGAAAGGAGTTGGTCATCTTCGGTACGGAGAACAAGGACTGGTATATATATTGAAAGTGTTACGGATGTTATATAAACAAAAAATAAATGATATTTTTTTGATCGTACCGAATGTAGTGCGATAGCCTTCAAATTCACAAATCATCTTTATTGCTTTCATATGTAGGTTGTTAAACAATAATAGTATCAATATGAAACCCTGTAATGCTGCTGCATTTTTTAGTAGAGAAAAATCTTAAAATTGTAATCAATATGTTGTTCTGCCTTACCAATTTTCCATAACTTCTATAAAGTGTTACAAGACTTAAAATATAAATGAATTCGGTAAAGTCATTCTCAAGTTATGGCGTAACCAAATAGGGATTCATTTTTATATATCTCTATAGATCACATAATTATTATTTATAAGTATTGGGCAGTGTTTTATTTTTTTGTTGATGATGAAGGAAATTATGTTACTGTTTGAGATTTGATTTGATTTGTTTGTTAGGGGAGGCGAACGTCCAGCAGTGGACTGTTATAGGATCATAATGATATGAATGTCTACTTTTTATACACATTTCATAAATCATACCACCACCTCTCATTCCCCGAAGAATTTGACAGAGAATACCTAGTAATGTACATCAACAGTTCGCTAGTATGCTTAGGTATCATGCAACAGGGAGCGAGCCTATTGCCATCAACCGGGCACATATTCAAACTTCAGGCTGCTACTGAGAATTTCATAGAAAAATCCAATAATACTGATTGATCTAGGAATCGAACTCAGGACCTCTAGCGTAGCAGTGACGCTTAGGACCACTAGACTAATGAGGCAGTCAATAAGATTTAGTCATGCTCCAGCTACCTGTAGAGACCTTGAGAAAACTTTATTCATAAAATACAATCATAATTATTTCGTTTCTTAGGATTCTTTCCTAAGAAAAATTAGACAGTTCACTCTAAGCCCCCACAATCAACAGGCGCGCTTGCATTTTAAGCCCCCGACGCGACGCAAAAACGACGGGGTGTTCTAAGTTTGGCATCGTAGCACCTGTTTTGAAAGGTGAATTAGTCAATAGAGTTTTTAGCTATGTTTGATGAAAATCGGTCGAGATATAATGCAATTTTCGGGGGTTTTTTAAATTTAGTAGTTACTAGCTTCTGCCCGCGACTTCGTCCACGTTGTAGGCAAAAAGTCCCATCTTATGTGTTAATTCAGGTAAATAAACTGTTTGCCAAGTTTCATACAAATTCGTTCAGTAGTTTTGGGGTAACTGAGTAAGAAGCATCCATCCAGACGTTCCCATTTATTGTATTACGTATAGAACAACTTATACCCTTCCTCAATAAACAGGCTATACTAAATGTTTTTTAGTTATGTATGGATCAATGTTTAATAAAAAACTCGCATGAACCCAACATCCCTGACCAATATTTCATACAATTACACCGACTCGTTCAATCACGATGCAGAGGCATCGTTTGACATGTTAATTTGAGTTCAACCTGAATCGGAACATGTTTCGCGTCAGCTGTCGAGCGGGCTCGGAGGTCGACCTTTCGCCCTCTCAGAGGTCACGTTGCCTCTTCAGTAAGTCTTCGGTTGAGGTTTTATAATAAAACTAGCTGTGCCCCGCGGTTTTACCCGCTTTGCCCCGCTCCTAAGGATAGTAGCGTGATGTTAGATAGCCTATAGCTTTCATTTTTTTTTAATTCATCAACCTCTTTAATGTAGTAGTCCCAGCAGGTTTCCTCATGATATTTTTCTTCACCGTTATACAGGAATGACAATTTAATACGCAGATGATCCCAAAAAATCAGAGATTCATGCCTTGGATTTGAACTTGGCAGTCGAATGCGGGATATTTCTTTTGGTTTTATGATTTTGTGTCATTATAACGTTAACTGATATGACTTGTAAAAATACTTATTTGGAACAAATGTTTTGGAAGATACTCATAGGAGGGAGATTGAATGACTGTCGCTTCAGGCAATACATACAATACATGGGACCTAAAAATTTTACACGGCTTTACATCAAGCTATACATTTCCAGTATAAATTGACCTTGCCTTTTTATGACTTCTTACTGCACGGAGAGATCAGATTATTCTAGATACTTAGCCTAACGTATACACCTCTGCCTAACGGTTGGGGATTCAGATACAGGCGTGATGATAATGATTAATGTTAAGGAAGCAATACAAAATAAATTGTAATGTTATTACATAGCAGGTTTAGTGAAAGGATCGAAGTTACGCTGAGCGATGATATAAGTTATTATAAGTACAACTTACTTATCTCATTTGATTTATGATCAAGTAGGTTATGTTAGAAATGAGTTAAATGACTTTTTTTTAAAAGCTTACTAGCAATGTGGGTCGCACATTACTAGTATTCTTGTTAACTCGTCGTGCTCAATTAAATGCTTGCGTTACGAGTAGGTTCACGTCGGTAGTGCAATGGGTGGGTTCCGGACGAGCTACCTAGATAAATGATCGCAAGTCCAATCTCATCAAAAGTGGTAAATTTTCAATTTTGATGAATAGAAATAAACCGTTTAATCAATTTTGATGAGTTTTGGTCTAGAGATTGGACTTTTATGAAGTAAAATGTCTCAAAATCTTCTTGGCATGTTAGAAAATCCGCGTGAAACAATTAATGGTATATTAGATAGAAAAAATATATATATATTTAAAATTTCCTTTTTTTAAATTGGGATAATGCGAGGCCTATGACGAAGCTAAAAATTATATAAAGACATACAAGTACTACACGTAAAAACACTTGACGCAATCCGGAAGCGAATGTTGATCAGCCACGTTCAAGAGCGTATGGTCTAGACGTAATATAACTACTTATTTACAATTTGAAGACAGGTATTTACTTAATACTTATCTCAGTCTAATTGCTATTAGAATGTTTACTTAACTGAAGGATTTTGCGCAATCTTCCTTTTACCGTATTCTTGAGTTATTCCAGTTTACTTTTACGCGGTTCTATGGTTGCCTAATCACATCTTCATCTATCAATAACATCATCATCATCATTAGTCTAGTGGTACTCATTTTGACTGCTAAACTTGAGATCTTGGGTTCAATTCCCAGGTCGAGCAAAGTGTTAAGTATTGGGTTTTTCTATGAAATTGCCTTGGAGTTTGGTATACCGGCGAACTTTGTACATCAGAGGTGTACTAATGTATACCCACATTTCGTCGCTATGCGTAGGTCTCATGTTAGCGAGCCTATTGCCATTAACCGGGCACAAATTCAAACATCGAGATGCTACTGAGAATTTTATAGGAAAACCAAATTACAATTTGTTCGATCTGGAAATTGAGCCCAGAACCTCGAGCGTAGCAGTCGCACATAGGACGACTAGACTAATAAGGCAGTTTCTCAAAAGTTTCAAAATCGGTTATTTAGAGCCATAAAGATCTTTTATCTGTTCGTCATGAATCGTTATGCCAATCCGTTTAAGGATAATACGTTATTTGTTAAAATACTTCTTAAATGCTATATTGAACTACTTTAAAACCCATTTTAATTACGAGATAAAATCGATTAATATTCTCGAAATTGATCGATTACATTTCGGTCTTGAATGCTGGGTTAAATCGTGACCCGTTGGTAAACGTATGCGCAGAAAGTGAACGTGGAAAATGTTTAATGGGTCAGTAATCGAATGTATGGTATTGCATGTATGATGTATGACTTGAATGAGACTTGTATGAGTCTCCAGCATCGCAGTCCTATTGGTGATCGATCTTTTATACAGGCTAATGATTATTTAATTGATGTTCCGATTAAGAATGTATTACAACTTAAGACTGTTGCAGTTCAATTAACCTTTGTTTCAATGATTTCGTTGTTACTAAATAATCATAGAGATGTCTTCGAGGAGGAGTCCCATAGGTAATATTATGTGATATTTTCTGCGATTGTGAACCGTTCTCAACTTTTAATCTAATACTAGTGAACCCGCCAGACGTTGTTGTGCCCGAACTCGATCGCGGCGCCATCTACAGGATCCAATTGAGAATCTAAACTATTCCCTAAATTCTGGGTCCAATCGTGAATCGAAATCATTCCTGTATTAGAGCAAATAATACAAAAAAAAGATTACTCAAATCGGTCTAGCCGTTTTTGAGTGTTAGCGAGACTAATGAACAAAGCAATTCATTTTTGTATATAAGAAAGGACAAGAAGCTGAAGAATAGGATAGCCTGGTGTCAAACTGAAAATCAGATTTGTAAACACATCACAAAATGGTTTCCTAACCTAACCTAACTAACCTAACTCCGTTTTCAATTCCTAAAAAGTTCTCTAACTATTAAGGGTATTGGGATTTATTTATATTAGAAATTCTCCGTATCAGCTGACAGTAGATTGATGCTCTATTCAGAACATCTCTACCCAGCTTTTTGGGAAAAACAGGCGAGATGGTATGTAAATTATTTTTACCTTTCTAGATCAACAGTAACATATATACGAATGTGTGTCTGTCAGTCTGTGTAACCACCTCATCAATGTTACCACACGCTTCACGTCGTGAAGGGAAAAAAGAAATAAGTATTGGCCGGTCAACTTGTTTTATTAAATTCAATATCATTATAATCTATAGTTCGTGACTGGCGAGTGGGTTATTAAGTTGTATTGTTTTTATTAGATTTAGACAAAAAAGGTTTGAACAAGTAGGTCAGATGTCGTACTCTTCCCTTCGCTTATTTGCACGTTTCAATTATTAAGTAATTTGTAACCTTGTCTTATAGGTATTATAATACCTTTTGGTCTGCCTTTTCTTTATGGAATAACTTGGCAAACGAGCATCGAGCATCGAGTCATCGCCGCCGATAGACATCTGCAATACCAAAGGAGTTGCAGATGCGCTGCCGAGCCTATATAAGGAAAAGGAAGGGGAAAGGAGAAAAGGAGAAGGAACGGGACTGAGGGAGGAATTGGGCCGCCGGCGCTCCATACTCACCGTACGAAACGCAGCAGTATGCATACTGCTACTTGACGTCGATATTCATGCTGGCATGTAGACATGTCAGCGAAGCACTACTACACAATATCACACTGGCCTAGTAATTGCTTCTGCAGACTTCTCAGAGATCTCTTAGGCAAGCAGGTTTCTTCAATAATTCTGAAAAATCATGATTTAATTGCTTTAATTCAGGTAGCTTGCCTGCTCGTTTGCAGAGTTATATCATAAAAAACCGTTACCGTATTTACATTATTTTTGTTACTTTGGATACATTTATATAAATTTCTTTTTCTTTGCTTCCAGGTACACTTTATGGATTAACCATTTATATGCTATGTGCATGTTCAATACCAGTAAGGTAACGTCGACAATATGGTGGTTCACAATTCTTTACTATTGTATTTATGTGCAGAAAGATGAATTCTGTTATTGTATATTTAAGTACATACACTCACGCCTTTTTTTAACAGGGGTAGGCAGAAACTATAGTCCGTCACTTGCTACTGCTCTTGAAAACCTCTTTCGCTTCTTCCACATTTAATGACAGTAATGTTTTTTTTAGTTTAGAAAATTAAAAGTAAACTAAAACAAATAAACAGTGTTCGTAATGGTACCGACTTAAAGCTAAAAGTAAGATTACCTACTCATCTTAAGACAACACCCGGATTTGTATCACCAATAACAAACACCTTATTAAGAGATGGTCACCTAATTATCATCAAAACAAGCGTTTATGACTCACAAGTGAATGCTTCAAGTCCAAAACTAAATTATAATACTTACAATTTTGTTTTGAGGTAGGTACAGTCGGCGCCACAACAATTGCTTGTTAAGCTTGTTATTATTTGAAAAATAAAAACATTTGAACTTGAAGGTTGATCGTACAGTTTCTTTTTTTTTGGTTTTCGCAAATTGTTTGTTTATAACACTTTTTACGTTCACTGCAGGTAAATTTGCAACATCAACTACTTATAACTTATTCACGACTGCGTACATATCTACTAAAACTTGCTTAAAAATAGTTTTTTATCAGAAAGTAATGTCAAATAGAGGAGTTCTGCCAAAAGTTTCTGCAAAGATAACGATTTTAAGGAAAAGTTTTAATACTCAATTGCGAATAAGTTTATGTTGATGTCGCAAATCTACTGCCATGTACCTAGATGTGTTATATAGACGAACAATTTGCAAAAAATTCGTCCAAGGTTGAATGATTAGCCTTAATCTCTTTGTTACAGTTTTATTATAAATATGGTCATCCTCCACCCAGGTATTCAAGTTTATTTGAAGATTAAAATTAATAGTCACACATAAATCCACTAATTAAGTATAGCCACTAGGTTCTTCAAAATAAGTTTGTTATATTATACTTTACGGCAGTCTCCGTGTTTTTATAAAATGGCTAAGTCCCAGTCCCTAATTTTAATATTAATGAACCATATGTAACAAGCATAGCGCTAAAAGTACTGATACAGTTTCCCAATATATTATGTGATAGCAATAAGCTGAAGCGGCGTTAACCTATTGACGTCGGACTTGCGATCGTGTGGTTGCCGGTTCCACCCACCCATTTCACTACAGACGTGAACCCAGTTGTAATACAAGCATTTGGCTTAGTACGAATACTAGTAATGTGCGACCAACCAACATAAGACGCCACGAAATGCGACATGAGGAAGCGGTTAAAAAAAAAAACTTTATTCTATGATTTCGAAGCGGTAGTGTACATGTTTTTGTCGCTGACTGTACAAATGTCAATAAATATGGGAATAACCGTGGGAGTGCTCGCTTCTAATTTTGATAGGATGAAGGTCGCATCTTCGTAAACGTATATTAATTTTAAAGGTCACCTTGTTATAATAATATTATATTTCTACATAATATAGCCTTCATACTGAAGATAAGTATTGCGATAACTTAATTATTAGTGAAAAAGTCCATCAGTTAATGTTTCAAACGAAAGGTTTATTTTAAATTAGATTGATAGACGACTTGAACATGATACAGGCGTATAAAATGCGATGGCTGAGTCATATTTTGATTTGATGCCAATGTCCTAATACGTACTATCATGCCTGTATTCACCGAACGGTTAAGCAGATGTATTTAATGGACACCCACAGTTGGCTGGTATGTTTATGTCCCATGTATTAGGGGACGAGTCTTTTGCCATTCACCGGGCCCACAGCTAAACGCCAAGCTGCTAGAAAGACTTTCACAAAAATCCCAATAACATTTTGCTCAATCTGGGAATCGAACCCGAGACCTGCAACATTGATTAGGATACTAGACTAATGAGGCAGTTAAAATGAAATTGATAGAAAAGGCTGTTGTTCAAGGTATGATATCAACATCTTCTGTTGCTTCATTATATTAGTTTTTCATTATTCCATACTGTACCCTGATTATGGGGTTCATTACGTAAACTGTGAAAATGTTCATAAGCTCGCTCGCTATCATTTTTCAGTAGTATGTAGGGTTGGCGAAGTATTTTTAGCTATTTCTTGTAATATTAAAAATAATTTAATCATTTTGTGTCACTTACCTAGGTATTGTGAGCGAGGGAGTTGTTTCTTATTAGAAAGAAAAAAAGAAAACTATTTAAGTATGTTTCTTTACGATAATGACACAAGTACCTACATAATTATACAATAGCTTGTTAAAATAAAGACATACCTAAATAAAATTTTTAGCTAATTATGTAGGTTGACTTTTTTAAATCGCATGTATAATGCGTTAAATAATTAACAAAATCTACTAAAAAAACATTTTTTCGGGATCAAATACTAAAAATGTTGTGAATCAAGTCGTGACAAAAACCATTTACCGTTTTATATCGTGTGTACCGGAACGCGTATCTCACGTTTCTCCTGAAAATAGTGCGATAAGATTATCTTGTGACGCAACATGTAAACGGGCCGTGTTGAAGATGTTTCTATATCACTTTAAAGTTGTTAGGTTTGAGCGTCTGTTTGTCACGATCACGATCTCAGTAGAACAAGTTTGTTTGTTTACTTTCATGAAAAAGTGACTAGTGTATCAGCACTAGTCACTTTTCACTTTTTCAGCACTAGTCACTTTGTCATGAAAAGTAAGAAAACAAACTTGTGATACTGAGATCGCGATCGTGACAAACAAGCGCTCACTTAGATAGGTAGTAAGTAAATACTTACTAGAATAATAATAAGTCAAGATATTGGAGATTCTATAATCACGTACATTCTAAAGGAGTTATTAAGACGAAAAGTAGCCAATGTCCGTCTCCATTTATCTCTTTTTTCCCATTTAGTATTAGTAAGTATATCAGAATGTTACATTTTACTTGCAAAATTAAAACTCAGTATATGTACCTAAAAATTTATTTAATAATATTATTTATTTAATAATTTAAAAATGTATTTATTGATAAAACACTAAAAACCTCTTAGAACTATATTAATACCATCACAAACAACAATTTTTGTTCTATTATAATTAATCAGATCATAATTTAATATTAAGATCTTTATCCCTGAATAAGTGCCCGTTTAATACTTGGCAGATCATTTCATACAAAATGTGTTTCAATTTTGAATTTATTCAAAGAGGTGAAATACAGCTTAAGACTAAGACAGAATTTCATAAACAAGTTTTCAATATCAACTTAATAGGTTACAAACAAAGAAGTAGGTAATAATTAGGATTCCAACTTTGCTTGTATACTTAAGTAATCAAGTTGTAGTAAAATGTCAGCCATTCTTTCTTAGAAACTTACATATTGAATATTTTGGCAAGATTGACGACAATGAATTCCTTTTGTTACGAAGTCTGCATTTTGGAAAAATAAACAACCCACAGTCAACTCAATAATCATTATGATTGCTCAAAAAAAGCACAAAGTAAAGGCCATTAGCTTTCTAGATGGTGCAGTATTCTGGGTTAATACTCTGCCGCTAACGAACAAAGAGAAGAATTGCTGACTGATTTCAGTTGCTAACTACAACAATAAAAATGAACGTGGGTGTTGTTTTAAATAACACTGATGTTACACTTGTAACGTAACTATTTATCCTACGCATAACATTAGCCCAGTTTTGGGAACAAAAGGATATGTGATGCAAAGATTTTGGCAGATACTTTGTTTTGAATTGTGCGAGTTGGTTGTAGAGGCGAGGCGAAATTTAAAAAGGCAATATACCAACAAAAAAATTTATCAAAAGTCAAAACGCTCTGAACCGAGAGGACTGGAAAGGGGCTAGGGAGACCTTTGCGCTGCAGTGGGACGATGATAGCTGAATAAAACAGTACCTATTAAGTACATATAATGTACAATTTTATTATCTCTCTCCTTCTCCCAAGTCTCGAGTTTGAGTCCTGTCTTTTTAATGGTGAAAAAATCCTATGCCAGGCAGTGGGATAATAAAAAAATTTAATGATTACGTTTTTGGGATAGTGTGCCTTTTTGCAAGGATGGCATTTCATTACGTCATAGCATCAGCATCTATTTATAACGTATGATGACAAACGTCATCACTTGAGAACTATTTGACAGATTTTGTTATTTTGCAACGCAGGGGTCGCTATTGAAATTACAAAAGAAAAATAATATGTACATTGCATCTATGCAGTGAAAATAATTAGTTTTTGAAGATAAACTCGTAGTCTGCTTCATTATTGACCGCGACTGTTACGCCAGAGGTCGATTCCCAGTTTGGACAAAATCTGTTGCCCGGTTTACGGCAATAGGCTCGCCACCTATATAGGACCTAAACATACCAGAGAACTGTATGTAGATGAGTACACCTCTGCCTAATCCTTCGGGAATACAGGCACGATGGTATAACCTTGTAGACCAATACAGCTATTTACAGGCTGTTTGATAAAAGACCTTGATGCAAGCAACAGGTGCTATTAGACTACCAGATAGGATCTTCATAATAACACACTAAGAACAAATTTAATAATAATACTAATCAACGTCCAATGAAATATCGCAAGCGATTCTTCCATTAACGATATTTCGAAACTGCGAGTACAATAAGTCAACAACATATGGATCTATCTTCTTCACATTGTAGTACAGACAAAAGGATTTCTCGTTGACCTACTTAGCCTCCTAAAATATCTAGACTGTTACAAAAGTATGGCTAATCGGAATTATGTATGTATTGCTTTGAAAAATGTGTGTTGACATAACTTTTTCGTGTGTGACATTTGGTTTTTAGTTTATGGAAACGACCTTGGCGAATTCAAGGTGTTTTTATGATCAATTCGTCTTTACAGTTATGGTGTGGCGCTTAGGATATTTTAACGTTGATTTAGAATAAAAAAGACGTAGATAAATTATGATTTAAAACGACCTTAATTTATACATTTTCTATATACCGGATGTATATTTAGTCATCTGCATCCGTTAAAGGGGTGATTTTACCCGTCATGCTGACCAAATTTCCTTATTAAACCCATTACAGATACGTCAAAAAAAATGACTTTCCATACATGCCTAAATGTAGTCTGTTTACTTTTTTATAGGAAGATGTATTTATTTTTCACAAATCCCTCTCGATCTTAGAGGAGACCCGTGCCCAGCAGTGGGACAATGTAATGATGAGTTGATGATGATGATTTGATTTTAAAATCAACAAGTAACGATTACTGAAGGTTTCATTTCGATTTGTCGCATATTTTCAATGACATACTGTAAGCCTAGGCAAGTAAGGTTCTTAGTCGGTACGAGTCCAACATACTTTGCTTCCTCCCCAAGGTGGCAAACGATCTTCGAAGATTTTCCCAAAAATACGATTATGTTCAATATTTTAAATTAGCTGTACATAGCACAATCTAAGTAAGTATCTAACATGAAATCCTTAAACTGTTATCGTTAATTCAATCGACTAATTATCAGAAACCATTAGTCAATTAACGCAAATTACCGTAACTTCACGGTTGCAATCCTTTTCAGGACAAACAGCAGTACACCTGTATAATTATATACCACATAGTTGAGTTCTAATTCTGACAACATTGTAAGTTGGTTATTTGGCCTTAGCAAATGCTAGTTGAAGCCCCTTTGGTGCCCAATGATCATTCTTTCTTCTTTCTGATGCCTTTTTTGCAAGAATAACTTGTTCGCATTAGGAGGCCTATCCAGATTTATATTCTATAACACATTATTATTACCCGGATTGTTAAGGAAATGGTTTTGATTTGAATAACCCCCTAGAACCCGTCGTCTCAGTAGATAAGCTGACTTAATCGTCCGTTGTGTCAAATCGTAAGCCACAGGTTCGAATTCTTCTATAAAAAATGAAAACGTACTCTGCATGCATTGTCATTAGCCCCGACCTTTTTTTTTTGCTAAATCATTAACTTCTCATATAAGTGAACTGTAATGTTCATTTGAGAATAAAGATATTTTAAACTAAATCATTTAGGAAAATTTTATGCGTAAGTGCATAATATAATAAAAAATAATAAGTATAAATTGCTGAGCTTTTAAAGAAAGCTGAACACTCAACCACTATGTGTATTATGTCTTGACGTGACTTGTTATACTATTAGTATCTTCATCCCACTTGTGAATGGGGGCTCGTCGAGATAACCCTGTTATGTATCTCTATCTACTAAGCACATAGTCCGTGACGTGATCTCTAAGTAGATAAACAGCTGTGTTGAAATGTGTGATAGTTAAACAGTTAGTCTATATTCCCAGAAGTTATTTAATAACCTCTTAATTTTGAATGAATGTGAAAGTTAAATAATTAACTGCGACACATCTAAATAAAGATTGTCATTTAGCCAAATATATCTTCAAATTCTTAAAGCTCTTTCATTCAGTTTGTCGGTATGTTTAGGTTTAGGCTTTTTACTTGTGCCCACAAGTCTTTGTTTGAGATGAAAACATCTTAAAACACTTCACAATTGTAATCCGGTTCAGCATGAACCTGCCTCGGTGACGCATTGTTAAGACATACTCGTAACACAAAACTAACCATTCTTCGTCGGTATCGAAGTCGTTACGTTGTATTTGTCTCACTGCTATGCCCCGGAAAGTCCGACAACGGCAAGGCTTTTGTCACTTTCGGCAAATCCAACCTTGAATGATCATAGGAAGCTCGGTGTAAGTGATGAGCGGAAGCGATTTGATATAAATGATTTTTTAATGCTTTTTTGTTTTAAGGTGTCTAAAACCAGACAGATTGTGTCTGTCAATTTGTTTCTTGGAAGGTTAAAAATGATAAATGAAAAAATAAATATTGTCAATCAATTATATCCATAGTTTAACATTCAATGTCAAAGGAATAAACAACATAACATAAAGAAGAAAATTATAATAAAGGATTAATATTTTTATAAAAATAAATCTATGATTAAATAGTAGGTACCTACATAAAATATAATGTTAACATGGTTAAATATTTATTTTATACGAATATAGCATGGCTAACAACCATGTGATTCATCTTTTAGTTAACATTATTTAATTATGATTGGTTCTAATATCTAAAAATATTCTCGGGTTACCGTTCAAGGACTTTATACTGTTGGTTTCTAACACTTACGCGAATATTAGACATTGAAATAAAACTACTTTTTATGGATTTTGCTGCAAACTGCTGACTTCCCGACTTTAGCCTATGTATCTCATACATAGGCCAAACTAAAAGAAGCATAGGGACCCGCGTAAAAGAACACATCGCCGATGTCAAACACCGCCGTTCCGGGAAGTCAGCAGTTGTTTGCAGCAGTTGTTGTCAGCGTTTTGTGAACATACACTTGACAAGACCCGGCACTACATCAGATTTGATAAACCACAAGTCCTTGCAAAAGAAAACCGATTCCTACCTAGGATGATTCGCGAGGCTATTGAAATTAAAAAAACATCCAAATTTCAATAGAGAAGATGGCTGGGTCTTACCATCTGCTTGGAACCCCATCATAGATTCCATTAAATCCAAGCACAAGACCTAAGGATACGGTGAGCTCATTCTGCGTGACCGGCATAAATAATAATCAACAAAATGTAGGGTAGCTGTTGATAATTTTGACATTAGGACGACCAACACCTCAGTCCACCCGTGACCATGGATGCTGTAAAGGATCCGAAACGTCGGGAATTTAAAAATATCAATATAACGCGATAAAATTCGTAAAAAGTAGTTTTATTTCAACTTTATACTGTTGTTTAATAGACACATAATCAGCCTACTTATAATAATTATTATTAATAATGCCAACCCGCACTGGGCCCGCGTGGTGGATTACGGCCCGCTCTCTCTCACCAAGAGGAGGCCCGTATCCCAGCGGTGGGAACATTATAGGCTGATTATGCTAATAGACACACTCGATAATTATATTATTATATTTATTTAGATTTCTAAATAAAATCTAGAGATAAACGTAAATGACAAGGCAAGCGTAGTCATTAAACTATATTGGCTTTGATAAGTAATGAGAAACTCAATAATAAATTTATTCATGTTTATTATGGAATAAAATTTATTGCTATGTATTGCTTTAATGGTTATTCAAGTTATAAACTTTATTAATTATAGATTTAAGTATGTAGGGCCACTGCTGACGCATTACATTTGCACTGTACCAGCTTAGCGACTTAGCGCAGCGCGGCAGTCGTCTCCCCTCAGCCAATCAGTTAGGTCGTTAGTAGTAATGTAGTTAAGTATATGTATTAAATCTGGTACCAGTAAAGTATTATATATAATGTGACGACCTTCATTCAACAACCACCTCAACACAAACCCCTACAAGTATGTCTAAAAAATTGATTTACTCATATTAAGCAAATATCATTTAATCTTTGGCTTAGGTCATACACCGAGGCCAAGCGGGGCTAGTGATCACATTCAACAAGACTCCAGCACCTTAGACCCTGAACAATTGGTTTTCTATCATCATCATCATAAGCCTGTCCTAGTCCACTGGATGTAGGCCTCCCCTAGTGTGCGCCACCCTGTCTTCCGCTTTTCGCATTCAGCTTCTGCCAGCCACCTTTCGCATATTATCACACTATCTTGTCGGAGGCCATTTACCGTGGTCTCCACTGGAGAACACGTCTACCCCAGCGGTTGTCGGTTCTTCTACGGATATGGCCAGCCAGCTAGTCCGGTGCCTTATGTCTGTCCTTCAGAGAGACTTTTCTAAAGGTTTTTGTATAGTGTCTGCTAATTGTTCCACGACAATTTTAAGAAAATCCTTTTGACCTATTTTCAAAATTAATGGAACGCTTTCCGCTCATGACTTGCACTTACGATGTAATAACATTATACTGAAGAAACTGGTTTAACATGAAAGCGATCTCAAACTTTCGCTCAAATACTGACGAGTAAATGCCTATAAATATTTGGATACTACTTAATTTATACATTACATTAAAGATATATTAATGAAAGCTCAAAGCAGCTTATTAAAATAATTAAGAAGTTATTTGATATTATGAAAATTGAGGAAAGCTTCTGATATTAATATAAAAGTGAACAGCTTTTTTAAATTTATCTGTATAATCTGTCTGATTATCGAATGGGGTTGGGCAAAAAATAGCGACAACATTTCTGCTTTCTGACTAGATTTCCGTATTTGTTAGGCTTACAGTTGTGTGGTGTCTTTGTGATATTTGATAACTTATAATAGTTCTTCAATAGGAAAAAACCCTATATTTGGAAAACCGTTTAACTCCGTATCAAGACAACTGGGCATTAATATATTATTATTATATTTACAATTTAATATGATAATATATTTATTCCAAAGATATGACAGTCATAAAAATACAATATAAATCTTATAAATTATAACATATCATCACGCCTGTATTCCCCGAAGGGTAAGAGATGCAGAGGTGTACTTAATGTACACCCACAGTTTGCCGGTAGGTCCCATGTAGTGGGGGGGCGAGCCATTCATCGGGCACAAATCCAGACTCCGAGCAGCTACTGAGATTTTCTTAGAAAACCCCAATAAAACTTTGCTCTACCTGGGAATTGGACCCAGAAACTTACGTGTATCAGTCGCGCTTAGGACACTAGACTAACGAGGCAGTTAATAATAAGAAATAAATAATGACTATTTACGTATTTAATAAAATTAAGAGATTGTAAAATGTAACAAAATGGAAAATGTCATGGACTAGGTATGACTCAGTTTTCCTAATTAAGTTTGAGCCGATTGAGTTAAGTCCTGCTTTTGTTTCGACGACAGGTGTTCACGTTTCATAACCAAGTTTAAGCTTGTTTGGTATGATGTGTAGCCGTACGTAGGTACAAGATTGGGGCTGAATAACAGGGTACAGGAAGCATGGACTTGTCCAAAATCTTGTACATAATGTTAAAGGTGTTACCGCGCTTAGTATGTAGATGTAATACTTAAGACGTCTTTTGTTTAGGGGATAAGTACAGCATTTAAATGGGCTGATGTTTTGTTAATAAGAACAGGTTATTAAGTTTTGAGTATAGGGTTCAAATTTAGTTTTTTTAACTACCTCATTGATGATTGTCTTAAGTCTTAAGCGCGACTGCTACGCTAAAGGTCCTGGGTTCAATTTCCGGGTCGAGCAAAGTGTTATTGGGTTTTTTATGAAATGCTCAGTAACAGCTCGGAGTTTGGGTTTTGTGCCCGGTTAGTAGCAATTAACTCGCCTTCAATTACATAGAACATGTGGGTGCACATTTAGTACACCTCTGCTTAAAGGTGGCATCGTACTTTTGAAAAGTAAGATTCATTCATTCGAAAGTAAGTATAACATTGACCTAATTGTATTTCTTTTTTTATCTAATTTCAATATTGCGCCACAAGTTTTCCAATTATTTTTTAAATGATAAAAATTCAAATGTACATTTTTCAGATTTCAATGCGAACGACGCGTTGCGAGTAGAATCTAAAAGAAAATTGATCTATTTTCACTTCTGTGGCCTCATGACAGTTCCGTCCATTGTTTTATTATGGTTTCCTTTCATTATTATGTCACTTTCTATTTTTATACCATCACGTCTGTATTCCCCAAAGGGTTTGGCAGACAATACAAATATTTACCCACATTTCTCTCGTATGTTTAGGTTCCATCTTAAAAGGACCCCCCTTTAACATGGAACTAGCCTATTGCCATTAACTGGGCACAAATCCAAACTCCGAGCCTCTACTGTGAATGTCATAGAAAAACCTAATACCGACCCCGCACTGTGCTCGACCCAGGAATCGAGCCCAAGACCTAGCATAGCACTCGCGCTTGACCACTAGACTAATGAGGATATTAAAGTTGGTAGCAATAAAGATAAGTTCTGAAATCAAATAACCTTTTACGAAAAATGACTCGATACAATTCGATCACAATGCCATTAAAAAGAAAATTGTCTATGGTTGTTTGATCTATGGTCGATTCTCCTGAAATGGATTTGCACTAAGTCTCCGTCGATAAATACATACGTTACAATGTAAATTATATACCTAATACTTCACAAAGATATGATTTTACTTGTGAAAGAGAATTTCCTAGTGAAAGAAAAATTCGGCCCCAGGCAGCGTTTGAACCTGCATCCCTTTGGTCTTTCTTTCACTATAAAATGTATATCTTTGTGAACATTTCGCATTATTTAATGCTAAAATATAAAAAAATAAGCAGTTATATAATACTACTTCTATTTAATTAGGTTAAAATGTATGCCAATTGTATCAGTCATACATTGATTGATTAGTCAATGATTTAACGTGTGTTATACTAGGCTTAAGTCACGAATTAGAATGTAAATGAACCACTTCTCTAATGTCATTAGACACAATAATTTAAATTATCAAATGTACAATCGAGAAATCTTTTTTTATTGACTGCATAAGAAAGTTAATATGAATTGCGAAGTATGGAGGTACATACCATCACGCCTGTATTCCCCGAAGGGTTAGGTAGAGGTGTACTTAATGTACACCCACAGGTCGCCGGTATCTTTAGGTCCCGCATAACTGGGGGCGCCCCTATTGCCATTCACCGAGCATAAATCAAGACTCTGAGGGAATTTCATAGAAAAACCTAATAACACTGCTCGACCTTTTTTTTTTCAAATCAAATCAAATCAAATGTTTTTATTTCAAATAAGCTTTTACAAGCGTTTATGAAACGTTATTGACTCTAGTTGCACGGTTCCAAAAAGTTGATCCTATGGAGAAGAATCCGGCAAGAAACTCCATGGACACTCTTTTAAAATATATTGTTTTAACATAATTTGCTGGTACATTATGCCGATAACAGGATGTGAGTGCATTGGAGGTTTATGTCATAATTAGCCTGAAGTCGGGACTAAAATTACAAGAAGTTACCTGGTAATCAAACCCAAGACCTCTAGCGTAGCAGTCGCGCTTAGGACCGCGCTTAAGCTCACTGAAACAAAGAGTTGAAAGAAAGTTGCCTCTCTCGATAAAAAGAGTAAAGTAGGATATTTTAATGAATTTTCATTGTATGGACTTACGTATAAAGAATATTAGTGAACTTATCTGTACTTTCAAGGTTCTTTCTAAATGATGACGTCTAACTGAGACTTATCGTAATTACTTTTTCATAGATTCCATTGACGTTATATACGCTCGGATACACGTCGACCTATAAAAATCCAGTTTACGTTGGCCCCTTATTCAATGGAAGGCCTATATAATACAAGATCAGCTTAAACTGGAGTTGAATAGCTTAAACTGAAGCCGTGTGTACTCATGACCATGTCATGTTTGATCAACATTATGTACGCACGGCTACAAATCAAGCTATACAAAACCATTTTACGCTGGCCTCTTATTGTAAGAGAAACCTACAATACAATGTGAGATCAGCTTAAACTGGTTGACCCGTAGCCGTATAGAAAAATATATCTAATTTATTTTAGCAATGTGTATTACATAATGACATAGGTGGCATATACTATCAATTATTTTTATAGACCTTAAACTGTCGTGCTACAGAGCATCGAGTTTTTGTTTTGATTACCCCTGAAAATATTTGATTAATCGATGTTTGTATAAATATTTTTTTTACAACAGCGATTATTTTTGCACTCGTACAGAGTGGAGACCCGTGCCCAGCAGTGGGACAATGTAATGGGTTGATGATGATGATTATTTTTGCATGTCATCATCATCAACCCATTTACTGGACATCTGTTGAGCACGGGTCTCCTCTAAAAATGAGAAGAAGAAGAAATCAGATATCTCATTCAATTTCACTTCCTTTTGTTTCCTTAGCGGTTAGACTTGCCGAAATAATGTACCGATGTACACACGGCTACACATCAAGCTATTCCAAACCAGTATAGGCATGCCTTGAATTGTGCGGAACACCTTTACAATGGGAGGTCAGTCTTAACTGGATTTTTATAGCTTGATGTGTAGCGTGTACAAATAACAACAGAGATTTACTTACAAAAAATAATAATTTGTCATATTTCTATACTTCTCAATAATTCCCTAATATAGGTACTCATATAAGCAATACAGTCTTAGCGATTGATCGTTAAGCAAGCTTCGACTCGATAAGAAGGATAATTTGATCGGTTGACTCGTTCAGATTGTCGATCGTAGGCACAAGTTACAAACATAGATCTAACTACTGTATCAAACCACAAAGCCTCGTTGGTCTAATTGGATCGTGTATTTTCTCAGAACGTATATCTGCGCCCGCGCAGGTCAAGTCCGTGTTATTATATAAAGCGGTGCCACGATACGCGCTCTAGTTTCAATGTAGTGCAAATTATGTGCAGATTTAAGTACTTATTAAAATGTGAATTTATCTTTAAGATTATGTTTTTTGTTGGGCAATGGTCTTCCCATACGGCATACATTCCCCACGTCCTCCTGTTTGTCGCTGTTTCCGGCCAACCATAAACACGTCCAGATCGTCTCGCCAATGCTTTCTCGGTCTGCCCCGGCATCGACGATTTTCCTTAAGAATCCACTCCGTGGCTATCCTGGCCCACCTTTCTGGAGGCATTCTATAGACGTGTTCCGCCCACAACCAGTTTAGCTTCGCAAATTCAAATTTTTTCCCCAGTCTGTGATACCTAAGATATTAAATGTGACAAAAATATTAGCTGACTTATTAATCTAGTGGTCCTAAGCATGACTGCTACGCTAGATGTCTTGGGCTCGATTCCCGGGTGAGCAAAGTGTTATTGAGTTTTTCTATAAACTTCTCAGTAGCAACTTGGAGTTAGGATATATGCCTGGTGAATGGCAAGTGGCTCATCTCCTATTACATGGGACTTAAATGTACCGGATCGTGAGTGTACATAAGTACACCTCTGCATAAGACTTCGGAAAATATTACATGGGTGTATTGGGTTATTATGTACACTTCTCTTCTTCTCCTCTTTTATTCGGAATCTCTATTGAGTAAGGTGCCTAAAAAAGGAACGTGACATAAGAGTTAGGACAATATCCTAAATTTAAGAGTGAAGTCACTCAGGAAGGCTCCCTCAATTTCTAAATATCTTATTGGCAGAGGTTTGTACACCTACAGTTTGTCGGTGCCTTTAGGTCCCATGTAATAAGGGGCGAGCCTATTGCCATTAATACACACTGAGAATTTCATTATATAACCCAATAACACTTTCCTTAGTGCAGTAGGAGTGTCGGGCGTCCAGCAGCAAGATGGGTTGACGACATAACTTACGTCGTTGGGCGTACTTGGATGAGATTGGCACGGGACCGTGGTGGATACCACAAACTTGGGGAGGCCTATACTCAGCAGTGGGTGAAATCAGGCTGTGGATGATGAGGGATGATGAACACTTTCCTTGATCCGGGAATCGAACATCCTCACGCTCAATTCAAAGGGCTTGTAAGATCACAAGGGTGGTCGTTATGATCACTAGACCATTGAAGCAATCACATAATACTGTAATTTTTATCCAAGATTTGAGCCATAAAAATCACTCAACAAATCGTTAATATGTTGTTTCATATATTATCAGAATGTCGCAACACTTGCTTAACCCACTTGTTCACATACGCTTACGTCTGAAACTTGTCGATAGCTTTGAGCTTACAATCTCCTAGGGGTATGAATCACTGGTTTAACCGATTAGTTATTGGTTAAGCAGAGGTAATGGTAGCGTTTGGAAATCCAGTTTACAATGGGTGCAAGCAGGTTAAGGATATATTGAAACTATTTTAAGGAGACTTGAGATAAAAAACACAAGTACCTATAACATTTCCTGCAGCTAGTTAATTTTTTTACTATAACTTCATCATCATCGTCATAGGAGTGGTGATTACAAAATGTAAGATGCTGAAGATGGATATTTGGAAAAGCCATTGTATTTCATAATATAATGCATGAATACTGTCCTAAAAAAATAAAACCAGGATCACAGTTACTCCTTCTACCATCAGATGCCCGTAAAAATCGGTGTAGGTTTTTCGGAGTTTGGCTTTAACAAATAGACGGACATAGACAATTTTTTTTTTGTTATAATTAGGTACTGTGCATTCAGTGAAAAGCTGTGTTGTTTTTGACATTACAAAGAGACACTTCAATTTTATTTATTTGATGATGGTAAAAAGACTTGATTTCTTCCAAATTTGGTTAAACATTTATTCACGTTCATGGTTTTGACCAATCTTTGACGTTGATTTTGCCCTTATTAACACCGTTCAAAAGAAAATGAAACCAGCATTCCTTTGCACACTTCATTTCACTTAACCTCCAATAAGACGAAAGTACGCCAAGCCTGCGCGCCAAGCTCTTGGCTTTCGTCGACAACTTACAAGCCTTGACACAAGTTGCTGAACAACTTACACTTTTGGCACAATAGGCATATATTGAGCTTTAGGTATGTGTTGAATTATTGCACAATACACGGGTTAACGTCCTGCGAGAGAGACCTCGAAAATTTAATTTTACTTAAAAGCATTCCGAATTGTTGCTGACTGAATTTTTGAGCTTTTATTGAATAACTTGCTCAACTGTGTCTCTTGTGTTCGTCAGCGCGACTGCTACGCTACAAGTCCTGGTGATCGATTCTCGGGTCGAGCAGTGTTGGCTTTTCTATTAAATTTTCAGTAGCAGCTAGGATTTTGGTTATGATAGTATCGAAAACGTATCAAAAGCATGATATATCTATATTTATATTATAAAGCGGAAGAGTTTGTTTGTTTGTTTGCTTGAACGCGCTAATCTCAGGAACTACGGGTCCGATTTGAAAAATTCTTTCAGTGATAGATAGCCCATTTATCGAGGAATATATATATAGGTTATATATCATCAAGCTAAGACCAATAGGAGCGGAGCATAGATGAAAAATGTTGCAAAAACGGGAAGAATTTTAATGCAGAAAAGCCGAGAAAACACGAGGGCGAAGCCGTGGGCGCAAAGCTAGTATTAAAATATAAATAGCATCAAGCTTCGATTTTATACTAGGACCTAACTAAAACTGCATCAACCGAGAAGTGGCTAGCCCGATTAAAAATAAAATATAATGCACAACACATTTTCTTTAAGACCAAATTAGTTCAGTTCTGGTTGAATGCACACACATTTTTGTAACCTAAGACAGGTAAAAAATATATTAGGTAGTCATTCAAATAGCAACGTGATAGTTTATTTATTGTGAACTTGTAATTTGTAATTGATACATACCATCACGCCTGTATTCCCGAAGGGTTAGGCAGAGGTGTACTAATGCATCTACACCCACATTTCGCCGGTATGTTTAGGTCCCATGTAAGATAACTGGGAACAGGATACTCTACATTACATCATCTATTGCACCCGACTCTGCTCGAAGATGGGTGATATATATGTAACTCAATTGTTTCTTTTAAAATAAAAGTGTCAACGTATTTCACTGGCACATACTTAGTTAAATTTAAACCTCAAGAGAGAACTTCTTGACTTCCATATTACAAGTTGTTACTTAGTTTGGAAGTCAGGGGTGCCTATTCAGTGTTAGTATTTATTTGTGCCAATAATCATTCTTTTTTATATTTTGTTTTAGGATTCCGTAGCCAAATGGCAAGAAACGGAACCCCATAGATTCGTCATGTCTGTCTGTCTGTCCGATGGTGTCTCAGACACTTTTTTCCAAAACTATAAAAACTACTGAGGTTTCTAATATCATTTTTTTCTAAACTGAATAGTTTGCGCGATAGCCACTTTCAAAGTGGTAAAATGTGTCCCCCCTCCTGGAACTTCTAAAATAAGAGAATGATAAAACTAAAAAATATATATGATGTACAGTCAGCAATGAAAGTTGCTGAACACGATGAAATCTTCAAAACGCTTAAACATATTTATTATCCAAAACTTACTGACACGAGATGTGGTAAGTAGTACGTGTTTCTGCATACTGGATCATCATTTTTTTCCTAAGTGAATCTATTGAAAAGTATTGGTGCTGTGTTGTTTTCAAAACGTGGCAGTGTTCAGCAACTTTCGTTGCTGACCGTACATTACCATGTAACCTTCCACCGAAAATTAGTTTGAACGAGATCTAGTTAATAGTTTATTTTTAATGCGTCATAAATCGTAATGGTACGAAACCCTCCGTGCGCGAGTCCGACTCGCACTTGGTCGGTTTTTTTTTCTTGTGTTATAAGAGAACACTCATCCATTCATCACAAGCAATAGTTGTTGCGGAACTCTAACAACAACAAGATGTGATCTAATTAGGTAATATTATTCAGGTGTAAATATTAAGTAATTTTAATTCATATTAAATTAAGGTTGAAATCGTGAGTCAGAAACCTAATACTTTGCTCCGCGAAGTAAATCCAATTGACTGTCATTTAGCCGCTAGAATGAATACAGTATAATATAAAATAGATATTGTAGAATGAACATAAAAAGATAATGCCAGTAAATACACTTGAAACCATTTCGAAAATTATAAAGTTTACATAATAATTATTCGGTTCGGTATACCATCGCGCCTGTATTTCCGAGGCTAGGCGGAGGTGTGCTGATGTACATTCTATGTTTTACGTGATCATTTCGGTTAGGGTCGACTTGTCGCGTGGCAGGCTTATTCTTAGGCTAAATAATTAGCATTGGCATTAATTATGGCAATTCTGCGAGTCTTCTGGGCACATTAGATAAAATATGGTTGGATTACGCATGTGGAGGATTTCTTCAATGCTTGGATGTGACAATACGTGTTTAATAACATTTAAATTTGACCTATAGACTGCCTCATTGGTCTAAGCGCGACTGCTACGCTAGAGTCCTGGGTTCGATCCCCAGGTCGAGCAAAGTGTTATTGGGTTCTATGAAATTCTCAGTAGCAGGTCGGAGTCTCGATTTGTGCCCGGTTAATGGCAATAGGCTCGCCCCCTATTACATGGGACCTAAACATACTGGCGCAATCTGAAATCCCTAACTCTTCGGCGAATACCGGCGTGATGATACCATCACGCCGGTTAATTTAACCGGTTAATTTTACCTATTAAGTAAAATCTATAATATTAATATTTTGAGTTTGTGACTTTGTGAGGTTGGAATCTCTGGATCTTCTAAACCGATTTTGAAAATTATTTCACCAATAGAAAGCTCCATTATTCCTGAGTGACAGGAAAGCTAAAGATAAAAATAATGTCAGGAAATGTAATAGTCAAAAGTGGGAGTTCTGTGTCTTTATTTAGTGATAAATTTTAATGACCAAATCAAACGGTCGCCGCCCTCATTGGAGTTATTGTTTTATTACAATCAGATATCAATAGATCTGGTTACATACAGATGTTGACCTTGCTACTGTTAGGCGGTGCTTACATTCGGTAATTGTTAAGTTTAATATTACTTATAATTAAAATAATATGTTTTTGATTTCGATCTCAGGTTTTTGAAGACTTATCTTAATTTACTGGTTTCTTACAAGATAATGTAAGATATAAAAAACATGGCATTAATTATTACGAAACGATAAAATCTGTAAAAATAGTTATATACATATTAGCGTATGTCTTTGTGAAAAATTAAAGTATTTATGTTTGTGTATAATGTAATTGTTCGAGCAAAAAAATTTTTTGTTCGCTCGTAGGATAAAATTCTTAAATACAGCATCTCGTGAAAGGTGAGAAAATATTTCAATATCTGATCTCTTTGGATCTGACTGGTTGGCGATCACCTTTACGTTGAAGTCTGTGAAGTTAAGCAACTTTGTGTGTTTTGACTTTTGTGGAAGAGAGTCAATTTATCCGGCAGTCTGCAATCCATAGGGTCTTGTATTGGAGTTGCTAATTTCCTCGTTTGCCAACGTGCTTAAACCATTAAGAAAATATTTCAAAATTAATTTCAGTGTATTTTTTTTTTTATGGGATAACTCGGCAAGCGACCTGAGTGTAAGTAGTCGCCTCCGCCCATGGACATCTGCAATACCATTTTAAGGAAAGGAAGGGGGACAGGAAAAAAGGAGAAGGATAGGGACTGAGGGAGGAATTGGGCCTCCACACTCACCGTACGAAATGCAACAGGATGCATACTGCTACTTCACGTCGATATTCTGTGCCAGGGTAGTAGTTTCCCGGTCGTGCCGACGGATGCTGGTTTAAATAGACATGCCTTACAATCACTACTACTACTACAATTTCCATGGTAATGCAACGATAATAGTCATGTAAACGAATCTTAACAACAAACCATTGTTATACAGTATTGTATCTAGTGGAGTAATAACAAAGATTTCGTCGTGACCGCAGCCCACCAAGCTTGAAGGTCACCGATAGAAATATTTGTGAAAATAATCATATTGAAACACTTTACGACAGAGAAAACACCGCATTGAGTAAAATTTTTACGCATTTTAAAATTAATTTTAATAATATTATAGCCAACTGCTGTTTATTTGTTTGAACTTGGAACGTATAAACGGATTTGAAAAAAAAATGTATATGATAGCCATACCCATGAGGAAGGCTATATGCTATCTAGCATCACGTTACGAAGCTTAGGAGTTATGAGAATAAAATGGGCGAAACCACGGGGCAAAGTATAACTAATAAATTGATAAATCCCGTGATATAAAAATAATGGACTGCCTCGTTAGTCTAGTGGTCCCAATCGCGACTGCTACGCTAGAGGTCTTGGGTTCGATCCCCAGGGCGAGCAAAGTGTTATTGGGTTTTTCTATGAAATTCTCAGTAACAGCTCGGAGTCTGGATTTGTGCCCGGTGAATGGCAATAGGCTCGCCCCCAATTACATGGGACCTAAACATACCGGCGCACTCTGGGTGTACATTAAGTGCACCGCCTAACCCTTCGGGGAGTACAGGCGTGATGGTATATAAAAATAATGTAAAAACAGTTTGAAATATTACTAATCGTTTGCAATGAACAAATACACAAGGTCACTTATTTGATATATTTTTATGTCCTGTAGTTGACACGATTGGCCTGTTTAAAAACTATATTATACTTCTTTCAGACGTTTTGATATGTTTTTTCAATCGTGTTTCCTTAAAATATCAGTCACGGTTCCGCGTTTTATCGAATAGAACCAATATTATTAGTTTCTGTTTGAATTTGTGTGTCGTGTTTTAAAATAATTTAATTATGCATAGACTATTTTAAATTTAGAGTTTAAATTAGCTTTGACCACGGTTTCACTCCTGTGGAGGAATAGAGATAATGTAATAACAAACCAGCAGTGATGATCTCTTACTACCATGGGTCTGCATACAATAGAGAGGTCAAGCTATATCTTAGGACACCCATCAATATTTCCAATCAATATTTTAGTTAGACAGACCCAATTGCTATTACAATTAAATCTAAACCCTGTTCTACTACTGAGAAATTTCAAAAACAAAATGAAACGAAAAAACTGCGTAATTTGGAAATTGATTTCTGCTTTCATTGAGTTACAAACTGTACAATCTTAATAGTCACACATTTAAAATTATCCAGATTAGAGAGCTTATAAGGGCATTAACCTTTTCACACCAAGGCAAAATAATTAACTAAAGTACGCATAATTACACGGCGCACACGCATAATAATAAATGATAACATTAACCTTACTTACTGGGCTTGTATTAACTGTATTAAGGCGACAGCTTAGTCCACACGTGTTCACATGGTCTTAATAGGGCCATGCGGATAGGGCCGTGTACCACCTCTCACTTTAAATACAGGTTGTATCGATTTTCATAAGGTATTGAAAGTTCAAAGTCCGTCAGTACAGACGGTAGACGGTGGTAGACGTAGACCTAGGGGTCTGTCTAGTCTAGACTCTATGACTGTAATATCATAGAGTACAAGAATAACTTCAGTCTTTGAAACTTTTAGATTTCTTAGAAGAGAAAGAAAATCACATTTATTGAGACAAGGTCCGAACAAAAATTAACAATGAACATAAAAAACAAAGATCACTAGGATGTGATGAAACGTCTTTTTTTAAACAACTTAGTCTTAAAAGAAAAGTTTTTTTTTATTGAATATACTGAATTCATTAGCCAGCGAGACCACTGCTTTTGATGTCTTAAGATGTATTTATCCCTAGAGATGGAGTCTCAAAGCCTGAGATTGCATTTTTTTCTCGGTACGAAAATACTTATATGTTTTCTTTAAGATTTTTATAGCCAAGCTTCCTATCATTAGGAATTATGGCGATGATATTCATTATATAATACTTTTCATTGCATTTAAACGCACATTTCGCAATGTGCATTATTTTAGATTACAGATTTGATAATAAATTTGAAATTTGATATCATTGTGATATAACTAATCAAGGTCCCCAAAAAAGTATTTCTCGAATAAGACCTAATCTTCAATCATCCTAGGTGGTAACTTAAATGCAGTATTAACAGTATTACTTTATGTATGCATGCAAAACCTGGTATTTGATGGCAATGGATTATTTAAAAAATGTAAAGGTAATACTGCCTCATTAGTTTAGTGGTCCCAACCGCGACTGCTACGCTAGAGGTCCTGTGTTCGATTTCCTGTTCGAGCAAAGTGTGTCTGGGTTTTCTATGAAATAGGTACTCAGTAGCAGCTCGGAGTTTGGGTTTGTGCCCGGTAAATGGCAATAGGCTCGCCCCCTATTACATGGGACCTAAACATACGGGCGAACTGTGGGTGTACACTTCTGCCTAACCCTTCGGGGAATACAGGGGTAATGGTATGTATGATACGAATAGATAGTAGATTTGCAGTGATTTTCAGTGAGTGCCTAGTAGAAAAGTCAGAGGTTCGTGCCTTGGATTCGAACTCTAAGCCTATTAAGTAGCAATCCAGCGGTCATAGGTCTCGAGATCGAATCTAAAGCACTGCTGAATTTTCGTAAATATGTTATACGCATATGATTAATAATTTGAAACGGCGGTAGCCTAATGGCTAGGGCGTCGGACTTGCGATCATGTGGTTGCCGGTTCGAACCCCACCCATTGCACTACCGACGTGAACCCCCTCGTAACACAAGCATTTTAGCTTAGCACGAGGGGTTAACAAGAATACTAGTAATGTGTGATCCACATTGCTAGTAAGCTTTTTTTTTTTTAAAAAAAATAAATAAAAAATAATTAAGTAACATAGGAAACCTACATGCCTGAGAGATTTTCTCGATGGCGCCGCGTGTGAAGTCTGTTCACCTGTAGTAACCTAACGTGGTGGACTATAGCTACAATTAGTCCTCTCTCTCTGAGACCGTACCCGGTAGTGGGATAGTAAATGGGTTGATTATGTTTCATCAGAGGGAGGAGGAGTCCTGCAACTCTTAAATTCTGATAATAACTTCATAAAACGTTTTTAAAAGGTAATTAAGGAACAATCCCTTTAAAAATTGGAGGATATCGGAGGCCCAAACACTTTTAAAAGGCCAGAAACGCATTTACTCCTCTGGCATTGCAGGTATCCATGGGCGGCAGTAATTGCTGACCATCAGGCTATCCGTCTGCTTGTTTGTCCCCTATCCCAAAACAATAATACACACAGAAGGATAAAGAGGTGGTCTATAATTTGTTTTTCTTACACAAAAACGACTGCCTCGTTGGTCTAGTGGTCTCAATCGCGACTGCTACGCTAGAGATCTTGGGTTCGATCCCCAGGTCGAGCAAAGTGTTATTGGGTTTTTCTATGAAATTCTCAGTAGCAGCTCGGAGTCTGGATTTGTGCCCGGTGAATGGCAATATGCTCGCCCCCTATTACATGGGACCTAAAACATACCGGCGAACTGTGGGTGTACATTAAATACACCTCTGCCTAACCCTTCGGGGAATACAGGCGTGATGGTATGTTATGTTATGTTGTTACACAATTATGAATCAAATTATCCAGCTTAGTCTTCTCTCTTTAAGAGAAAACGTTTCTGTAGATAAATAATGACAGCTATATATTTTCTCTCAAATTGCACAGTATAACACGATGCTTTTACGCGTTGCAACACTTGCAACATGATTATTTGATTGTGTGTTTTACCCGCAGTGGTTTATAATCCAATTTTGAAAAGCACTTATCACTGTAGTTTCTCGCTAGTTCTTCTCTATAGGACGTTCCCCTGTGATGGTAAGCGGCAACCATAGCCTAAAGACACCGTAGTATCACTAGCGCGTTATCAAAATGAAATCTTTGTTGTAAAAATCTCATTATTTTGTCCAGTAATTTCACTGGCTATGTTGCTCTTTAAACTGGAATACAATACTGTTAGCTCATTATTGCGTATCGACATAATACTTGGCAATGTGTGGTGCTACCTCAGACAACGTGCTACTAGACTGCTACTTTTAGAATTCGAATAGGGTAATAAATTTTGACATCCCTGAATTTTGGAATTCATGCCGCAATGAGAAAAACTTACTATAATTTGATTTAAATCAAAGAAAGAAAATGTTCACAAAGATATGACTTTTCTAATTAAAGAAAATTTCTTAGTGAACGAAAAATTCGATCTCAGGCAGGGTTTGAACCTGCGTCTCTCTGGTTAAGTACACCAGACGCTTTGCCAACTAAGCTAGCGAGACAACTGCCTGTGATGTCGAATTTCTCTTCCACATTTTACGTCTTCAGGCGACGTCAGCACCATTATTTGAACCATTTCTTTCACTAAGAAATTTTCTTTAATTAGAAAATTGATATCTTTGTGAACATTTCGCAATATTTAATGCTAAAAACTAATAAAAAATAAGAAAGAAAGAAAATATCAAAATTGAACTCCCGTACGTGAATAATCTATCACAAATTTGTTCGATATCTCATATCCTCCATAAGCCGTTGTAGTGGATAAGGCAGATTATTAGCCTTAGAATCCAAGCGACTAGATACTATTGTAATTAAATCGTGTGTAAAATTGACAAGCACGTGTGCACTGCCATCGACATTGTTATAAAAGAATATAATTAATAGCCGTGTGAGTCAAGCTTGATTGAAGGTCAGGCACCGGTTGTAGGCTTTTATCATATAAAGCACTAGATTGTCTGAGTTGAAAGCTAGACATTTCACAATGCGACAAACTTATTTGTTTGCCGTATTTAATCCTACTCTGTCTGTTTGCTGTGTTTCTTTTTCTAATATATCTATAATCTTATGCTGATAAAAAGTCTCCCCACCCCACCATTTCTCATCACTGATGATGTTAGTCTGTCCGAAGAGAGTCAACATGTCCCCGTCAAAGATTTCTTGATTGTCCTCGGGATCGACGTCTTTCTTCAGGCCATTGGGTTAGATAAAGCGCTATTGCATAACCAACCCAACAATTTTCTTTATTCTATTAAAAATTTAAACCAGTTAAGTAAAGAAACCAGTTTAATATTTCAAAGACATACGAATATTCTTTACCTGCTCAGATATTGAGTAAAGATAAAATAAATAACATTCCATACTGTTTGTTTCTTTCAATATACTGTCATTTAGTATTAATACCATAACTGTAAAGTATAGTATGTTTAACATATAAAACATACAGCGTATGTTTCGTACAAAAACAATTTATTATACTTATTTAAGTATTCGCAAGTTAACCAACTGGTATTTCTACGCTTAGATGCTCTAAAACAAGCTCGATCTTAAGTAACTGTTGTTATGTCACATAAACTAACTGAATTATTAGTTCCAATGACCGACTACCAACCGTCCAGTATTGTTCAAACGCATCGCACTTTCTTTGTGTTCATAGATTAAAGATTTCATAATGCATTGTTGCAGATGGCACTTTCCTTTTCAGTGCCACTCATAACGCGTTACGTGCGTAATTTATAATAGTACTTTCTCTTGTTACTTGTTGTTCTGATAACTCTGAGGGAAACAATCTAATTAATAAATATTTTTCTAATATAAATATATATATATATATAGATACAAAATATTGCATATTTATACCATAAGTCATATCTTCAAATACCTTATTTCCAATTTACAGGTGGAAGGTGCACCAAGGAGTCGAAGATTGCAGGCAACATCAGCTCCAGATGGCAATAATGTAGTTGAATCTGCCCAGTCGGAAACCGTGCAACCTACATTCAGGCCTAGAAGCAGTAGGAGAAGAGAAGAAACTCCTCAAAAAGATGTTGTTCGAACTAGGACGAGAAATAGGCCCGAAGTGGTTACAACGTCAGATCAACCACAAGCTCCCAGTGCAAAAAACGAACGATTCGATTCGAGAAGAACTCGAACGCGCAATCAACCAGCTAACACTGAATCTAACAAAGACGCTTCAATAACAAGAGAGTCTGTCACCCGAACTAGGTTAAGAGGTAGCAGACGTCCTACTTCATCCACTCCGCCTACCCCAACAGCTGTAGACTTTACTTCTCCATCTATCGACGAAAGCAAACTAATAGAATTCAATTCTAATCTAGATGGTATAACGAAAATTCCTAAAGAGGATACAGCTGCAACACAGTTTAGACGCAGAAGCTCTGTGGCTCAAACTACTGAAAGTGTGGCATCGAAGAGACCGCGTGGCCGTGCCAATACTCGGACGAATGCCAGGTCATTAGATCTCACCGTGTCAGGAACGACCAACACTTTATCTATAGCCGAGACGACAGCTAGAACTTCCGCTGATTTGAGAAACTCACGAAAATTAAGATACAAAACTCAGCTTTCGGAAACCGACACAAATTTAACAGGTGAAGGACTCGTTACAGCTAACGAAGTCATAAAGTCTAGTCAGAACAAAGAGAGTGTTACTAGTCAAGCGGAAACCCAAACTGCTGCACCAACCGTTGTCGAAAGTATTGTCCAACAAAGCACAGAGCCGAACAAACCGAAGACAACAACTTTAAAAGTAACAAAGGTTGTAAGACGCCCGTTAGGAAGAGGCAAGGCGAACTTTCGGCCGACTGTGACTTTGCCCAAAAAGCATGTTTCAGATGAAATAGCTGAAGATGATAACTATCCCGCTAGCTTCAAGGCTTTAATACAAACTAAGAATGCAACGGTGAGTAGAATCAATCTGAATTACTACGAAGTGACGCTGACTTACCTTATTTAATGTAATAATAATATATAATTTATAGACATGATCACTAAAAATATTTTATTACCATCTTATTTATCTACTACACACTAAATTAAACTTACACCGTACTTTTAATAAATTTTAAGCTTTCATGGATATAACATACGTGTGTGAATTCGATAACAATTTTCAGACATCTTCGGGCTCTCCAACCAGCGAGAGTTTGTCTTTAAGGGCATCACAAAAAGTTTACAAAACCTACCCTGCATCATCACAATCAACACAAACTGGTCCTGGCACAAACAAATATTCAAGGGTAAAACATTTCTTAGGGTACTAAAAGGGGACTTAACACAATGTTCTATTTCTTGTTTCTTTTTTTCAATAAAATATACTTTTGCTGCTATATTTTCATTTTATTTTCACACTTAATAAACAAAATAAAAGTTAATTGACTTTTCATAATCTCTAATACTCATTCTTTTTTTTTAATACCTATTCTGATGATCAATAGATCATTTACATACAGTCACAAATTATTTCATTGTAGACACTTTTAATTTAATGACATATAATAATCACTAGTTTTGCAATAGTAAAATGAATTAATACTAAGTAAAAAAATTACAGTTGCGTAAGAAGCAAATAGCAGTAGAGTCCAAAAACGAAAACGATGAAGAAAAAACATCTGAAACAACCGTAACACCAGAAGTCTCAAAGCCCAGGAATTCGGAATACAAGCCACGGGGGACATACACTCCTAGGACAAGAAAATCTACCATCATTCCGTCTTCAACAGCGACTACTGCTGCAGGCCAAAGTTCCGATAAACCGGTTTTCAAATACAACAGAAAATTTAAAGCATCTACAACTGAATCCCCTAAAACTAGTACTATAAAAAGCAAAACGGTTGAACCTAATAATACGTTGAAAAAGCCTTTTGTTAGACCTCCAGTGTATTCTAGAAAAATTAAAGGCAATACCGTAAGCAGCACAGAAGCTTCATCAACAGAAAATGCTAAAAGTGAAAACTCTGCAAACATACCTCAAAGAACAGTACTGCCACGAACTTCTTACTACTCAAGATTAAGAAAAAATCTAAAAAGTGAAGTAACGTCGTCAACTGAATCCGTTAATGAAGTGTATCCTGAAACTGTGACAAAAAAAATGGAAGAAAGCGTCGACCCGCCCCTAGTCTTTGCATTACTGAACAATTCAGAAGATGGCGAATCAGTTCGAATAGACACACAACCAGAAAACAATGACAATCATAATATGTTTGTGATATCAGTCACTAGTAAAGAGTCTCTAGAAAATAACACAAGTAACGAAGTATCAAATATGGCAGATGAATCTGAAAATATGCCTGTTGTCAATGTTTCTCCAATTATTTCACCCAGATCAGAGGTTGATAAATACAAATATCATGCAAACTACAAAGATCAAAATTCAACTAATGACATTGAAAAGGAAAAACCATCCGCTGTGTTCCCTCCAGTTAGAAACTTACAAACTAGAAAATACGGACGCAGTCGAGTTAAGTCTAAAGATGGTAACTCAGATGTACCCGTGACCACTCCTAAGTCCCGAGAAAGAAGTATACGGAAATTCAGTGAATCCTTTTCCAAGACAACGGAGGCCTCAACAAATGGGGTGAGTGCTAGACACTTTTATTTTGAGTCCTATTTAGTAAAGTCCTATTTAGTTTGACTGCCTCATTAGTCTAGTGGTCCTAACCGTGACTGCTACGCTAGAGGTCCTGGGTTCGATCCCCAGGTCGAGCAAAGGGTTATTGGGTTTTTCTACGAAATTCCCAGTAGCAGCTCGGAGTCTGGATTTGTGCCCGGTTAATGGCAATAGGCTCGCCCCCTATTACATGGGACCTAAACATGTTCAAATGTTTTTCTCAAAATGTTTTTCTTATGATTATTATGAAACTTTTACAGATAACGCCTGAACCAGATAAATCTAAGAGTAGGTTCAGTTCTAAATACAGAGCTTCGTATCTTGATAAGCCATTTTACAAACCCACTGTACCTTCCATTACATCATCAACTGTAAGTAACACGATACAAAAATTAATATCTTACCAAGCTACTGTTTTTTCAAAATTACAACCCTCATAGCCAAATACTTAAACAGCATTAATAATTTCTAGTTAAACAAAGCCCCTTTATCAAATTGGCGTTAAGATACCAAAAAACTAAATATATTTAAATAATTTTCAATATAATATTCTGCACTTGATATTAATAAAATCACCATCATTTTTATCTAGAGTTATTTCTGATTATTGTTTAAATTGGTACGTACTTAACGTTTCAATAGTCAACCGAAAATATAATCAGCAGTAACTCTTCCTGATTAGAATTCACCCAAACAATCATTTTAGTAGCAATTCATATGATAAGTGTCATTTTAACGTTAATAATGAGAAATTTCTTATTGCTAAAGGCTTGGCTGAAATTCTACGTCACTGACCACCTGTTGACAAAGTCTGTAGAAGAGCCTAATTGGTTCGAAGGAGACATATACACTACCGAGTCGATGTCAAGACTGAACGACACCACGCCATATTTTCATGAATCATCCATTGAACTGGTTAATGGAATCAAATAGTTAACAAACATCATTGTCACGATCATTGCTCATTTCATTCACCCTGTTGTACCTAAATGGATTTGATTTAGTTTTAAAGAGATTGTAGATTTTAAGGGCATTTATATTTTTGGTAATATTAAGTTAATTTTCATTTTAGTAGTAATATTTTTATTAAGTCTCTTTAAAACAAAATTTTACTTACATCTAAAAGTTTCTGCGTTAAGATGTTATATAGAGCACATTTTATTAGAGCATTTAACTTGACGCAAGAACTTAACAAACTAATGTACGTACATGTAGAATAGCAATTACTAACATACTATTAATATAACTAAGACATTAAAATATTGTATACATTTTACATCTTGTTTTAATACATAACTTCATCTATTACTAACTTTCATTTAACACTAACTTCTAAACATCTTACTATTATCTTAATACCAAAATACATAAAGAGGCTTTGGTCTTTGCACGAGTTTCTACTCGAGACTTCCATTCCACCCCCATTTTATTTCCAAACTTCAATATTTCACATAGAATCATCTATTTTTCTGTTTATATGGGTGAGATTACTTCTTATTTCAGGTAGAGGGCGAAGAAATACAATTAGGGCCAGACTTGAATGCTATTTCCTTTACTCAAACACGAGGGACGTTGTCCTCGGCAGATTTGAGACTGTCCGAGAGTCTGGTGAAGCCGTCACACGTGATGAACGTTGAGGCATCACAACACTCGCCGTCAGTTACAGTATCAATATTCGATGCTTTAGCTGAAATACTTACGTCCACACCCAGACCACGAATCTCTTCAACAACCGAAGTAACGACAAAACAAAACCTTAATATTGACGTAAAACAAGTACTCGCTGGCGTGAGTAGCAACATTAATGTAAATAGTGTCCAAGGCTTATCGAGTCAGGACACATTTATGTCGACCAACGCCGATGTAAGCACCACTACTAAATCTGTACAGCCCACTGTTCAAGCCACACCAAATGTGATTAACAGTAATTTAGTCGGGGGAACTGCTACACAGTCACTAAATACAGAAGACGGAAATATAACTCCTGTGAATACACCAAAACCTCCCATTCCTACTTCCACTACTCCCGTTTCCGCAAGGAGACCATTCGCCATAAGAGTATTATACTCAGATACAGAATCACCAACAGACAAACCCACGACTGCATCCACACCAACTCAGGGATCGACTGACAGCCCGAAAATGGTATATAACACTGTGTCTGATCTTTTGTTGTCCAATAACAATTTAGTATCTTCCGAACTAACTAGCATGTTGTCAAATAACATTATCAATATTATAGAAAATATGGATGAAAACAGTAGATCGAAGTTAAAGAGTTTAGATATGGCGAAAGTTTTAAGGAGTTTGATCCCCAGAGCTTTAGATGGACTTGCGACTGTACTTGACAATGCTGATTCCATCCCGAACACAACACCCTACAGTTTGGAGGACATTAAGGATACTGCAAATATTGATATCGATGGCATAGAATCCAATAATGCCCTCCAAAGTGTAGGCACCAGCGGTAATGTAAATATCACTGTAGATAATAGAAATGTACCTGTCTCACAGAATCCTGCTAATGTAAATATCCCTGATACACTGGGTGTTATAGAGAGTACGACGTCTGTATCTAACAGCCAGGTGACGACAGCTGGTATGACTTTGACTAAAGGTGCAAGCTCTGAACAACCCAGTTCTGTAGCTGCACCTAACACGACACCAACTATAACAACGGTTCCGTCATCTGTCTCCTTAGACACAGACTCAGTAAATGTAGATAAAATAGGTGACAAATCTAGTGACTCTACTACTAACAATATTCCTATACCTTTTCTCACAAACTTCCAAAGTGGAGACTTTACTGCCAGTGATTCTGATAATCCTGTCAATACTTCAACTACACCAATTTTAAAATCCTTATCCTTAGTGTCTTCGTCAGTATCACCGCCACGTGATATTGATGATATACAGGATCCTAGTCAGATATCAAGATTACAATTGTGGGTACTATCAAAGAAAGCTAGAGTATTGAAGATGATTGAAGACATTATACGACTGCATAATGACGAGTTAGCGACAGTACCGCCATTGACTGACTTTGTGAGCCCATCGAGTAACATTAATCTGTCAGAGCGTTTAACCAACATAATGAATACTATGATTGCCTCGACTGAAACAGTGACTACTCGTGACATTGAACCTACTTCTCCCAGCACCACCCAAACCTTTGTTGTCAATCCTCTATCCACAAATATCTTTGAGACTACTACAAGTGGAAATCCTGATTCTGAAATTTCAATAACGACTCTATCGTCGGGTACAGCTGTAACTGATAATGTGCCATCTACCACTGAGGCCATCACCACATCTTCCTTGGGTTCCACTGAAGTAACCAGTGGTACAACTGGTTTGTCTTCTGTCACTACAACAGCTGTTAGCGACTCTGGTGAAACTGTCACTGAAATTACAAGTACCACTCCCACACCGACTACAGATGGCCAAAAACTTGAAGTATTAAGTCGACTTCAGGATGGTGATATTACAACCTCAACAATTGCTACCACAGAGATAATGGAAACTACAACAGAAGCAGTTAACACTGAGACAACAACACAATTGAATGTCGATACAACAACTACAATTGACATAGACACCACGACAGCTACCGATGCTTCAAACAACAACACTACACAAACAACAGTTAGTACTTTGAGCGTCGGAACACCGTCAATTCCGAAAAAAGATTACGTTATATTCGGAATATTACCAAACAATACAGTGGTACGTAAAGATCCTAACGAGGATATATTGGAAACATTAACAGAGGCGAGCCCATATATCGTTTACGGTGTACTGCCCAATAACACAGTAATACGTAAATTCCCGAACGGGACTAGAGTGCCACGAGTCATGCAAAAAATTGACATACTACCAATCAGTCCATGGAGTCTAAGAAACCCATACAGCCCCATCCATAATAATCCGGCCATTGTCAGACCGCAGCCTAACCCCATCCGAGATTCCACTAATACTGTGACATCCACAGACACATCAAATAACGGAACGGAAATTTTAACCAACGACACTGTAAATAACCAACAATCGATGGTATTGACTTTATGTTATTTAGCTTGAACGCTCCGCTTGGTGCTTTGTATCTCACTAGCAGCCGCAATATCTCTGGAGCGGTCGGTGCATGAGGGACAGTCTTCGGCTCTCTTCGTGAACTCTGCATGCCTACAACACGATAACCGCTTACAATAACATCGCAAGGCGGTAACATTTTATTTCGTAATTGCAGATTACTCCATCGGCACTTAATATTAAAAGCAGTAACGGTATAACTACCACAATTATGCCAGAAAAAAGCACTGCCTCGCATGTATTGAGTTTACGCACAACTACAATGCTACCTTCTATTGATGAGATTCTGCTTAATAGTATATCTTCGGCCGCTAAACAGGAGATGGTCATATCGGAAATGACGAGCTCTACTCGCGAACCAAGAATATTAACACTGGATATTGATCCGGAGGTATAATTATATTATTTATATAGACGTTTCCTTATCTATATATTACTCTTTTAATAATAACTACGGTCACTAATATTCACACAATAATTTATTGATCACACATTTTCATTATGCAAATGTAACACGTGGACTTGGTATAATAACGTAGTGAGTTGATTTTTTTTTATTCAGAAAGGTAAGTGGTGAAGGTTCACACAACTTGTTAACTTGCAATGAAGTAGCAACTGCTGATATACAACTTTCAAAATCTTTTGTCAAAGTTTTAACATGGATAAAAACAATTACAGACACAACAAATACGAACGGAAAAGCCAGGAGATGGTAACGAAGGTGCCGTATTTAAATTTATACCTATAGACGACGTTACGGTTCAACCGAACCAAAATTCTAACGTATTGAAACTGGCTTCAACAAAAACTCCACCGTCAACAAACCCAGTACAAACTGAGGCACAGACAATGTCAACAGTGACTGAGATGAGTACGCAGACGCCTCAGATACAAACACAGGAAACAACAATGAATGACGCAACAACAACAACTCAGAGCACCACGAGCGCTGCTCCTGAAACAACAGTCGTCTCATCTGCATTCACGAATGCCCCAGTTACTATGCCTACTATTACCAGTCAGGCAACCACAATGCCACCTACGACGACCACTACAGCTGCTCCTACGACTACAACGATGGAGTCTACAACAACTACATCAACAACCACACCAGTGCCAACAACGACAACAAGTACTACTACTGAATCAACAACCACGACAACGACTACTACAACAACTCCGGCGCCAACAACAACTATGACTACAACAACTCCGGCACCAACTACTACTACTACGACTACAACTACTCCAGCGCCGACAACTACTACAACTACAACTCAGGTGCCAACAACTACTACTACGACAACACAAGCACCTACAACAATGCAAGCAACAACAGTAGTTCAATCCACTACTCTTAGTATCCAAGAGGAATTAAAAAGATACCAAGAAGACGTGCAATTATTACAAACCTTACTGCAAGCAACCGGTCGTGATCCTAAGACTTTAAATCTAAATACAAATTCGTTGTTGTTGGGAGATTTAACTACTACTTTAAGACCAACAACTACGACTACACCAACAACTACGACTACACCCACAACAACAACTCAAGCAAATGACCCAGTAAAACTGTTGCAGGCGCTGTTTACAAATCAAAACAACCCAAAAACTGTAGCTATACCAAATATTGGTGGCAACATAGGAATAACAACTGGACAAATAACTACAACTTCACGCTCTATAGAAGATGACATAAAGCAATTCGAGGAGGATACGAAGTTATTACAGGCGTTATTACAAGCAACGGGACAAAATCCTGCCTCCCTAAACATACCCTCATTAGATAGTCTAACAACCATTAGAGTTCCTACTACTACACAAACCACTACTCTACCAACAACTACAGCTAGACCAACAACAACAACAACCATGCCAACAACAACTACTAGGCCAACAACAACTAATCCAACAACCACATCTAGACCAACAACCACACAGTCAATAGAAGATGACCTTAAACAATTCCAAGAGGACACGAAACTTTTACAGGCTCTGTTACAGGCGACTGGTCAAAATCCAAGTAATTTGAATATTCCACTAATATCAGGCGTTACTTCTAATGTGAGGATAGCTTCTAATCCTCAAACAACCTCGATAGGGTCGAATCCAACAACACCATTGAATGTTAGGCCGGTGTACACAACGACTAATGGACCAGTATTTAAGACCTTTGCTCCTAGAACTCTTACTACTACGTTACAGCCTGTCACTGATGTTGGGATTTCCACAACTTTTACGCCTTTCAACCGAGGGAGACAACCAACAACTACAATCAGGAGTGCACCAACAACACTGACTGGACGACGTGCTCCTGCTACCGGATTCACCTCAACTACAGAAATGCCAAGTTCTTCAACATTCTCCGTTGAGGAGGATTTGGCTTTCTTGAACAATTTGGTAAGTGATCTAAACACAAATTAAGATACTTCGCGGTTATATAATATGTACATAAATATAAGTAATATACCCATGTCAAATTCTATACAACGAGTCATATAGATAAATAATTTACATGTCTTGTGCCAAATTGCCAATACCACCATAGATATACATATTTCTATATACTAATTGAATTAAGGTTGTTGCGAACGTATGTCATTATTTTATAATATCTTCTTAGCTTTAAATCATCAAGTCCCTTTCAAATTGTGTAATTACTAATAGCATGGTGTTTACGCAACTGCGCCTTTCCTTTCCATGGAGCGCCTTAAAGTTACGAATAGCAATCATACAAATTATGTATGAGCTGTGAAATGGCTTAGGATCACTATGGTTTTTTAATGTGTGGTAATTTCTTTATATACTTTTTATAAATGTTTAAAAGGTAGTGTTATATTGCATAAAAATATATATTTTTAAGAAAGGCTTTGTATCTGTTTTCAGAAAACTGTCTTGAAAACAAACCCTAATAACGACGACCCTGAGGCCGCACTCGCCAATCGTATCATAGCGCTAGCTGTAGAAAGGAGCCTCAATGACATACAAACCGGCACCGACGAACCAGTTCGTACAGGAAAAAATATAGCCGTCAGTGGAAATAACTTGATACCGTCTACAAATAGACCGGTTACCACAACCACAACGCCAACAACGACAACCACATCAACAACTACAACAACAACAACACCACGACCAACAACAACAACACAACCAACCACAACACAGAGACCAACAACCACTGTTAGTGGACTATCCATCGAGGATGATATCAGACAGTTCCAAGAAGACACAAAACTTCTCCAAGCACTACTAAAAGCCACGGGACAAGATCCATCCAAACTTAATTTACCCACACTACCTAACCTAAATGTGAGTCCCAACCTACCAAACAATGTCAATGATGATTTGAAACTGCTCTCAAATCTACTAGCTTCTCCATCGCCGCTGAATGAACCTTTCGATCCGCTAACGCCGAAGCCTTCAGTTAACATTAACGTTAAGGGAACTAAACAAACTGTAACCACAGCAGCTTTGCCTTTTGGTGCAAAAGTAGCTGTTAAGGACAATCTGAAAAACGAGCAGGATGATGAAAAGCTGTTACAAACTTTGATCAAATTGCAGGGCGCACAGGAGACCACGACGCAGCGGAGTAAACTTACTATCACAGGTAAAGTTGCATTTTTTTAAATAGTAATAGGTAGTATCTGTAGTAATGCAGCGATAGCCTAGTGATATGACTATTGGACTTCCAAGTAGTCAAGCGGCGGTAGCCTAATGGCTAGGGCGTCGGACTTGCGATCACACGGTTGCCGGTTCGAACCCCACCCATTTCACTACCGACGTAAACCCACTCGTAACACAAGCGTTTTAGCTTAGCACGAGGGGTTAACAAGAATACTAGTAATGTATGAACCACATTGCTAGTAAGCATTAAAAAAAAAAAATAAGTCAAAGGTCTCGAGTTCGAATCCAAGGCCTCTCCAAGACCTCTGACTTTTCGAAGTTATGTGCGTATTAATAATTATTTATCACGCGTTTGGGAAATCGGTGACTTCTATTTGAGTGGGTCTTTTATTTTTGCCACCGACTTCCCAAACTGTTTTAGACAACATTATTTTATTATTTTTTGAAGGCGGTTTAACTTTTTTGTTAAAAGTAATTTTATTTTGTAATTTTTAGTGGAAAGTTTTGTTTAGAAGTACTTGTTAGCCAACTAAACGCACTGCTCCAATAAGACAGCGATGTTTCAGAGTAAACGATAATATCATCGATGTAGACAATTTTTAGATTTTTGTTGATATTTTCAAAACTGCTTAACCGATTTCGATAAAATTTAAACGGGACCACCTCTGAAGTATGGCCTACCAAACAAAAAAACTATAATTAAAATCGGTTCACAACTGGCGGAGATATCGCGTAACAAACATACAAAAAAAAAAACATACAGACGAATTGAGAACCTCCTCCTTTTTGAAGTCGGTTGAAAAATTGGGACATCACCAATAATTTGTTCACAATTGAGTATTAAAACTTAAAAAAAACTTATCAATTTTAGTACCCAATTTCGAATAATTTGTTATAATAGACGAACAATTAGCGACTAAAACAAAAAAAAGTTTGCGCCCAAGGCTGAAGGTTAAGCCTTAGTTATTTTATTTAGTATTCTTATTCGCAGTGTTCTTTTATTAGATGGTACACATTGACTTTTAGGATCTGTTTTAACTTAACTTACATAGATCTTGCAGTTGCAATAGTTTATTTAGAAACATTTTGATATTAATGAACACAATTAAAATGTTCCAGGACAATCATCTGACGAGGCTCTTAAGAAACTTATTCAGCAGACAAAACCGACAGGCGGCATGGTGTCTGAAGCGACGCAAGCGCCTATCTCTCTGAGCACCGAGTTCGGGAAGAGCAACGACGCGTTGCTTGCAGCTTTGCTGAAGGAGCAAGGGTTCGGTCCCACCACGGCAAGTTCTTTGGATGAACAACTCCGACTCGCTGTTAGTCTAACTTTTCTTACTTCTCCTAATACCTTGGAAAAAAAATAATTTTCTTCCAAACTCATTTTACATTTTAAAACTTAACTTTTTATTCACTGATGCAATCAACCCGTAACTTCACTTCGCTTACTGCACCATTATCTCGATATCTGTCATCTATATCTTTACATACCTTCATGCCTTATTTCAGTATATATCTATCATTCATTAGGAACTCTAGCATTAACTGTAACCTCCTAGGCTTTACTCAACCAAGTGGTAGTGACGCCAAAGACGAGAAGGACGACAACGCCGCCGCCGCCGCCTCCAGCACCGCGCAGGCCAATCTTGGACGGATTGGCCTGGCTTTGGCAGCAATGGAGAGAAACTGGTCCCGGACCAGGAGCAGCTCCGAGGCCTAATAGAAGGCCCGCTCCTGAGCCATCAGCGAGGCCTGCTCCAACAGTAGCGTCGTCATCAACGAGTAACCGAGTCAACTGGTTTGGCTCCGGTCCGTTCGTTGGCAACGCCGACGATAGACCAACAAATAGAGTGGGTTTCTCATCGTTATTACTTAGACTATGCGATTGGGGATGAGGTGTTGGTTACAGACTTTAGATTAAATATGCAGATTTATTCAACGCAATTTTCTTCTTACTTCGAAATCGTAGTATTTGTTCCTATTTAATCTAAGTCTGTCGTTGTATAGATTTGTGTATAGTTATGGAGATCTGTTGGGATGTACATAGTGAGACATGAATTAAGATAATAATTTTATGTTTTCTTAGATATTTTCTTTTGTAATTTTTGTGTTTTTCTTAGTTAAATTATTTATTAAACATTGGCTTGAATCGCTTGTATATAAACATTGTGCCGTTACGCAGCGCGTTTTTTGTATAATAAATTGTTTTTAATATAAATGTTTGTGTTTGTATATTTTGTAATTATTTTATTTAATTAATCGATTTCCACTTATTGTTGTATATAACAAAATCTTAGTCCAACTGACTAGACTTTATTAAAAAAATTAAGTCATATTTTTTTATTATTATAATTTTTACATTAAAGTCTAGTTCAGTTATCACTTTATCCCTTGGTGTCATCGTCACTTAACATTCCGCACTCCATGAAATATTTCCAAGGGACTTGCTAACATTCACAGTGACAATATTGTTACTTAATCAACCTATGTAGATAATACCTTTGTAGTAATAATGTTAATAAACCTACCTGTATAACGTGTAGATATTTTTTATTAATAAAAAGTGTAACATAAAAATAAAGTGTTTGTGAAGTGTAACATTTTCTTTTGGTGAGTAAATCAAAGATTGGCTTTGAATGTAACGAAATTGATATTTTCTAAAATGCAATAATTCTGCTGTATGCTTGCCTATTAAAATTACTGATGATTTTATTAATACTTGACTTAGAATTTTTGTACAGTATTCCTACCTACCTTGTAAAATGTTTATTCATATAAATAATTGTATGTTCTGTTACTAAGATTTGGTACAAATTTAGGTTTGCATGAGTTTTCTATTAATATTCACCTCCACATTTCCTTTCTCCTCCATACCATCTCCTTGTATATATTGTAAATATTTGTTTATACTATTATTTTATACCTATAACATGATAAACCACTTTTGCACTTTTTTGTACTTATGTGTATGTTTTTACATTATCCGTCACATTTTCACTTCCACTATCAACCAGCACATTCCGGTAACAGTTCACGTTATGTAATTTTGTATGAAGATTTATTTTCCTTTTTTTTAATGCTGAGGTACTAGGCTAGCAATGTGGCTCGCACATTACTAGTATTCTTTTTAACCCCTCGTGCTAAGCTAAATGCTTGTGTTACGAGTGGGTTAATTTCTTTTCTAGCTTTACCAATTACAATTATATTTCGAAAAATCTATCGCATACCTGTTGACGGGTTGCTTCGTCAAGTTCGTTCTCAATATCTGAATTCATATCTAGAAACGCCATTGCGTATAGTCCATAAATCTTCACACAAAATTACCTGACATCAGCACAGCTCACTGCCTATGCATTACCATATACGCTCTAACCATTATCATCAACCCTTCTAATATCTAACAGCGTTGACTTACACGTAGATACCTCTCGAGCCACCAAGAGCTGTGACGGCAGAACAGGCCCCGGGACGAGGTCAACTTGTGTCAGCAGCCATTAATGTCACGAGGGCATTCTCCCAGTTCTTAGGAGCTGCGATACAGGTAAATAATTACATGTTAATAATGTTTGTTGTAGTATTATAAGATTGAACATGGAAAATGACGTTGGAAATCTAACGTCGTATGAATTTGAGACCATAATTAATTTGGATTTATCTATCTTCTATCCAACAACCAGTCCATCCTTAGACGGTGACTATTGCCTAGAAATTAAATTGCAGAAGACAACGAAAGGCAGTGAGAAGGCAGTCGATTCATGTAAAGTATTGATATACAACCGCATCTGCTTAATCCCCTTCCTTCTCCTTTCACCTTCTTTCCTTCTCCTTAAATATGGCTAGATGTCCATGGGCGGCGCTGACTACTTACTATCAAGTAGCACACTTGCTCGTTTGCCGAGTAATCCCATAAAAAATAGGCTGGGAAGATGAATGTTGTATATTTAAAGACCTGTGTTCCAAACACCAATAAAGAATACCCACTTACTGCTGCACTCAGAGACATCAATCAGTAGCTAATATAATAATACCAGCATATGTTGGTACAAAGATATGAATTTTCTACTGAAAGAAATATCTTGGTGCGTGATAAACAGTTTCATTTACAGAAAAATAGACCAAGTTATATACTGATAGAATACGATTTGCCTATATATATATTATGTTGTATTGTAAAATTTTAATGTGATGTATTTATTTTCCTTTCAAGGGAATATTTTCAGATTTTTTTCATGAAAAATAAATAATATGTAAGTTGTCATAAACTAACTGCGTAACTGTCATAGAATCGTGATGATCTTTACTTAATATTGTCATTTTAATTGATCATATTTTTTCAAAATCATAATTTTATTATCATTAATTTAATTAATTAATTTTATTAACATAACAAACTTAATAATTTAACTAAAATAAATGATAGGCAAGTAGTAATACTTGACCAAGATTTTATATTCAATTTAAAAATTTTAATGTGTGTCTAATTACAGCAAATTAAATAAGAACAAATCTAATAATAATAGAAAATAATCTTAATTTTTATCACCAAAAACAAATTATTCTTATCCAATCCTCAGATTATTATACAGTGTAAAATTGTGTTTGTTCACGGCAAGTCATAGTTTTAGCCGGCCACGCTTCTTTGTTCGCAAAGTTGCATCTTAACTTTTTACCTATTTGATCTGAGATCCAATCCAAACCCTGCAAATACTTCAATAATTTTATTTATTTTCTCTTATTCCAGGGTGCTGCCCAAACCGTGCAGAGTGTGATCCGGGCTGGTCAGCGAGCAGCAACCGATGTCTACGTCAGCGGTTCCGGGGGCGGAGGTTCCGGATAACCCTTGCGTGCCGAGCATAGGACTCCAATGAGTCGGACTCGAAACTTTTACGAAAGTGTCATAGTATGCACTGTGTTGCAAGTGCTCAAATGTAAATAGTCGGTTGTAAAGTGTTAGTTATTTCACAGCGTTGATATGAAAATGTAGTCTTTTCGTTCAATAAAGTCCTCTTAATGTAAGGGATGCAAACACACTGAGTAACTAATTGTCATAAAATGTTTAAATTATATTTTAAATTTATTTTATTAAAATAATTATTATTTTGACAAAATATACGAAATGCAAAACACATGATTAACTCTTAAAATATATGCTTTTTTAAGTTTATGCATAAATTACTTACTCACGGTGTGTTTTTAAAGAACTTAAATCCCTTTAAAAGTTCCTAAAAGAGGTATTGAACGTTTTCAAGAAAATTCTATTAATCAAATATATAAGGAGTTTTTGTAAAATACCTAAATCTATTCTCAATTTGTTTGAATAGTACATTCTAACAAATTGAGCAGACATCTATTAGGATTGCAATCTAAACGTCTTTATCTAGACTTAGGCAAACAATGTGATGTTAGCACTACCTAGATTTTATTATTTAAATTTTCAATAGGTAATTATTGCTACATCTCTACTTACTAACATTTTCATTTAATGACAAACGATTTTCTAATGTAAGAGACCTGAGCCATTTGTAATAAAAAAATGTTACATTAGGGTTCTGTTACATTAGCTCCGCTACTGTCAACTGTTATTTTGAATAATAATTAACAACGCTGTTTATTTCTTCGATTGATTACGCTTAGCAAATATTAAAAAGGGTTAAAATTCGGTACCTAGATTTACTTTTTTTATTATCTTTTTAAAGTTAAACAAAACTTTTTAGTGGACCAATCAGTTCATGTTTTTGAACAAGAACAATCAATAAAAAACGGAACAAGAAAGTTATAATACTCAAAAAAAAGTTTTAATATTTTCGATGATAATAACAATACTCAAAATAATTTTGAAAAATGAAAAAAGATAAATATAATATCTTATAAATGGAAATTATTTGTCGTATTGAATATGACAGAATATTTCGAATATGAATTTGTATCCCGACGAATTTAGTGTTAAGTATATCTGTAATCTTAAGCCTAACATGTGCCATTTGCACGTGCTTGAAGTACTCGCTTCTACATTCTTCAGCTTTTATTTATTTATTTAAAAAAATCAATGTTCAACATTCGTGCAAGAATGTTACAAAGATTTGAGTTTTTCAGTCAGGTTTTATTAGTAAGGTTGTTGTTATAAACAAAAAAACATTTGGTCAAATTCTTTAAGGAAAAATAAAGCATTGATTGATCAAATGTACAAATTTTGTGTTATAAAAAAGCTCTCTTCGAAAATTTTAACGAAAATTAAAAAAAAAGAAAATATTTTGTTGTGTATTTATTTTTCTGTTGTAAATATTTGTAACATATTTTTAGTATGTAATTAAAATTGTAATTACTAATCTTACTAACAAACCTGACTGGTTAAAAACTGGGGATGTTTTAATTCGCGATAACCAAGCCGTTTAGCTTTTCACTGCCTTTAGATATAAATTAATGTTATTAATAATATTATTAATAAGGATCGGGTACCTTAGAATTAATACTGCAAAGGTTACATAAATAATGTATATATTCCCTAAAAAAATTTTCTGGGAAAGTGTTAATCGTACGTAATGGAAATGCTCTATGATTGTATTGCGGTCTCGTTTTATTTCAGGTAAAATGATAAGGACACGCAAGATTTGTAGAGCGTTTATGGACTGATGAAGTTAATAAGATAAGATGGTTTGATTTTCTAACAATAATTTGTAAATCAGACATGAAAAAGTGACGAATTTAATACTATACAAATAAATATGTTTATCGGTCACTTCCAATAGTTTAGTTGACTGTTTTTTATGGTCTTATAAATGTATACCTACCTTAATAAAGAGCCGTTCAACAATAAAAAAAAAAATGGTTCAAAAAAAAAACAATGCATTCTCATTCCAAAGCACTATAGCGGCTTATGACGTCACAAACCGACATGTCATTCAAATTAATACTAATACTCATTTTGTGGGAAAGAGACAGAGCATTCCCTCTCATTCCCTACCAAAACCTTATAAACGCTTATAAGTAAAAACTTTATAAGTTGATTTAAATTATTTTTTCAGTAAACGTCTTAAATTTCATTATATTTTACAATAACACTGTAACTTTCAGTAAATAAAACCAGTCAACCACACTATTGACTCATTATTTTTAAATTTTGTACTCAAAATGAATCTCCGTATCTCATATTAGTAAACAACAATTGTACTATACTAATAATTAGATTAATTTTATAAATACTTGCGTACGCTTTAACGCAAAATATTTTCAAGTAAAAAAACGCCTTTAAGAGCATGGGCTTCATAATTTAAATATATGTATATTTATGAATATCTTCGGGAGAATAATAGGAAAATAAATTATTTTGTAAATTAATGTCTAGTTTTTATTTTTCCTTTAAACCTTTATCTCCATATATCCACTTTAAGAAGTATTGGCTTAGCAGTTATTAAACGAAGGCCAATATTCAGGCACACAGTATGATCGAATTGAAGGGTAATTTCTTAGGAATAAGCTATGCGTTACTCACATAAGTGAGCTAAGTGCTACGCTAGAGGTCCTTGGTTCGAGCCCAGGTCGAGCAAAGTGTTATTGGGTTATTCTATGAAATTCTAAGTAGCAGCAAGTGTGTGGCAATTGGCTCGTCCCATATTACGTAGGACCTACGCATACCGACGAATTGTGTAGGTACATTAGGTACACCTCTGCCTAACCGTTCGGGGAATACAGGCGTGGTCGTATGTTTATGATACAAGTGGTAAAATTTATTAAAAACACTCATATACCTACTTAATCTTAAAAGTTTCGCAATGGTAATCACTGACCTTAGGTATATCAATTTATTGATACAAACATGCTTGTTTTACCTGCGCGACCGTTCGGAAGGCTAACTTCCACATTTTTCTGACAATTTTGAGTATTTCAAATGGCCGACACAAAATAATGTCTTGCTAGTAAATGGTAACTGCCTCATAAGTCTAGTGGTCCTGAGCGCGACTGCTACGCTAGAGGTCCTGGGTTCGATCCCCAGGTCGAGCAAAGTGTTATTGGGATTTTCTATGAAATTCCCAGTAGCAGCTCGGAGTCTGGACTTGTGCCCGGTTAATGGCAATAGGCTCGCCCCCTATTACATGGGACCTAAACATACCGGCGAAATGTGGGTGTACTATAGTACACCTCTGCCTAACCCTTCGGGGAATACAGGCGTGATGGTATGGTATGTATGTAGTAAATGGTAGAGCTATACCTACGATGAAAGATGTATGCGTGCCTTTAGATAGGATAGGTCAACTCAAAGCTGCTAAGGTTCTTTTTTCAAAACCTGTTAATAGATAGATATTGTATAACTCGCACATCTGATAATACCTACTTACCGTCTGGATTTTAAAAGAGACCATGATTCGGCGTTCCTTTACAGAGGTCGGCAGACAGGAAATACCGGCGCCATCTAGTTTAAAAACATGAAAAACATTGACTTGTAAAGGTATCTATTTATTACTTGTTGTAGCCCGGTTGTCGAAATTAGAACGCAATATTATTCTGCACTTTTGCTCTTTATCGATATTTTAATTCGTGAAGACCCCCTTTGTACTCCTTTTAAATTGGTTTGAAAGAGATCTAGTAAACAGTTTTTTTAATACGTCATAAATCGTAATGGCACGGAACCCTCCGTGCGCGAGTCCGACTCGCACTTGGCCGGTTTTTTTTTACTACAATCTTCTACAAATCTCCTAATCAAGTGTTTTTTTTACTACAAACAAAAATTCTTCCACTACAAACCTCTACGAACCTCCCGCAGTAACTTTTAATGTTTGTAGTAATCGTATGTCATGTTGAACGAAAGTTATTCAAAGAACATCGTCCAGATATATTATTTTTTTCTTTTTCTCTGAAATCAAGGGTTTTTTTACTACTATCAAAAATTCTTCCACTACAAACCTCTACGAACCTCCCGCAGTCAATTTTAATGTTTGTAGTAATCGTTGACGCCTCGAGAACAAGTAAATTTGTTTGAAAGAATACTCCAAATTTATTTTTATTTTTTTTATTTTTCTATTTTACTACAAACGAATAAAATTGCACTACAATCCACTACTAACGATTATTCAATCGAAAAAAGTTGGATTTTTTAATTTGGGGGATAACATTTTTTTTTTTTTAATTACTACAAACGAAAAAAGTTTTACTACTATCCACTACTTACCGAACTCTTTTGAAAAACAGAAACACTATTTTTTTTTTCGAAGTCGGGTGCCAAGTTCACAGAGCCCTTTTAAAGCTCATTACTTATCTGGAGGAGTGTGCGATTTGGCATAATTATAATTATAGTTCATATTCAGAAGTCCTCCTCAATCTAAACTAATATTATAAAGAGGAAACATTTGTGTTTTTGTATGTATGTTTGTAATGTTTTCACACAAAAATTACTGGACCGATTTCAAAAATTCTGTCACCATTAGAAAGCTGCAACTTCACTGGGCGACATAGGCTATTTTACATTTAAAAAAATTGATCCCTAATAAAAATACAATAATATAACCCAAGGTGTGGAAACGCGGGTGAAGCTGCGGGCGGAAAGCTAGTAAATACTAACTTAAAAGGGTACAGTGTTTTTTTGTTCATATTATAACTTATCTTTGAAAGTAATTATTATCTTTATATTTCTCATTTAAAATGACTCGGTAGATTCTCAGTTAGCAGTCACGACAAAGTTTTACGTAGCATTAGTATAAAATTATATATGTAAAATATAGAGTTTAAATACCTAGTGCCAATAATAAATTAATTCAACAGTGTACCAACTTGCCTAAACAACCAAAACACGTTCCTATTATCGCGATTAAAATTTAATGCTTTTTGACCTTGAGGTGAGTGACAGGCGACAATATATAGCTTTTTGTGGACACCTGGCATTTGCATGGCTATTTATAGCTTCAAGCTGGCAGGCTAGGCTAAGAGAACATAGACAAAGTGTTGAGTGCGAGTGGGTTGAATCTAAATGAAACTAGTCATGATATGATTAGTAATTTGTGTGTGCTACAGAAGTATACACGGTTACATACCATCACGCCTGTTTTCCCTGAGGGGTAAAGGCAGTGATGTCCTGATGTAAAGTTCGTTAAATGTTTAGGTCTCATGTAACAGAACGCGAGCGTACTGCTACTAACCGGGCACGTATCTAGATTCCGATACTAGTGAGATTTTCATTGAAAAACTGAATAACACTTTGTTCAATCTAATAATCGAACCCAGGACCGCTAGCGTAACAGTCGCGCTTAGGACTACTAGACACGAGTACACCTCTGTCTAATCCTTCAAGGAATACAGCCGTAACGGTATGTTATATACACAAAAAAAAAGAGTAATTTTAAGTCAGCTTAATAAATAAATATCGAGAAATAAACTGAAATGGTTTGTTTGTTGTGATAAAATACCTACCTGATGAATAAGAAACTGTCTTCAAGATGACAGTAACTGCTATGTACATAGACAGTTATCTATACTTACTTTTATTATAAAGCTGAAGAGTTTGTTTGTTTGTTTGCGCTAATCTCCGGAACTACTGTTTTGATTTGAAAAAAGATTTCACTGTTAGATAGCTCTTTTATCGAGGAAGGCTATAGGCTATATCATCACGCTAAGACCAATAGGAGCGGAGCATAAATGAAAAATGTTGCAAAAACGGGAATAAATATCTCTTTCAAATGCAGAAAAGCCGAGAAACCACGCGGGCGAAGCAGTGGGCGGAAAGCTAGTAATATATATTTTGACTTTCAATAAAGGTATCTTCCTTACCGGATGTTTTCTTTTTCTAATGATTTAATTTCGTACGCATAAGAATCTGACGATTATGAGACGTAAGGAAAATATACACCATTTCACAACGCCGTAAAAACCATATCCGTTTGTAAGATGAAATGAGTTGCTACCATGGACCAATACTTACACTTTTTCCTGAATCGATTCTGATAACTGTGTAGGTACTTTTGGATAACCATTGGGTTTTATAACTTTACCTTGAGCAGGTTATGAGTTGATTATCGTTTTATTAAAATATTTTTTTTTCAAGTAGGTAGGTATGCCTAATTAGTCAAGTGGTCCCAAGCGCGGCTGCTAGGCTAGAGGTTATAGGTTATATCTAAATTAAGTATCTTCTTCTTCTTCTAATGTTATAAAGAAGAAAGATTTGATTATTTGTTTGTTTGCATTGAATAGGCTCTGAAACTACTGGACCGATTTGAAAAATTCTTTCTCCAATAGAAAGGTACATTATTCTTGAGTGACATAGGCTATATATTATCCCTTAAAGAAACGTATAGTCCACGCGGGCGAAGCCGCCGGTGGAAAGCTAGTACATAAATGTGTTATGGGCTTTTTTACCAGCTCGGAGTTTAGATTTGTAGTTGTTAATGGCAATAGGGTCGCTCCTATTACATGGGAACTAAACCTGCCGGCAAAATGTGGGTGTAAATTAGTACAATTCTGCCTAATCTTTGGAAAAATACAGGCGTAGTGAGGATAGTAATCATAAAACGCCGAATGCCTCGTTACATTTAAAAGGTAATTTATTCCTACTTAGGTACCTACATAAACATTAAAAATGTCAAGATGGCTCATCAACATCGTAAAGAAATTGATCTCGTAAGAGAGTAGACTAAAACAGAAACAAATACAGATGAATTGACGAACATTGCAAATTTTTAAGTTGGTTAGTAATTGCATAAAAGTCCGAACACGACTAACAAACGTAATTATATTCATATACTAAGTTTAAAGTTTAAAATCAATTTGGGTAAAGACATCATTCGAGATCGGATGTCATCACTCCCCAGTCACCTGAGGGTACAGTTGTACACAGAATATTACCCCCAATGATGTTACCTAGTTTTGAACGTTATTTATGGACCCCATTAGACCATATGATGCAGGTGACATTAGTTTAAATGGTAGGTACATTTCTACTTAGTGTAATTGATAATTTTATGTCAGTCTCAGACCACGAGAGACCATTGGACTGCCAAGTCAAAGGTTTCGGAATCTTATCTAATGCACGCAACTGACTTTTCAAAATCATGTACGTATTAGTAATAAAATTATGACTCGTTCAAGCAATGAAGAATAGCAGCGCGTGGAAACCTGTTTACCTGAGATATTTTCTCGGCGACATGCGTAGACTGCCAACCTGAATATGAGTTGATGATGAAGGGCCTCGGCCAGTCCATAATTAATCTCCAATACCGACGGTTATATTCCAGCACTTAAAATAATAATATGCAGCAGTTCACCAGTCCAGGAATTGGATTAAAGGTTTGTTAAGGCTCCAGGGAATCTTGAGTCCAGGAGTTGTACGAGTCTAACTATTTTGTTCAGTAGACTCTCTGTATATAATTCAATCATTCAATCATTAATAGAGATAGATGGTTTGGTTATACGCAGCAAGTATGGATGGAATAGTTGGAAGGGGCCTACCTCAGCGTATAACCAAATAGCGAACGTTCTCAAAGAAGGTCACGTTATGAGCACCTTAACCGACGATCATACATTTAAAGGAGGTTAATCAACATAGATGTGCCAGGATCGTAGCAAGTAGAAATCCATAGTATGTGCCTATCCCAATGAGAGACAGGTGTGAACATATGTATTTGTATTGAATGTGAAAAAGATTTAAACTTGTATTGGAGTATATTGCTTGGTGTATATTAAAAAACTATTTTATTTTTTAGCAGTTAGACTAGAGCTAAAACATGTAATGTAATTATAAATAATAATTAATTACGTGAATGATTTTTATGTCGCGTTGGTTCGTATTTAAAATTCTATCTATAAAAGTTGTCAGACACGATCTAGCAGTCTGGCTTTTAGGATAAATTATTTTAATTGATTTTGTTCAGAGCCGATCTAATAAGGACTCTATTAGTCTATGAATAAAGCACTAATTATGTTACCTATCTATTGTGAAGACAATTTTGGTAAAGATTGAAAGAGTTTTTTGCTAACAGTTGATTGTGTTATTAGTGTAAATGCTGTCGTTGTTTTAAGAGCTAGATGTTAGGTTCGATTCCTAGCTCGAGCAAAACGAGGTTTGAATTTTTTTCAGCTTTCTTTTTTGTTGAGTTAAAATAAAGCTTCTTCATTAGTCGCAAACGCGGTTGAGCTAGAGGCGTTGGGTTTCATTTCCCAGGTTGCAAAGTATTATAAGAATTTTCTTTCTTTTTCAGATGTATTATTTTGCTATGATGAGAAGCACAATACTTTTCTCATTTATCCATTTTGTCACCCGACGAGCATACGGCTACACATCAAGCTATACATTTCCAGCATAGGCTGGACTTGAATTATATGGTAAGCCTTTACAATGGGAGGTCAGTCTAAACTGGATTTATAGCTATACAAATCCAATTAACGCTGGCCTCTTATTGTATGAAAAGCTCATATACTGCTAGATCAGCCTAAACTGGAATTGTATAGGTTGACCTAGCCGTGTGCATAACCATTTAGAATGCTTTTTAACAGTAGGTATTCCATTCATTTAGTAATGAACTGTACGCAATATGTTTTAATTAGGTAATTCAAAGTTGCTACAACACACATAGGGCTGTCTCACCCAAGGTTCCTCTCAACTCTCTTAAATTTTTATGGACGAATTCAATATCCAAAAAAATATTTTTTCGGGTTTTGGAACACGAACCTGTGTCCTGTGGTTTTGTTTATACGGCTACAGGTTAACCTATACAAATCCAGTTAAAGCTGCTCTCGCATTGCTTCCCATACAATAATAATAATAATATAGCTTGATGTGTAGTCGTGTGTACTCGAAACTAAAGCAAAGTATTAAGTTTACCAGGTTCGTGATTTCAAATTTCTCTTAAACTAGCGACCCGCCCTGGTATCGCACGATTTTACAGTGTATGTGACGTAGGTCGTAAAACTAAAGCATAGGCTTTTTCCTACTAATATACAAAATCAGTTGCGCGGCTTGGAAGAAATTTGCGGAGAAACTGACAGACGAAACCAGCGACTTTTGCTTTCCGCTTCATTGATCCAGTGATCCTATGCTTTGTCCATTATATGAACCGTTTTTTGACAGATGCCTAAGACTGCCTTAGAGCGTATGTTCCAGATTACGTAAAAGTTAACTTTGAAATGCGTAACAAAATAAATGTATTATCTAGCTTATGTTATTCAATTATCTTAATTATGATTCCTTGCAGACTATAATACCATAAATGTAACGGATTTTCAAAAAAAAAAGATTATTGTTAAGCGTATTAAATTTAGTTACATTCTACCGTGTCTAGTGATGCAATCGAATGTATTCACTGCAAACATTTTGAACAATGACATTAAATCAGTAAGTATCGGAAAATGGCATCCACTCTAATATCAATAAAATATAAATTAAACAATCTTTTTGAAAAGAAATGGATGGAAAATGAATATTATACAAACATGCCTCACGCCTGTAATCCCCGAAGGGTTAGGCAGAGGTGTACTTAATGTACACCCACAGTTCGCCGGTATGTTTAGGTCCCATGTAATAGGGGGCGAGCCTATTATATAATATACAAAACTAAATATAATCAGATGAATATTACACATATTTATTTCTTATTGGTCGTCGTTGCACCATTTTCGAGTCGATAACCTAAAAATCGATAATCACTACTAGACTAGTAATCAAAGTGTCAATAATCGGGTCGATAATCGCATTGTTACGTTCCTGCAATCACTAGTTCCATCTGTCAAAAAACGGTTCACATAATGGTCAAAGTATAAGCGCAACTGCTACGCTAAAGCAGTAGGCTTCGACTCCCAGGACAAGCAAAGGGTTATTGGGATTTTCTATGAGATTGTCAGTAGCAGCTCGGAGTTTGGATTTGTGCCCGGTTACTGGCAATACGTTCGACCCCTATTATGTAGGTCCTAAACATACCGGCGAACTGTGGGTGTACATTAGAAAACCTCTGCCTAACACTTCGCGGAATACAGGCGTGATGGTATGTGTGTTAATATATTTTTGGGCTTTGACTCTCACAGAAATACGATTATATTTGTTAAATAATTATGTATAATCCAACTTCGACAACCCTATTGTAGATTAAAATTTTAAGTACTTTTACAACAAAGCCTCGAAGTTTGGGGAATCCCAATCGTATTTGCAAACATTAACCGCAAAAACGTGACGAAGTTATATATACAATATACAATTATACATTGCAATCTTAGTAAGTAGGTACTGAACCTATTTGGTATATTTTTTGCCGTGAGTTTATAAGTGAACTTAAGTTTCACTGGTAATTCCTATGACTGTTTGATAAATATTAAATAAATCGAAATGAAATGAAAATATCATTACCTGAATTTAGATAATTAATTAATTATTCTGCCTGCTGGCATGTCTACATGCCAACATGAATGGGTCGGCACGACCGGAAAAGTAGGTACTTCCCTCCCACATACTATCGACGTCAAGTAGCAGTATGTATACTGTTGCATTTCGTACGGTGAGTGTGGAGCGCTGGAAGTCCAATTCCTCCCTCAGTCCCCTTCCTTCTCCATTCCACTTCTCCTCAAATAGGCTCGGCAAAGCATCAGCAACTCCTTTAGTATTGCATATGTCCACGCCGCCCGGCGATGACACTTACCATATTAAAATATAATTCTTTAGCCGAAACAAAAACAAATAGGTACCTAACACTTTCGCCTCGTGAATTAAATCTAAGACCTTTATGGTAGAGTTCTCCTAACTTTAGCTATATACGAATACATAGAGTGTTAAGTTATTTTAGTGAAGGGTAATAACTTAATAATGGAAAATGCCTAAAAAATACAAAAAGATACATAGAGTGTTGTTGTAAGACAGAGCTTAACTATTTGACAGTTGCAAGTACTGACAGGAGTATTAATAGATAAATACAATCTATCTAAATTTTGTTCACGTTAAACACATTCGGTACGGTTGCACATCAAGTTACCACGAAATGACAAACTTTCTCAGTTGATTTTGAACTTAATCGTTAATATTCACAAAGATATGAATTTTCTAATTAAAGAAAATTTCTAGTGAAAGAAAAATTAAAATGTGGAAGGGAAATTTGACATCACAGGCAGTAGTCTCGGTAGCTTAGTTGGCAAAGCGTCTGGTGTACTTAACCAGAAAGACGCTGGTTCAAACCCTGCCTGAGATCGAATTTTTCTTTCACTAGAAAATTAATATCTTTGTGAACATTTCGCAATATTTAATGCTAAAAAATAATAAAAAATAAGCTTAATCGTAAATATTTAAGTTTAAAATCATTTGGAGAAATTTGTCAGTTTTGTATAACCTGGGGCCGTATTACCACGTATTAATGCCATCATTTTTAGGTTGTGAGAGAGGGATGCCGCTCTACAGGTTAAAAAGTGGCGTCCCTCTTTCACAGCGTAAAAATGATGGCATTAATACGTGGTAATACGGCCCCTGTACTTAGCTTCGACTATCCTATGTTAATTACTTATCACGCGCTTAAACGGTGAAGAAAACATAGTGAGCCAACTTGCATGGCATTAAGAAAATCTATGGCGATGGTGGCGTGTGAGCTCTGCCAAACCGCAGTACGACTATGTCCCGCGTCCAACAGTTGGATAAACAGGACAGGACAAACAAACAACCAGTCCCTTCTTAGGATATTAGGATTCCCCAGAGATCCCATCCCGTCTTTCAACACTCAAACCGAAAGTGAGCTGCGATATTGTAAGACGAGTTTTGTAAACTATATGGCCACTTTTTTTAAAAATTTAGAGCCTCTGGTATCCGCTAGAATATTTTCCATAGACATCAACTTTAAATATGCTAGAGATTTTATCCTCTACCGCTCACTAAAGTCCTGTTAAAGCTCCTGTTGATGGCAATTGCTTTGTGTAAAATTCTAATCTTCAGTCGTATTTGCACAATTAAAGGAAAAAGCGAGGCTCAGATCAAATAAAAAGTGAAGATGGAACTGTGCGAACAAAGAAGTGAGGCCGGCTAAAATTACGCCTTGCCGTGTATAAATACAATTTTACACTATATAACAATACCGAAAATACGCCTTATCTTGTCAGTCTAGCCTATATTTGTGTTTGTACACGGCAAGGCGTAGTTTTAGCCGGCCTCACTTCTTTGTTCGCAAAGTTCTATCTTCACTTTTTATTTGATCTGAGAAGCTAGGATGATGATTGACTGATGATGTGACTATAATTATGTTAATGTAGTTCACTGAATTCCCGGTAGTCTTATTTTTACATCAAGGCGTAATGTAAGAGAAAATACTGCGCACACTCACATTTACGTTAAAGCGTGATGTATTTTCTGATATGCCCATATAGGGTTAAAACTAGAGGCAACGAAATGATGGCAATTATTAAGTTCGAATGCAAGTTCCGTAAACATATTGCGCAGGCGTCGCTCAATAGGATATACAGAGTGTACTTATACCTTATTTATGTAAGGAGACAAATAATTATCCTCTCAAAAAATAGGTAGGTATAATGTTCTTTTCAATCTACATTTAGCAATGGAAGAATGAGGGATTTTTTTTATGGGATAACTCGGCAAACGAGCAGGCGAGCTACCTGATGGTAATCAAAGGAGTTACAGAAGCGATGCGGAGCCTATTTAAGAAAAAGGGAGGGGAAGACAATCAAATCTTCCTCTTTATAATATTAGTTTAAATTAAAATATTGACTGTCTCATTAGTCTAGTTGTCTCAAGCACAAATTCTACGCTGGTGGTCTTTGGTTCGATTCCCAGGTCGAGCAAAGTGTTATTGGGGTTTATATATGAAGTTCTCAGTAGAATTTCAGAGTCTGAAATTGTACCCGGTTACTGGCAATAATCTCGCCCTCTATTACATGGGACGTAAACATACCGGCGAACTGTGGGTGTACCTACATTAGAAAACTCTGCCTAACCCTTCGGGGAATACAGGCGTGATGGTATGTTAGTGTTTATTATTGGGTAACGTTCCGTTACATCGGTGCGTAAGACCACATTAGTGACTCGGTCTTATATAACGCTTGTATCATAAAACAATCATAAAGCGTAACAACTAATAACTGTATTTAACCAATTAATTTAAGATCCGTATTCATAAAGATATGATTTTTCTATTGAAAGAAAATTTTGTGAAAGAAAAATTCGGCCTCAGGCAGGGTTTGAACCTGCGTCCCTCTGGTTAAGTACATCAGACGCTTTACTTAACCAGAGGGAAGCAGGTTCATATCCTGCCTATGGCAGGACTCGCCCTCTGGTTAAGTTAAGCGTCTGGTGTACTTAACCAGAGGGACGCAGGTTCAAACCCTGCCTGAGACCGAATTTTTCTTTCACTAGGAAATTTTACACCAGACGCTTTACTTAACCAGAGGGAAACAGGTTCATATCCTGCCTAAGGCAGGAATCGCCCTCTGGTTAAGTAAAGCGTCTGGTGTACTTCACCAGAGGGACGCAGGTTCAAACCCTGCCTGAGACCGAATTTTTCTTTCACTAGGAAATTATGATGTGTGATTTGTGTGATTACCTGAGGCCGAATTATTTTTCTTTCATTAGCAAATTTTCTTTTCATAGAAGATTCATATCTTTGTGAACATTTCGCATTATTTAATGCTAAAATATAATAAAAAATAAGCAGTAAGATCCGTATGCTTATAATATATATATATTGGAAAAATGCGATTGATATTTAAAATGTCATGTACAATGGAATTATAAATAATTCAATACGGGCTTTTCCTATGAAGTACATACGTACGGTTTTTTCGTCTCAAGGATCAAGTAACGGATGCTTATGAGTCCATTTTGATTTGGTACTGATGGAACTCGATTTTGATTTGAAACTGATGGAACTCGATTGATGTGAGTCGACTTCTAATATAAATTCCCATAGATACAAATATGACTGATGATTGCCTCCTTAGTCTAGTGGTCTTAAGCGCGACTGCTATGCAAGAGGTCCTTGGTTCGATTGCCAGGTCGAGCAGTGTTATTAGGGTATTTCTATGAAATTCTCAGTAAAAGCCCGGAGTCTGGATTTGCACCCGGTTAATGGCAATAGGCTCGCCCCCTATTATATGGGACCTTAACATACTGGCAAACTGTGGAACTGCGGGGGCGAGCCTATTGCCACTAACCGGGCACGAATCTAGACTCCGAGCTTCTAATGAGAAAATCCCAATAACACTGCTCGACCTGGGGATGGAACCCAGGACCTCTAGCGTTGCAGTCGCGCTTATGACCTCTAGACAAATGAGACAGTCCAACAGTTAGTATTATAATAAATAATCTCATTGAGATTAAAATGACAACTCATAGTAATGCAATATTTCGTCATTCATTTTGAAGCAGCGGTAGCCTAATGGCTAGGGCGTCGGACTTGCGATCATGTGGTTGCCGGTTCGAACCCCACCTATTGCACTACCGACGTGAACCCACTCGTAACACAAGCAATTAGCTTAGCACGAGGGGTTAACAAGAATACTAGTAATGTGTGACCCACATTGCTAGTAAGCTTTTTTTTTTAAAAAAAAAAAAAAAAAAAAAAAAAAAAAAAAAAAAAAAAAATTCATAGATGTTATCTCGATCGATCACAGTTTTGACGTAAGGGGTCGGCAGCGGCTTCTTAGAACAGAATTAGTTACGACTCAGATGTTCCGTGAAGTTTGGGCGCTTGGCTGCGCGTACGCAAGTAAAGTTTCGCAATTGATTACGTGATTGATTTGAAGTTTAAAGTTGAAGTCTATTGTTCTGCGGAGGAATGTCACAACGCTCCCGTATTCCCGGCACTAAAGTGGTGACGCGAAACGCCGAGGTTGGTTTAAGTTGGTAGATCGCTCTTCTCAGAGCGGAGTCCGACACACCCCATCGCTCTCCCCGGGGCGGTGGGTAGTGCATAAAGCATTTCCAACCCCGACAAAAAAAAAGGTTGATATTGTTGGAGTCATACTTTTTCTAAGTATTTGTTGACATACCATCACGCCTATATTCCCAGTGTAGGTAGAGATCTACGTAATGTAAGTACACCCACCAGAGATCGTCGGTATGTTAAAGTCTCATAAAATAGGGGGTAAACACACCTCTAAATCCGAGCTGCCACTAAGAATTATATAAGAAAACCCAATAACACTTACTCGGGAATCGAACCTACGACCCTTAGCGTAGCAGTTGCGCTTAAGGTCGTACTACTGATACAGACAGTAATTAATACAAAAATAAATAAAATTATCAATACAAAAAAAATAATGAAAAAAGATAAACATTAATAAAGTTAATTACATGCAGCATGCAGGTACATACAAAAAACAGGTGTTATATTTTGATCACGTATCCTTGACATTCTGCTTCAATACCTATAGTATTCAAAATTTACTTTATAAAAACAAACTTGCTTAATTTATTAATTATAATAACTTATCTAGATACCTAGATCGCTACATTGTTATGTCACATTAATTTTACTGACATTTAAAAAACGAAAATGTTTTGTGTTTTTTTTTTATAGTAATGAAGACTCATGGATTGTCTGCCACCGTGGGGGATTATTTTTTTTGTCGGGGTCGGAAATCCTTTATGCACTACCCACCGCCCCGGGGAGAGCGATGGGGTGTGTCGGACTCCGCTCTGAGAAGAGCGATCTACCGACTAAAACCAACCTCGGCGTTTCGCGTCACCACTTCAGTGCCGGGAATACGGGAGCGCTGTGACATTCCTCCGGAGAAACTTCCATTCCCCTGCCTTAAGTCATGGCTATGGTATTCGTGTCATTCGCTACAACCATTACCTACACACCAATATTATTGTCTTTTTTATTACATAATTCTGTCAAACTAAAATAAACTTTTCAATTTTTTTCCGAGAGAATTCAATTAAGTTTTTATTGCGTTGCAAACACTGTGAATTATAAACATATTTTTTAAAATTTAAATATTTGCAGCTTACTAATATCTCCTTATATTAGCAGTTTTTTAGAATTTGTAGCTTGTAGCGAAGCTAATTACTAAGGCCGTAAGCTTAAACTCACATACATACACACCATTACACGAGGCAGGATTAAGCAGGTACCTATAAGGTAAGTACTAATACACACCCACATTTCGCCTATATGTTAAGTACTATATAATACGGGGTGCATCTATTGCCATTAACCGGGCACAAATCCAAACTCTGAAATTAGTTTAATGTATTTGTAGGTATCTATTTTGTTGCTTTTAAATTTATATTCATTTCAAATATCCAGTCATGGAAGCAGTCAAAACCGGTTAAATAAAAAATAAAAAGAGTTGTACTAAAATAATCTTATCAATCGTGTGACCTCTGTCAATTATTCATTTCAATAATATATTATTAAAAAATTAAAGGGGAAAACTCAACGTTTTTAATCAACGCAAACAAAAAACACTTGTCCAGCTTTTTTGCTTAGTTAACCAGACCGCAGATGTATATAACAACTACATACTACATGGGCAGCATTTCATCGGAAAATGCGAAAAAAATCGCCGTTCGACCACAGCGGCGTTTCGAAGTACAACAAAGTAGGTCGGTTAACTTCGTCATTTGTCGGTCGGCTTCGTGCGTCCTCGGAGATCGGCGTCCGCGCATACAGCATCGAGACACCGCCCCGGTCGCAGTCGCGCTCGTGCTTTGTAAAAGTTTTTCCTAATAATTACGTCACGGGATGCAAGCTGACTTTATAAAAGCTCATTGCGTCGGTATGGAACTGATATTTGTTTAGTAAATAACGTTTACTTGGAGAACTTTTTCTGCGTATAATATTTTTTGTGGCCGTGTTGAACTGTTTGTACGAAAAACATGTTGTGGGAGACTGGTTTTATTGAGGAGACAGATACAGTAAGTAATATTTTTAATAATATTATTTACCTAATATGTATTTCTTTTTATTTATAATAGATATTTTAAATTATGAAACTGTGCCCGTTGCACGCGAATATAAGCAGACACGTACATGCTGTGTATCTGTGTATGTGTGCGTTAACTTTCTAGTTTTCGCTCGACGCTCGAATGTATTTACATAAAACGTGAACAGTTTTTCATAATATAATCCACATGGAAGCATTTAAGGCGTATTTTAGCGTGTAAATATTCATCGTGCACGTCCCAGCTGTGACGGGATTAGGAATAGCTTTATTTAATGCAAATAAAATGTTCATTTTGACGTTATGCTGTGTGCGGACTAAAATGACGCTTCTGGGAAGTTGTGTAGCGTTTCGGTATGCTGCGGTATTTTAGGTGCCATTGTTTAAGTTGGATAATAAAATGTTTTATGTGTATTTTGTCTACATGATGGGAAACAACTGAACAAATATGTAGTTGTAATAATTGCCACAGTTGTACTTTTTGTTTACAAAATAATTGTCCTGCAAAAAAAATGCAGCATGGAGATTACAATACGACAATAAATGGAACCATAGTCTGTCTATAATAGAAATCGATAATTATAATAAATCTCCCTCTCATACAAGTATTAACCTAGTGTGGCAGAATATGGAACAAAAAAACGCGACATTAACATAATATAGGTATATTTTATATTTTGGTAAATCAATTACCCAAGCGCCTACCTATTTGATTTGAAGTTTGTCAGTTCATCAAGTTAATTTGTTTGAAAACCTGTTTTGTTTTCGTATAGGTACAAAATTTTTCTATTACTTATTCAATAGCGCTTATTTAATCTAGTAGATACCAGTAGGTTATGGTTTCATTTATTGTCGTATCCACCCTGTATATGAATGTAAGGATGTGCAACTGAAAAAATGTTTTAAATTTTTTGTTTATGTTTTTAAAGCTCAATTTCGTATGTAATGTGTATATTTATTAAAAAAGATGTTTTGTTATATATACCTACAATCCGTAAAACTGTTCGCAGTTTTTTACCTGTCAAGCATCACGTCATCATGTTACTTAAAGTCAATACAACACCATACACGAACCAAAGTAGGTAGATACACAAACAGTTTAAGTAAATTTGTTTTTTAATCATTTTCCTCTGCAAAAGCAGGGCCTACTGATGTGACTATTGGACTGCCTAGTCGTAGGTCTCGAGTTCAAATCCAAGGCACGCACCTCTGCTTATTCGTAATTCTGTGTTATTATTATTATCACTCGTTTAAACAGTGGAGAAAAACATCATGACGCAACTTGCTTGAGAGAATATTTCGAAAGTGTGTGAAGTCTACCAACCCATAGTAGGCTAGCGTGGTGGACTATAGCCTTACTCCTGAGAGGAGATCCATGCCCAGCAGTGGGTTGATCACATGACATTTTATCTGTATAGGTACAGTCACTAGAGAGTTTCCCACGGCTTCGCCCGCATACGATCCCGTTCATCCCTCTGAATAATAAAATAGCCAATATTAATTGGGAATAATATAACTTTCTTATGGTGAAAGGATTATTTAAATCAGTTCTGTAGTTTCAAAGTTTATTGATTACGAATGAACAAATCTTTCGTCTTTAATATATTAGTATAAATATAAATAAAAGACAACACAAAGGTTTTATGGATCTTTCTTTAAAGCGATTTCCCTGATTATTACGCCTGCATAACTTTGGTACTGTCTGGACTAAGGTTCAGAAAGAATACCTACCTATCTACTTTAAGTTTGGGATGCTGATTCTTTTCAGAGATGGTAATTTACGAAATACCAGCGCTATCTCATTAAAAAAAAAACTAAAAAACAAGTAACTGTCTTTATATATAGTAGATATATCAAGACAGTTAATAATAATAATTTATACTTTATTGTACACCAGAAAAAAACTTAATAAACAAAACAAACAGTTACTTGTTTTTTAGTTTTTTACAGATGAAAATAATAATAATTGCAAAATTTATGTTAATTATAAATAAACTCCTGATGAAACAATCTGATTAAAGTTGTATTTAACGATGAAGCTCATTATGCAAATTCTATAAAAAACTGAGAATAAAATAATGACTTATCGGCCAAATAACAAGTTTAGGTGTGAGTTACAATGGACACACCTATACACACATGTGGACATGCATATAGTCATGTAAGCATCATTGGGACGTACGGACAACAACAATTATTTACATATACATAGGTATAACTTATTGGCGTGGTCCTTTAAAAGGTCAGATGCGTAGTACTCACAACCGGGCGTTTTGTATAAAATATAAGCAAAATCGTGGCGATTTGTAATTATGCAAATATATCATGGAGCTTGTAGTCTCGAATGGTTACGCAGAAGAGTCATCATCCTGTCATCAACCCATTACATTGTCCCACTGCTTGGCACGGGTCTCCTCTCGGTAGGAGAGGGATTAGGCTATAGTCCGCCACGCTAGCCTACTGCGGGTTGGCAGAAATCACACGCCGTCAAGAAAACCTCTCAGGCATGCAGGTTTCCTCACAATGTTTTCCTTCACCGTTTAAGCGCGTGATAATTAATTATTAATACGCATGACTTCAAAAAGTCAGAGGTGCGTGACTTGGATTCGAACTCGAGACCTTTGACTTGGCAGTCCAATGGTCATATAACTAGGCTATCACTGCTTAGTTAAAGTAAATAAAGCAAGCAATTAACAAAGGTGCCACCTATTTCACTACCGACGTGAACCCACTCGTAGCACAACTATTAGCTTAGTACGAGGGGCTAACAAGAATACTAGTAATGTGCGACGCACACTGTAAGTATGATTTTTTTTTAATATAACCTTCTACTACTTTAAAAATATTGACCACACATCACATTTATAAATACTAGAATGTAATCAAAAAAAGAAATGATGCAAGATGTTATCAATAAGAAAAATATTTGGTTGGGACAAACAGCTCTTAAGATAAATATTATCAAAAGAAAGAGTGAAGGGGGCCGAATGATTTTATCTCTACGAGTAAAAGAGATAGACGATATCAAGTTTTATGTTATGAGCGTCTATTTATTGTATTTGTTGACTAATTATGAAGTTATCGACAATCATGTCAAATTCATTTGACTTCGAGTTTCAAGTTTCTTGGTGGGCACTAGAAAAAAGAATAATAATTTTATGTACCTATTTATGTACCTATCTCAAAATAAGAACCTATAGACAGTCTCACATGTCAAATACCTATGACAATATTTAGTGGAAGCCCAAAAAGCCTGACGACATACCAACACGCCTGTATTTCCTGCAGGGTTTGGCAGAGGTGTACTAAATTACACTAACATTCCGGTATCTTCAGGTCTCAATGTTGGTAATAGAGGCGACCTCATTAACCGGGCACAAACTATAATTCCTAGCTGGTATGAGAATTTCGTAGAAGAACCTAATAACACTTTGCCCATCCTGGGAATCGAGCCGACCCGTATCAGTAACGGTTTTTTTTTTATAACAACATACCATGACGCCTGTATTCCCCGAAGGGTTAGGCAGAGGTGTACTTATGTACACCCACATTTCGCCGGTATGTTTAGGTCCCATGTAATAGCGGGCGAGCCTACTGCCATTAACCAGGCACAAATCCAGACTCCGAGCTGCTACTGGGAATTTCATAGAAAAACCCAATATCACTTTGCTCGACCTGTAAATCGAACCCAGGACCTCTAGCGTAGCAGTCGCGCTTGGGACCACTATACTAACGAGGCAGTCTTTTTTTTCTTTATCTAAATACAAAAAGTGCTTACAAATTAAACATTGCCCCACAAAACTGTGTTATAAGTTAAAGGGATAGGACTAGGTACTAGATTAATGAGGCCGAAAAGTCTGACAACCAAACAATTCTTAAGATACTATCGGTATTGCCCTGAAATAGGGTTGTTCTGATGGTAGTTGCACATATGATCAGCTGTATCTGGTTTGACTGGAACAACCCCAACATATCTAGTTAGGAAAAGGCTTAGAGCATACGTACAGTGCACATCAAGTTACCACAAAATGTCATTTTTTCTCAGTTGATTTTGAACTTTATCTTCAACAATTTAAGGTTTGAAATCATTTGGAGAAATTTTACAGTTTTGTATACCTTGACCTGCTGGCGACTGTACCTTCTTATTATGAGGGGAAAATCTGGTACAATGTTTAAAGATTTCAAAATAATAATCCACCGACTGCCTCGTTGGTCTAGTGGTCCCAATCGCGACTGCTACGCTAGAGGTCTTGGGTTCGATCCCCAGGTCGAGCAAAGTGTTATTGGGTTTTTCTATGAAATTCTCAGTAGCAGCTCGGAGTCTGGATTTGTGCCCGGTGAATGGCAATAGGCTCGCCCCCTATTACATGGGACCTAAGCATACCGGCGAACTGTGGGTATACATTAAGTACTTACACCTCTGCCTAACCCTTCGGGGATTACAGGCGTGATGGTATGTTATGTTATGTTATGAAAATCTGGTACAATCTTTAAAGATTTCAAAATAATAATAACAAGGTCCAGTCTAAGTGGCATAAACGTGACAAATGTCACTTTTGAGTCTATTCTAGATGTCAATTCACTATTATTTGTTCGCAGTTGACATTTTCGGTGGAATATCATTTATTTGACATTTACTCATTACATATGAAGAAAACAGTAATTTTTTTCGTCTGTCTGTGTCTCCGCTAAGCCTCGCAATGGATTTTGATAGGATTTTCACTACTTGACATTAAGAGATTTTCTTTCGGAAGGTCTATATGAAAATACACAATTTTTTTAAGTACACTGCAGCCATGAGACCATGAGACCATGAGACTGCATGCAACACGTCGCTACAACAATTTTATAGTACGGTCGCCGGCACATCAAGTTACTACAAAATGTCAAATATTCTCAATTGATTTATAACTTAATCTGTAACGCCTTAAGAGGAGTGTCCCTCGCGAACGCAACAATGTTGCACAGTTGTCGCTGTAGAGACAGCGACGCGTTCGCATCGCGAGGGATACAGATCCCTCGCGATGCGAACGCGTGCCCGAGAGGAGAAACAACAATACATTTGCATCATTTTCACGCGTATTTCTTATGTTCCGAATTTTGGAGATTACTCCTATAATATTGTTAATACGTAAAAAAAAATCTTGTAAAAATATATTCACTATAAATTATCTGGGTTTCTTTCGAATCAGAATGTTTCTGTATTGATACATTGTCGAGAAATACTAGCATAAAGTTGGGCCGTTTTTCAACGAAAATTGCCAATCTTTGAGCTCGTGTAACTTTTTAACCGTATATTGAAATGAAATTGTATACTACAGGAACACGTATTATAATGATAAGATTGTTACTGCAAAATTCCAAAGACTTTCATTTGTTAATATTCAAGATAAGAGCAAACTACGTTTGTATGGAGCGCGGAGCGGATACTATCCTCTTAAGGTTGAAAATCATTTGGAGAAATTTGACAGTTTTGTATTACCTGATGTGCTGGCGACTGTACTAGAATGACCCTTCAGATTACATTTAAGCGGCAGTTAAGTCGCAGAGCTACCCATCATATAAGCGAAGTCTTTATAATTAATAATACGCTTTCCGGACATATAATCGCACGCGCAGTTTGCGCGCACCCTAGTTAAGTGACTGATATGGGTATCATTAACTACTTAACATATATTAGAAGTAAATAATTACAGAGGAGACTATGTAATAATTAATGATGATATCTTGTGTCGTTAATATGTAAATTAACGAGTTAGATTATAAATTAACTAGTGTACTACGACTGATTAAACAACAAAAAAAAATCCTCTAAAATTAAATCAACCTAGAAATTATAAAATATCTGAAAATTAATACTTTATTACTCTAAATGAGCAGTGATAGCCTAGTGATATGACCATTGGACTGCCAAGTCAAAGGTCTTGAGCTCGAATCCAAAGACCTCTGACTTTTCGAAGTCATATGCGTATTAATTATCGTGCTTAAACGGTAAAGGACAACGTGAGAAAACCTGCATACCTGATAGATTTTCTTGACGCCTTGTGAAGTCTGCCAATCCGCAGTAGGCTAACGTGGTGGACTATATCTCTCTCACTCTGAGATGAGACCCGTGCCCAGCAGTGGGATCATATAATAAGGCGATAATAATGATGATAAAAATCACAGATTTTTTAATTTATTTTTTTAAATTAGGACCAGCTTACAGAATACCTTAAAACCGACACCTTTTTGGAAATTTTGTTGAAAACTGAAATAAGCTTATAACATAAGGTTGCGGTGTATGCATCATACGCCCCTTGATTCCGTCTCTTCAAATGAAATATGCTACACACAAGGGGCGAAATATGTGGGGCGAATGATACAAATTATAGATTAGCATTTACACGTGTTCAATCAACTCGATACATATAATTATATTCGTCAAAACATAATTATAACATATTTGACGACCTTATAGATCTGTAAAGTCCAAACTTCGCGGCCGAGCCGAGCACGATCAATCGCAGATTATTATTAGATATCGTAGGCGAAGTCGGAAGTAATTGATTGTATCTACATAATGTGTAATACAACCTGTGTTTATTGCGTTGTTTATCATGACAGAACTGTTGCTGTGTTTTGGTTGTAATTGTCAGGAAATGGTTATGAGCGGTTCGTGACTAAGCTGATTCACCAATCTGCTTGCTATGATCACTGTGTGGATTAGTGACCATTCTTAACACATAAGACAATTTCGTATCTCGGAGAGTGAGCCCATCGGTCCCGCTTGTCATATGAGCATCAATGACAATCGTTGGTGTTAGTCAGTAGAAACCCAAAAAGCTTGAAAGCTATTCGTACCTAAAAATAATAAGTATTGTATGAGATACTGATATTTAGCTAACTGCCTTATTAGTCTAGTGGTCCTAAGCGCGACTGCTAGAGGTCTTGGGTTCGATTTCCTGTTCGAGCGCAGTGTCACTGATTTTTCTATGAAATCTGTTTTTTCTATAAATGTCTATGAATGGCAATAGGCTCGCCCCCTATAACATGGGACTTAAACATAGTGGTGAACTGTGGATGTACTAATGTACACCTCTGCCTTAACCTTTCTGCCCTCCCCTTAATTTTTTTTATGCGAAAAGTAAGTCACGGGCATGTCATTTACGTATCGTGATTTTGAGTTGTTAATAAAGATTACATTTCAACCTTTAGATTTGTTTATACATCATTTCCATTGATAATGAGGTCGACTGACTGACAGACATAATAATATTAATAATTTATTTGTTTACCAATAGATGCAAGTCTTCCTACTTTGATTTGAAGGATAAATTTATGCTTGCTTTTGCTTTTTGCGGCAATTTTGTAGATGCTTTAATTCATCGATACCACTCGAGAAATTAATTATTTACATTTTTAAATATTTTTACATCAAACAGAAGAGAAAAAAAATATTACTCTGTTGCATAGTTCGTAAGCACTCACTTATAAAATTTAGGCTGTGTGGCCTCGTCCCACTGAAGGTTAAAGATCTTATTTTTATTGTTTTTATCTATTTAATCACTGTACTAGCGACCTGCCGTGGGTATGTTCCTCGCACGTGTATGTTCCTGAATTATAGCGTCCTGAATAATCTCTCCGTTGAATGGTGAAAACCGTATGACAATCTGTACAGAAGTTTCTGAGATAAGCCCGAATAAGCTCGCGCGTATGAACTTAAATTTATAAATTCTTATTCAGTGATTAAAAACTTGACTGTATCTACTTCAACTAAGTACAGGATAACTGTCACAATAAAAAATATTACATAAATACTTAATAATTCTGAGATTAAAAGAGAAACACTAAAATGATTACAAAAAGTAGTTTTTGCATCAATTTAAGTATCTCTTAAACATGAATTTATCACATTTTTATATACAAAAAGATATAGTTCGATTTGGTTATAAAAAAACAATATTTGGTCACACAATATACTTTTTTAGCGATATGGTCAAGTTTGAATGTGGCTGTAAAATATTTAAAGTCAAATGACCATAATAAGTAAAATATAAAGCGCATTTACAAAGCTTGTTTGTCGGGTAACAACATGTTTTACAGGCTTAAAGCTTTGATCTTTATGAACTCGGAAACAATCCCTACGAAGGTCACTCTTGTAGCAATTATTGTAAAAGAAAATAACCGGTCACACTTCAACGCAAATTGTACTTTAATTCTTTACCCCTACGGTACAATTCACAACACGGGCTAAAGCTTTTTTAAACATTTTATTAAAATTGTACCAGTTCTCAACTCAGGTGCAAGTCTGGTTTCTTTAGGTATGTTCAAGTCATATAATTTTGAGCCTTATTTTATGGTATTAAATATTAAAATTAACCACAACAGTATTATTGAAAGCAAAATGAGTAAACTAGATATTTATAATGTACATTTTGACCTTATGTTGGTATTACAAACCTGTCATTTAAAATTCATTATGCGAATTTAATGATTGTTTGAATGCAATTATTTTATTTTATTGAATGAATAATGTGGAAAATAATTATCGGTAACAATCGATTTGATGCTTATATTACAGGCATTTTTTACACAACTTTGATTGAAGTATATAATAAAAAATATTATTTATATTAAATTAATATAGGGATATTGATTTGAGTTGTACCTATGCAAATAAACCTCTTCTTCCTTTCTTATCTGATTATATCACATGAAATTTTAAACAACGATTTGAATATTTACACTAGTATTAAATTACCACTCTTTGTGATTTCATCCAAGGTTGAATTTTCAAGCCTTAACTTAGATTAGATGATATTAAATTTTAAGCTATGCTTTCAATTATTTACAGTGGATTAAGCATAAAGTTACTTAAACAGACAGAGTTTAAAGAAAATTAACTTAAACCAAACTGTGGAAATATTTACAGTGCACAGGCTTTTTTAACAGTATTTTTTTAAATAAATACATAGACTTAGCTTACTACATAAATACCTAGTTTGAAGATAACTTAAATTCGCAATTGATATCAAATCAACATTTTACTATTTTACAGCAAAAACTATTATTTTTTAAATGTAGTAGGTACAGTAGTATCATCATCAACCCATTACATTGTCCCAATGCTGGGCACGGGTGGGGTCTCAGAATAAGATGGATTACGCTATAGTCCACCATGCTAGCCTACTGCAGGTTGGCAGACTTCACCTGCCGTCAAATTGTTAAGAAAATGTTTCATTTTTTTTTCATTAAACTTCTTTTTAGAATACCTAATTACTCTAGTGGTCCTAAGCGCGACTGCTTCTCTAGAGATCCTAAGTTCGATTCCCAGGTTGAGTATTATCGGGGCTTTTACTAAATTCTCAGTTGCAGCTCGGAGTCTGAACTTGTGCCCGGTTAATGGCAATAGTCTCGCCCCCTATTAAACGGGACCTAAACATACTTACCGGCGAAATGTGGGTGTACCTTGGCATCTCTGCCTAGCCCTTCGGGGAATACAGACGTGATGGTTTGTTATGTAATGTTTTTTATAAAAATTATATTATTTGAACACAAAAAGGAATAAAGCAAATTTTAGGAAGGACCACCGTATTTAAATGGTGCATTTTTAGTATGATTAGGTACTTGTATGTTTGACCGATTAACAACGGTTCAAACCACGCTCTGTTACACACAACTTGGCGTTAACTAAACTAGTTTTTGTATTCCTTTATATTTGAAATAATAGTTTAGAAGTAATTTATTTGAAGCGAAATAAATTTATGTTTTTGCTAAAAAAACCTGATGCATTCGATATGGCCAGCTGTATAATGTCTAAATGGATTTAATATTTTAAGTACTTCAAATAATGTTGTAACAAGGTAATTAGTTCGTTTCCGATTGCCTCGTTGGTCTAGTAGTCGGAAAAAGGCTCCTGAGCGTAATAACTTCGGTTTGAGTGTGATTTTTTGCCCAGTAAATGGCAATAGATTATGTGTATTCATCAATACACATCTGTCTATTTCTTCGTGCATACAGGCGTCATATTGATTTTGAATAACCGAAACTACTTATGTTCCTATTTTTGTTATTACGATATTTTAATAGTTACTTTGGTAGTTACTGAAATTGCTCTAGCAAGTTATTTAAGTAAACATTAAATACAAAAAATTTTTTTTTAAAATGGATTCGTGAAACTACAGCACACTTGACACTGGAACAACTAATTCATGCATTGGAAAACTCATACATAAACGTATGCTTTCGAATTTTCCGCGCGTACACTCGCAATTAACCCCTGAATGACGGTGACAATTTAGATGCCTCGCAAATCGTCGCATAGAATGGGCATACCAGGCCACATACCTACTCAAGTTCCATACTTTCTTGACAGAATAATGTAGGAAAGACTTCAATGTACTTTAAAGGAAACGTTTTGTTACATTGTCATTTGATTTGCGAGCGTTTTCTTTGAGAACAACGGTTGAATGAGCGTGTAGTATTTCCTTTGCATAGTTGCAAAGCTTGAATGGAGCTAAGCGGTCTTAAATGGATACCTTAATTGAGCAATGGTGGATTGTTAATCTTGTATAGGGGTAGGCAAGTAACTTTAATGATCTAATAGGATAAAATAACGACTTTTGATGGATCCTAATGTATGATTAGTAATACAAAATTGCTAAGAGATTCTACTGGTTACAATTGGGGGCTAAAATTCAGCAATTCATCTAAATCAATTAATATTTCGCAGCTGTTGAAAGTCATGATGATATTATGATGCAATTCTTCAATTCAATTCATTTATTTTACCAAAAATAGAGTACATTAGATGTTAACATAAATTAAAATAAGTTCTTCTATTTTACCACTGAATGGTTTGTGAAAAGTTACAAATACAGTTATTAATTTTATTGGTATTATATTAATTAAGTATCATTATTTTCTTAAAGCTAATGTCTCATCATAAGGCGCATTTCAGCCCCTCAGGAATCATTTGTAAGCACATTCTGATAGACGAAATCAATTAAATATTTGGCAAAAAGTTTTTTTGGCAATTTTTGTGTGTGTTAATTATCCATTTAACAACACATCAAAATCTCACATGGTTACAATTATACTCTTAGAAGAAACTTAGTATTCGTCTCACTGTACGCTGATTTAACAGTTATGACTAATAACTTTAAATGCAAAACCTATGAATAAGCTATTCGACATGCATACATGTTTTTAAAATGACATAAACAAAGTATTTCATAATTTTGTTCTGTTTCTTTGTGTTCAAGAGCACAAACATTTTGAGAATACCGTTATTGAATAGGCCCTCTGTATTTGCTGTTCGATTTTCACTTTTGCCTATTTGGGTCGAGGACGCGCCAACGTGACGTCATGTCTTGGCAGTGAAGTTCAATTCGAATGTCGTATTTTTGCAATTTGAATAAAAGAAAATAGTGTCGCGCGTTTATAGGGTTAAATTGAAACCATTCCTTTTTGTAGCTGAATTGTTTTGCTTCAATTTATTGCTCAACTTTTTGTCAGGCTTGAGAAGTTTTTCTTTCAAGAAAAAATACTGAATGAGGTTTAAGGCCAATAAAATTAGTAATCGTAATTATTGCTTCAATGAGTATTGCAAGAGACAATTTCGAGTGCTGGGTTTTCCAACATTACATAAATCTTGTGCAATCGTAATATGATGCTTATTGCTAATATTAGCACGGTTCAAATTTGCTACAATATTGCGTAGATGAGTCATATCCAATCCGGTACGGAGCCTAGTTTTACGGTAATTAATTTTGTGAATAACTAGTTATTTATTAATTAACGCAAGCAACAATTAGCTGTTTGCGGTTATTCTAATGGGAGGTGGTAATGAGACAGGGAAGCCTATGTTCTTCAGACTGACCGCGGCAAACGCAGCTTAACCTGACAGATTGATTGATCAGTTAATTAAATAATATTTATTTCTGTAAATACAATACATTGAACAATTCAATGTGAGTTTTACTAGATTTCACCGGCATTTCTTATCTGACGACCTCTGAGAAGAAACGCCGAAACAAACTCGGAGAATGATGTCTCTTTTTAATTCCAGAAAGTTGCTGTATTATCAAATATACGAGTTGTACAATGTAGAGCATTATCTGAACAGGACTTTTGAAGAAAGGGCCATACCAGCTTTGAGTTGACCTGTCCAAACCGACGGTACGCATCAGTCATCGTGTAGCGCAACCATTATTTAGAGGGCTTAAATTGCGTAGCCACAAGTATTTAGTTAGTAACTACACAATCAGTCTCGTATGTACTGTTGCGCAAGCTCTATCTATTGTTTCACTACCCATTGTTGTTTGTTAGGTTGAGGTTTTAGATGTAGCTTCGCGATAATGTAGCAAAGCAGGAAGGAAGGTAGGTGACTTGTCATAATGCCAACTTAAGGAAGCTAATTGCATTTAAGTTTTATTGGACTGTACAATATTACCTTATTTTTGGTGACTCTAAGATAAAGGCTTACATTATATATCCTAGTTCAGGAGTCGGAGCACTTTGTATTTAAACATACTTGGCTAATAATAAGCATTTTATCATTATTTTTAATTAACTGTCTCACTCAATACTGGTTGTAAGCGCGGCTGGTGATCAAAAATCCTCAGTTCAAATACGAGGTCGGGCAAAATTTCATTGATTTATGCCGTCGCAGATCGGAGTTTTAATTTTTACATAGTCAATGATAATAAAGTTGTTATAAAAACATTATCACTAACTACTTAGCTATAGAGATTGAAAGATATTTGTCTTGCTAACTTATTGTTCTTGAAAGTATTACAATAGTTGGTATAAAACAAGTTACCAATTTCAGGCTGCCTCATTAGTCTAGTGGTCCTAAGTGCTACTGCTACGCTAGAGGTCTCGGGTTCGAAACTCAGGTCGAGCTAATTGTTATTGTTTTTTTCCATGAAATTTTCAGTAGCAGTTCGGAGTCTGGATTTGTACCCGGTGAAAGGCAATAGGCTCGTCCCCTATAACATGGGAAATAAACATACCAGCGAACTGTGGGTGTGCCTAACCCTTCGAAACTTAAATTTTAGATGATTTTTAAAAACTTCCACTTAAAAGAAACTACGTACCTAATTCTTTACAAAAAAACTGCCTAACCTTGAAAAAAGAAAACATAATTTAAAAAACGTTTTTTAATTTATGTTTTCTTTATATTATATATTTATTAAACACTTATTCACCTCCTATCAAACCTAATAACGAACCACGACACTCAAGTCTATCAACTTTTATTTGTCAATCGACTCAGGTCAATTTTCCGAGAATAGCCCGCGTCTCGACAGATCATTGAATCAAAGCACGCGGGCTATTCTGAATCATCGTGTTGCGAAAGTTAAGCAGGAAAATGGTATACAACGGAGTGTCGTAAACGCATATTTTTGGCGAAGCTAGTGTTGAAATCAATTGTGAGTCAACCTTAGTAAGGTTGTTTATTTTTGTGTAGATAATATTTTTGATCTTTGGACTTGAAAGTGTTATGAGCAAGCGAGATGACCAGTGCCTTCTTTTCTTAACAGGGATTTTAATGATGACTGTAGCCTTTTGTTTAAGTTTAATGAGTAAATACAAAATTGTTTAACATACCACCAATAACTTAACACACCAAGTTTAACATTATGTAGGTATATGTAACTTGTAACGCCTTAAATTAACAGAACAGACAAACGGACAGAAAATGTATTGCTGGGAATTATTTGCTAAGATCGTCGTGTATTTTAGGAGATAATTAATTAATCAATAATTAATTAATTAGTAATGTGAAATAGAATTATTAAAAAGTCACTCTGTATAAAATATAAATAAATATTTGCCATTTATTTTGAGTTTTAATTAATAATAATGAATAAATTTATAATTAATTAAAAGATTATTTCAAGAGATACGTAAATATAATGTGGTAGTCTAGTGATATGACCATTTGACTAGCAAGTTGTGGGTCGGGAGTTTGAATCCAAGGCACGCACCTCTGACTTTATAATCATGTGCGTATTAATAATTAATTATCACTCGCTTAAAATTGCGAAGGAAAACATTGTTTGGAAACCTGCATGCCTGAGAGTTTCTCGATGGCACTGTATGACGGCATGTGAAGTCTGCCTACCCCCATTAGGGCAGCGTGGTGGACTACATATAGCCTAACCCCTCCTACTCTGAGAGGAGACGCAGCAGTTAAACAGTAAATTGGTTGATGATGACATATGTACGGTCGCTAGCACAGGTTATTTATTTATTCATACATAATTATACTCTCTATTGTTCACCGAAAACAATAAGATACATAAGACATAACTTAACTTAAAAACATACGATGGGTGGCCTTATCACGACTAGCAATCTCTTCCAGGTGACCTTAAAGGTTGGCAGGTTACCACAAAATATAAATTTTGAACTTAATCATTAACATTTTTAGGTTTAAAATCATTTGGAGAAATTTTACAGTTTTGTATAACGTGATGTGTTGGCGACTATACTTGCTTAAGTTTTCTGAGTGAATACAAAGTCACTCTGTATAAAAATATAAGTTTGTTTGACGTAGTTCTCGTGGCTCGACTATTAGCACCTTTCTACATTAGGCGTGACATAGCTAGGGACACCATGTTTTGGTTATATTAACACGTCGCTTTATTCGGGACGTTTGCGTGATCATTTTTAATGAACGGAAACTTACTGCGCAGTCCACGAGTCCAGTATAAAAATGTACCTGCAGAAAGTACAGCCGCCAGCACATGAGGTTATACAAAGCTGTCAAATTTCTCCAAATAATTTTAAACCTTAAAATGTCCGCGATAATGTTCAAAATCTACTGAGGAAATTTAACATTTTGTGGTAAATTTATGTGTGTGGAACCAACATAATTGGAATTGGAACTAACAGACACTTTGATCTACACTAAAAAATATTTTCCTTTATACCTATTGTATAGTACACCAAAAAATGCTGGCAAGATATGAGTCCATTTCAAGTAAGCACCTCTGCCTAGCTCTTCGGGGATACAGGCGTGATGGTGAGTTATTATATGTCAATCCTTCTAACCCCATAAACGTCAACACATCCCTTGAAAGCGAATAAAGTAATAATAGCATTATTATTGCTTAGTGGTAGAATATTTGACAATGCAATGGCACCATTCCACCACCACAATGGAACCCCACCAACAAAGTCCCGCCACGTTAAAAAACATTACTTGCATTATTCTACACAAAACAAAGGGAATCGTGCACAAATCAAATTTATCGTTCGAATAATCGAGTGGGCGGTGGCGGGTATCGATTTTATGTATCGAATGCGTATGCGCAGCCCAATCGCGACGGTGAAAGGGAAACTCGTTTGCGTCACAGGCTTTATGTTACGTTTGTGTGTATAAACGACCTTGTTAAACGTGTAATTATTACGCGTAATTTTATTGTAGCTACTGTTCTGTATAAAAAAGCTAGTTAAAGTTTTGAACAAAGCTTTTATGACAAAATCATTTCAATTAAAAACTACACCTTCGTCATATTGAAGTAAATAAAGTGAGAAGAAAACAATATAAATAATTGCCAACTCTATTAAAAATACTTTTAAGATTAAAAGGATTAGTAAGCTTAAGCCTGACCTATTAAGGTCGTTTAAATGTCAGACAAGTGACTACGTAATTTGTTCTTTTTAAATCTTAGTACAACCAACGCCATCTGTTGCCGTTTGTTGGAACTTTTATTAAGTTGAGCTTATTTTTTGTTGGCTCGTGAGGTGCAGGATTTTTTATTGAATTCTTTTTATGAAGTTAATTTTGTAAGTTGGATATTGAAATTTAAATCTGATGGAATTATAAGATTTTGAAATAACTTACTTATCTGACGATGATTATGTACCTCAATATAAAATATAATTTTTATCCCGGTATCTAACAGTTTCAATTCAAATTATTTTTACTATCTTGTATAACCGTATCGAATTGACTTCATTGCTTAGTTCCAGTTTGAAAACAGAAAAAAGTATTATTAACATCAATAAAACAAAAGATTCCAATTAGTGACGCGCACGTGGTTCAAAACGTAAGGCGCTGTCTATTGTTAATTTAAAAATATCAAGTAATGTTGCATAAGTATTTTGTTTTCATGGGATAATTTACCTAAAGTTTAAAGTTTCGTACGGTGAGTTGGGAGCACCGGAGGCCCAATTCCCCCCTCAATCCCCTTCCCTTCCTTCTCCTTTTCTCCTTTCCCCTTCCTTATCCTTAAATAGGATCGGCAACACATCTGCAACCCCTTTGGTATTGCAAATGTCCATGGGCGGCGACGACTACTTACCATCAGGCAGCTCGCCTGCTCGTTTACCGAGTTATCCCTTAAAAAAACCCAATTTATATTTGTTACACCAAGAATTGGTTATCGGAGGTTTGTATCGACTGCCATAGTCGCTTAACAGGTAAAAGAAAACTAATTAATTTAAAATCACCTGTAGTTTAACAGCTAATGGTTAACCTCATTTTGGAGACATTTAATATGTATGGATAATTATACGATTTGACTATTGTGAAGTTGAAGACAGAGTCGTTTTCAATTTTCAATTAGTAATAAACATAGTTGTTTGGCGTGTCCCACATCTTCTTTGTAGTCGCAGTAAAACTTTTTACTACTTAGCGGTAAATGGCTTTAAAAGATGTTGTGTTGAAAATATCAGTCCCTTGTTTGGCATATTATGTGCAACTTACGCATACGTCTGCACCTAGCTTGGTTTCTCATTGTTTGGCATTTGGAAATTACTGTACAGTCCCTTCTATCGCTTCCATTCTACATAAACTTTGTGGAGCTCCCAGGGTGCTCAGGACGATCAAATAAGTAGGTATGTCATAACTATGTAAATTATTAAGGCTTTGTTACTTGAAGATTAATGATTAAGACTATAAATATATTTGGCTTTGTCATTATAAAATATATATTGACATAATCACGTTTTTTTCTGACTCTAAAAAATAAAAAAATCAGAAAACCCCAACCCAAAAATTCTCAACATATATTTTTACCGAAAACAATTTACAATCGTTTTGTTGCAGCCTCTAAAGCTTAACTTTATCCTACCTAGCAACAGACAAACATATGCAATAATCGTAAGACCAAACCGCCATTTTGTAAGCGGCGGCGGGAAAACCAGAGACCTTGACAACCGGTTCCTCTCACTGCGCGGGCGCACGACGCCGTACAAACATTTAATAATACTGGTATACATTTCGACGATTAAATATTTCAGTCTGTATTTATATTTTTAGCAGCAATCTCGTTTTCTTTAAGGGTGAACCGCATTCCATCGGAGGATGTTTAGGGAAACGTTGTGGAATAAATGAAAGTAGTAGTTGTATTGCGTTTTTCAGTGTGCTCTTGCGCATTAAGTAAAATTCATCACCTTCGGTCACTTTCATATTATCTTATCTGTAACACTAGTACTCAAGTCACAATGGAATGAATCCGTATTAAATAAAATGGTTGAGCTACGCACTGACAGATGCATGCGTGCCATCAGTTAGGACAGGTCAACTCAAAGCTGATATGGCCCTTTCTTCAAGAGATATTACTACATTATATCTCGCATATTTGATAATACAAGTAGTGTCTTTAAAAGAGACTAGGGTGTAATGTGTTTGTTTCGGCGTTCCTTCTCAGAGGTGGTCAGTCAGGAAATGCCGGAGCTATTTCGTAAACAAAAAAAAAAACCAAACTTTGACTTTTAAACGATTCTTTAAAAGTTTTATTTGTAGAAATAAATTCATTTATTATTTTATGCTTGAAATCCCTCTACAGGGATTCCAGTGCTTGTGTTAGGTTGAACGGGGCGTACACGAGCTGGTTTAGCATCTCCAGAGGTGTTAGACAGGGCTGTGTCGCGTCGCCGTGGCTGTTCAATCTATACATGGACAGTTGTTTGACAGATTTGAAAGAGAATAACTCTGGATTGAGAATGAATGGGTTGCCGGTCAAATGCCTTCTCTATGCTGATGATCAGGTTCTACTTGCATCGTCAGCAGAAGAGTTGCAAGATATGGTAATAGTAATGAATGAAGCATACAAGATGAAGGGTATGAAAATAAATGTTAGTAAGACGAAAGTTATGGTTTTTGAAAGAGAAGAAGATATATGTGTGTGCGATGTAAATATAGAAAGTAACAGTGTTGAGCAAGTGAGTGAGTTTGTTTATTTAGGAAGTGTGTTTACCAGGGATGGTAAGATTGATGCAGATGTGGAAAGGAGAGTGAATGCGGGAAATAAAGTGAATGGTGCTATGCATGCAGTTGTGGCTAATCAGTCCTTGTCAAAAAAGGCACGGTTGGCTATCCACAACGGTGTGCTGGTACCTACACTTATGTATGGAAGTGAATGTTGGGTATGGCAGAAGAGACATGAAAGTAGAATAAATGCTGTTGAAATGCGTTCCTTGCGTAGTATGTGCGGTGTAACTAGGAATGAGAGACTGAAAAATAGTGTGATAAGACAACGTTGCGGACTGAAAGATGATATAGTGACACGTATTGAAAGGAATATGCTAAGATGGTTTGGGCATGTCGAGAGAATGAATGGAAGACGATTAACGAATGGAATTTATAAGGCGAATGTTAGTGGCAGCGTCGGGAGAGGTCGCCCTAGAAGGACGTACACCGATCTTATCGGCGAGGTTCTCCAAAAAGGTCAGGTGCGTAGTACTCGCAACCGGCGCGTGTGTATGAAAAGATGTATGAATGTGGAAGAAGCGAAAGAGATATGCAAGAGTCGTAGCAAGTGGCAGTCCATAGTTTCTGCCTACCCCTGTGGGAAAAAGGCGTGAGTGTATGTATGTATGTATGTATGTATTTTATGCTTGGTAGGGGTTTCTTTGCGGCAAGTGTTGTTTTTAATCGTACTCTGCCAATACCCATGTATATTTTTTGCAATAAAGAAAGGTTCAGATAAATCGAACATAAATTAATTATGCATACATAGCATTTATTGCTTAACCGATGTCGGATTACAAATAGAATGTAGGTATGCTCTCTCTCTCTTTTATAAATGTTCATATATCAATATAGGTAGGTACTTAGTAAAAGTAAAAACCATTTACATTTATTAAAAAAGAACTAAATTTTATTAAGAGTACTTATATGTTTATGCTAAGTAAGGTTATGTAACACTGGTTGTTATTATTATATTTTAGCTTTAGAAGCTTTCAATAGTCAACTAACAAGTGAATGTATGAGAACAGATTTATGAATGAATTCGTGTAATAAAACTGACAGATAAATAAGTAAATTAGAAACTCTATATTCAAGTCTTTGCTAATTTTGTACAGTTTCCCAGCAGTGGGATAGTTGATGCTAATATGCTGATAAATATTTTTTTGAGATATTTATTTCTTTCAAAAATATTATCTATTATAACAAAGGTTTGATAAGATACAATAAATTAGACGGTTAAGTCATTAAAATCACATAGTTTGATAACGTTTATATTGCTTTTGATTGTGTTATAAATAAAAAAAGATTATAATATTATATTACACTTTTGCCTACATGACCTGCGGCATTTAGCACACACAAGCTAACCTTTTGCTCAACAGATGACGCTACTAGTTGTCTTATTCACACCGAATACTATAGACTGTACTGTCGTATACCTACAAACATTTATATCTTCCTTTGAATTTTCTTCCTTGTTGCTGAATCTGTGAGAGGAAGCTACGCACAATCCCTTTGTGTCTTGAAGAAGTGTCAATCGCGATTGCCATATAAATTCGAAAGGGAGACGTTACAACAAGCGAGTACCTAGATCGAAAGTTCGGCTTCAATCTGCCATGGTTAATTGATTGTAGGTTCTCAGTGGAACTACCACTAATGTAGTGACTGATATTGTCCCTCAAACTACCTAAAGTTGAAATTTATATAATATGCCGCATTAGGATACCACGCATTATGGATTTGGTCTTTTCGCGTGGTTCGTCTGGTTTTGTCGCGATAGATATCACCAATGATCTATCGGACATCAAAATCGTAATCTACGAATACCTACCTAACCTACTTCTTGCTGCTATATTATAGAAACCTCTGTATAGTGTCTTAGCATGACAAAGAAAGAAATCAAATCAAATCGGGGATCATAGTTTTTACATGAAAATGTTGACAATACCTCCTCTTATATACACTATAACCTAAATCTTTTCTCTCGTTCTAACCATTTAAATCTGAAAAACGAGGTCAAAAGGACCTAGATGACCAAAAATTTAATTTTCTATTAATTTTGCTAAATGACTCGACAGGTTCATTTGTCCAATATTCCTTTTGGCCCTTCAAACTGGAACAGAATATTTGGCAATCTATCTATCAACCAAGATAAACTTGGCAGCAAAAATACAACACCTCGAATATGGTACGTGGTAATAAATCTATATCTTCAGTCTCTTTAATATATATAGGAACAGCCAAATACCACTTATACACTCACAGATTAATTAAGCCTAGAAATCTAGAATTTGGCAGATAGGTTCCCTATAAGATATAGGCATTCGAGAAGAAAAGACTTTGGGAATGGTTGATGAACATGCGTAGAATCGGATATGACATAGGTATAATTAACAACTAGCTACCCATCGCGGCTTCCCACAGTCGCGGACTTTTTTGTATAGGTAGACGTATAAAAGAGGCATATTCCAGCTTACATTGTTTTTTTAGGATTACGCAGCGTATTTCATGAAAGCTCCCAGGTGGCTTGACATTTTCCAACATTTTCAACAATTATCTTCATATTTCAACCAGTTTAAAACAAAACTTTAACAAATTATACTCCAAAACCTTCCTCATGAATCATTATGTTTATTAGTGAAAATTGCTTGAAAATCCGTTCAGTAGTTTTTGAGTTTATCGCGACCACAGACAGACAGACTGACGCGATGGGGAACATTATTTTATAAATGGTCTTCATTTACCATAATTCACTGAATTTAAAGAGTAATAAATATAATTTATTGGTTACCTTGACCAAGTAGTGTTTTCCCGTCCTGTCACCAGGATCTGTGTGATTCGAAGGAATCTGTCGTGAGCTCATTAGCAACTGCACGAGGCATGGGTTTTAATGGGACCTGAGCCGGATTCTACAGCCCATAAATTTAATATTCCCTTTTCTATGTAATATTTACGACATGGCCCATGTAATAACATAACATAACATACCATCACGCCTGTATTCCCCGAAGGGTTAGGCAGAGGTGCACTTAATGTACACCCACAGTTCGCCGGTATGTTTGGGTCCCATGTAATAGGGGGCGAGCCAATTGCCATTCACCGGGCACAAATCCAGACTCCGAGCTACTACTGACAATTTCATAGAAAAACTCAATAACACTTTGCTCGACCTGGGGATCGAACCCAAGACCTCTAGCGTAGCAGTCGCGATTGGGACCACTAGACCAACGAGGCAGCCCATGTAATGGAACTTTTTATTGTTGATAGATATTATCTTTGTTATAATAAATATGATCCTTGAGGAAATAATGGACGGTAATGCAATGCACCTGTTTTAAGGGGGCCAACTATGAAAATCGAATACAAAGTTTCAACTTACGGATTATAGAGTTACAAGTGTTTCAAATCTAACGATCGATTCAGCATGCGCAATTTTACTTCTTTTTGTACGTTAATCCTTTTAATATGTTGTACTTTTCATTTGTCAATATGCTTATTAATTCAGAAAAGCCCGTAAGAGCCTCCAGTGTATAAAACATTCGATTTTGTATTATTTCTAACGAATACTTTAAGGGTTAAACGTGACAGTGTTACACCATTGAGCGTCGTTGCTTCATTTCGATCAGAAGCTTCGACGTTCGATTTCCGTAGTAGGCCCCTGACACGCCCCCAATAATTTAACCGACCATGACGAATCAATGAGGTGTGTTCTCATAACAAGCAGTAATTAAATCCTGCACAATATAATATGTTTTAGGCTATTATTCAACAAAACCTGTACTTTATCGATTTATTAACCATTGAGTTATTAAAACCAATTATAAATATAACAGTTTCCGGGTAAAAGCTTTACCAAGGAATATAAATTTAACAGGCTTATATTATCTGATATTTATTAGAATGTGTTAAATTTCGATTACATAAAACTTTGTTTTTTTGTTTTATTTTTTTCTGAGAAGCCTTTTAAGGCGTTAAAACATTGTTGGGATGGTAATTATTATCCAATTGTAGGTTTACTCAGTTACGTTTTGTAGTTTTATTTATAACTTTAATTATTAGAAATATATACTTAGTGCTTATTATTTATTAAATTTTTGCAACAAATAATGCGAAATGTTCTCAAAGAAATGAATTTTCTAGTGAAAGAGTAGATATATATTTAGGTTTGGTTTTTGCTTTTCGACTTTAATAGTTTAATCATGAAATAAAATCTATGGTGAGTCGATTTTGTTTCTTCCGCTCAAACAAAAAACCCAAATAGCATAGATTTGTAGCAATAAATGATTTACGTGTGATTATATATCTCTATCAGATATAGATATTTTACAAACCGATCTTTATTCATATCATTAAATACATAAATTATCTAATTCAATAAATACAAAAATTCCTACAAAGTTATAATATCTTATCTTACACGAACTTTGGTTCTTATGATAATATGGCGCGATAAAACAATATATTTATCGTAATGTTTGAATGAAAAATTGACAAAAAGAATTACGTTTTTACACGTAGACAACGCGAGTCATAAGTACATCAATGTATAATGTAACATTATTCAATAAATTATATTAAAAAATTGCATAAATTAAATAAAAAGTAGTACAATTATTGTGTGATAAATACATTTTTTTTAAAGTGGATGTTGTGACTTCATTTTTATGGATATTTAAAACAAGTTATTAACAAAAGAATGGTGCATTTTTGGGATAATTTCACGCGACCCCTCGAAGAATATTATTTTGAGGACTATCAGGTATGAATTAGGTAAAAAAATACAGATTATTTATATACAATAAGGTACACAATATAACATGACGTAGTCTCGAAATATATTCATCACTTTCTTATATATCATATCAGACGGAAAACCATCTTCAAAATGTATACTTATATGTTTCATACTTAACTTTAGTAAAGCGTTCCTTTAAAAAGCAAGCAAAACTTTTGTGTATTAAATGTAAAATAGGTAATAATTAAATGTAATTACTAACCGTACCTAAGTTATGTTTTAAAAATGTACCTACTTAGAATCTAATGAAACGTTTTGTTTCGATTGAACTGTGTTGGTACAGTCAACATTAGATATACTTATCTAAACGTACAAACAGTTCGAAATGATCCGAACAACTAAGAAAATTAGAGCTTATCTCAATGACAAAAGGCATGTTTCTAAATAAATACACAACACTGCAACAGTCATTCTGATCCAGAACTTTATCCTATTGAAATAAAGTCTCATTTCTTTTGTAGTGTAGATAATTTATGAATAATCTGATCATTCTGATATTTTTGATGCCGAATGAACCTACAATAATATGGTACATGTGACACCCTCGCATTTAACACTTACATCGCAAGTAACGATGACGCACAATGATGTCATTTTATTATAAGATTGTAAATTACGTAATTTCGGCTTTTCCCTCCATTTTAGACGCTGCACAAAATGCAAAATTTTATTCTGTGACCCCGATGACAATTTTTATATTGTAACTGCTTATTGTTTTATAAATAGGTTAATGAATCGAATATTAATAATTATTAAGGAAATTGCTTTCATTTCGTTTGCTAGAATCTAGACCACTTCCTCCCAGGTGGTCCACAAAAGCTAAAATATGGTTCGCGAAAGTTTACTTTTTTTACATATTTGTGTAAAATGTTTTGATTAATCCCCTCATATCCCCTCTCTTTTTCCTTCATAGGTACTTTCACGCGTTTAGGACAATCAAATTACGAAAGGCATGTCGGGTTGTTCACTTTTTCGAAAGTATTCTACCTTATACCATATGTAAGATACCTAATTCCAAGAAAAAAATTGGATCGTGATTAAAAAGTCTTCGTGCATAGTACCTCAATAATATTAACGAACGGTGTTCAGCAGTACACCTCTGCTTAACCCTCCGGGAAATACAGGCATGATGTTACGTATAGAACTTCAGATTATATAAATACTAGCTTTCTGCTAGTTACCTGCGACTTCGTCCGCGTGGAATAAATTAAAGCCTATATGTTATTCTGATGTGTAAACAATAATAAGTACTGTAAAGTTTCATCAAATCTGTGTACCTTTTTGCGCTAAAGAGTAACAAACATCCATCCATCGATCCATACATATTAAACTTACTTATAAAGTATTGAATGTATTTTGCACATGACATGTTTGAGCGTGGGTGCTTTATGAATGGGTTTTGCTGTGACATAAAGCAAAACAATGCGTTACTCAGTCGGCATTCCCACTTACATAACTATAGTTATAAATAGATATGCTAAATTATTATTGATGGCGTATTGATAGACATTCAATTCGTTCAGTAATTTAGTTTTTATTTAAAGGTTATCTTAGTTCGTATAATTTATAGACAACTATAAATTTTCTTTAATTTTAAATTCAATTTGAATAGTGATTTGGGAGTGACCCTACGCCTTTCAGCTAATGTCAGATTAGTTAGATAGAGCAAATATGTATAATAAATATAATAGTATTAAGTAACAGGGTTCTTCCATACCCTTTAACCCATTTCCAAGAGATTAAATAGCCTAAACACAATGCAAACATAATTTGGAGAATCCAACGCCTGCTTCAAGATACTAAACTTGCTTGTTTTAATTTTGTAAGCTATTTTGCAAATAACATTGTGCAAAGGAAACTGTTTCTCGTTAATGTCTTCAATATTGCTTTGCAGAATTTCAAATAAATATAAAATAAAACAACAATTAAAATACATTCATTAATGACAATATTTACATTTATTTCTAAATGTTTTCATAAAAATAAATATAAACGTAAGTTATGTTTTTTGTAGTACCTAATTAGTAAGAATTTTAATTTGACAAAATGTATAACAAACTTCAGGACGAACGAAGAAAAATTCCTTTGGAATGAGTTTTTCTTAGTAGGTAGAAGTACATAAGTATATACAGAATAGAATAGATTAAAAATAATAATTGGGCCCGCAATTACACACGTGGCTGGGTCAAAAATATTTTCACTAATCTTGTTGACGTATGACCGGTATGTATGTAGGTATGTGTTTGTACGTGCAATACATGCTTTGTCTGCAATGAACTATTATTAGTGAATGAATGAAGTGCGGAAGGCGCGGAAGAGTGACGTCATAGTCTCGATCGCGACTCACGACTTACCACTGATAATGAAGGGTGGGTTAACCCTAAGTTTATGTAATATTTAGATGTGATTATATAAATTCGTTGTTAGTTACTTATGATTTGAGAATTGTAATTATTATGTTTTTGTATTTTTAGGCATTTTCCATGCAAAGATTATTAAGTTATTTTAGTGAAGAAAAAATACGACCGCGGGCAGGATTCGAACCTGCGTCTTCTGGTTAAGTACACCAGACGCTATGACCGCTCAGCCACCGCGAGTCCGATTGTAGTTATTGTTACATCAAATAACAGATGCATTTTAGATACATTTTGTTTTCAATCTTCTGTATAATAATGTCAAAGTAGAAATCATTTATTGAAGATAGGGATCATTATTACATTATAAACAGCCTCCAAAACGTTCACCATTCACCGCCTCCTAGAGTTTGATCTGGGATGAAAAAGCGGTGCAACAAATTGCCCAGCAACACACTTCAGACTGCCTCGTTGGTCTAGTGGTCCCAATCGCGACTGCTACGCTAGAGGTCTTGGGTTCGATCGCCAGGTCGAGCAAAGTGTTATTGAGTTTTTCTATGAAATTCTCAGTAGCAGCTCGGAGTCTGGATTTGTGCCCTTCTTCTTCTTCTTCGAAGTGCCTCTCCAATTACTGGAGGTTGGCCGTCAGATCGGAAAAGTGCCCAGTGAATGGCAATAGGCTCGCCCCCTATTACATGGGACCCAAACATACCGGCGAACTGTGGGTGTACATTAAGTACACCTCTGCCTAACCCTTCGGGGAATACAGGCGTGATGGTATGTTATGTTATGTTTAACACATTTCTGTCTGTTCATTTACTAAGAACGTTAGTAGTATATATCATCATCATCATGTCAGCCTATAGCCGTCCACTGCTGAACATAGGCCTCCCCCAAAGAGCGCCAACCATCCCGGTATTGGGCAGGAAGGGACCTAGCAGGTTAGGTACCTACTTAATTAATTTTACATTGCTATTTATGACATCGAAGTTAACACTAACAATAACATATTACTATCATCATTTTTAATAATGTCATTGATGCTATTCAGATATCATCATCATCATCCACAGCCTAATTTCACCCACTGCTGGGTATAGGCCTCCCCAAGTTTGTGCCATCCACCACGGTCCCGTGCCACTCTCATACAAGTACGCCCAACGACGTAAGTTATGTCGTCAACCCATCTTGCTGCTGGACGCCCGACACTCCTACTGCCCTAGGTTAATAATTTTTATTGATTATGCATCTGTGCCGCCAGAAAAACATCAATTAATACAGTGATTAAAAACTTAAAATAATTTACGTCAATCTATTTATTTAAATTCACATTAAGAGGTGGAACGATTACCAAAAAGTCCTAAAGATAAGAATGATACTGAATTCAACTTTTTAGGACATAACATAACCGACTCAGATAACTTTAATACGTTCCAATATTTAACCATTTATTGCAATATAGCGTCCAAAATCCAATTTGTATAACGGAAAAGTTTTAAATTTCGTCAATCATTCTAATTTAAACCAGGTACAGGATATTTAATGTAACACAATGGAAACTAACTGAAACTAAATTACTTTTTAATTCTATTTCATTTCAATTTTCACTAGCGTCATAGATATATAATTAAGTGCTAAATGACGTTATACCACGTTGTTCCGATGTGAGTGAAGTATTTGTGATATTAGTTTAGTGGCAGCGTACTTCCCGTAGTGACGTAGCCACTCATTGAGGCAAAGCCTTCGTGCGCGGGCGCCGCGCTCAGTGGCTGTGTGATCTATCCGCCGTACACACGCACTCATGTTACCAAAAAATTATATACCGGCTGTATACAAAATAACACAAGAAACAAAATAAAAGAAAAATACAGTGTCAATTTTTGAATTTGGAATTTCATCGAGCAGTCTCCGCCGGCCGGCATTATAACCTCAACGCAATGGACGCAACGCAAGCGCAACCCTGTTCGGATATTTGACTGTGTGAGTGCCTTTGTACATTCAGTGAGTGTGGGTGAAAGCCTGAGGAAGCAAGTGAGTGTGGCTCTTAAGCTTAAGCTACCGTGGACTTAATAACGTAATACTTAATTGTGTTATAAGTATTGTTTTTGTTATTGTTTATAAGTAGTTATATTGAAGGGTCTTATAACCTAAAATCACAAAACAGGTTGATTAATTACTAAGTATCAGTGCTTTTAGGTTATTTCGGAACTAACGGCATCAAAACAAAAACTAGTGTCAAGGAACTATAAGCAGGTTACATACCTATATACGTACATATAGACAGATATATAAAAAACGTTGTGGGAGTATTAGACACGTATATAAGTACGCAGCTTAGAGTGCATACTTATAAGATACTATGATGATATAAACCTCGAAGATTAAGCTTATCGTTTATTGTAATGACATAGGCTATATTGCGAAGCTATCCTTTTATATTTACTAGATTATATTTGACACTAATCTTTAAGCCTAGAATTATTTTTTTCGACGCGGCACTAGATGCAGAAATGTTTATTGTCTATCCAGGCAGACTACCTTTACGAACCTTTAAGCTAAATCTTCGAACTTTAAACTTTAAACAGAAAAAAAAAGGTACAACATTTTCGATATTTAAATTTCGATTCGCAATCAAGATTCAAAGTCGAGTTCTGAATCTCAATAAGCGGGTGTATTCTAAATTCAAATCTAAATTTGCGTGTACACATCCTATTTCATCCAATAAAAACTCGATGGTCGCCAATAAATTTATCACTTTGACATCCGTTTAATTGTCAAATAACGTTTGGGAAATACCGAATCTAGTCTGTCTAACATTAAAAAATAAAACAGTGGATAATTATATTCTCGACTGGCACGTTTAATATGTTTCACTAAGTAAAAAAAACACAACTTTTGTCTATTGGTTTCCGTATATGGAGTTGTAGTGATATTTATGTAAATTTCCTATCGTGTTTACTGTTCTTTGGTATTTCTAGTATGTAGAATAATGTGATCATTGGCAGAGTAGCATCATTCGAGATTGAAAAATGACAAGGATGAAAAGAGATAGCCATACTGCGTAGACGTTGCTACGAATTACGTAGCGTTTATAAGCTAGGTTAGTTTGAAAATGCACGTTTCATGTCTACTTTTTTTGCGTAGGCGCAGTGCTGCTACGAAAATCGTAGCAATAGATATAAAGGTGCACGACAGTGTACATTGGGAACGCTTTACTGCTGATCACTTTTCGACCTTACAGTTTTTATCATAAAGTAGAAAACTGAACGACCGCCGTTTGTTTGTGGTTTTATAGTTTGTTATAAAGTTAGACCATGCCGAATGTCTGGTTTCCGCCTTCATAGTGAAGGTTAATTCAATAAATGACAATCATTGAATTTGGAAACATTTATTTCAATCATGAGCCTAAAATTGAAATATTTTAGGCTCATGATTTAAATAAATGTCCCTGCTCTTAGAATAATTTCCATCACACACACCTAGCACACTTAATTTAAATTGTTAATTTAATTGCATTAACAAACAAGGAAGACCTTCAAGGGGTAACAAAGCAAAGAAACCCAAGGCTCAAGTGTATATAAGTCAAAGTAATGGGCAATTTAGAGTTAATCTCATGCAGACATCTCATTCTTACTATAATGTCGTTATTCTGCGATCATGCAAACAATATGCAGAGACGAACACGTCTCATTTGTCTCACGGTTATACTGCTAAATTTAGGTACATTTTAATATATTTTTAGACTGTAATCTACGTAAAAAAATAACAGTGATAGCCTCGAGATAAATTCACGTCACAGGTCTCGAGTTCAAATCAAAGACAACAAAATATTGTGCGTTTTCATTTGACTATCACTCGCTTGACAAACGGGGAGGAATCCTCCATGAGAGAGAGCCAGCGAATCTATGCTAGAATAGCGACGTGGACTTTTGCCTGACATCTGACTATAACTTAAAAAAAAACTAGGCTTGCCTATCACTGCTGTTGATAAGTGTACTCGTAAATAATCCAGCAAACTGTTAAATCACTTTTGTACCACATGCTACCAATTTAACAAGATGTACAGGTGTTTATAAACACGAAGAGTTATTGAGATTAACGGTTTGCTTCTATTTGAAACAACTGCAATAATAAACTCGAAGAGATTCGCGTAATTTGGTGGTAGTCTGTTTTTTGCGAGGGTTTTAAATTTGGCTTGGTAACAGCTTTGTAGAAAACATGACGAGCAACCGAGCAACCTAATTATAGTTTCATTCAAACGTCAGTGAAACGTAATACTAGTTTATCTTTTCTTTCCACTCTCCATTGATCTCTGTCTTTGAATTGTAAGAGAAAAAAAAAACGATAAAAAGCCCGCGTAAAATGATGCAAGCGGGCGGCGTCTGCTGGGCGCCATTTTGTTCTAAAAATGGAGCTAAATAAATATTATCATTGATGTATTAAATACGTAGTATTAAAGTTTGTAGCGGTCGCTCGGTGGTCGAAATGTGAATTTTAATTATGCCTAATCTAATATTCCTCCGTGCGCGAAAAGTTTTTTCTTTAGTTCATAAGTCATTCATTAGCTTTTACAGTCCTTAAAATGCGATGCGAACAACTGCTACTAAATTACATTTATATTGGAAAATAAATTTATGTTCTAACATATTAATATTATAGTTTACACAATATTACAGTTTAGAAGTTAGTGGTTAAAAACGTAAAAAATCTTGGCGTTAGAATTTGAAACAGATTTCAATAGCTATATTTACTTATATCTTGTCGAAAAAACTGTATCACTTAACAAACCATTTAAAATCGTAACAATTCGTATGCATTACTGAAGCATTTTTACTAGCTAACATAAACGGTTGAGCGAATAGTGGAAAACCCAAGGTCCGATCTACGAACGCATGGCGGTTCTCGTACGGTCACGCTTGCGCCTGGCGCTGATTCGCTGACAATACTATGACGTCAATGCACATTGTGGCCAATTTTTTTTTGAAAACGGAACACTTACTTCCTATAGTTGTAGCGATTGATATTAAAGAGGTTGAGTATTATTATTAACACAATCGGGCAAAAGGCTTTATTGCATTTTTTAAATATTGTGCAGATTTTGCGCGCGGCTTTGCTCGCGTTCGCGATTTTGTCAGTTAAGTCGAAGGTATATCTGTCTCCAAGGTGTCATCTATCTTCGTACCAAAATTCATCAAAATCGGTTCCGTTGTTTTGGCGTGAAAGCGTAACAAATCATATTAGATAGGATTATTAGGCAAATATATTTTAATTAAATGCCAGTAGTAAGAAACTCAATGTCTCTTTAAATTAGTTTAATTGCATTATTTTTATCTGGTTAGTATTTCAAGCATAAGTATTATGTCCGAGGTGCGGATAGGAAGAAAATAGGCCTAAAATAACCTAAAACCTATACAAAACCAGTTCAGCCTATACTAGCTTGATACATTTAGCTGTTAGTACAAAAGAAACACAACAAAAGAGATCTTATACTATAACACTTAAGGTCAATAGTTCAACATTACTGAACTTGGTATCATTTTTTTGGCTACCATTGTACCATAGTATAAAACGACGGTCATTGGCATGTAAACTATCGGCCTAGACTGTATTGCCATAGCAACAATCTTTGAAATGTAAGTATTTATACTCTTTTATCATAGAGAGGCAAAGATACTGTATTTTTTTATTAGTACGAAATTGATAGATAGTGTATGATATTTTATTTTTTAAATAGATCTTTCGTAGACAACTTTACAAGGAGGTATTAGATTCCAAGCAGATGATGTCTTAGAAAAAACGCTGATACATACATAGAGAAAGCGTAATAATAGGTCTTTAATTATCATGGATAACATTGTAAGGAAACCTGCATGCCTGAAAGATTTTCTCAACGGCTTGTGAAGTTTGCCAACCCGCATTAGGATGCCTCTTTCTGTGAGAAGCACCGTACCTACCCAGCAATAGGACAATAGAATGGATTGATGACGATGATAACCAGTCACAAATCATTCTAGTAGTACTGGAAATGCCAGTGAATATGACAAATGCTACCATAAATTTATGCGAACTATGTAAAAACTGCAAAACCCCATATCCGTTTGAATTTTTCTTAGAAAATGTCTAGAATTAATTAAATGATCTATATCTGGTTATTTAGGTGTCGGAAGTCCGAATAGTCATAAAGCTGGTCGGATATCCTATTGACGTAGGTATATAGGTGACTTGCATTTAGAAGTTTTTTTTTTAAGATTAGACTATTGATTATATTCTATTAGATTAAATTTTGTTATCTTAAACACGATATTGGAGTGGCGATTTATAAAATAATAATAACTTGTGTTTAAAAGTTAAATGTTTTGGTTATAGGGAAAATCTCATAAGTAATAATATTTTTTTCTATTCAGACATTATCGTCATACTGCAGGGCAAAGGCAGTAGGGTATCCTTTGCCCCCATACTAATATTAAGTGCCGTTAAAATTTTGGAAAATAATTTCACTTGGTAATAAATTTGGCAATTTTATTTTCGGTTTTATCACATCAACATAATCTATTTGCAATCTTCATCATAATTATTTTCTGCATTCATTTTATATCTAGCTTTGTTATATAAATAATATGATGATACAACATAGTTATTTACTACATTAAAAATGTTTATGTTCAACATTATTTTTTACCTGCATTTAATTATGGGGCAACATACATATGATGGTGTATTTGCATTTGGTTTTAATTCAAGTACCTCCTTAATCCTAATTAAATATACCTACTTTTGCACAAGATCTGAGAACGTATAATAAAATATCAAATTATCTAAGTGATTTATACAAAAATGATAAGCAAACATTCAAAAGAATGCGCAAAGGTCGCATACCTCTGATACGTGTCATGCTTTAAATATTTGCTCTATAATATTTTTTATACATCGATTAAAACGAGAATTGTCAGACACTTCCGCGTGTCAAATAGTTGTGAGAAAATTTAAGCTATGCGTGATCAGTTGTCGTGTAATTTTTTTGGGATTATGGTAATAAATGGCCTGTTTGAAAGTTGGGCAAATTTTCAAATACCATGGAGGATTAAATTTATACTATTGAACAAAGCGGAGGACAGGGTGAAATGGCACACCCTAGGGGAGGCCTACGTCCAGCAGTGGACTAATATAGGCTGATGATGATGATGATGATGAACAAATATTAGTCGATAGTATTTTTTGTTGGTTTTCGGAAACTGCTCACCCTTCCCTACCCTTCCCTAGCCCTATAGTCACAGCCAGTGACAATCGTCACATCCTGAATTTGATAATTGTCCCAATCTCGTGGAAGATTTAAAGCTATTTAACATCACGCTACCGCCCTTAGGGAGCTTGCTGTGACTGTTAAATGTTCTTAAATATTTTCCTCAACACTCTTGATAGTTTCCAAATTAATGGATATAAAACAAGTTAATGGTTATATATTAAAAGAGTTTTAACACAAACTAACCCGCCTCTAGTAAAATACCAAAACAATTAAATAATAATTCCTAATCACTTGTTGGCATAGATTTGTGACATCATCGACCACTTTGATCTAAGTTTAAATTCGTAGCTAAGATGAGTACATACCTACTAATGTCTGTTAGTAAATCATAACTATACATACAGCGTGAGTTTTTAAAAGGGATTGCGTTTTTGAAACTGAGCATGAGTTTTTGAAATGGGATTGCAGTTACATAAATCCTGCAAAAAAAGTGTCGCATTATGCGATTATTCACTCTTTTTTAAAATAACGAGCAATTTAAAAAATAATTAACATCATTATATAAGAAATTTTTCTTTTGCTAAAATTTTTATCTGCATTTAAGAAAATGATAATGAAAGCAAAATCGATCTCAAGTTGGATTTGAACCGGAGGAAATTCAAATCCTGTTTGAACTCGAAATATTAGATTAGCCAAAATTTATATCTATAGACATAAGGGTGCTTAATCATCAATCACATTGGAGTTGATGAGTGCATTTCCAACACAAAAGTGGTGCATTATTTTCTTACCTGATTTCAACTCCATTGCAAATTGCAACGATACTAAAATAGGCAAAGAACAACAATTAGTTGGCAATGTTGTTACGTGGGAAATATGTAAATGCAGCAACGATTGTTAGAAAAATGGAAAATCGCAGAAAAATAAAAAAAGCGTTGATTATCCGGACGGACCGGTTCGGCACGGATGATTTTTGCAATGAACATGTATACTAACGCAGTTGTAAGTGGAGTGTGCACACGATGGGTTTGTCATTGCTTCGAGTGAGTTACGTTTCTATGATTTAAAGTATTTAGAGGCTATAATTTAAGATGTGCTGGGCAAAATATGTAATATATACAATGAAACATACGTTTTAAAAAGAAATCCAGCTTCAGACATCTCGTGGGACATCTTGAGAAGTCAACCAAAGAACCCTTCCAAGAAGTTTATAAACAACAAAATTTAAATACATTAAGGGAATTTTTATACTTAAGCTTACTATCCGTCTTCACTTCATAATTAGTTTTTCAGAATAGGCCTCTAAGAGCTATCATTAGTATCTAAGTTATTTTGCTACCAATATGTTATCGGATTAATATTCAGCGTGTGTGTTCAACCCATTAATTAATTTGACTCACTCTTTGGAACGATGATAAGCTTATTTACGTTTTTTACCAAATTCCATCCCGGCATAGAAACAGCGGTTGATTTACTATATATAAGAATGTTTTTTTACGCATGGCATCACACATAAATTTAGTTCCCATTTCTTGATCACTTCATATCTTGTGTTATTAGCAAACAATCTACATATATTTGCATATTTTTTTCGAACACTTCTATGATTTCTGAGAATCGGCCACTACATCGTGAGATAATAATAAGTCTATATAGGTACAATCGCCAGCACATCAGATTATACAAAACTGTCAAATTTCTTCACATGATGTTGAACCTTAAAATGTAGACAATTAAGTTCAAAATCAACTGAGAAAATTTTACATTTTGTGGGTAACTTGATGTGCTGGCGACCGTACTTGACATGTCTAAAATACAAAATGTTAATAATTTGTACTAATTATCGCCTGACCATATTTATTTTGTGGCTTTAACTACCTTCGTAGGTTTAAAAATTATTACTCATTACTAAACATAGTTCCTTGACGCAGTGAATAGATAAATAAACAATTTCGAAGTCGTTTTGGGACATCTGGATTTGGGCCGCTAACGTTTAATAACGACCTAAGTTCACGGGAATTTTCGGAGGCAGTTACTAAACGATTAATTTTTTTCATCAATTACCTACTACGATTCAAAGACCCAATAATTGAAGTTACACATTAAAGTTGGTTTTGAATAAACCTTTGCGGGGCAGAACCGTGTTTAAAATTAACACCTCAACAAATACGCGAGAAATCTAAGAAATAACAATACCGTGACTAGTCAAGTGACAAAACAACACCATTTATGATCTAATGTCACCTATTCAATAAATATAATAAAGATTGAATGCTAATGATGTTTTTTCTTGTTGACAGATGCCACAAACGGTGCCTCGGTCCGGGTGCAGCCCGCCGTCGGCGTCACAGGGCGAAAGGGCGGTCCCTGGCTCTCCCGCCGATCTTCAACATCTTCTCCGCCTGCTTGGCGCTGCCTCCCCACCAGAATCGATGCTTCACTCGCCACCAAACCCACACAACAAACCACCACCCCCTTACCCAGAAGATAACATAAATAACAACGTTTTCTTAGAACGCCTGTACGAGTTCGAGGGATACCCGACTCCCTCTCCATCATCAGACGAAGGCTCTATTCCCACAGTGGCCCTGCAGCCCTCTTCTCCCTACAGTTCCCTTCAATATTCTCCTCAAGTGTACATCAAAGAAGAACCAAACAGACTTGCCGTGCCTGGCTTTGCGTCTCCCTACCCGCTCTCTCCATCAGGATCCTGTGTATCTTACGGAAGTCACAATCAATATTCGTCACCAGTCCCACACCACGAAGAATACATAGACATAGAGGAGCTCCTTAAAGAGAATCAGATACTTCAAGACAGTGTCCAACAGAGCTACATCACACCTAAAATCGAAGTTGAAGAGCCGAGAGATCACATTTTGCTCAGATCAGCATTAGAAGACACATCCTTCCAGAAAAGATTAAATCTCAGACCAATTCCGTTGGAGTTAGGAAGTGTGAAAATGGAAGAGAGCAGTGGAGGTGACGAGGCTCTAGTTGCGCCAGACATCGACCGCGTCCTGAACATGGCTATTGAACAGACCAAGAGAGACGTAGACAATACATGTACAGTACTTGGAATCTCACCAGGTGAGTCAAAACGTCAGTTATTACTCACTTACTTCGATTGATAGTATTACGTGCGAATATGTTTAAAACAATCATGTGTGATTTACAATGACATGTCATGGGAATGTTGTACTCGTATGTCTTACATGATTACATTAGCTTTGTGATTAACAGTGACGTCATTAAAATGTAGAGCCCGTAAAAAAAGTATTTCTACGTACAGTATGTTGGCTACCGGCGAGTGTAACGCCATTATAAACATAAAATGATTTCTTAGAAGACGCTCGCTGTAGATTACGTAAGCTGTTTATGTTGGACCAGCGATGATCTCGTCTTATATTAGTGACGTCCTTACTACATACACATTTAAAATTGAACATGCGTACCTACCTTCGTTTGCATTTTCTTAGAACTTATTCTCTGTCCTAGGATTGTTAATTAGTAAGTCATTGATTATGAATAGTCTAATGAGATTACGGTAGAGTTGATGTGATGATGCCATCTGAATTATTCATTAATTTGTTGAATGCTTAAGAAATGGATTGTGCAGACATTTATCTATAGTACAGTACATTATTATTCTTACCTATTAGCTAATCTATAGATGGTAACGACTAACAAAACCATTAGATAAGTGCAATGGATGATAATATTTTGTTTCCAGATCCAATGGTATGGAGCACCGGAGACGTAAAGGCCTGGGTTATGTTCACACTGCAACATTACAATATGCCAATGGTGCCCATGGAAAATTTCACGATGGATGGCGCAGCACTCGTGGCATTAACAGAAGAAGAATTTAACCAGAGAGCTCCTCAGGTATGGATTATAAACATTTGTATCTATTATAAGATTATCGTTTAACCCTGGGGCTGATTGAGGGCGTTTGTCGGAGCAAAGTCTACACTGATTCACATATTACTGATAGTATAATGTTTACTTAAATAATATCTATTGGAATCGTCCGTATAAGAGAAAATATCTACTATGAGTGTTATCTTAGTGTTATCATTAGAATTCTTGTAGCCGTTGAGGTCAATGGTTATAGCATTATCGCTTGTTATAACGTCAGTTAAGGGGCTTGGGCATTTTTATGCGTATAATTATAATAAAATTATTCTTTTCTTTTGGCGTTAAAAATAATAAATGGCTTTGTTATATACAAACATTTTATTATCTAAAACCCCTTTAAGGCTTTTGCAGAATCATACTCTAATTAATCTAATGTACTTTTTCCTACCATCAAAGTATTCGTTTCCAAGAATATAACAGTAAAATCATTAACGACTGTTTAAAAAGATTGCTTCTTGATTTTTTTATGAATGCTTACATCATGTTTCGCTTTGCGTGACTTTTGTACATGCTCTTCGCCATGCAAATTAATAAGTACAGTAGACTTAACTTTAATCGTTTTTACATTTATGTTTCTTCAACTGACCAAAAAGCCTTTTTTATTTTAATCATGAAGTAAATGTTAGAGGTTCATAATTAACTATATTCTTTTCTAAATTAGCCATTATATATGTATCACATTTATTAAGATGTTAATATCAATTACTTTAAGCCTAAATATAAACAATTGATATTAATCCATAGCTAAAGAATGTTAAAAATTTTGCCATATAGATAATACTATATATACGAAAGGCCGCATAAAATTGAGCATTGTTTTATCAATGGATTTTATATCTACATCTACAATCTACATAAATCTTAATATTTGTTAACGTTTTCATTTCTTGCATTTAAAATACAATAAATTCCACAATATTATTAAAGCTTTCAATTATTAAAACTTTTCAAATCTTAAAAATTCTCACATAATGATAATGTAAGATATAGTTTTGTTTGCCGTATGAGGAAAAAATATGAAAAAACACACAAATATGTTGATGTTGCATATTCTAGGTCACTGTTTGTTTCCTTAATAACCAGTTCAACATTAATTATATTTACGTAATTTGCAAGGACGACGAAAGTAAGGAAATCCGTTAAAGCTGACCCATCTTATGTAATGACGTTATTGAAGACTAGTTTATTTTCAACGCATAGTTTTGCAATCATTGTTATGTCATCTCTTTTATTTTATAACGTGTGCAGTAGCGTTTATGATTTCATTCAGAATATAGGTTCAACACTTATGTAAGAGATTCGAGAATGGCGCAGGTGTATTTTGAAATGAATGAATGAACACTAAGTTGTCTAGATCCTATCTATATTCGGCCTAGATAAGGCATTAACAGTTTTTCAAATAAATGTGAAAGATTTCTAATACCGATGATTCAATGACATAGCATATCTGAAGGGATTCAAACTCAAGACTAATGCTACTATGCTTTATAATATTGATACCATTATCTGTCATAAATATATCAACGATAATTGAAATTTAATGTACTTACTTACGTGTGCTCACGTTTTTTTCCTATGACGACATAGGGAAAATTTTATATCACACTAGATTGTTTACGTCATTATTATTAAGTCACGTATGCACTTATTCTAATAGAAATCGAACTTATGAGAGACACAATGGATGAGGCAGTAGGCCTATTTTTTTATTTGTGCAAGCAGTAGTTAAATAAAACCAAAAATATTACATAAGATAAGAATCATGCCCATTATGGTCTTCTTTTAGATAGAGAGGGATATGGCATAGCAATTTTTTTTTTGTGGATTGGTCTTGCTACTTTAGGTAGTGAAACACCTATAAAAGCACAGTTATAAAGTCAATATTTGAATAAAGCTAGCTAGTAATGATAGATACTGAACAAACCAAATCTTTTAATACGAAGCAAGGCTTTGACAACGGAGCCTTTAAAGCTAAATCCAAAAGCATTAGCTAAATACGTAGAAAAATGTGTATAGCTTTGTATCGAGTACGGCTGTTCCAATGGATAGGTATCTTTGTTATTGCACGCGCCGACGAGTCGACTTTCTCTAAGCGTTGAAAGTCGGCACCCCCGGACTGGACTGCATACAAATTGCATCTGGTTTGCTGTGTGGGATGGGAAGATAAGTGTTGAATTATCGTGAAATTCTAGGATAGGGAGAGGGGGTTCAAAAGTTGTTCATTTTTGTCAGGCGGTACAGACTTCTTTAGTATTATTTTGCATATTTTTTCCTTTCCTTCCTTATCTAGCCTTCTTGCTAAAACACCAATTGTATACCTTGCGATATATATGTATATCTTTTTAATATACCTGGAGCGTGTTGCTTCAGCTAGAATAAAAATAGAAATGTAGGTGCCCAAAACATTTCAATAAATTTTACCATGTACAGAATTTGTTTCGACAGATTCCAACAACCGCAGCCCTACAAATATTTGACATGCGTTAACATGTAGCTGGCGAATCTATTTCTAGCAGAAACCATTTTAAACTGGTTTCTTAATTAACAGTCCGATTTATTAGTTCATCACTAATTTCGATATAAATAAATTTAAGTAATGATCACGTCAAATGTTGGTTCGTGGAAATTGCACGTGCTTTCTGAGTACTATGTATATCAACCGTTAGTTCTGGTGTGATCGTTGTTTGTTTTTGTTGCAGGCGGGAAGTACTTTGTATGCTCAGTTGGAGATCTGGAGAACATCACAGCGATCCGATCATCAACAGTTATCATCATCGCCAATTCCAACGCCCGCTGCTTTACCCTCAGCTGACGACATGAGTGATGGTGCGTATCTTACTGATGCTATTGTGAAGATCCCTTACCAAGCAGATCTTTGCGTATACAGTCAAAGATCTAGTCAAGATTTCCAAAATGTATTATCAGCTACGAAGGAGATTAAATTGCTGGAAGATTTTCCATATATCGTGTAATATATTTCTAACATGTGTCTTATTGAAAAACGCCAATTCCTTTTGCAGGGTTGGCAAAGAATCAAGAGTTAGCAACGGATAAGATAGGTACTCAATCTTTTATACTATCATAATTTACCTCGAATCAGCTTAACAGAGGCATGTTTTTATCAGTTGCTGTTTAACCAGAAATCATTATATTCGAAGTAATACAATTTATCATCAAATTCGTAACTACCATCACCAATAATCAAAAATATATTATAATCAATAAACTTAAATACGTCAACGATAGCCATAGAATTAATTGCCTGCAGTTTAATTTAATCTACTTAGATATTTCATTCGAAATACCAATGCGGCAAGCACGCCTAGAATAGATTTATAGGATATAAATTAAATAAGTGACGGTTAACGTTGTATGGAATATGGATGATTGCAAATTTTATTTCTTGCTGATCCGGGAATCAAGGTAAAATATTAAACGTTTAGCAGCTAGTATGAATTTGTAGAATCAAAGAAAATTAATACTCGATGCTGTTGCCTTGAGTCATAAATGCACCTAAATTACATATTACATATTATGCAAAAACTTGAGGAAGCATCAACGTTGCTTATAATGTGACTCGTATGACTGTTGCAGTGTTGGCCCAGTTGTTGTTGCTAGAGGTATATTGTCTTTAGTACAATACAAGTTTAGCTGATCCTTTCGTGGAGATGAGTGAAAATACAGACACATGATTGAAAAGCAGATAGTGCAATACGTGGTCGAATGTAGCACGGCGATGCATCAGCGGCATGCATTGTGCAACGACCGTTACCAACCCACATACGGACTCTGTTAGAGACAAACGAGCTAATGATATATGTCTAACATCGTACGCAGTTGTAAACTGACTTTATGAGGGAATTGAAAGCCACGATGTATTGGACGTAATGAGGACAGGCGTGGTCTTTATTGGTGATAAACGATTAGCGAATGATAAGATTTATTGTTTGAGATTCGTTTAGGAATAGGGTACATTCCTAAACGAATCTTAAAGGTAAGGTAAGGTTTGTTTTAGAAATCGACGTAGCAATAAAAATAGTTATGAAAATGCTACTACTCAGTGTCACTCACATCTCGTAAGGTTGCATTAACAGATAAATTGTTAGAATTAAAATCATAAAAGCACGTCGTACCGCAATTGCATAAAGATAAAACTAAGCTGCAGTCGAACGGACGAGACACCCTGTCGCCCTTAATGGGTTGACAGTTAACTTATAAATAAAAAAAAGTGTCAGATAGTAGCACAGGAAATTGCGATCGACAATTATCTGCGACTCAGTTGTCAGTCCACACATGCTGTTTGACATAAAGATTTATATCAGAAAGGCCCTGACAGTATAAAGTAAACCAAAGAGGTTACTGGGCCAAATAGTGAATTCAGAATTTAATCAGACTCTTAAAATTCCGAAGTTGTACTGATGAGAGAACAATATAAATAGACACTAAATAAAAGTACTGCCTCTTCATCTCATAAAACACAGACCGAAGTACATGAAAACATATAAGCACAAGATAAGCAGGCCAAAGTAATTGATGACTTCAAAACAATAACAGTTTCAAGAAAGATCAGGTTTCATTAAATTTTGCATACGATTGCAACTATGATAGCTAAATTGATCATTCCATAAAAATACCTGTTTAATAAATATGTATATTGAAACAAGCTTGGGAGCTTAGAGCATTAAATCTTAAATCGATGACCGATAAAATGAATTGGATACTAATGTTATATGGAGCCACGCCTAGTTACAGTTAACCCATCAATCAGACGTTTGTCGTTCTATTACCTGACATGTCGGCTTCGAATCCATATACGTCAAGTCTTGTTTTTGTCTCGTTTCCCGAAGGCCTAGTTCACGCCACCGGACCCACAAGGTCGCATGCGACTAAGATAAAACTATCGTCGCTATCGTGAAAATTTTCATTACTGCCTTCACATACAAAGTCTGTGGCACTTAGCTCGTTTTTTTTAGTAGCTTTACTCCCATTTCTTTTACGTCAGTAACTTGAGCTTTATCGTGATGTGGTTGATAGGAAAATTCCTTGTATCTACCAGTTCCCTCAGACCATCTGCAATATGCCGCTCAACGCTTCGCTTTCTTCTTTAAATAGCATGTTGCTATTTAACTGTTCAGTTCAGCGTTTCGTTTATGTATATAGTTTGTTTGAATGTCAGTCTGTTTTCATGTCTAGCATTGAAGGCCAGTTTTAATTTGGGCAATGTTTACAGTATCTTTTTTAAAATAACTTTTTAGTTTAAACATTTTCTTATAGAAACTCCTTTGTTGTGTTTCAAGATGTTTCTAAAGTTTATATTACAACGTTTAGTTGTTCGAAGGCCAAACGAGAAGGTTCGTAGTTTCAAGAAACGATGAATTGAAATGATTGGCTTCTTAGAAGCTATAGTGTCGTCGTCGTATTGGCTGGTTCTATCAGTTCCCTTTCCAATAGCACCATGATGGACCCTTTAATAGGCTAAATTGTTAGATTATGCGCTTGTTTTATGCATTCAGGTCGCCTCTGACATACAAATAGGCTCTTATACTGGTAAACAATTTCCATCATACTTAAAAAAATAATTACTTTGGGAACAGGCTGATTCTGTAGTTAGTAATTCTTTATTACAATGAACAAGCAGATTATTATCGTTACTTTATTTGGAAAATGTAATTAATGTAGAAATGACTTTCATATTGTTATTTATCTTCATTTGTATCAGAATAGATCTTTCTCTACAATTTTAATTAGATTTAAATTGTTCCACTTTGTGATTCTACGTTTTTTTTTATTCATGATGATTTTCTGATGACTACCGACTTAATGTAGGTATTTCTTATAGATTTGTATCTATAATAAATACAGGCTGCTAAAACTTTGTATAGTTTGAAAATATATTTATAACCAACTATTAGTGTATCAAAAAGGATTTTTAATCATCGCATGTTTTACAAATGAGTATTTGTGTTTGTAAACTAAAACCTTTTATTACATAACATATCTCGCCTATATTCCCCGAAGGATTAGGAACCTTGAAATATACCAACTGTTCACCGATATATTTAGGTCCCATGCCACAGGGGACGATTGTATTGTCATTCATCGGGCACATAAATCCATAATATTTTTACCTGAAATTGTACAGTTACATATATCATTTACATCACATCCTATTTCATTCGCAGCTTTCATTGTCAAAAACAAGCTTGGAAATCCTTAGCTAATAAAACCCTTCTTCAACAGATGAGGACTCCGAGTCAGCGGGTACTAGTGCAACGGTCGGTGGTGGTAAAGTGAAGACTGGAAGCACACACATACATCTATGGCAGTTCCTGAAAGAGCTTCTGGCATCTCCTCACGTACACGGGTCAGCGATACGGTGGTTAGACCGAAGTGAGTATTAAAGAAATTCTTTGACATTACTGACTTCGGAAGATTTCGGTATTTGAGAGACATTAGAATTTGCTTTAGGATTTTTAAATTACTCTATAGCCACTCTATGTTAAACGAAATAATTCATATGAGAAATAATCCAATCTAGATACAGCTTTGCTTTTACTCGTATGTTAACAGATTTTAAATTCCCAAATTTATCTTTCTTAGAAGTGAGTTGCTTTAATTGTTTTATGTTAAGGGTTTACTTCATAACATATCGAATCTAGTATTTTCTTATCAGAGCAAAGTATTGTATCATTCCTATTTTTAACGATTGCATTATTATTGTAAACCTTATCTTTTTTATCAGGATAAAAATTCATTGACGTAAATTTCAAATGTGTTTGTAAAAAATAATCAGTTTTGCAAATAGCTTACGTGGCGATACAGATAATGACTATTATCGGTTAAAATCAATAAAAACCCATACTGTGGATAAATTATCTATGTTTTAAACAATATAGCGGATACGTACTAGGATCAAATCAAACAATTTGCATAAATAAAAATCAATCGTATTATCGGATCGGACGGATCTAGAACAGCTGCTAAAATAGTTATCAGTAACTATTTTAATATCTTATCTATCGAAATAAAATATAAGGGTTGTCATAAATCTGAAAATAAGATCAGTTCAATATTGCGGAGAAACCCAACGGTGGGATCAAACAAGCAATGAATGATGAGTCTAAAATTCAAGTAAATGCTGCTGTTTAAACTTATATTAGGAACATGATAAGAATGGTAAAACCCACGAGATGAGCTACTTTAAAATGATTTGTATGCTCTTGTTACACAAAATGGAGAAATCTACAAATAAACATATATTATTTATGTTTTAAAAGTAATAACATTTTTGTATCACAGCTTGATATAACAGACACAATCGTTTTGTCTGTTGTCAAGTAAACAGTAAAATTGTAATATATTTGTTTATTAATTAGTAGTGGCCTTGTTAATTGCTTATAGATAAATTGCAACGCAAAATGTAAATGTTTGTGCATTCATAATTAATATTACGCAGTATTTATCGCAGGGAAATCTTTTATCGTCATGTTCTGTTCTTATAATAGAGACTTCTTGAATATTTAATTTAATATTACATTATAAATTGATTTCGTTCGTGTCTACTGCTAAACTGGGGCATTCCCCATGTCGGTATGTGAACTGATCCTTCAATGATAGTCACACTTAAAATTATTTTAACAGTAACAGTGAAACCCATAATATTAGCTTTCTGGATAATTAACTATCAACCCTATTTGATTTTTAACTTATATGAGTAGACATTGACACCTTTGTTATTGTTGACTATCATATCATTCAACACTACAGCCTTATTTTTCTTCAAAATTAATCAGAATTACCGCTAAGAATATTTATGACGAGGTAGGATAATGAGTAATTCGTCAATTCTTTCTCAACAGTTTAGAAACTTTAGTGAAGGATAGTCTTAAAAATACTTGGAAAACCTGTTTGATCCGAGCAGGTACCAACACAGTCGACAATAACAACAATGTACCCGATGACTCTTTGTAGGGGACCTGTTTTCCGTACGATAAATCATTGATAACTGTAATAATTGGTTTAAACACGGAATCGAGTTCCTTTGTTTTGCTCGCGATAAATAACAATGATTAACGTAAGGGCGGGGCCTGCTTAGTACTTATATACATAACAACAATAAAATTGTCTAATGGTCAAGATATTTAAATACGAAAAACAAGGCCATAAACATTTTGATAGTCTATAATATTAAGAGACGACAATTTATCATCATATAAGGTGAAATTGTTTATCACGTTTAATAACAAAATTTTACAGCTGTAAATTTATTAGAACTATAAAAGATTGATTAAATTACAATGGTTTTTCCTAGAATATTATATTAAAGTAATGTTAATTCTACTTTACATCGTACCTTATTTAGAATCCTATTTACCTCATTAATTAAAGATCGTGAAGACATACTCACACACGCTTAAAATGGTCATAAGTTACTACACAATAGACACATTAAACGTGAGTAAAATTTTGTGTTACTTAGCTTAAGCTAAAATTACCCATGGAACGTGCTATTTATCTAAACGTTCACCTAATCTTTTTATTTATTGTCTACACCGAATCTAATCTGCTGCTTCACGAATCTTATCTCAGTCAAATGCATTGGTTATCGAAACTAACGCATGGAAAATTCATCTAAGCGACATTCCATACCCAAGGTGATCTAGCCATTTACCATCTGTTCAATAAAATCATTTTAAATAAAGGTTATCTTGTTTCGTGACTTGTTCAGACGATAGGCAGCCATTGTTTCGATTTATGCCATTATAGAGTCCTTTTGGATCACGAGTATTGCGAGTACATCCCTATTAGATTGCGTATTTGGTTTTTAGATCACGTTTTGTAGTATTCTGGTCTATGGTATGTCGCTGCTGTACATATGTAGTGACGATCTTGAGAAGAGATTGTTTAAATTAAACAGTGCTTCTGTATTAATTTATCCTCGAAGAGTAATACTAATTAACCTTTTATCCAGTTTATTGTCGCGTATGACGCAGAAAGATAAGTCGTTAAATACAATCAGTAGGTACAATTTTCCGATAACGGGAACTTTAGACTATTGTGATAATACACACACGTGAATGTCATATCGATTGCATCATCATTTACCTATTTTATATCAATAAGCCGGGCAATTAAAAACCCAATGGTATCTAAAATCACACCCGATTCGGTATTAGCGTTTTTATTAAACTTTCTGTTCTATAAATTCCTTTCACCAAATGCTACGAAAACGTTGTCATTTATTTTTAGTTCGGTCATAATGAGTTTTTTAGCTTTACCAAGAAATACGTTTACTACCGAAAATTAAGTCTTATTAAATCGGTTCACGATGTCAACGCGCGACAAACGGGCGGCATAGCGGTCGCATGCGATCAGAATGCAGAGTACGTTTCATTGTGATTTTAGAATATACACCTTACAACTTATAACATTTTTATTTTGTACCTACATACGGATCCTCAAAACCTCTTAGAGATCATTTAATGTGATAAGGTACTGATAAAGATACATGTGAGGTTACTTTAACTCCATTTTTGGAAAACCCTAGCTTTTCAATATTGTGTCTTTCTCTAATGTCTCTCAAAAATAAATTTGGATAGGCTTTTGATTGTACAAATGTTTAATTCATGTTGTGCTCCACAGGTAACGGCGTATTCAAGATTGAGGATTCAGTGCGTGTAGCCAGGCTGTGGGGCAAGAGAAAGAATAGGCCTGCCATGAACTACGACAAACTGTCCAGAAGTATCCGACAGTACTATAAAAAGGGGATCATGAAGAAGACAGAAAGGAGTCAAAGGCTCGTCTATCAGTTCTGTCATCCGTACTGCTTATAAATACTCTAGTTTATACTATAGCTTGTACATAATTTATTTACGTTGTATATAAGGGTGTGTGAGAGCCGCGGTAATGCGGACGGTACGATGACTGGCTTCGTTTTGCGGCCCAATCGCAAATCGCAGCGCAGTCGCCGAGTTTGTTGACAGCCGAATTTTCACCGGCCTTTGTATCGACGTGTATGTCGTGAGGTCGGGAATTAATAGGCGTCTTGTACACTATCCCTCCATAAAATTCGGGAAAGGTAATTTTCTCTGGAATTCTATTGGATGGGACTATTTGCTGTGTTATGTATTAGTTTTTACCAGCGACTAAACGATTACGATTGATAGTTTCCGATTTAACTGGATCGTACTCGTCGAAAGCTGGTAATGTTTATCCCATATATCTATGATATATTTCTAGTACGTTCTATGAACTTTTAGTTAGTTAAGAATTCTGTAAATAATAAGAAAAATGTGCCCTCTATTGTTTGGTACTCAGAATAGTGATGTAAAAGAGATTAATCTCGTTGTAAGTTTTTAAAACGTGTTCAATATTTTTTAATAAAATATAAAACAAAGAAAAAATGTTAATGTAATTTTTATATTAAAAATATTTTAAAAATGACGAGTTACGTCGCATATTGCAATAATAATTAAGTGTTAATTATAATGATGGCGGTAGATTCGTGCAAATTTGTTTCGGGTTTGAAAATTGATGGTTATGATTTTGTGCCAAATAGACGATTGGAATTTATTCGGGACAAAATTTTATTGTATATTGTTTGTAAATTTGGTGTCCCGCCGAGGTGTAAATTGTATTAAATATTTGCAATATTGGTGTTGGGATAGAACTAAGAATTACAATAATAGTCTATTATCATATTACATTTTATAAGTCGACGCAGTTAGCGTTATGAATTTTAATAATTATTTTTATTGGACCAAACTAATGTAGATTTTATGATAAATTTTTATGTCATAATAAAATAAAATGGCTATTATATTTTTATTTTATTTTTCCTGCTACACATCTCTATTCAAATTACATTTTCAATATTACAACTACTTAATGGGTGTTTTATTGTTCTCATAAAATATAACACGAATATAAAACAATTTGTTTATAAGGTAAATAGTAGGTACTTAACTTACAAATGATTTTCAGTTGTCAGTTGATCGAATTGCTAAAAATTTACTAAGTTCTAATGGTTTAACCTATTTTGATTTAATGACCAAACCAAACTATAAAGATTATGCTTACAAAATAACTTTTCACACAAATTCTTACAAAACTTAATAAATTATCTCTGTAAATATATATATTTTCCAAGACACTTCTTCAAGAAAATGTTAAAAAGTTTTTTTTTTGTAGCCAGATGGCGCGATCTTTATTACGTACCCACTCTTATACAAAAACTGATACATTTACCTACGTCACAACACTATGTAGTCATCCACCACATGTTAACAATAACATACCATTGTTTACAAAAACTCATTTACATGACGAAAATATTGTTTGGAACAAAACTTTTGGAAACAAATCTGGACCACATTGCGTCAAATTGCGCAAAAATGACGTCATACGACGGCAACCGCCAAATTCCAAGAGTGAAAGTGCCTTTCGCCGTACTCGGAGAGGGGAGGACGACCTCTAGAGGGGAGAAGAGGGAGGCGGAGGGAAATTGTGTAAGAATATGCACTTGATGTCGCAGTATTATTGTATGGATACTTATTGTATGGATACTTATTGTATGGATACTTCAATGATTAGGTGACAAAAGATGACAGTCAATCGAATTGAATTGAATCAATATTAATTAACGAAGTACTTTTTGTAGAGAGGTTTTGTGGGTTTTATTATGTACATATATTTAGGTCTCTCGATTACCAATCGAGCTTCAATTGATAGGTACCTATTTGTAAATCAATCAATCAGAATAGTACCTAGAGTAACAACCTAGCCCACAGCTGGACTTATCTAAGCGAGTGACGTATTTTAATTTCGTGTCCCATCTAGGACCAGTTAGCTAGATACGAGTACCTAACTATATAAAACAAAAAATAACTCAATAGTGCGCGACTCGCCGACGCCTCGATCACTTGTTTTACTAATGCGTCTGCTAATTATTAGGTAGGTAGGTACCTTGATCGATTCAATCAAAGTGTCTAATAATAGATTGAGGAATAACCACTTAGGTGCAGTACAAATAACACAGTCAAGACATTCGTAACGATCTTGATCACTGACATTTTTATAAAAAATAATCTATGTACTTATATTAAAATTGTAGGTATTGATATTATAGAGAAACTACTACGGAGGTCTTGATTAGGAAAACAGGAGGCCGACCACAATCTTTTAAGAAACAATCTTATTTCGAGAACGTTTTGTTTCAAGCTTATAATAACATTACTCATATTCGTACCATGACCTTCATTGTTCAATAATGTTTTATTCCTGCTTAGTGCTGGGAAAGAATGAACTATTTGTCTATTCCCTGCTATAATAGAAAAGGGACAACGCTATATGAACTGATATAACGCTATCTCTTTCACGCGCCGCTGGTCCGAATCACTGCTACGGAATACGATTGCTTGAAGCAAAATACTAATAAAAAATTACTATGCACTACAAAAATGTTTTATTAGTTATTTCAAAGAAATTAACATATTTATTAAAAAGGTTTTGCTATGAAAAAGAAAAAATCTATTGAAAAAATTTAAAAAAAGCTGCAGCTCGGTTTGGATTGTAACTACATGTTTATGAATCGGACCAAGGTGTGTTCTTATCAGCTGTGCGCGCACGAAATTTGAAACTCCATTTATGTCGGCGTAGAGAAATTTATTGTTTTACAAGTGGTTCTAAGTGGTTGAGTTTATTTTATCTTAATTTTTTATGATCTCACGGGCAACACAATATAACACACTCCGCTTACTAGTAGTAAGTAATAGTATTCTACAAAGACTACAGTGTTCTGTGAAGTTCTGTGATACAAAAACGATATGGAATCAAGTTTTAAATAACATTTAATTAGTGCATAAGTTTTTAAAATAGGCATTATTCTTTGTATTGGTTTGACGTAGATATTCCGTAACATAAGCCAGAGTCAGTGATTAAGTAGTGCTTTGTTATTAATTTTACAGCCGACGAGTTAATCGAGTCTCCTGGCGGCAGCTAGAGATGCTATGGGAATTTATAAATTCAAATAGATCGATAGCTACTGCCTACAACCGCTCTCTGCAAGCAAAACAATATGCACGCAGAAAGTAAACGGCTTTCAGAAATATTAAACTCGCAAGGCGATGGCGCTCATAAGGCGCTCGTCGCAACAGACAAGTCTGTAGATTTTGTAGGATTCTTCATCAGTGGCCTCAACTCTTCGCACGGTTATGTGCTAGATCTTTGGTGAGTCTGTCTTGTCTCACTTCATCTAATAAAATGAAGGGGTCGCATTCCTCAAGTAACTGCATAGGAACCCGATTTCCTGTGGTGTTGCTTTCTGTGTTATAGCTTCCATTAACTCAAATAATTCGTAAGCGTATGCCATCTGGAATCAAACAAGAAACTAGTTTAAACATTAACAAAAATCACTAAACACGCGATTCGTTCGGCAAGTTTACTTTAATAAATACTTTTTACTTACTTTTTAACACACGAAAAGGCGTTTTTTTATATAAATTTGCAAAACAATAATACTTCGGTCGAGTTCGAGGAACTTTTTTAAGATCGTAAAATTTGACGTAAAAACAATACTGCTAAGTGTCAAAAGTCACGTCGTGGTACGAATTGAATGAACTTTTAGAGGTGACGTCACCAAAACCGCTAAGAAAATAGTAATGCTTCAACATTATAATAAGCTTGTTTTTAAGACGTCATGGTACGAAACGTTGAAGTAAGATTATAATAGTACTGCTATAAGAGCTTGTGGTTGGCCCCGGACCCAAAACAACAATTTAAAAAATGGTTGTCTGTCTGTTTGTCCACGCGCCACGCAAACTACTGCAAGGAATTGGATAAGGTTAGATATCATAGTTGGAGATCTTTCTTAAAATTTGGTGTATGTTTCATGTATATAAGCCACCTAGAAGCCGAGTTATAGTATGTTTTGACCACTAAGGTGACCAAAAAGCATATCTAAGGACCGCCTAATGGTAGGCAAGCGGGTACATGAACACTTGCATCACCATTGGTATCACTCGCGCGTTGCCGTCCCTGTAAAAATCTTTTCACACCCTTTTCAAAAAACCCCATGCTATAGTCCCTTGGAAAAACCTCGAGGGGAAGCTGAATCCTTTTGTGATGCGAGTAAAACCGCAGTCAACAGTTGGAAAATAAAAAAACTTCCATCCGAAGAATCTCTGAACTGAACAGGCTTGCATCAGATGAAGATGCGTCACACTATCTGTAAATCTTAGAGTATGTACCTGTGAGTTGTTTTCGCTGAAGATTTGGGTAGAGGTGTATAATGTACACTCACAGATCGCCGCAAGTAAGGTTAGAAACTTAAAAACTCCGGAGCAACAGCCTGATTTGCAAAAAATCCTGAGATTTTATCGATTTTTTCGAAATCTCGCAAACGTAATTTACAGCTTTTTCAGTTGTAGTAGTCGAGTTATAGGTAAGTGTTGATTTTATTTTTGCCATTCACATGGCCGAAGTTGTTTTTTTTTTAAAGATTGTGAAATTTTAAGTTTTTAAAATGATTCTATACTAGAGGATTATTATTTGTTTTTGTATTAAAAAAAAATTTAAAAACCTATTCCACTACTACCTCCTTTTTAAAAAAAATCCTGAGATTTCCAAAATGCGGCCGCATTCGCAAGGGTGTCGCCAAGGGGTCGTCGCCGCCCTAGCAATAAAGATTTCAATTTGAACTTTCCTCGACCGGAAAACCTAACCCAGGACTTCCAGCATAGCAGTCGCACTTGGGACCACAAGACTAATGAGGCAGCGATAGATTTTATTTAAAAGAATATATAATAATATTATGTTATTAAGTAACACTTCATTAAAAAAAACACTGTTTGTTGCATAGGTATTTCGAATGACTTTAATATATAGGTATAATAAACAAACTAAGTATTATTTTAAAGCTCCATTCTATATTAGAGGCATTCATTTATAATAGGTAAAGATAGTATCTACTCACTTCTATTTTAGCCATAAAACAGTAATTTGCCAATAATTTTTAACTGTTTTCTCCGGTTTTTAGATGAAAAACAAAGATTTTAGGTATCTAGGTGCTTAATTATTATTTCTTAAGTCAATAGGTAGTCATAGGTCCTATCCACACAATGTAGTTTAATTTTAAAAATATACAACACATCACACCCGTGTTCCCTGAAGGGATAGGCAGAGGAGTAGGTACTAATGTAGGTACATAGAGGCATAAAAGTGCGAGAGGAAAACAAGCGAGAACTAGTATGAGAGAGGATAGTAGATAAATAAAAGGCGTCAATGACGTTGGCGGAATCAGAAAAGAATTTAAAAAAAAAATGTAGGTACATACACAGTTGGCCGGTATATTTAGGTCCAACGTAATGGAGGGCGAGCTTATTGCCATTAACCAAGTACAAATCCAGCTGCTACTGAGAATTTTATGAAAACCCAAAAACACTTCTCGACCTGGGAATTGAACCCAGGACCTGTAACGTAGCGGTCGAGCTTAGGATTCAGTATACTGTAAGTTAAGTATTTAGTTGCTTAAATAGTGAATAATTGCCATAGGTGAATCAATTTGGATAAATTGATCATAAATAAGTTGCCTAATCGCTTGGAACTATAATAGACGCTTATCTGAGGTTGGTGTGATTTAAATAATTTCCTACACCTATTTCTGTGGAGTGTAAATTAAAAGCTTAGGCGGGGGTTTGCCAATCGAGCGTATACTTAGTTTGTTCGAAATAGCTCAGCCTGAAGTTGTCCGCAAGTAGTTTAGCAGTGGTAAATTTTAATAGAAAGCGTCGGTGTTAGGATAATTTTTTTTACTGATTTTGATATTTATGTAAAAGAACACGTAGGTAGGTAATTAAGCGATTTTACCCGCGCGCTACTTATTTCGGAACGGCTAACTTCAGAGAAGCAGAGTTATTTTGAACAAACTGTAGCGTTAATTACAAGAGGAGGTGTTAGTGAAAAATAAATTTTTTTAAAGAGTGCAAACTTAAGCACTCCCTCCAACTGCTTTATTAATGCGCAAATGAAAGCTAATTAACATTTTTTTTAAGTGTTAAGGTAGAAAAAAGATCCCTCTTATTCTTATTTTTAACCGACTTTAGATTTTTTTTCTTCAATATCTTTAATGTACCTACCTAGTTATCTACAGACATCGGATTGTTACAATTTATTATTATTTGTAAAGATTCAGTGCTTTCATAGCTTATGAACTTCAGTAAGTAGGTAATGTAAATGATACTTATACTTATTTGATGCAAGAAGAATATCTGTAGGTACCTACAGAAGCCTCAGATGAGTCGAATTCACTAAGTCAGACACTAACAACAACTTAACCACTGCATAATGATTATGACCAGGGACCGTACAACCCCCTTTATGACATTTCAATTGAAAGAGTAACCCGTTACCCTTTTACAGTGGTTGAAGGGGTAACCCGTTCGGAACGGCTTACCGCTTTATAGTATAACCCGGTAAGAATTTAAACAGGTAACCAAAATGTTTTGAAGAGGTTACCTATTGAAGCGGCGTAACACCTATGAATTGGGTTTTCTAACAACACTTTGCAAAAACCCTATCAAAAACCCTTTCAACGGGTAACCAAAATGGTCCCTGATTATGACATCTTACAATGAAGAAAGCTCAAAAGTTCAACCCCCGCCAACCGCTTATAAATTACACGATCCTAAAGCGTAATCTGAAGGTCGGCAGCATTCCGAATTTCTGAGTCCAGTCGAGTCGCATGACGCCTGGTACGGTTGGCGCGACACGGCGCGGGCGCTCCTAACTCCACACTATACCTACCTACCTAATGACTAAGTAAGTATAAATGACTAAGGAGCTTTCGAACTTGAATATGAGGTCAAAGGGAGTCGTAAACTTCCCAATTTAAAGTTGAAATTTTATTCGGAAGAATGTAAACTGTTTTTTTTTTGAGTTACCATTACTGTATAATGTATTTTATAGGAATAGATTCCTAATTTTTATAGTTCATACAAACCTACCTATTACATAGATACTATCTATGTGTGAAGAGGAACGTAGGTACGTTCATAGTATTCATCTCCTTTTTTTCCATCTCATTTGGTCTATTACGACCTACGAATAAAGACTAGGTACTATAATTTGTAATCAAAAATATTTAAATCGGTCTAGCTAGCCGTTCAAGTGCTGCGATTAGGGTGCCAATAATCAGTATTTTATTTTTATTTTTTATGTAGGAGAAATAATGATATTAATCAGACACAGTTTATCTTAAAAATCTTACAAACAAAAAATCCTGCATGTATAAACTTGGCCTAACAAAAAATAATCTGAAACAGCTGACATACACTACACCGCGGCAGGCATCGCCATCTATTATAGCCTAAGAGATAACTTTTACAAACAACAGCAATAATATTTTCTCATTATTTAATGAACAGCAAACCATGTTAATGTTTTTGAGGTTTTCTTTCATGGATTCATTATTTTAAAAAAGTGATCTAATAAATAAAAAATAAGATGCATGCTAAGCTTTGGTCATAGCTGCGTGAAACGAAACGAAATGTTGTGCGTACTGCGTAGGTGCAATGACGTCACAATGACGTCATTGGCTATGGCATTTGACATTTGAGTACGATTACTGAACCTTTGTTTTCAGTTTTTCCATAAATTTTATTAAGAAACATTAAAATGTGTTAGAAGTAATACAAGGCAAAGTTTGTGTTATTTTAGTTTATTTTAGTGTAGTGAATAATGTTTGATTGTTCAGTTATTTGTTTATAAAATAAATAAACTTAGTGTGGTCTTAATTAACGTTGATTTACGCTAATATTAGTCAAAAATGAAGCCTGGAAAGAGCGTAGATATAAAGGAGGAGATAGCCGAAGTTCATATGTCTGGTCGGTCACCTTCTCCGAAGCAGAAAATCAAAAAATCCCGAAGCCGATCGGGTTCAAGAAGAATGTCCAATGGTCACACCGCTCCTGAAGATACACCAACTACTGAGGAGCCAGCGGCAGACAAGTCCAAACGGGACAGCTGGATCAAATCTGAACACGAATCCCTCGATACTGAACTACCAATCCATGATCAAATTAAACAAGGTATCCTAGGTTTTGTCGAAAAAGAAATAAAAAAGTCAGACAAAAATCCGTCGTTCGTCTTCTATTCTCATGACCCTAATCATTTGGACGAGAAATTTATGAAGACTTTGTCAAGGCCCTCTAGTGGCCATAAGGAGAAACGGAGCCCATCATACCGAAAGAAGAAGCGTCACTCATCAAGACATAGGGATAGAGATTTACATGACTTTGAGATTCCTGGGTCAAGCCTCAGTGCATTGGAGAAGGTGCGTTTCTTTCTATTCTTATGTCAAAAAAAATCAAAAACATATTTGTTTTGCTCCATCAATATATTGTTCTGATTGCACTCTGCTCTGAATTTGTTATTTTCTAGATCTTTTTGAAATTTTCTGAATTGTAAACTGGTAACATTAGTATTTCTGTGGCACGCTTGCTCTTTAAAAATATCATACCAATTTATATTATTCCAGGTTGATGACTACTTGAAAGAATACAACAAAGATGAAGTAGTTACTCTCAGCGGTGAACTTGAAATTGAGCCGAATGATGTGGAGAACAATAACCGTATAGCTAAGGAACTACGTCACAAACCGCGGAAGACTAGGCGAAAAGTGAGAGATGAGCGGCAGGACAGTAATGCCAATGGAAGAGATGTCAGCCCTAAAGTGTTTAGGAGCAGCAAAACAAAGTCAGGATCTAAACCAGGTATTAACAAGTACTTTAATTCTAATCTAGTGTGCCTTATACCTTGACAGCCTAATTAGTCCAGCGGTCCTAAGCGAGACTGCAACACTAGAGGTCCTGAGTTGATCCCGGTTAAGCAGTGTTATAGGGTTTTTCCACGAAATTCTCAGTACCAGCTTGGAGTCTGGATTTGTGCCCGGTTAATGGATAAACATATTGGCGAAGTGTCGGTGTACATTGGTACACCTCTGCCTAACCATTCAGGGAATACAAGCGTTACAATATGTTTTGTTAAGTTTATGTATTTTATACAAAAACATTGGAATAGTGAGTCAGCTCAAAATAGAGGTTTAAGAGAAAATCTATACTTAGTTTGATATGTTAGTTAAGCTTTGCAAAACATCCAGTATAAGCTGACCTGGCATTGTGTAAGTTCTACATATAAGGAGAGTTCAGCATACAGTCAAATGAATAGCTTGATTTGCCGAATTTGTATTAAATATTAAATTTTTTTCAGCACGTCCCACAGACCTAACCACTATGTTGGAGACACTAGAATCGAGTATGCCATTCCATGATCAATACATTGATAACCCATTCTCATCACCATCACCGTTGACATCACCAAATGATGAGCGGCTAGACCCTTTCGGAGCACGGAGACCTGAGAAGATTTATATGCAAGGTGGTGGGACGTTTACTGCGGTATCGAGGGACAGAATCCTGGAGTCTCAACAGTCTAGAGAGGGTGATAAGTATTTAAGGTTTGTTGCATTGTGATTTGATAATATTTTTAATAATATAAGGCATATTCAAAGATATTGCACAAAAATTGAAGTTATATTGGGCCAAGATAAAGTTTATTTAGGTAATTAGCCAGAACAAAGAGACCAACAATTTTTTTATCGTTTTTATGAGTACCGATTAATATAATTAATATACATTCATGAGCACTTAGCTGTTATTCTGACAATACATACAGACTATTTATCTGTGCAGATTAGAATTTTGTTTTAATTATAAACACAAATACTTTATCAGAGGACTGAACTTTTCATTTATTATAATCAAATAATAAATTAAAGTTATTACATTAGTTATATTTTTAGGAGAGACAATAGTTTAGTTAGTAATAATTTGTGGATAAGTAATATTGTGTACAAATATCCTTAGTTTAATATAGTTGTCAGTCTTTTTGGTCTTCTGACTACCATTAACAATTGTCAAAAGTGTTTGTATGTCAACCAAACATTCTCAATGTGCTAAAAATTGACACAAAGAGCTTAACCTTGCAGATCGATTGATCAGTGTGTTTATTTCTTAGCCACAAGCCCCCCTAGCTATCTTTATCAACTTATGGCTCATTGACTCTTCTTCGTCGCAAAATTCAAATATTTTTTGGTTTCTCCTATTATACACTACCATCAGCTATTATTAAATCTTTTAAGCAAAAGTTTTAATCTACCTAGTTATGAATCAGTTACCTATAGTTGATGTTGCAATTCCTACTGCTAGGAATCTACAGTTTGTACTACGAAACACTGCTTTGCGAGGTTCGCCGTTCCGAACTGCCACGCTAGTAAAATTAAGCGATTTTATTGAATTAAGTTTTTTTTTTTCTATTAATATAGTTATATACAGGGTGTAAGGAGAACGCTTCCGAAGCCAGAACGTAGATTATATACAACCTAAATGCAAACGGATACAAATAACATTTCGCTTTAAATTGGTTATTTTCAAGACTTCGTATTTCGTAATCACGCAATGGAAACCGTACAAAACGTGAGGTCACTGACACGCGAGGCAACACGCCCCACAGCGGCGGCGCGTCCGCGCGTGGCTGGCGCCGGCGCAGCGCCGAGCGCTCCGACGGCCGACTTACGGGATTTATACGGAATTTACAAAAACTAGGTACTTTCAAAATGCCTACCTACAACACTTCACAAAATTATGAATTTTATTCGCATTCGTAGCCCACGTTTAACATTAAAGCTGACAGAGGCGTTTTACGTACCTGTCTAAATCCTTTGCGACCTTATGAGGTTTGGCTCGAACTGCGCTCCATCCATTTCGATACAAAGCCGGGCCCGTCGCTGTGTCGACCCGTGAACACGAGGCATTAGTGTAGGATCCTCAACACATTCTGCACGAAGTCTATCAAAAACGCTCACTATTCTACCCCGCATTTCATCAGCACTGCCACATTCCCGATCAAACACTCTTTCTTTCACATACCCCCACAAAAAGAAGTCCAAAGGCGTTAAGTCGGGTGAACGAGCCGGCCAGGCGTGCGGTCCCAGCCTTCCGATCCAGCGGTCATTAAAAAGCTCAGTGAGACGCTCGCGGACGAGGCGCGTAACATGCGGTGGAGCACCATCATGCTGGAACCATGCTCGACGAAATTCAGCCAGCGATACATTATCTAGCATATCATTTAAATGTCCATTTATAAAATTAAGATATGCTGGTCCATTGAGGCGCTGCGGTAGAAACACTGGTCCTAGAATTCGTCCATTAAAAACACCAGCCCATACGTTGACGGACTATCTGGTCTGATGGCCGGTTTCTTGAGTGGCGGACGGGTTCACGTCTGACCATACATGGGCATTCCTCCTGTTCCACATGCCGTTTCTCGTGAATGTGGACTCTGTAACGATTTTTTTACAATCGTCACATAGTAGTCGATTTTTAGTTCAGATTCCTACCACATTAGTTTTTTTGGACCAAATAGCTGTTATCCAGGTTCGTAATAATCATTGACAATGACAATTAATTAAAAAGTCATCTGTCAAAAAATCTATGACAGCTTCACTCTACGACCTCTTCCGACTATGGCCTGATCGTTCTTTTCGAAATTTTTGTTATTTAATTTTAATCCGGCTTCATAATGCCGCGATTCTATTCAAAAGTGAATATTTAACTTTAAATCAAAGCCGCATGGCTTGATTACTTGTGATGGATCCATATTTTATTGGTGAGTCGAATATTTTTATTGCTAATGTGTTCGTTGCATTCGATCATCAAAATTTTGTTTCAATGTTCTACATTCCGCATTTTTTATATTGTTTCAGGCATATTTTAGCCGATTTATCCACAATGGTGGACACATAATTATTTGTTTGTTCGAAAAACGGTAAGCGATTGTGATTTACATGACCACGTTTCGACATATATGTTATACGTTTTCAAGTTTTTAATCCAGGCTTATTTCTTTACAGCCTCGGCGTTTTTCACCATAGTTAAATTGTAAGGATATATTTTTCACCCTACTTATATTTTTCACCACAATTTTCGTATGTATATTTTTCATCATACTTTATATTTTTTATTCCTCGTCTGCGTCACGCCTCGCGGAGATGTCAGGAGGGAGGCATTTATAAAATAATATTTTTTCTAAAATTCTAACAAGATGCAATAATAATAATAATTATATCATTAATGGCAATTTATTTTTAAATTTAAAATTTAAGCCCTCATTTATTGTTGTAAATTTTTGTGTGCAGCCTACAGGCAAAATATAGGCAGACAAAAGAGCATAGGCCTTTTATTTGTTTCCTCCCACCGGCAGATTAAAAGCCAATCTCTCCGTTGGTTAGTTTCCGGTAGCATATTTTTAGGAGTGAGCTTCTGGCGCCCGAGTCTCCATTATGGTATAATTTAATTCTTTTATTTTGGAGCTCACTCATATATTACACACACCCAATCACTCTCTCTCTTTTTTTTATTACAATTTGGCGCTTGCATTCAGGGACATGAAGTAGGTTTGCCTTGTATTCTTACTTGTTTTGGTATATTATTGCATCTTGTACTTTGTTATTATATTGTTTACAAACCCTTTTGTTTGTTAGTTTGAAACATTTTTAGTAAATAACTTTTATTTACATCATTAATATTATAATATAACCTTGTAAACAATATAGCTATTGAACTTTGTTGTATCTTGTTTATAACTATTTGCTATTTTAGCATAATATGTGTTTGTTCTCTTTAGCAACAACAACATAATTGTATGGTGTAGACCGTGTTTATTATCGTTCAATTCTTGTAAACATATTGAGGTGTAACTTTTTATAAGTTAATTTAACATTAAGTTAACAGTGTTTATAATTCTTAAGATTGAATCTTGTAAGTTATTATTGCATCTTTTCAATTTAAAAACAATGATTATTCCTTTGAATAATATAACTTAACTTCAACAATAACTTTAATTTAAACTTGATAATTATCATAACTTTTTGAACTTTTAGTTCTTGGATTTTGTTTTGAAACTTTTAGTTTTACTTTGCTTTTTGGATTTTCTTGCTTTTCATCATGGATAAAGAAGTTCAATTTCCTCCACTTCCTATATCTGAGGATAAACATGTTTCAGTTGGTACTAGCATGGTTGCTAATGCTAATGCTGCTGGTATGGTTCAGGATATGATAAACTTGACGGAAGTGCATAATCCTTTTGACAATAATGACAGAATTGCTCATTCTTCTTCAGCCTTTGTTACAAATGCTTTGCCTTCTTTTAATTCGATGAATGCTTTTGTTAATGAACATATTAAAAAGAATTTACCTTCTTTTACTAAATTGCCAGATTTAAAAAAAAGTAAGATTAGTTTTGATGGTAAGTCGTGTGTTAGAGAATTTATAACTCAAATAGAAGAGTATTTTTTGTATAAAAATTTTAATGAAATTTTGCTAGTAGGTTCTTTTTCTGACTTGCTTAGTGGTATTGCACTTAAATGGTTTCGCACAGTTCGAATTCGTATTGCTTCTTGGCACGACCTTAAGCTTCAATTATTAAAGCGGTTTGATAAGCCTCATTTTGATTACTTTTTGGAATATGACCTCCGCACAAGGAAACAAAAACTTTCTGAATCTCTTCCAGATTTTATTGCTGAGATTACAACATGGCTAGTCGTCTCTGTTCTTCACTGTTTGATATAGTTTTGGTTTTTTATAATTAAACATAGTACTGCTACTTCTAAAATAATTTGTAAACTTTTTGAAAAGAAAATATTTCTTGTTTGTTTTTCCTAAAATAATAGTTTGTGATAATGGAACACAATTTACTTCAAAACATTTTGTAGACTTTTTGAAAAGTTTTAATATCAATAAAATATTTTATAATACTTTGTACACTCCTCAGAATAATCCTGTAGAACGTTATAATAAAACGGTTGAAACTTGCATTGCTTGTTTTGTAAAAGATGATCATAGAACTTGGTCTAAATTTTTACCTCATGTTCAATTAGCTTTGAATAATAGTGTTAATCTTGCTACAGATTTTACACCTAATTTTCTTATGTTTGGTAGAGAACTTATTTTTGATGCTTCTTTACATCATTTTAGTAATTCTATTGACAACTTAAATCAACTTGAGTTTGGCGATAGGAATATTTTTGCTACTTCTCTTAATTCACTTAGTGACATTTTCGTGAAAGTTCAGGCTTATTTATTAAAAGCTTATAAGCGAAATGCCACTTATTATAATAAGGGTCGTAGGGTCATTTCTTTTGATGTGGGTGATGTAGTGTGGAGGAGAAGTTTCGTTCAATCCCATGCTCCTGCTTATTTTTCGGCAAAACTTGCTCCTAAGTTTATTAAATGTAAAATTATAGAAAAAGTATCAAATAATGTATATGTTTTGAAAGATTTGACTAAAGGTTCAGTAGGCCGTTATCATGTTAAAGATATAATTAAATTTTAATTATCATTTGGTTCTCAAGTTTTACATCTTGATTTTGATAATATTGTTGAAGCGAGCTTATATTTGAGTGATGAATGAAAGTTTAATAGCTCTTTGTATGATGATAGTATGTTAGGTAACTTCATATCAATTTATTGAATTCAATGTCTAAACTTTCTAAAATGTAACTTAGGAAATTTTGGTTAACTTTTCAATTAGCTTCTTCCACCCATGCAATTTATGTTTTCTACATCAAAAGATCTTAATATGTTTTTGTTTATAAGATAGATAATGTTTTCTTATTATAATATTATCTTCTTATATTTTTATATCTCTTCTGGAGATTATTTGTTTTGTTTGTTTTGGATTAAAATCTTATTTTCTCTTAAGATTTAATAATCTTCTTTTCTTTAGTTTAATTAAAATCTTGCTATTTGCTTTAGGATTAAATAAGTATAGAATTTTTAATTAACAAAACTTGTCGTTTATAAATATTCTACTTTGTAGAACTTTAGTTTGTTTATTCATGTTTCTTGGATATGACTTTATATTGAATATTCACCTTGGATTTGACATCTGAGGAGACGTCCTCTTAACTATATTTTTTCTTTTGGGTAATTCTACCGGATTGTTGTAGGATTCCTGATTGTTTATGGATTTCGGATTATTATCCTTGATTTCCTTATTTTTTGCTATTGTGCTCGGAAGTTCGGTGATGTTGTGCCGATCACAATATGCATAATTTTTTGTTGCACTTACTTTTGACGTTGTGTTCGCAAGTTCACTACGTGCAAGTATTTGTTTGTTTTCCTTTTTCTATTGTGTTCGGGAGTTCGGTGGTGTTGTGCCGATCACAATATGAATATTTTTTACAGTTATTTTTATAGCTGCTTATTTTTGGAATGCTTGTGCTTGGAAAGTTGGTGGTGTTGAGCCAATCACAACATTCAATAAAATATTTTCCTTTTTCTATGGGAATTTTCACTTCACAAGTTTGTTGAAGTGAAGGTTCAAGTTGTGTCTTGGGCATACAAGATGTCCGATATGCATTGTTGGGTAGTGTGCTAGTCAGTGGCGAGGGTGCCAAACTGAACTCACAGATGTTAGTTGTTAGTCAGCGGCGATAGTGCCTAACTGAACTCAAGGTAGATGTTGTTGGTCAGCGGCGATAGTGCCTAACTGAACTCATGGATGGATAGTGTTAGTCAGTGGCGAGGGTGCCTAACTGTACTCACGGATGTTATTGTTAGTCAGCGGCGATGGTGCCTAACTGAACTCAAAAGTAGATGTTTGTTTTTAGACTTAGATTTTCTAGTTTAATATTTTATTTCATTATTTGAATTTTATTTTTTTTGCTTGGAATTTAAGACTTGGCAGGTTTATCCTTTGCAGTCTTGTTTCAAAGTTATAGTTTGTTTAGTTTCACCTTAGTATTTCAATACTATAGGTTTATTGTTTGTATTTATATTTAATATATTTTTTGAGAGCTTTTGCTTTTCTCTTTTGTTTTGCTTTTTTTTTGTCTTTGCCTTAGTGCATAAAAGAAAGTTCCTTTCTTTTATTTTTGGGGAGGGATGTAATGTAACGATTTTTTTACAATCGTCACATAGTAGTCGATTTTTAGTTCAGATTCCTACCACATTAGTTTTTTTGGACCAAATAGCTGTTATCCAGGTTCGTAATAATCATTGACAATGACAATTAATTAAAAAGTCATCTGTCAAAAAATCTATGACAGCTTCACTCTACGACCTCTTCCGACTATGGCCTGATCGTTCTTTTCGAAATTTTTGTTATTTAATTTTAATCCGGCTTCATAATGCCGCGATTCTATTCAAAAGTGAATATTTAACTTTAAATCAAAGCCGCATGGCTTGATTACTTGTGATGGATCCATATTTTATTGGTGAGTCGAATATTTTTATTGCTAATGTGTTCGTTGCATTCGATCATCAAAATTTTGTTTCAATGTTCTACATTCCGCATTTTTTATATTGTTTCAGGCATATTTTAGCCGATTTATCCACAATGGTGGACACATAATTATTTGTTTGTTCGAAAAACGGTAAGCGATTGTGATTTACATGACCACGTTTCGACATATATGTTATACGTTTTCAAGTTTTTAATCCAGGCTTATTTCTTTACAGCCTCGGCGTTTTTCACCATAGTTAAATTGTAAGGATATATTTTTCACCCTACTTATATTTTTCACCACAATTTTCGTATGTATATTTTTCATCATACTTTATATTTTTTATTCCTCGTCTGCGTCACGCCTCGCGGAGATGTCAGGAGGGAGGCATTTATAAAATAATATTTTTTCTAAAATTCTAACAAGATGCAATAATAATAATAATTATATCATTAATGGCAATTTATTTTTAAATTTAAAATTTAAGCCCTCATTTATTGTTGTAAATTTTTGTGTGCAGCCTACAGGCAAAATATAGGCAGACAAAAGAGCATAGGCCTTTTATTTGTTTCCTCCCACCGGCAGATTAAAAGCCAATCTCTCCGTTGGTTAGTTTCCGGTAGCATATTTTTAGGAGTGAGCTTCTGGCGCCCGAGTCTCCATTATGGTATAATTTAATTCTTTTATTTTGGAGCTCACTCATATATTACACACACCCAATCACTCTCACTCTTTTTTTTTATATTTTTTATTACAACTCATCCGTCCAGATAATGTGCTCAATGAAGCCAGGCGCACGTTGTTGTTGATCTAGCAGCCAACGACAGTACGCACGACGACGAACGTGATCATTCGGTAGTAAAGCTTGTACCTTATGTATTTTGTAGGGCCGCATTCTGTTGCGGCGCAAGACTTTGTGAACTGTCCAGTGAGAGACTGTCGGTACGCCCCGGCGCCGCAATAATTTCGCTGCACTTCGTGTGCCCAGGCGTGGATTTTGGCGAATCACATTTAAAATACGCTCCTCGGTCTGAACATTCACTTGTTCTCCACCACCTGCCGCGATCGGAGCAATCGGTCGATTTTCTAAGACTCGCTGAAAAGCTGCCGTTATCATGCGAGAATCAGACGGATGCCGGACGTTCGGAAATCTGTCTCGGTAAATTCTCAACGCTAGAGAAGCATTGCCACGGGCTTCTCCTAAACACATCAACATGTTGCCGTATTCACGAGCACTGTACACGTACGCGTCAGGCATTGTGTAATACAATAAAAAATAATAACTAAAAAACAATAAAACAGCACTAATAGCGTAACAATAAGAACTAAACACAAATTTAAAACTAACAAACTAACTAACAAAACAGTAAATACGATTCAATAGCTATCGATCGATTAAACGTAACGCACGTTCACTCACGAACCGAGTCGGAAAGGAACTAACAAGTAACTAGATTACTAAAGAAGTACTAAGAAGATCAAACACACCGCCTGCGTCGGCGGCCCTTGTCGGCTTGCCTTTGTCGGCCGGTACGTGCCGACAAACGATACCGCCGCTGCCGCAGACAACGCGGCGACGCACTAGGCATAAAGCGGTGTCTTTTGATGTGCAAAGATCAACAAATTACAGAGGCGAAATGTGAAAAGAATATCAATTGTTAGGAAATTCTACTTATGCTTTATTTTACAAACAGTTCATTTTCTAACTTTTAAATAAGATTTAACGGGTTTCTTAGATTAAATTAATTTAATTAAGCACTTTAAATTGATTGGGTTTACTTATTAAATGAAGGCTAAATAATGACTGCCTCGTTGGTCTAGTGGTCCCAATCGCGACTGCTACGCTAGAGGTCTTGGGTTCGATCCCCAGGTCGAGCAGTGTTATTGAGTTTTTCTATGAAATTCTCAGTAGCAGCTCGGAGTCTGGATTTGTGCCCGGTGAATGGCAATAGGCTCGCCCCCTATTACATGGGACCCAAACATACCGGCGAACTGTGGGTGCACATTAAGTACACCTCTGCCTAACCCTTCGGGGAATACAGGCGTGATGGTATGTTATGTTATGTTATTAAATGAAGGATACAGTAATAGCAATGACGAGCTCGCGTCGTGTGACTCTAATTACATTGACATAAAGTTCAAATTCAATTGATTCACGCGCGCTGATGAAATTTTTTTAGCCAATCACAGCTGAAGTCGGCGATCTTTTACTTTATTTCATTCGCTATCGATTATCGTCTTACATACAAAACTGTTATTAAATGCACGACACAGTGCATTAATGTAAAACTGTTGACGCCTCTGTAATGTTTCTTCTTACTTATTTTGGCGGCGATTTACAAAGGATGCCTAAGGTCGCCATCACGCCGCGCCGCGCATAGCCGTGGACGCCTCTCTTTCAAACTAGGTTGCCCGGGTTCAAACCTCGACATAATACCAATGAGTTTTGTGATCATTTACCTTGATTATCAGGATTCGAACGAAAGTTATTAGTACTCACTTGAGCACGTCGTGCAGAGTGCAGACAGAACAACACGGTCACAATTATCTCTGGACTTCGCTGGAATGTGATGGCCATCTTGCTTGCAGGTCTACAGATAATGTGACCGTGATGTAGGTAGATAAACATTTCAATTTTGTTGCTGTGCAAAATTTTAATGAACGAATTAACAAAATTGCTTGATAAGTCAATGTCTTTGCATGTACTTAATCAACTTTTTTTACTTTTCTTTCCCAATCACAGTAGGTATCTAAGTACCTCTATTCGATATGGGTCTCAAGGGTAAGCGAAGTAACTGGATTTTTCTGATTTGTAAGCAAAATTTGCGAACATTCGGATCGAAATTGTAACCCTGTTCAAGGGGAAAATCATTACGATCCTTGCATGAATGGAATCCGAAAGCAGATATCCCACAGGCCCACAACTAGGTAGAAGTGAACTGAAAAGACATTTTTAGGAGGATAGGATCACATGGTACCGCCGCACGACATTTTTGTTAGCCAGCCGCCGCGCGTAGCGTCGCGTGTACTTGGGGTCGTCGACCGCGCGGCTGTCGGTGAGCGCGCTCGCACTTTGAACTCGAGGTCATGCGCGAGCGTCAGATGATTTTATTTACGAATTACATTGCGTGTTAGAGTTGTAAAGAAAAAAAATGTGTTTAATCGCAAATAATGTTTTCATTTAACCGTTCTTACAGCATAGTGTACAAAAAATGCAAAAAAAATAGGTAAAAATGTTCCTTTTTTTTCTTCAGATTTTTTGATGGTATTGTATCGAGAATCACTAGCCCTATCACCTGTCTTCGTTTTCGGAAGCGTTTCCCTTACACCCGGTATATATACATATAATTATAACTATATTAATAGAAAAAAAAAAATGCCGTAAAATAAGATAACTAAAAGACAAAGAGCTTCTTTTATGTTTGTTTTGCTAATATAATTAATTTAGTGCTACTATGTGAAATATGTAATTGCTATAGACTTGCCTTCAAGAAACGATTCGTAATAGTAGACTTACTTTCTTGGCTTACCCACATCACTGTAAAAAAAATACTACTTACTACTAATTAGTTTATTTACTAGTACAGTCAGCAATGAAAGTTGCTGAACACGATGAAATCTTCTAAACGCTTAAACATATTTATTATCCAAAACTTACTGACCCGGGATGTTGTAAGTAGTACGTGTTTCTACATACTGGACCATCATTTTTTTCCTAAGTGAATCTATTGAAAAGTATTGGTGCTGTGTTGTTTTCAAAACTTGGCGGTGTTCAGCAACTTTCGTTGCTGACCGTACCTACCGTTCTTCCTATTTAATTCATATATTTATTATTAAGTTTAACTTGTATTTCTTATGTTAACTGAATTGTATTCTTTATGGGAAATAAATGTCTAAAACCGTAAAAAACCGTAAACCGTAAGTTTTATACATAAATATTGTAATAAGTAAAGAAAATAATCACAAATGCGAAATATATAATTGTCTTTACAGACTCTTTCTATAAAAAATTACCACTGCTAAATCACTTGCGGACAACTTCAATCAAGTTTACATACTTAGTTATTTCGAACAAACTGTAAAATGAATGAGTTAAAGACGTACAATTTGCGAAAAAACAAAAAAAAAAAAGAATTTCGCGCCAAAGAAGTGACGGGCTGCCTTAACCTAGTATATATTTTTCAGGTTAGGCGATCTCACTCCACTAGATGTGGCGTTAACCGTTCAGAAAGCGTGGCGTTCGTTCGCGCCCGCCTGCCACGGAGTGCTGGGAGGGTTGTCGCTGATGCACCTGCTCCTCATCAGCTACTCTGACGGGCTGGATGCTGGCCATCTGTCCTTTCACGCGATCGTCACCATGCCTTACGTAGCTACATACTACTTCTTCTGTGTCTTGTGTCTGCTTTCAGTTCTGGATAGGTAAGTGAGTGATATGGATAGATAAGTGTAATGTCTCATTAGTCTAGTGTTCGTAAGTGCGACTGCTGCGCTAGAGGTCTTGGATTCGATCCCCAGGTGGAGCAAAGTGTTGTTGGTTCATGTTTTATGAATTTTTTTGGGGAATATAGTGCAGCGTGCAGTGACAGCTTAGTGATATGACCATTGGACTGCAAGTCAAAAATCTCGAGTTCGAATCTAAGGCACGCAACTCTTGACTTTTCGAAGTCTTATGACAAACAAAACACAAAAATAATTAATTATTCTAATCGGTCAAGCCGTTTTTGCGGTTAGGCGAGAGCATATTAATTATAAAATTATCATGGGCTTAAAAGGTGAAGGAAATAGTGAGGAAACCGGCATGCCTGAGAGGTTTTCTTGACGGCGTGTGAAGTCTGACAAACCGCAGAAGGTTGAAATGATATTTATTTCTGTAAATAGATCATTTTACAAGTCAATGTTGTCAATGGCGTGATAATTAATTATTCAAACATTATTAATATTAGTCATGTTTCGTTCCAGACTCGATGTAGCCAGCCTCGATTTAAGCAGAGGTCTACAGCCATACTTCCAGCCTATAGTCTTGGTGATACTGTATACAGCGTGTCTACTTGTATGTACCACGGCGCGAATGTATGATGAACTGATGGTATACCAGTATACTTCAATAGTGAACAATATCACTAGCAACGTCACCACTGTGAGTAGAGATATATGTGAAGTTTTGTTTAATCCATATGCTTGGTAAAGGCAGAATGTTCAGCCCTGGGCGCCTAACCTAATTTTTTTTGGTTTCTGTTCGTTAGTTGCCAAAAAATGATAAAAATACCAAAATCATCTACGATAACGATTTTTATTAGAAATAGTTTTAATACGTTGAATAATTGTGTTGTGAATAATTTATTGTTGAAATGCCATATGTACAATGGGTTATAGCTGTTACCTGACCCACAGCCGCCAGCACATCAAGGTAGGTATACAAAACTGTCAAATTTCTCCAAATGATTTTAAACCTTAAAATGTTGATGATTCTTTTCAAAATCAACTAAGAAAATTTGACATTTTCTTGTAACTTGATGTGCTGGCGACCGTACTTAAAATATTTTATAGACAGCAATTTGCGAAGAACCACAAAAAAAGAATTGGGTGTTCAAGGCTGAAAGTTTCGCCTTAAAAATAATTTACAGAGCATAGCAGCTGTTTGAAATGTGTCATATACTTTCGTATAGCTATTGATAAAAAAAAATCTGGCCACAGCTTCAGATATTTATGGGCACACTTAAAATTAGGTACTTAATGTTCTGATAACCCTTAAAATCATGGACACAATGCACAAAACAACCAGAAAACCTGTTCTTGTGCCCTGGGGCCTCTAGGCGCTTTTCTGTATTAAATTCAATATTTTTATTGAATACTTCATGCGCACACACAGTTTTGTATAACCTGATATTTTTTCCAAAATATTTTTAATCTTAGAATGTTGACGATTAAGTTCAAAATTAACTGAGAAAATTTGTCATTTTGTGGTATATTGATGTGCCTGGCCACCGCACATAGGCGGACTTATGACTCATTTTATTATCTTTTTCAGCCAACAATACCAACATTCTATCATACTTGGACGCATTTCTCGATATGGCGGGCTGTCTTATCGATACTAGGACTCATTTACTTCATCATATCGAACCCTCAAGACCTGGTATTTATGAATCTAAGCAAGCTATTACAGTTTAAGCACTCTCTGCAAAGTATTGGATGATTCTCCTTAATTACGTAGCTTTAAGGTTTAATTTTGTTTGAAGTCGCATTTAAACTATCATAGTATGAACGTTAATGAGAGAGATTACGCTACATATCCTGTATAAGGCTATCCTTATTTAGAATGCTCCCACTTCATAATACGACGTCATTTATCTAATTACGGCTCCAAAGAATGTGTGTGTGTGTGAGCGGGATAACACTATATAACAATTCAACGCTAGAAAGAGAAGGCGAGTGTTGTTTTCACAAAAAAATATTTAGTAAGTCATTTTAATTGCAATTTTATGTATGATATTTTCTGAATATGGTATTTTAAGCAAAATTTGATGTGTAAGAATCTCTTAAAACCAAATGATATTTAAAACTGGAAAGAAACCAAAGATTTTAAAACTGATGATTAGAATAGAACAAAAAGCATGATATTGGTTATATCATTCCTTAAAGTTTATTAACTAGAGCCTTTATTTTATTTTTTAAGAATTTGAGTTACAAAGTATTATAATAAAAATCTCAGAGACTGTATTATTTTGAAGTTTGCTCATAGATTGCGTTCAGCGGACTACGTTCTAGGGATGCGTTCCCTTTACCAAGTGTTTCCGCTGACTAAAACATGTTGTAAACAGCTACCTATCCCACTCACTCTTTGAGAGTTAGATAGATAGACCCTTCGTTCCCACTGACGACAGAACATGTTCCAAATAGCTACCTTTACCTTTCACTTTTGGATAGTTACATAGAGTAAGATAGATATTTGCAACATGTTTCGTCGTCAGTGGGAATGCGGGGTAAGATAGATGTTTGCAACATGTTTTGTCGTCAGTGGGAATGCGGGGTAAGATAGATGTTTGCAACATGTTTTGTCGTCAGTGGGAATGCAGAGTAAGGTAGATGTTTGCAACATGTTATGTCGTCAGTGGGAATGCGGGGTAAGATAGATGTTTGCAAAATGTTTTGTCGTCAGTGGGAATGCAGAGTGAGGTAGATGTTTTCAACATGTTTTTTCGTCAGTGGGAATGCGGGGTAAGATAGATGTTTGCAACATGTTTTGTCGTCAGTGGGAATGCAGAGTAAGGTAGATGTTTGCAACATGTTTTGTCGTCAGTGGGAATGCGGGGTAAGATAGATGTTTGCAACATGTTTTGTAGTCAGTGGGAATGCGGGGCCAGCGTTCTGCGTTCAACGCATGTAATACAAGTGAAACGTGACTGTTGTAGCGCAATTTATGGTCGCAAACTAGTAAGGATTGCATTTATTTTGTTTAGCTTTAATAATATTAAGTAAGTTTTATGTTTAGTATAAGGTTTAACCTGCCCTCATATAAGAGACTTTTGTTATATTACAAAGACATAGTTATGATTTTTGTATTTAAATAACCATTCCACAAAATTGTTGAGTTAGCACAAAACTGAGAGTCAGCGCAAAGTTATAAGTTAGCACAAAACTATGAGTTAGCACAAGAATTTAAGTTTAAAGTTCTGACGCAATTGAATGTTTGTATATAGGCATTCTGAAATCGAAACAACTTGCACAAGGCTGTATCATATTATGATATCAGTATCATAACTTAATGGAAATCGATTTATATATCTAACTACAATACTTAAACAATGATTGCCAAAATTAAAACTAATAAGAAAGCAAAACCTATATTTTTTAAACGAAATGTTAATAAAATATCGCTTGCAAATTTCTCACTTACGCTCTTTGTTTTTGTAGACGGTAGGTAGTGTAGGACCGACAGTGGTTAATCCATTTTGTACTTTATACTTTAAAGAATAAGAAGAAATGTGCCACAGCACACGCACTTCAAATGCTTATTTTCATGAATTTCGTGAATCTTAAATTATTGATAATTGTAATGTCGAAATAGCCTGAGATTTATAAAAAAAAAGCAACAATTGCGGCCAGTCTTTGCGGTTGACCGTTCTCAACTTTATTATTTAGCATAGAAGGTCGAAAACTGATCAACCGCTAACGTAATTTACTGTATATTATAGTCAGAACGGCAATATAGTGAAACTTAATTGTAAAATTAAATAAATAATAATATCTAGTCGTTATTTTAAGGGACCATTGCTAACCTAAATTATTTGCGGCAGCTACTCCCATATTTTTATATTTTTAACACTATCAAATTTATAAACATATAAAGTAAATACTGTGGATTTGAGAAATATATAAGAAATAGTTTCAAATAAAACTTAAATATGTAAAAAAATATGCCTGCCTCATTAGTCTAGTGGTCCTAAGCGCGATTTCTACGCTAGAAGTCCTGGGCCCCTAGACAATGTCACATCTTCATTATCGATGACGAAGTTCGATGTCAAAAATGTATTGATTTGACATAATTTCATCACGTGACATATCGAAAGATTATGCCAATTCCATACATTTCTGATATCTAACTTCGTTACTGATGATAACGATGTGACATTGTCTAGGCCCCCTGGGCCCCTAGACAATGTCACATCTTCATTATCGATGACGAAGTTCGATGTCAAAAATGTATGGATTTGACATAATTACATCACGTGACATATCGAAAGATTATGCCAATTCAATACATTTCAGACTTACCGAACTTCGTTATCGAGATGGAAATGTAACATTGTCTCGGGCCCCTGTTACTGAGTTTTTCCATTAAATTCTCAGTAGCAGCTCGGAGGCTGGATTTGTGCCCGGTTAATGGCAAAAGTTTCGCCCCCTGATACATAGGACCTAAACAAATCGGCGAAGTGTGGGGGTATATTAGTACACCTTAGCCTAATCCTTGGAGGATTACAGGCGTGATGGCATGCTATGTATAAAAAATAATTATTCCATTAGTATATTTTCGATGACACATTACCTAATGTACCTATATATTATAGTTTATGATTATATATTTTCAAAAGTGGGTTTAAAGGTTTCAAACGGGCAACTATAGAGCTACATAAAAGTCGCTCAGTCAGGCAACTGATGTAATAAAGCAGCTTACATGAAAATTGTATTATATGGAGTACTTAGTAAAAATAAATATCATTATTGTAATAAAATATGTAATCACTGTTTTAAATTATTACTATTCTAGTCATGTTAAGTGGTTGTTTGTGTTGATTTTATTTTCGGATCGTGGAATAACAGTTTCGCCACTTAAAGGTATATGCATATTTTTCTATTATTATTTTTTTAAAACTGTTCCTATTGTAGTATTGTCTCCAGTATCGTGGTCCATGGGTGCGTTCTCACACACTTCACATACACAAAACCACCCAGACCCAATGAAATTATAGGAATAGTTTAATAAAATAAGTTAAATGCATGGAAAAAATCAAAAAAATCTTTTGAAGGTGGTTTAATTTTTTTTAAGTTAGTAATTTAGTGGCGAGTAAGTTCCAAGTCTTCAATGATTTTGATGATGTCATCGTTCTTCCAACGGTACATGTCATTTTTGTTTTATCACAGCTTCTGCAAAGTTTAAATGGGACCACCTCGAGAGTATCATCAAACAAAAAAAGATTTTTCAAAATAGATTCTCAATGGACGAAGAAATCGGTGAAAATACATAAACCAATACAATGAAAAAGGATTATTTCTCTAAATCTTAAATAATAATGACATGCTCGCTATAATTCGTTGGCACAAGTAATGGAGGCTTTGTTCTCTTATTTTATAGTACCTACATATAACAATATTTTATCACTATATATTTCGTATTCGGCGGTCCGATAATAGCGACACAAACAATTTCCTTAGAAATTAAGGATCGTAAAGTATGTACGCAAAGCTACACATCAAGCTATACAAATCCGGTATAGCCTTTAATTTTACGGAAAGCCTCTACATTGGGAGATCAGCCTAAACTGGATTTGTATAGCTTGATGTGTAGCCGTGTGTACTTAAGTAAATCACAATAAAAGACGACTATAATAAAGATAAATCTTATAGTGTTTATTCACTCCTGTCTTATAATATAAATTGTATAGTACCTACGCAAATAATAATATATAATATTGACTGTTGGCAAAATGTAATTCATTATAACAATTAATTTGTGATAAATTATTTAATTTGTTTTATTTATCTACTTACATACATAACATTTTTTTTAAATCCATATATTGATAGAAGAAAAGAGGCTATTATTTATTTTAACTTTTTCATATTATTTTTCATTTTTTAATATTTTTATAAAAACTGTAAAGAAAACAAAAACATTGAAAAATATAAGAAATAGTAACCCACCGGCATCGGGAGCATGGTCCAAGCCACCGGTGGCTCGTTGAACTACGATGATCATCTGCTCTGCAAGGTTAAGCTTAGCTTGTTGCGGTCTGTAACTGGATGGGTGGTCCTCTCCTCTGATGTGAGTGGGGTTGTTCGTGGTTATCACATTAACACCAACGTAATAAAGATTGGCAGAAGAAAGAGAAAATATACTGTTGGAGGGGACGAGGTGTGTTGCCCCTCCAACAAAAGGGAAGATTCTCCGATCAGGCGGGTGTTTTGCCTGACCTGCGTGCCAGTGGAGTATGTTATCTGTTCAATCTGTTCAAAAATATTAAGTACTTATTAGCTTTCCGCCCACGGCTTCGTCGGCGTGGTTTCTCGTTATGTATTATATATATAAACCTTCCTCGAGAGCCACGCTATCCATTGGTGAAAACAGCATGAAAATCGGCGCAGTAGTTTTTAAGTTTACCGCGAACAGACAGACAGACGCGGTGGAGGACTTTAGTTTTATTATGTAAGGTATGTAAGGTATTATTATGTAAGGATAAGGATGGTGTTACCAAGTTAAAAATGCTTTGTACTTGGGTAAACCAACCTGTTTTTATTCTTGGAAGAGTCACAGAAGCAGAAGAATATTATGTATTTTTTGCAAACTAAATTGGTACCTACTCACTAAAAATTACTTTTAACAAAAAAGTTAAACCGCCTTCAAAAAATAATAAAATAATTTTGTCTAAAACAGTTTGGGAAGTCGGTGACTTCTATTTGAGTGGGTCTTTTGTTTTCGTCACCGACTTCCCAAACTGTTTTAGACAAAATTATTTTATTATTTTTTGAAGGCGGTTTAACTTTTTTGTTAAAAGTAATTTTATTTTATAATTTTTAGTGGAAAGTTTTGTTTAGAAGTACTTGTTAGCCAACTAAACGCACTGCTCCAATAAGACAGCCATGTTTCGGAGTAAACGATAATATCATCGATGTAAACAATTTTTAGATTTTTGTTGATATTTTCAAAACTACTCAACTGATTTCGATAAAATTTGAACGGGACCACCTCTGAAGTATAACCTACCAAACAAAAAAACAATCATTAAAATCGGTCTTCAATTGGCGGAGATATCGCGTAACAAACATACAAAAAAAAAAAAAAAAAACATACAGACGAATTGAGAACCTCCTCCTTTTTGAAGTCGGTTGAAAAACCGATGAAACTCAAGTATTTTCGGCAAGTACCCAACCTAAGTATATTGAAGATTGTTCAAGGTTCCTTAGTTAATTACAGACGCTTTCAAGAAAACATCTTCGTAAAAATCATATTAAATTCACAACTTCGGCAAACTTTTGGATAGCAATTTTATACGTTTCCCCCTCTGTCTTTATAAAACTTCGTCCGTAATAACATTTCCAGACATGTTTTCAAAATCTCGGCAAATTCAGAAAAAGTTTTATTGACACAAAATTTTACTTAGGTAAATGTTACAAAAACATTGTTAGATTAACTTGTTCTCCATTATTTTGTCTGTCTGTATATATGTGTATGTTTTGTGCTACTAACATGTAGAAACGAAAAGTTAATTAAGTACCTACCTACTTACTCCAATCAAAAATTAAAATTCTGTATAATTATGTAGGTATCTAAGTAAAAACTCAATTAGTACTCAACTGTGAGTACTAATTGAGTTTTTTTATACATAAATATTGAAATTAATAAAAAAAAAAATAATGCGGAATATCTAGCTGTCTTTAAACCGACTCTCTCTATTAAAATTTACTACTGTCAGGCTTAGTTGTTTCGAACAAACTGTAGCTTCTTACGCTGTAGTAAATAAACAGACGGAAATGTGTTGCTGGGGAGTTTGTTGTGCCACTGTTTTTTTCCGATGATGATTTCTGATGGTCTGAAAATCAGCATTGTCAGTGTGCTGCTGTGTTGCACATTATCAACATTTGCTGAGACCGTTCCTTTTGCTACAATCATCATTTATAAGAGAGGTATACAATTTATAGATATAAAACATTATAATAACTGTTACGTAAACTGTAAGTATAACATGTTTTGTTTTTTGTGGCAATAAACTTTTTCTATTCTATTCTATTCTTTTCCCAGCTAAAATAATATGAGGTGGTGAAGGGTGGCCGTTTCGGGGGTTGTCTATAAGTAGATTATGTACCTAAATAGTAAGTTCAAAAGTATATCTATTATCTTAAAAAAAATATTTATGACTTTTCTCATCTCTTTTTTCGATAGGCTGCTAGCGGAAGGTTTCGGGTTCGCTTCGCAGGTTGCGTAGTGTTAACTAATGGGATTTTGACTCGCCCCCTTCAAACATTTATCAAAATTGGTCAGCGTATTTGCAACTGAGCCACGAGCCGTAAGTTAGGTACCTAAGTATCTACCTATACCTAGACATTAAGATTTGAACCACCTTGCCAAATTACTAAAAGCAGATGAGGACTCAGCGCACGAACTAAGTGCTTCAACCACAAATGAAATTAGATTTTGTGTAGGTAGGTACCTAGGTATTGTTACATTAAACCGAGACGCGTAGGTTTAGTTGGAATATTGCTTTACGACTTAAGTCCTAAATATTTAATAACCAAGTAGATGTAGGTATTGTAATGAGGTTAATAAAGGAAGTATAACTCATTAATAAACAACTGATTCTATTTTACAATTAGGTAGGAACTAGGTATCTGCTACGATAACGATTTATAAGGAAAAGTTTTCGTAAACAACGTTACTCCGATGATCGTACAATGTGTTAAGTGTAGAGGTTAAATTAGCGAAAAAGATTTCGCTCCACGAGATTAGGCTCTGATTTCCTATCCATCCAAGAGTCCATATGACAACTTAGTTGATAACATTTATTGTTTCCCAATACAATGAAATTATATTATCTTGCATTTTACTTTTACATCAGATAGATATTTGGTGCTGGAATGAACGGAAATTACAGCCTGAAGTGTTTATCCCTTGGCTTTTCCGTATCGGTATTGTTGGAGTTTCATTTTGTGAACTCATTTCTTTTTTGTAGGAGCTTTCAGGCAATAAAAAAGGTGAGTACTTACCTACATAATGTAAAAGGGAAACCTCATTGTTTTTATTTCCCATCCGATTTTATTTCGTAGCTAGAGGGTCAATTATTGACAAAAGTTGCAGGTTTTATTCGAGACCTAGTGGATCTATGGTGTTACAACATGTACCTATCTGTAGAAATCCAACTAGTAATTTTGAACATCATTATAATGTCATATGAATGATGTATGAATGTGGAAGAAGCGAAAGAGATATGCAAGAGTCGTAGCAAGTGGCAGTCCATAGTTTCTGCCTACCCCTGTGGGAAAAAGGCGTGAGTGTATGTATGTATAATGTCATACAGTAAGTTTTGACAACACAAAAAATAGAGTAGGTTTTACCTACTATGAGTTTCAGCGCTCGATATTCTCTAGCATGATAGTGGTCTATAGAGATAAGTTAACTGTTTATAAAAATACTCGTGCGATTAGTAACATTGTGTAACGGAAGCCGAGGAGGTTGGTAATTTGGTGCGGTTGCGTTGGCAACACTGAGGAGTGGAGGGACGAGGCGTGGAGAGGAGGGGATAAAGTTAATATAAGTGGTGTAACATTGTAATGAGCACTCATAATTTTTATAAGAATTATCTGGAATTTATATTATATAAAATAAATAGTGAAAGTAGTGATTATATTTCGGTAGCATTATTGTGTCTATTTACCCTTCTTTACAATCAGAAGTGGTATCAAAAAACCCATGATGAAGAGATCTCAAGAATTACCAGGATACTATGTCCGATCAAAAAGGAGTCGAGAATCTCACGTAAGTGAATCCAACAATAGTACATTTTCAGTGAAAGACATAATTCAACGGAAAGTAAATCGTGCGATCAAGAAATCACTAAACAATGATGATGTATTTCAAATCAAAACCAACAAATTACGAAACACTGAAAAACTAGTCCCTGATTTTGATCCTGAAAATCGTGATTTAAACATAAAAAGTTTTTTGAATAAAATAGAGCAACTGGGGGTAATTTATCATTGGAATGACGAAACAAAATCTTTTATTTTGCAATCAAAATTGCAAGGGCAGGCTAGACTTTGGTTTAATAGATTAGATTCTTATGATCATTCCTGGGAGGATTGGAAAGCTATGATTACGAGAGCTTTCCCGCGCTTTCATGATTATGCTGCTCTCTTAGATGAACTTATGGCAAGAAATAAACTATCAACAGAATCTATGACTAAGTATTTTCAGGAGAAGTTAGCTATGTGTTTTAGATGTCAATTAAGCGATCCGGCAGCCGTATCATGCATTATTCGAGGGCTGCCACAGGAACTCCAGGCTAACGCACAAGCATTTCAATGCTCCACTCCAGACGAGCTATACGAAGGTTTTCTGTCGGCTTTTGATTCCTACCAAGCAAATTCTCATAAAAACCCAAAGATTATGAGAGGCGTTGAAACTTCTTCCAGTCAGTTTCAGAAGGATTCTACCCCCAAGAAACCACCAATCTGTTATCGCTGCAATGAGGTCGGACATGTGGCCACAACGTGTAAGTTGCCAGACAAGCGTAAGTGTTTTCGTTGCGGCAAAGTTGGGCATGTGGCTACAGCATGCAATTCACTGGATGGAAGCCAGGCAGTTATGAAGAAAATTCAGTTGCTGTCGCATCTGAACGACGTGTATAAGAAGACTGTCCGAGTAAATGGCATTTTTATGAAAGCATACCTAGACACGGGTAGTGAGGTTAACGTGATTTCCAAAAGTGCAGTAGATGCTATTAAGCTCAAAATAAAACCAACTAACACTGTTCTTAAAGGTTTCAATGGTTGCTCCGTCCATGCGAAAGGAGAAGTTGAATTTGATTTTTCAGTAGATAATGTAAAGGTAAAAACTACAGCCGTAGTCACAGATGTAGATTTAGGTGACGTTGTCTTAATAATAGGTCAGAGTGTCATAAACAGGGAGGATGTTATGCTAAGCGTTTCCAAAAATGGAGTGAATTTATCTAGAGTACTCGATACCCCCGGTGATTTAATGAATATAGATATGTGTGATGAAGCGAGTTATTTCAGAGTTGAACTAATCGAAGATACAATTGTACCCATCGGAGACAATTTGGTGCAAGTAGCTGTACTTGGAGCTGGATCCGGAGACTACTGTTCGAGGCCCAGGCAGTACAGCATGGGCGATGTCGTCTACGCTGTGGCGAGCACGGTTCTCCGCAACGGCAATGGCTACGTGAGAGTCTGCAACATCGGATCCGGTCCTATCGCTTGGAAGAAAGGGATGACCATTGCCAGAGCTGAGAAGTGCACGCCAGATAAAGAGGTGAGTTCGAACTGTTTAACTTTAAATAGAGGAGAGTGTGGTGACAATTTTCATGATGACTTAGCCAATATAAATGTTGGAGATATTGGGACACACAATTTAAATATCCTAATTGAGCTCCTAAAATCACATAGAGATTGTTTTGCTAGTACAAATCAAGAAATAGGGTGCACTAATTTAGGAGAAATGTCAATTGAACTTAGCTCAGATAAACCCGTAGTTCGTAAACCTTATAGATTAGCGCATACTGAACGACAGGTAGTTACGAAAATAGTTGACGATTTGATGAGCGGTGGCATTGTTAGGGAATCTAATTCACAATATGCGTCCCCGATCATTCTTGTACGTAAGAAAAATGGTGATTACCGTCTATGTGTCGATTATAGAGATTTAAATTCGATAACAATCAAAGATCGGTTTCCCATGCCTCACATAGACGATCAACTAACAAAACTAGCAGGTAAAAGATACTTTACTAATTTAGATTTATTTTCTGGTTACCATCACGTTAAAATTAAATCTGATTCTGTTCATAAAACTGCTTTTGTTACGCCAGATGGTCTTTATGAATATTTGAGGGTACCTTTTGGATTGGCCAATGCACCATCGGTATTTATGCGAGTAATTCAAAAATTAGTGAAACTTGTGGGTAGTGAAGATATTATTACATTTATGGATGACATGCTATTATCAACATCCAGCGTATCTGACGGTTTAGACGTATTAAAAAAGGTGCTTGTTCAATTGCGGAGGGGAGACTTGAAATTGAATATGAAAAAGTGTGCTTTTCTAAAATCGGAAGTGTCATTTCTTGGTCACGAAGTTAGTGCTAATGGTGTCAGGCCTGGTCAACAGAAAATAACAGCAGTATTTAACTTTCCAAAGCCTTGTAATCTACATCAACTGCGTCAATTTCTGGGGTTATGTAGCTATTTTAGGAAGTTTATAGACAAATTTGCACTTATAGCGAAACCGTTGACTGATTTGACAAAAAAAAATCGAGAATGGGCGTGGCTTGACGAACATGAAAATTGTTTTAATGAGTTGAAACAAAGGTTATGTTCGCGACCGGTCCTTGCTTTATATGATCCCTCGTTGCCTTGCGAAATTCACACTGACGCCAGTAAGATCGGTATTGCGGGTATTTTATTTCAGACTCAAAATAATAATGAATTGAAGCCGGTGTTTTATTTTAGTAGGGTAACTTCACGCGAGGAGTCTATGTATCATAGTTACGAGCTGGAAACGTTAGCCGTTGTCGAGTCTTTAAAACGCTTTCGAGTTTATGTATACGGACATCAAATTAAAATAGTTACAGACTGTTCTGCTGTTAGATACACCCTATTAAAAAGAGATTTAGTGCCTCGGATAGCACGTTGGTGGCTTACAATACAAGAGTACGATATTCAGGTCGAATATAGGCCAGGAAACCGAATGAAGCATGTCGATGCTTTAAGTCGCAACCCTACGAATAGTGCCGTGAACTTGATCAATGATAACAGTTTAGAATGGTTTGTCCGTAACATTAATGTTAATATGATATCTAGTGATGATTGGTATTTGACTATACAGTTACAGGATGATAAATTGCATAATATTATAAAACAGTTATTAGAGGGTAATGCGTGCAATGACGTTAAAAATAATTATAAAATCAAGAATGATCGATTGTATAGGAAAACTTTGAAGGGTGATAGGCTAGTAGTGCCATCTTTTGCTAGATGGAAATTTATGCAAAAGTTCCATGACCAAATAGGGCATATAGGAATCAATCGGTGCGAGGAACTTATTAAGTCTGATTATTGGTTCCCCAAAATGACACGATTTATAAAGAAATATGTGAGTTCTTGTTTGGAATGTGCTTATGCTAAAGGCAATCACGGTAAACCAAGAGGCGAATTGCACCCAATACCAAAGCCATCTGTTCCCATGGAAGTTATTCATATAGATCATCTTGGCCCATTTTCTCGGACTAAGAAAGGTTACCAATATATTCTCATGATCGTAGATTCTTTCTCAAAATTTATTTTAGCTCGTCCCACTAGGACCACTAACTCCGTGGACACGGTCACTGTTCTCAAGGATGTATTTAGTTTATTTGGTTACCCTAAAAAAGTTATATCTGATAGAAACTTGGCATTCACAAGTAGAGTATTTAAAGAATTTGCGTTACGATATCAATTTAAGCATACACTTAACGCTATAGCATGTCCACGAGCTAATGGTCAGGTCGAGCGTTACAACCGAACACTGTTAAATGCCATGCGCACTCGTAACATTGATCCGAACATGTGGACCGAATGTATACCAGACTCTGTTTGGGGTATGAATAACACAATCAATGAGAGCCTAGGATATCATCCATATGAAATCATGTTTAGCCATAGAGGTAAATTGATGCCTAATTTGGTAGGTAACGAAGAATCTTTACCTGTAAGTATAAAACGTCAAAATGCTTCAAGGCGGTTAGCGCGACGGGCAGAGGCTATGAAGCGCAATTATGATAAACGCCATATGCCTGCTAAAACTTTTAAAAAGGGGGACCTCGTTCTTTGGAAACAAGCTCCTTCTGGGGGTGAAGTTAAAAGCGTAAATAATAAATTGCAAGTTTTGTACTCTGGCCCTTATATTGTTCAAAAGGTCTTAAATAATGATCGTTATGAAATAAGAAGTGTAAAGGGGATGCGCGGTTACAAAAAGTTCTCTGGAATAGTAGCTGCTGATTCTCTTCGTGCTTATCGTAGTGCCCCCGATTGTAGCGAGACAAGTAGTGATGAGGACGCAATTACTAGGGATGACTTGATTGACCTATTGGAGAGCTAAACGAGTGTGTGTGCACCAATTGCGGTGCAATTGTTTCAGGATGGCCGACTGTAACGGAAGCCGAGGAGGTTGGTAATTTGGTGCGGTTGCGTTGGCAACACTGAGGAGTGGAGGGACGAGGCGTGGAGAGGAGGGGATAAAGTTAATATAAGTGGTGTAACATTGTAATGAGCACTCATAATTTTTATAAGAATTATCTGGAATTTATATTATATAAAATAAATAGTGAAAGTAGTGATTATATTTCGGTAGCATTATTGTGTCTATTTACCCTTCTTTACAATTGTATTATAACATTAGAACACAGCTGGTGTAATCTTAAAATGTAATAGGACTTCAGTTCCCCGTGGAAACTCCTGAAGTTAGGTGAATTGAAACATGGGTCGATATTTCATAGGTAGAATAGATAGCTTTTGAAGACGTACTACATATTACTACGAAAATGGACTTACGATCAGTCCAAACTACTTGGACAGAATGAATACGGTTAAGCCGATTTTCTGTTTTGTAGCGCTTGAAATGTAGTCCTCTTTTGGAGTCCTCTTTTGAAACGGACGGGACGGACTTGGCTAGATCATGTCGTCTCCGGTTCGAAACTCACCCATTGCACTACCGACGTGAACCCACTCGTAATACTTACAAGCATTTAGCTTAGTACGAGGGGTTAACAAGATAAGTAGTAACTGCACGATTTCGCTATGTTAACAAAATATTAATCGACCATATCTATTTACACGTTTTAAAATAGGTAAGTTCATGCTTTGTTGAATCGGTATTCTTTAAGTTATTTTTAGAACGAAGTTCTAAGATATTTGAAGAAAACGAAATTGTCATGTAAGAAAAATGTGTTACTTTACTAAGCACGTCCTTTCCAGACGTTCGATTCCGCCCGATGATATTTTCCTTAACCGTTTAAGCGCGTGATAATTAATTAAACGCGTATGACTTCGAAAAGTCGGAGGTGCGTTCCTTGGATTCGAAATTGTTACCTTTGACTCATATCATTTGGTCATATCACTAGGCTATCACTTCAATCCTTGGAATACATATGAGTATTTGCCTCGGGAATTGAACCCACAAAACGCGGCGCAACTGTAGTGGCGAGCTAAAACTTAGTAATCTTAACCGCTATGCCAAAAGTACAGTCAGAAGTCAGTTGTAGTTTCATCCCTAACTTCAATGTGGTGAACTGTCGAGGATCTAAAAGGGCCTCGGCTTGGGATTAAAACTTACAACCTAAACAACCGCAGCTCCATCTAAGTACGGGTTACTCCTAACGAGACTCTCTCTTGGCTTAGGCCGATCTTCAAACATTACCTAATAATTATGTGCGTATTCGACGATTTCTATGAAACACCTCGTAAGTGAAGTCCACGTGGACCCACTCGTACAATACATACAATCATTTTAGCTTAGTACGAGGGGTTAACGAGAATACTAGTAATGTGCGACCCACATTGCCAGTAACCTTTTTTTTTTATAAAAATAACACCTCGTAAGTGTTTGTCGAGAAACAGATCTTAAAACATGCCGTGACAGAACTCAATACACACATAATGAAGCAATTTTCCCTTTGAATACAAAGTTTCTGTAGATTGCCGGAGAGAAATATCGTTTACGCAATTTTCACTTATTCATGTGGATAATTGTATACACGTGATCGAAATTAATATACCTACTTGCTTCTACTATAAGGAAAGTAGGTAGTAGTACCTAATCAAGATTCTTAGTAAGAATGATTACCTCCTTGTTTGAACTAGCTGTTTTACCCAAATCCGAATGTTAAAGGAAAAGTCCTTTTGGATGGTTTAACATTTCTATACTAAATTCATAAAAAATACTGTGGTTTAGGCGTGAAAACGTTACAGACGCATAGTTCTTTGGCGTGTATAAGTATTAAATGACCTTTCTAGAAACAAAAGACTTATGTAGCGGTGGTAGGGCGTCGGACTTGCGATCATGTGGTTGCGGGTTCGAAACCCACCCATTGCACCACCGACATGAACCCACTCGTAACACAAGCATTTAGCTTAGCACGAGGAGTTAACATTGCTAGTACCTAAGCTTTTTTTAAAAAAAAGACGGTCTAAGAAAAATGATGTTTTCTTAAAATAAGTACCGGACGCGGTCACTGTTCCCGACCCTCAATTCCACAATAGGTGCATTGCGTTGATACATTCGTAATCCCATCCCTGAAGATATGATGTGTAATATTTTTTAGTGCTAGTACACGAAAGGTACATACAAGACCATTTTCAATTGAGTTACCTACTTACTTAAGAACACAATGTATCTATTACAAACTTAGAAAAACGTTGAGTGCGGGAAACTATCCAATGAAAATAAAATTTTATAGCTTCAATGCCTAAAGAAACAAGACATTATCACCACCTGCTAAGGAATAAGTTTTCTTGGTAGTTCTTTGTTATATAGTTATTATTTAGCCATCCAGAAAACTATATTTGTTTTACTGTATGAAGAAGGTAGAATTTATTGCGTAGCATAGTACTGTAACATTTTTATTTCGGACATAACTATAGAGTTTGGTACATTTAATACCTATCTACTTATTCTGAATTAAATATTATATAATATGTTAAAAGTTTCATGCAATAAGTTTTTATTGCACACGCATTGGCTGGTTAGTAATTGGCGAACAGATAAGTAAGTTTATTAATTTAAAATTAAAAAATACCTATGTTTAGAAAAAAAAAGATTGATATTGTCAGATAATTGCTTGATTGATTACCAGATTTCGACAAGTTTAAAATACTGTGGGAACAGAGTGTATATTGTTTAAAATGTACCTAATTAACTAATAGTACCTATAGTTAGAAATTATGACATGGCGTGATTTTTAAAAATAGATTTAATATGGCCCTAGGCCAAAGTAACAATTTACATAGTCAGGATTACATCAGAGCAGACACAATAATTACACGTAATCATCGGACAGAGATTCGATCTCACTATCACAATACTAGCGGACCAGTGTCTGACATTACGTCCATGACACATGTCCATCGCCTCCGAGACCCCCAGCAAAAGTGAGTGAGTTGACGTATCGGCTTGTCTTTAATGCAAAACCGACGCATGTCACTTTTACAATAGGCGGGTATTCCTAAAAACTTCATCAATCTTATCTTATCTTCCGCCAGAAGGCCAAATCAAGTCTTCAAATAAACGCACTCATCGCCAGCAACTCAAACAAATCCACTTACCTTTGCCGCGGTCTTCGGAGATTTGCGGGTACGTCGATGGCGGAGATGCAAAAAAATGTTCAAGAGTCCGTGGTCTTAACACAACACCAATAGCACACCGTGATATCTTGACGAAACTGTTTATTTAAGTTTCAGCCCGGTAGTAATAAATAGTGTCAAGATATTTAAATATTTTTCGGGAGCCACCCGTTCCGTTTAGCTCGCGACCGCCATGACGAGAGTGCGAGCCGGCGCGCTCGTGATTGGTCGACGCGTTGACAGTTTGTTCAAAATAACCGAACCTGTCTGAAGTTAGCCGTTCCAAACTACCGCACAGGTAAATTACATTGAAGTGTTTTTATGCATTAAAATCTTAATTTGTAAGGAAAATAATCATAAATGCGAAACATAGGGATACGACCCCAGTTGTCTTTACACACACTCTTTGTATTAAAATTTAGGTGCCACTGATAAACCAATTGCTGACAACTTCAGATAAGTACAGTTATTTCGAACAAATTTAATGTCATCGTGCCTTCGTCGCTCTAAGAAAGCGGCAGATTTGAAATGAGTGAAGGCGAATTTGTGCTTAAGTACAATTGGTATATCTCAAAAAATTTAAAAAACTTACTATCGCCTCATTTTTCTCATTCTGAGAGGAGGCTTTTGCCCAGCGGTGGGTTGGCTATGGTATAAATAAGTTAGCAAACAGCGAACTTTAGCAAAACTTCTTTATAGTATCACTGTCGTTGTTTTGGTTTTGTATTGACCTCGGTAATTATACCCGGTGGGACTAGTTTAGCAGTAGAGTTATATTACTTAATGTGTCCCTAGGCAATAGTCCTTGTAGTGTAGTAAGAATATCCACGTGATGTAGCAGTATAGGTACTGCTGCGTTCCGCACGGTGAGTGTGGAATGATGGAGGTCAATTCTTCCCCATTCCTTCTCTTTCCCCTGCCTTTTCCGTTACTACCCCTGGTGTGTAGCGTCCATAGGCTTTGGTAACCACTTACCATCAGGTGGGCCGTATGCTTGTTTGTCACGTCAGTAGTATAAAAAAATATATATGGGAAAGCAATTACTTACTTTCCTGAAGTCCTGGGGCGCCAGTAGCAGCTTGTAATAAATAGGGCCTAAGATACGGAAATCAAATTATATACATAAACAAAAGAAGGCTTACATGTTATTCCAGAAATAATCTATAATATTTATCATAGACATGATCCACAAATTAATTAAGGAGACTGAACCGTATGAAATACTGTCGATTCTTTATTTGCCTCAGTTCGAATAGGCGAAGTAATAGAATGATCTCTATTAATAAACGTGTTACGTAATGTACTTGGATGCTTTTAGTATTATATATATTATATCGTATATACAGTCAGTTTCGCAATGAGCAATGAGACAGACAGCGAGCGAGGGAGTGTTGATTCGTGGTGTAATTGTCTCGTTATCTTTTGCCCCCGAATCGTTCTTGTACAAATAACATGTAAATAATTAAATGGTAGTAGGATAATCGTTACTGAGAATGCTTAGGATTATGCTTACCCAAGAAATGAACAATCACGACGTCTTTTTGTGAAAATCTGTATGAAAAATAGAGGTCAAGTTTTTTCACATTTGTATTTACTTTAATAAATTAAGTCCTAAGCTGACGGCACTCAATGCAGTGACGTCTGCAAATTCTTTAAAACCTGTTCGATTTTTTTTGGAATCGGTTTATATAACTAAGTGAACTGAACCTCCAAAATAGGTAATTGATTTTTTATCTAATTAAAGAAATATTGACATCGTTTTGTACTGACATCGTAAGTTTGACGAATTGTACTTAGGGTCTCTCGACACTTATCGACGCGGAATCGACTTTGGTCGATCGAAAACCATTATGTTTACAGCATAAGCATTAGGCTCGCTTTGACAATGTTACACGACGACGGTCGATGCTTTTGCTTTTCAGAGTAGCGTGGCGAACTGGTGATATTACTCGGGTCAAGTCTATTCTGCGTCGATAGGTGTCGGGTGAATCTTATCCAATGAGACTTTATTAATTTTTTGCTGCTTTTGATGTATCTTATTGGATTCTTTTTCAAAAAGTAATATAATGATGTCTTATTTGGCACGTGAAATACGAAAAATAATCTGTCCCTCATTCTATCTTTATTAAGATCCATAATTTCTTTTTCGAGTTTCCTTTTATCTGGGGATTTTCTTGATGGTATTACTTGTAGATACCGTCTTACAGGAATTGTAGTACCAAGCAGGATCAAAGAGAGTTAAGTCTAATAAAATATAAATCTTCATGAATAAATTACGGTATCTTGTCATAACAATTTATTATAAAAAATGCCCTTTTACAAAAAAATAAATAACTTATCAACTTATCTTGGCTATAATGGCGCTTACAGCTGTATAACACCCAGATACTAAAACTATAATGTAGAATATTAACATTAGTACATTTTTCCATAGAATGTATGAGAATTTGCCCAGTCCTCGTTCCCACTGGTGGACTGTTTGCACAACGGCTGGGATTAGCAGGCCGAGGGTTGAGAAGAAGATGGCTCCTACAAGACCAATGAGCAGTTCTAAGTCTGGTACCGCTACTGCTAAGACAACTGAAAGAAATAAAAATAGATGTGTGAGGAAGTGAGAAGTAGTTAACATAACATTAAGAGTTTGATATCGACTATTAATGACTAATACTATTAATAATGACTGCAATTAATGACTTCTATAATAGGTATCTATTCTTTCCCAACTCGTGATTTTTTGAGGTAAGCTAAATAACGTCAAACTTTGATTTCCAGTAGGCAAAACAATCTAGAAATGTTACAAAAAGAAATTAATCTATTGATATTTGAATAGAAAATCATTATAAAGAGAAAATTTCGTTAGTTTTTTTAAACAGACCCTTTTTAAAATTTTTGTAAACGCTGAAAAATCGTGAAACACATTCAATTTTCTTTTGAAAATCCTATTGTAACATAATTCTTTTAAGAGCACAAATAAGCTTCGAAATTAAATGCCACTCACCAGTCAATACCACACTTAAAGTCCTGAGCGTAATCTGGCTGATATTGTGGTAGTCCTTTCTAACCTTGGTCTTGATCCGCGTCCATATGATGTCCATCGGAGCGTACATCTGCAGGCAGTATGTGAAGAACACTGCAATTGCCACCAGTATCTTTGCAATCAACGCCAAGCTGAAAATAAAAATAAAGATAATTGGTGTCTGTCGGCTCAAAGCTGCTATGACTCTTTCAAAAACAAAAAGAGCAGAAACAATTTTTTTTTGCAACATTACAACGTCATTATCATCATCAACCCATTACATTGTCCCCCTGCTGAACACAGGTCTAGCATAAGGCTATAATCCACCACGCTAGCCTGCTGCGGGTTGACAGACTTCACACGCCGTCAAGAAAATTTCTCAGTCATGCAGGTTTCTTCACGTTGTTTTCCTTCACCGTTTAATAACGTAATCGTAACTTAAAAACGATCTTGTTGATGTCAGGCAGCCATTCCACACATTGTCTTACATTATACAAATGAAAGTGTGGTGCAACGATATTAAAAAAAAATTGTTTGTTATCCAAGATTCTAAGTCGTATCCTTTCCATTCAACTTAATCAAGACGTAACTTAAGCTTTCATCAGACAGATGACATTGATGATTTCATGACAGATATCTGCTTTTGACTTAATAATGTCGTATGTCACACTTTATTAATGTTGTAGTAAATATAATTAGCACTTGCACGTTCTAGTATCAATATTCATTGACAAAGGCTACATTAATCTTCATTGCATGTTCCAATTAAGGCATCTGGCAGATTCACTTGTGTGTAGTTATGATGGAAATCATATTTCAATAATGTGTTTCGAAAGCTATTATCTTTTAGTAATGGATGGAGTTACAAGAATAGATAAATCTCTTACGGTGTCTTAGGCCTAAATATCATTAAAGACATTTAGGTTAGATACGCATTTTAGGCTTCATACCTTTACGCATTTTAGGCCCCAAGATCATAAATTTACTGTATTCATTTTGAGTTATATTAGTGAAGGAAAAATACGACCGCGGGCAGGATTCGAACCTGCGTCTTCTGGTTAAGTACACCAGACGCTATGACCGCTAAGCCACCGCGACTCCCACCCGCCAAGTCGAAATTTGCCTTCACATTTTTAATTTACATCTTTGAGGCGACTTTATTCATTTTGTTTAAAATGTGTTACTTTTTTTTAATCAATAATTTACCCTATAGAAATATAAAAGTAAGGATACATCTTATGAATAAAGGTGCAGCGTTTTAAGTACAAAAATATCAAATTGCCTTTTGTTAATAAATTTTTTTTTGTTAATTTGTATTAATCATAGCATACATACGAGTGGTGGTGGCCCAGTGGTAATGGCCGCGACTTAGGAGTTGTAGATCGTAAGTTCGAGCCCAGACAGGCACTTTACTTGGAGTAAATTATTTCATCACTACTTCTCCCAAAACGAGTAAAGGAAAACATGGTGAGGAAACCGGCATATCCTAGAACCAAAAAATCGAAGACATGTGACATCTTCCAACCCGCACTGGGCGTGCGTGGTGCCCACTCCCTCTCACCGAGAGGAGGCCTGTGTTCCAGCTGTGGGAACATTATAGGCTGATTGTGCTATAACATACATTCTGTCACGCTCAGAAATCCTTTTTACAACCACTGAGATATGAAACAGTATATAGTGCGTAGTAGGTACCTACAGTGTAGTAGGATTTCCTTTAATAGAACTGACGAATATCGATATTATTATATTATCCTTTTAACTTTCCCCTAATTGAATGCATATTAATTCAGGAACTTAAGCACTGCAATATAATATTATTCTTGTTCATAATTCCGCCATCTTGAACTCCATTCCAACTTGAATTAACTTATGCCGCCATCTAAACTACTGTTATATTTATATTGCTAAGCAACTAACTATTAGCAAAAGTTTGCTTTCGGCCAATACTGTAATAGTCACGAAACTTAATAGTTTCGTTTAAGAGGTAGACTAATCCCTACCTCTTAAACTTAACTTAGTCCTAGAGATAACCGTAATTAAAATTTCACCCGAATGTTCTTATTGGTATAATTTTATCTTGTATTTACATTTAATTATATAGGTTTGCTGGTGAACTTTGGATGTACATCAGTAGGACCTCTGCTTAACCCTTCAGGGAATACAGGCGTGGTAGTATATTATGTACTAGCCGTGCCCCGAGGTTTCACCTGTGGTTGCTGATTTTAAAACGTCATTGGGTCACTCGTCTGGCTAATCTGAAGATTGCCGGGTAATGAAATTTCCTGGCAATCTTCAGATTCAAGAAGCTGAAGCAGTTTAGCCCTTTTATTGTCTATAGACATGGATAATTAAGCCGTTTTAATTATAATAATCTTTGTCACGTATTAATTTAGTCTTGCTTTTTATTATTTATCATTATTGACGTCGTGTGATTTTTCGAAATTTTCTATTTCGATTTTTATCTCGGTATTTTTGGCAGTTCCATTTTCATGTTGGTCACGTTGCCAATAAAAGTGTTCCTCTTTGAACAGAGTCAAAGAGGAACACTTATTGCATTGTTGTCTCTGTCAATGCAATGTATTTGTAATTGAATGTAAATCGGAATTTGTATACTGAGTGCTGCGATCAAAGTGAGATCTAACCGTACCGTATCTAGTGACATTCAATTTACTGCTGGGGAAAACACAAATATTGGTCGTCTCATTTCCTCATGGCAATCGAGTCGATAGTGGCTTTATTATAGGTAGTCACCACTAGATTTTAGTAGTAGTAGTGTAGCTGCGCGTTCATACTTGCATGTCCACATGCCAGCATGAATGGGTTGGCACGACCGGGGAAGTACTACCCTCCAACAGAATATCGACGTCAAGTAGCAGTACTTATGCATACTCTTTCGTTTCGTTAGGTGAGAGTGGAGCGCCGGAGGCCCAATTCCTTCCTCAGTCCCTCCACACATCCTTCACCTTTTCTCCATCCCTCCCATTTCCTTAAATAACACATATCCATCTCTTTTCGTTTTGCAGATGTTCATGGGCGGCCATGACTCGTTTTACTATGAGTTATCCCATAAAAAAATCCTTGCTTCGTCATTCTCCTTGCTTTCCGTAGTCTAGTCTATATATTATATCGAATATAAGTATTTTACACAGAGCGACATAAAATACCGATACCTATCCTATGGATAGACTTTTGATGGACTGACTGCTTTTTGGGCTTCTGAGTAACAGTAACGACTTTACACGGTCTCTAAGGCACGTAGGGGTTTCGATGTGTTATTAAAAATGGTTGGCTATTTACTGACGGCGGCAAGACCAGGGCCCCTAGACAATGTCACATCTTCATTATCAATGACGAAGTTAGATATCCGAAATGTATGGATTTGACATAATTTTATCACGTGACATATCGAACGATTATGCCAATTCCATACATTTCAGATTAATCTAACTTCGTTTTCGATATAGAAATGTAACATTGTCTAGGCCCCCAGCCCGTCATTTCATAAATCGTCTGAAAAGTCGCAACTCTTAATCAACACATTTACCATCCTAATGCTTGGTACTGGTCTTCTCTAAGAGTGAGGTGGTTACACTATAGAACGCACGGCTACACGTCGATACAAATCCAGTTAACACTGGCCTCTTATTGCAATTAGCTCTCAATACGAGATCAGCTTAAACTGAAATAATGTAGGTTGATGTGTATTCGTGTGTACGCTAGACTACTGCGGATTGGCTTTACACACCGTCGAGAAAATCGCTTAGGTATGTATTGTTTCATCATGTTTTCTTTTGCCGTGTTCATCATCATCAACCCATTACATTGTCCCACTGCTAGGCACGGGTCTCCTCTCAGAGCGGCAGGGAATAGGCTATAGTCCACAACGCCAGCCTACTGCGGGTTGGCGGACTTCACACGCCGTCAAGAAAATCTATCAGGCATTCAGGTTTCCTCACGATGTTTTCCTTCACCGTTTAAGAGCGTGATTATTAATTATTAATACGCACATGACTTCGAAAAGTCAGAGGTGCGTGCCTTGAATTCGAACTCGAGACCTTTGACTTGGCAGTCCAATGGTCATATCACTAGGCTATCACTGCACCTTTGCCGTGTTAATCGAATTAAAATTAATTATGAATACGGACACGATTACGAAAACACAGAGGTGCGTGCTTTGGATTTGAACTCGAGAACTTATGACTTGGGAGTCGAATGGTCATACCACTGGGCTATCACTGCTTCTAAATATATACAATAGATAGATAGAAACAAATATTGATGCAGGTTATACAACTAACATAAATTACATCTGCTTGAGTACTTAAATGAAGCATAAATCGCTGCTTTGCTTCAATAACGTATTATCTTGAAAAACACAATTTTACGGTGGCCTATTTTTTCCTTTCATAAACGATTAATTTACCAAAATAAGTTGTGTTTTTTTTAGTGACCGACCGAAACATGTTATTTTGCCGAAACCGAAACCGAAACCGAAGGTTCGGTTTCATTGTAGTTTCGGCCGAAACCGAAACCGAAACCGAACCTTTTATAAAAAAAAGTCCTTAAAAAATCGAAAAAATGTTAGTAAGCCCGTTTTTTTCTAAAATTAATATCTCGCCGACCTATAATTACAGGTTTCTACTTTCAAAGATTTATCACAATGAAATTTCAGCACAGTTACATAGGTTCTGTTTGAAAATTTAACAACCCTATAAAGTGAAAAAAAAATACATTATTTGTAACACAAAGATAGCGATTTTTTAATGGTGGTATAAAATAAAACAAATTTATTATTAAAATATGATGCTTATATATTATGTTTATTTATTTTCAGTTACTTACATTTTAATTATACTCACAAATATCACAATCAGTTAGCCTCGTATGGCTAATTCAAATATAATTAGATAATCAAAATATCAAAAAATTGCCAAATCGGATGTCTTTCCTTTGTGACATTTTTTACCTAAAACAATAAAAATATTCATTAATTAAAACAATTTATTTTACCGGATTAATCGCGTTTACTATTAATGATGTGTACAATCAAACCCAGAAGCCCAACACTAACCCTAAGCGTACGTTACTCGTAAATCGTCAAAATACCTACTCACACCATTACATTACTTAAATTAATAACTATTCACCTTTCATTTTATTGCATAGGCAGGTACCTACAATCGTTATTACATTAATAGTACACGTAACTAAGATGAATTTTAAACTTTAATGAAGCAGGTACTTAACCTTGGCACTTACACCTTTAAAATTAAATATATTCGTCAATAGGTTGGCAGACTATTAAAATAAAGCGTTAAATATTAACTATAACATGACGAAGCCACAACAAAAACAAACTAAAATACTTGATCAAACGACTTACCATTATTCGCGGAACAAACACAACAGGTATTGACACGTCTACACGAGCAAAGCGCACTGATTTAGGTAGTTGCCGGCGGAGTCAGGCGAGCGACGCCATATTGCCAGCCGTGCCGAGCGCGCCCGACGTTAGCCGAGCGCGACCCGAAGGTACGATGTTGTAAGTTTCGGCGCGGCCGAAAGGTTCGGCCGTTTTTGGCCGAAACCGAAACTCGGGCCGAAACTTGATTTTTTGGCCGAAACTGGCCGAAACCGAAACCGAAACCGAAATTTCGGTCGGACACTAGTTTTTTTGTACCTTAATTTAAGGTAAAGTATAGATATAGCTGTTAAATAGCTAAGCTTTCTGAAATTATAAGAGTTTTTATAGTAATTAAATTGCATTAAAATTAAATCTAAAAAAGTGAGTATTCGGACTTGTGGCGTTATTGGCCAATGTTATATAAATTTCAGAATAACAATACAAAAGCTAAAAGAACAATCTTTATAATACCCCACACAAAGGATTTCCTGTTTTGTTAAATACAAACACTAAATATCCAGACTTGTAGTACTTAGGGACAAAACCGGATGGTAGTCTCTGAAAAGGTCTGAAAACGGAAGTTGTGTTATTCCAACATTCATGTTATGACTCTCGGGCAAGATGCCAGTTGAATTCATTTTCGTATTATATTATATGTATGTAAAAAGCTTTTGTAAGTAGCCTACGAGCTACTACGTAGCCTATAAATTTTAAAGTTATTTGTGTATTATTTATTCTATTAAATATTTTAAAATATTTCCTGCGTTGTACAGACTTTTCGCACGATGACAGATAAGATTATAGTAGCAATGGATATATAACTTGTAATAAAACTAATTACCTAATTGGTTCATAGATGACGGAGTTCCGAAGTAACAAACATAAAACGATACAACCGAATTAAGAACCTCATCATTTTTTAAAGTCGGTTTAAGTTGCCATCTTAACTCTGAACAGCGCAGGTAACGGCCAGGGACCATATTAGTGATATTATTACATAATATCTTATTTTAACTATACTCGCGTGTCCTCAGAACGCGCACTTCATTTCCGTTACATCTTACGATTCCCAAAGGTAATGTGAACTACGATTTATAGATGTTACTGCATTGCAAACTCTTTGAACTTCCGTTTTAGTGCTGGAAAGAAAATTTCCGGTATAGCGGATATTCCGGCTTTCAAGGGCTTTATAAAAAATCCAAGTTTATTTTAAATATTTACTTATATTATTAAATAAATAAATAAAGTCTTTATTTGCATAAAACATGGTATACATGATGTTACAATAATTATAATAAAGAACTTAAATGTTTTGCCAGAATTGTACTTAGCATGCAAATCTTCCACCTAATACTAACATGAAAATGTCTTGGCCATAAATTCTTTAAGGCTATAAAAATTACTTGTATTCAACCAATTAAGCAATGCATTCTTAAATAATCTAGAGTTTAAGTTTTTTTTATATTACGCGGTATCTTATTATATATACGAAATAAAAAATATTACTATTTTAGAATGTAGGTACCTACATTCTAAAATAGTAATATTACTACTTACATCTAAACATCTTTAGATGCTTTCCAAACCTTTCGGGAACTACAGGATGGTGGTGCTATGGTATGTGTTGTGGTTAAGAAGAAGACCCAGAGGGGAAAACAAAAATAGCATATCAATACACCCACACTTCGCCAGAATGTTTATATCCCATGTAATAGGGGGCGAGCCTATTGCCATTAACCGGGCAAAATCCGGAGTCCAAGCTGCTACCGGTTTCCCGCAATGGACTTCCCATACTTCCCTTCATAGGCCAACGTATGTAAGAAAGTAACCTCATAAAAATATGTACAGGGTCCGCTTGCAAAGTAAATGACAGCTAAGTACAGTGATGATGAAATCAATAGGGATTTCTGAACGATTGTCAAAACTTTAGGGATGGATTTATTGTTCTGTAATAATAATAATATAATTGGTTTTGGGTCACTTTGGGGAACTCCATCAACGGGTGGCCGTAATCGTTTTAGTTTTGTGATGACATGTGAAATAATTATTATAATAATTCTTCGGTCTTCTGATTTACTGAACGTTTTCGCAAATTATTATAGATTCTAAATTCTAATACCATAACATCTTAGGAGTTTGCACGCCCTAATTTCTGGAACTATTCGTCGAATTTGAAAATTTCTTCTTTAGATTTGATAGCCTTATTCCTTGGACAGGCTATAGGCTATTTAATGTCACGTTACGACCCGCAACGGGGCACCCCTAGTTTAATATAATAAACATATTTGTTTGTCATCTATGTGTTTCTATACAAGATATTTATCCGATTAAGATAAAACCTGATTTGAAAACTGGATTCGTGCCCGGTTAATGCCCATATAGCCATTCACCGGGAATGGAACCTAAACATACCGGCGAACTGTGGGTGTACATTAAGTACACCCCTGCGTGTACATACCATCACGCCTGTATTCCCCGAAGGGTTAGGCAGAGGTTGACGCGTGGAACCCTAACAATATACTTTTACATTATTTTCGTGTTAACTATTACAATAATTACGGATTTTTTTCTTTGCGAGTGTTCTTTGTGAATTATTTTAGTCGAAGTATAAGAAATACATTCTTTTTTACAAGTCAAGTCACAACACTTAGTCTTAGTAATAAAACCATGACCTTTGGACCCTCATTTTCCCTTAATTTCATTGCTGGATCCCTACATAGGGCTCTTGGAGGTCGTAACGACATTGCGGAAGCAATCTCAGCCGGAAATGTGTGCCCCAGCAAGATTAAGTGCAAGTGTGAACTGAGATAAGATTTTGTTCAGGACACACGGCTACAGGTCAACCTATACAAATCCAGTTTAAGCTGATCTCGCATTGAATAGGTTTTCCATACAATAAGAGCCCAGCGTAAACTGGTTTTGTATAGCTTGATGTGTAGCCGTGCGTACATAGAATTGAATTTTTGAGACGACTTTTAAAGTTATAATGAAGGGAATGGGAATAGGCTCGGCCCTTGTTAAATGGGTCCTAAACATACCAGTCGCTAGCACATCAGGGCCCCTAGACAAGTGGCATGAACGCTAATCCAATAGAATAGAATAGAATTCTCAATGTATGGGAGTGACACTAGCTTACGACATGACATGTCAATTAATGTCGTAAGCTAGTGTCACTCCCATACATTGAGAATTCTATTCTATTCTATTGGATTAGCGTTCATGCCACTTGTCTAGAGCCACAGGTTATACAAAACTATCAAATTTCTCCGAATGTTCCAAACTATCAAAACTATCAAATTTCTCCAAAATTAAGTTAAAAATCGACTGAGAAAACTTGACGTTTTGTGGTAACTTGATGTGCAGGCGACAGTACATTAGTATACCACTGCTTAATCCTTTGGGGAATACAAGCGTAATGGTATGTTATGTTTTTTAGCTTTAATTCATAATTAATAGAAGCGTGGGTAGCCAAATGGCTAGGGCGTCGGATTTGCGATCATATGGTTGCCGGTTCGAACCCCACCCATTGCACTACCGACGTGAAGCCACTCGTAACACAAGCATTTAGCTTAGCACGAGGGATTAACAAGAATACTAGTAATGTGTGACCCACATTGCTAGTAAGCTTTTTTTTTAAAAAAAATAGACAATTTAGTGCATATTTGTGGCTTCCAGTATAAATATATTCTAAGTTATGAATATAGATAAACAGTTGAGATTTCACAATAAAATCGACTCATAAATGCCAACAAGAACGCTGTCTTATTATATCTTAAAGTTCAATGTACAGATGATGATATTTATACAATAAAATCAAAGGCACACTCATTGAATTGTATCAAGATAAAGATATTCTAAGTATTGACTGTTTATACCTATGCCTACAAAACGTAAAACCGATATTTAATTCAGTCTTTATTTACTAGATAAACGTTTAAACTTATCAAAGGCTTTAATTTAAAAGTGATAAAGTAATAAAGTAATTTTGTAGAAGGAGCACATCTAAATAGAATATGAAAATGTAATTACAAGAGCAGAACGGTGTTTAAATAAATTATGCTTTAAATTTCAAAGGTGGGCCCTTTCTCTAACCGGTTTTTTAATTCACTTAGGTATATTTAAGTAGTGCAGTGATAGCCTAGTGATGTGACCATTGGACTGTCAAGTCAAAGGTCTCGAGTTCGAATCCAAGGCACGCACCTCTGACTTTTCGAAGTCATGTGCGTATTAATAATTAATTATCACGCGCTTAAACGGTGAAGGAAAACATCGTGAGGAAACCTGCACGCCTGAGAGATTTTCTTGACGGCGTGTGAAGTCTGCCAACCCGCAGTGGGCTAGCATGGTGGACTATAGCCTAATCCCTCTCGTAGTGAGAGGAGACCCGTGCCCAGCAGTGGGACAGTGTAATGGGTTTATAAAAATAATAATAATAATAAGTAGTGGGTCAGAGGGATCGTGGTTATCACTATGTTATACGTTGATCAATAGTACACCTCTGCCTAACCGGCATGGTGGTATGTTTTTAATGCTGTTTTTTGTACACACGGCCACACATCAAGCTATACAAATCCAGTTTAGGCTGACCTCCTATTGTAAAGGTATTCTGTACAATTCAAGGCCAGCCTATACTGGTTTTGTATAGCTTGATGTTTAGCCGTGCGTACAAAAGTGACTGCCTCAATAGTCTAGTAGTTCCAAGCGCAACTGCTACGCGGGTTCGATTCTTAGGTCGAGCAAAGTGTTATTGAGTTTTTTCTGTGAAATTCTCAGTAGCAGGTCGGAGTCTATATTTAAAGTTTTTCAGTTAACGAATTTGGACTGACTGATAATTTCCAATGCCTGCCCGCAGTAAGCTAGCGTAGTGTTAGACTCTGTATAGCCTAATCCTTCTCGTTCTGAGAGGAGACCCGTGCCCAGCAGTCAGATATAATTGTGTAGCTTATTTATACTCACATTTCATCCTCCGGTAGATTCAGTGTAATGCTCCCAAGAACTCCTTCTCCATACTTTAGGTAGCCAAAAATCCCGACGACGCCATACAGTATGGCGACAAAGATCATGGTGACGTTGAGAACGCTGGGGCAGCCCAGGAAATGCTGGGGTTTGGCCATCTCGTTCTCAACCGGCATAACCACGTTGATGCCTTCCATGGCGAATATTGCTGTACTGGAAAAGAAAAAGTTTTTTATAATCAATGATTACATGGCTACTGCAGGAGCGGTTACTGCAGGAGCGGTGGTGTCCCCGCGACATACGAGTTGCAGATATGAACCCAGACTGCTTCCAAAAGCGGTAAAGGAAAACATCGTGAGGCATGTACGGTCAGCAACGAAAGTTGCTAAACACCGCCAAGTTTTGAAAACAACACAGCACCAATACTTTTCAATAGATTCACTTAGGAAAAAAATGATGGTCCATTATGTAGAAACACGAACCGACTACTTACCACATCTTAGGTCAGTAAGTTTTGGATGATAAATATGTGTAAGCGTTTTGAAGATTAATTCATCGTGTTCAGCAACTTTCATTGCTAACTGTACAACCAAAAATTCGAAGATACGTGACATCTACCACACCGCACTGGGCCCGCGTGGTGGATTACGGCCCACTTCCTCTCACCGAGAGGAGGCCTGTGTCCCAGGAGTGAGAATATGATACATGGTCGATTATACATGGCTGTATCATTGTATTTGTTCGGCTACCTTCCTATTGAATGCTGGGTACTATTATCTGTGTACGGGGCAACCCTTCAAAAGGCAGTCATTCTATTCCGAAGTCTTTTTAAAATATGATAAAAATATAATCATAATATTTCATGCACCTAAGCCAATAAAATTGGTTTAAAACTATAAGCATAAAGGGTTACACGCGAAGGTTGTGTGTTGCGTGCCTACGATTTTAATTCAGATTACCGTGCGTGGGAAGCAAGACTTAGGGTAATTTCAGACCGAGACGTGACGCGACGTGAAGCCGCACGCAGTTTTTAAGATAGTGATACAAAATATAACTTAATTTAGTCATGGTCATACCATCCTGCCTGTATTTCCCGAAGGGTTAGGCAGAGGTGTACTAATGTACACCCACGCTTTACCGGTATGTTTAGGTCCTATGTAATAGGGAGCGAGCCTATTGCTGTTTATCGGGCACAAATCCAGACTCCGAGCGGCTCAAAGATAAACTCAATTACACTTTGCTCGACCTTGGAATCCAACACAAGACTACTAGAGGTCTTGAGGATGGAAGTCTTGGAAGCACTAGACTGACGAGGTAGTCAACTACTGCATCAACAACAACAATACTTTATTTATTACACAAATATAGATGATTAAAAAATGTTCCGCGGCATCACGCGACGCAATATGTTATGATGAAGCGGATCTCGCGGCGAACGTAGAGACTATCTGCGCCTCGCGGTATCTCACTGCCAGTGGCTTCACGATGCGCCTCGCGACGTCACAATGTGGTGCGGAACCACTGGTTTCTTCAATCATCGTCGCGTCACGTCTCGATGTGAACTGACCCTTAGCTTAAGTTGACACTGTTTCAAGTTATGAGAGTTATAAATTGAATACGATGACTTTGAACATCCATTACCTATATGAAAAATTATTATGTAAACATTGACATCTCATGATATATTAGAAAGAAAGAAAGAAAGAAAGAATTTATTTATTTATTTATTAAAGCGTCATGTGGGTACCAAACAGTGACAGACACGCTTGGTTATTTTCTGTAATTTGATAATTCTTTTATGTACGGTTTCTCAGTTGATTTTAAACTTAATCACGGAAATTTTAGGGTTTAAAATGATTTGGAGAAATTTGACAGTATCGTATAACTTGATGAGCTGGCGACTGGACTAGCACATCAAGTTACCACAAAATGTCAAATTTTCTCAGTTGATTTTGAACTTAATAATTAACAGTTTAAGGTTTAAAATCATTTGGATAAATTTGACAGTTTTGTATAAGTTGATGTGCTGGCGACTATAATATCCATCCTAATATTATTAAAACGAGAGTAATTCTTTGTGTCTCTTCCCTCTTTATGCCTAAACCGCAGTATAGGTTTCAATAAAATTTGTCGAGGATATAGGTGCGTCCAAAGACGCCTATTACGTCTAAACCCCAGAGATAAATTTATCTCATCCGCGGTTAACAGGAAAACCTGTGACGTCATTCGTCACTGGCGGAGCTGTGTTTTTGACAAAGCACACGACCGGGATATAATTGCACCCTTTGCGAACAAGCTGAGTGGAATAATAAGATAAAACAGGCGGTTCGTTTCGTTATCAGGATTTCTGAGCGAATCCAGTGGTATTTTGCGTTTAAATTCCATTGCTCTTCTTAATTTTTAATGAGGTGAAAATTAGGTTTAAAAGCACCATTACGCCTGCTTTTCCCTAAAGGTTCGCCGTTCGTTCGTCAATTATTTGGTATATTTTATATAAGGCGAAAATCAATTTTTTTGCTATTAGGTATTTTAATCTTTAATGCTGAAAATGAATATTATTAATTAAAATCCATTCTTTTTTTTTATTGTATGTAGGTATACCTATTGTAAATATAAAGGGTACCTTTGATAGACATGCAGATTGTTGTAAATTTTCTGGAGTCTTATCAATATCTTATAATAAGTTTTAGGTAAAAGGCTCAAGACTGTTGCGTAATTGTCATCATGTAAAATGTTCAGTTTTTATTATAAAATAACTTTTTTTAGACATACAGGTAATTATTTTTATTATTTTTGAAGACGGTTTTAATTTTTTTCAGCCAAATGAGGTCCACTGCTGAACAAAGGCCTCCCCCATAGACTTTCACGACAACCGGTTATATGCCGCCTGAATCCAACGACTTCCAGCGTCGAGATCATCGTGGCTACTCTATTAGTTAATACATTTACCTCAAAAACAAAGGCCATTTTGCAGGGCTGGCGACCATCTCGATGTTATCCAGCGGTGGTATGTCAGTAAACGTATAATAGCACGTTATGCCAAACGTAACCACCAAGCACACGTTAGCCAGCATTGAGAATGGCACTAGGAACTTCAAGTGGCGGATCTGAGTGATCAGGATCAGTGGGAGAAGGAGTATGCCGCAGTAGACCTCGACCTCATACTTGTTGGATGGCGCGAAGTGGTCGAAAATCTGGAAACAGTTTACGCGTTTAAAATATATATTTATTACATTATGCTTTATCAGTTACCGTACGCAAGCATCGTATCTATACATAATTAGACATATATATAAATCGGTGTGTTTATGTGTGTTGACTACGACCTCTAAAACGTCTAGACTAAATTAAATTAAAAAAATCAGAGACCGTAGTTGTACCGTTCGTAATACCTAGGACATCCAATTCCAAACGTCCTAATTTAATAATATCAATTCATAAAATCTAGTCCGATTACGTATTTGAGACTTGGATTAATGTTGCATTAGAAAATAATGACGGGGCCTGGTTTTTACATAGATGGAAGATGGTCCTAAGCCAAAGTAACAATTTACAGAGTCAGGATTACATCGAAGCGAACCACACAATAATTACACGTAATGATCGGACAGAGATTCGACGTCACTATCACAATTACTAGCACACAAGACAGTGTCTGACATGACGTCCGTATCGCCTCCGAGGTCCACCGCAATAGTGAGCGAGTTGACGTATCGGCTTGTCTTTTATGCAAAACCGACGCATGTTTATTTTAAGAATAGGCGGGTATTCTTAAAAACTTCAACAATCTTCTAACTATAACTAGTCAGGCCGGAAAGCATTGGCGGAACTACTCAGGTCGTTTTAAAAGAGATAAGCCTCATCTAGGGAGAGGTGGAGATGACCTTTGTAAGAGGATTATGTAGAGGTTAGTCGAAAAACGCTTTACACGTGTATTATTTATTTTCGGACCACAAGTCTCAAGTCATATCTGAGGCGACTGAGAGAGAGGGATGCCGCTATACACATTAAATAGTGCCATCCTTTTCTCATCTAAACCTATCAAACCTAAAAAAATATCGGGTTTACACGTCGTTGTATTATGACCTTTGAAAACCAACTTAAGAAATATGAGCTGAGTTGGCTCAGTCGAAGATTCCCAAGATTTTAGGTTTTTATTTTTACAAATATGAAAATAGCTCTTTAAGAAATCTGATAGAAAGCTTTTTTTGTAAAACCATATAGAAAAAAGAGATCAAATCAATTTTGTTATGCAAAATCAGGCCGAAGTCATAGCTTTAAATCTGGTTATATCGATAAGCCGATAATTATTTTTTAGATTTATTTTTAGCTGACATTATTGCCTCTTCACAGTGGACGCAAGTGCCGCTACTGAGCGAGTGGTCCTTGATTAGATTCTCAGAACAAAAAAATTTGGTATGTTGGGTTTTTCTGTAAATTTCCAGTACCAGAATCACCCCTTTATTGACCACAGAGTTGGGTTATTCTGGTACTACTACTGGTCTACTAGTCAATGGGAGTCGCAAGTTCAAACTCCATACACGTGAATGAATTAAATCCACAAATTATCTATAACAACAAAAATCATATTAAGTTCAATAAACTTTGGACGTCTTTCTGACTCGTAAAATATGACAGCATAGTGTTCATTAACCTTTTCAACTACACATTATGCCCGGAAGGTTTTTGTTGAGATCTTTGATCTTTAACTGTTTATTAACAACAAAGGAATCACATTAACATTATAATACATATTTAACATTTTTGAACTTGTTTAGGCATAACTTTTTTACATTCTGAAAATGAAACACCATGTCGTTTTCAATTAGTTATGTTAATTTCGGCAAAAAAAAGTATTTTTCAAAGTATATAAACGTAATAATTGGCGTCGTGATTTGACGTCAATTACATTGTTTTATAAATATACAGAAAACTATTGCCGTAGAAAGAATGAAAGAGCTGATCAGTACTAAGCTAGTAGTAGTATTGCCTGCTGGATATTTACATGCCAGCATGAGTAAAATTGATCGGCATGACCGGGGAAGTACCACCTTCCCACAGAATATCGACGTCAAGTAGCAGTATGTATACTGTTGCGTTTCGTACGGTGAGTGTGGAGCTCTGAGGGCCCAATTCCTCCCTCAGTCGCCTCCATTCTCGTTTATGCTTATTATTATGTTTTATTCTTCATATTATGCCGAACTAGCTTTCCGCCCACGGCTTCACCCGCGTGGTTTCTCGGCTTTTCGGTACAATAATATGTATGTATTTTATACATATTATAATCCTTACTTTTGAATCACTATATCTATTAAAAAAAAACCGCATCAAAATCCGTTGCGTGGTTTTAAAGATCTAAGCATACTTAGGGACAGACAGACAGCGGGAAGCGACTTTGTTTTATACCTACTATAGTGATACCTTCCATACGTGATGTTTCAATCGGACCAAATCTGAAGGCACTTGATAAAGTCGGATACTCTTATTATGCTAGGAATGTTTTACATTAATAGTGCTTAAGATCTTTTTTAAGATCTTAAGCACTATTAATGACTGCCTCGTTGGTCTAGTGGTCCCAATCGCGACTGCTACGCTAGAGATTTTGAGTTCGATCCCCAGGTCGAGCAAAGTGTTATTGAGTTTTTCTATGAAATTCTCAGTAGCAGCTCGGAGTCTGGATTTGTGCTCGGTGAATGGCAATAGGCTCGCCCCCTATTACATGGGACCCAAAAACATACCGGCGAACTGTGGGTGTACATTAAGTACACCTCTGCCTAACCCTTCGGGGAATACAGGCGTGATGGTATGTTATGTAAGATCTTTTTTTTTTCGTGTGAAAATCTTTACTTGGACTTCCGCCACTAGGCAAGGCGACAGGCTGTTGACCTACCGATTCCTCCCTACTTTTTGGTGGGGACACGGCAGCGAGTTGTCATTCCTCAGCAACCAGTCTTATTTAGACTACCATTAGCAAATTTTACGACCTTTTCATTGTAAGTAAGCGAATTGCCATTTAAGTTACAATTAATTCAAAAGATTTGCTTAAATCAGAAATAGTATTATTTATACTTTGTTAGAAACAAGTAAAGTAATTAACTAAATTCGGACCGTAACTGTAAAGTCTAATTATTTTGAAGTTTTCGATTAGTATTTTGCTATAAAATTTATTGCAGCGCAAATAAACTAATGTTCAAAGAAATCTAAATGCTTGATTTAAATTTTATCGAACTTATCCATTCAAATTGAATTAGATTATTTGGCGCAGCTCTATTACTATTTAAAATTCGATTTAAACTCAAAGAGTTTTACAACAAAAGTTATTTGTTATCAAGGGCACTACTACAGTTGAGTAAAAAGGTCCTATGAAAATTGAGTATTAAGTTAAATATGGGTAAGTGTATATTTTTTTAAAATTTTATTGCGCGCGCAAAAGAAAAAAAGCGCCCTCGGATAGGAATCCAACCTCCGGTTACCACACCGGACGCTCTAGAATATGATATTTTATTCCTTTCAGAACCTTATCTTTATAAATCGCGCAATACTTTTTTGCTTAAGAAAAATCGACGTCAACAAAATCGGCAGAATACGACAATTTTTATTTCGAACTACATACTTTTAGTTTTCCTGCTTTGCAGTACTCGCAACTGGCGCGTATATATGATGAGATATATGAATTTGTAAGAATCTTAGTAAGTAGGTAATTGGAGTTCATTCATAGTGAGACTGGTCCACAAGTTTAAAATCGCACAGAGAGCTACGAACAGAGAGTGACCAAAGAGATCTGAGGGATAAAAACCGTAATGTAGTTATCTGTCAGAGAACTAAAGTTACTGACATACAGCTCAAAGGATTAGCAAGATGAAGTGGCAATGGGCCGGTCACATCTATTAGAGAACTGACAAACGCTGAAGCAAGCGAGTTCTCTGGTGAAGTTCGCGTCCTACAAGCGTAGCGTAGGGCGCTCGCCGGCCAGATGGAGTGAAGACTTGCGAAGGCAGCTGACAGTGACTGGATGAGGAAAGCCGTAGATCATGCTCTGCAGCGTTCACTAGGACAGGCCTTCGTCCAGCAGTGGACGAGTATATTCTGATGATGATTATGAGTTAGAATTCTGAATCTCTTAAATTGTAGCAAATTAGAGTACCTTTTTGCTTGATATATTTTTCTGAATAAGTAACTTTCATTTCACCGGATAATCCCAAGAACTTTATTCTCTGAAGCTCGAAGAAAAGAAAGAAAATATTATTTAAAATATCAAATGTGTGATGGTAGTCAAATGAGGTTTACATATGTTTGGCATAATTTTGTTTACAAATGAACTCAAAGAAAATAACCAAAATATGATTTACAAAATGTATGATAGTACCTACCTAAAAATTCAGCGTAATTTCTTATATAAAAACAAAACTTACTTTTGTTAAGTTCTTTCTTTTTCGCAAAGAGAATTACTATTTACATATAAGACAAGAGAATTTTCTCGAAAGGTTAGACAGAGGTGTAAGACTGTAAGTATAACATAACATAAGTATCCATATTGCGTTTTGGTCTCATGTAATAGGAGCAACCTTATTGCAATGCAATCTCCGAGCCGGTACAGATAAAAACCCAATAACACATTGCTTAATCCGGAAATCGAAAAGCTCAAATCGGATTTGGGACCATTAAACCAATTATCATTATTATTTTTTCAGAAAAATTGCCAGCAAATAAAATTTTAGGATCAATTTTATTTTTAAATTCAGGTGTAAATTTCGAAGGAATGTCTTCGCCACTTTTAATATCCCTAGGCACATTTATCCTTATTTATAATTGCTCTGGCAGGTGGCCTATAGCTATAAATTGTCATTAAAGCTTTCTAAAAAAAATAGCAGGTTTTCAACTCGGCCAGTATTTCTTTGAAAGCTAGATTGATGAGTTTGAACCAAAGAAAATAACTCAGTCTCATTGCTGTATCGAAATCAAAACAGAATTTACTAAGTTTACTCTTTAAAAATAACTTACTCATCCATTCTTCTTAGGACACAAGCATTCTTAAAGCATATTTTCTTAAATAAATTTATATCGAGAATAATAAATAAATATAAAATAAGAGCGTTAAGCTAAAGTTATTTGTACTGCCATCATCACGCCTGTATTCCCCAATAAGTATACTTATTCACACTCACAGTTCACCAGTTTAGGTCCGTTATTTAAGGGGTGAGTCTATTACCATTTTAACAAAATTTTTACATATCATATACACATACATCTACAAATAGAATATGAATACGTCATCCGGGTGGTTAAAAAAAAGGTTGTGCATATTTTCACAAAAATTATGTTGACATTGTAGCGGATGTCAATGAAATATCGGTCACATTTGATAATGTGACCTTGCTGAAACAATTGCCTTCTAGACGACACTAAACTATCCTCTTAAAACAAAACTAAATAATAAGGTAAATTCTTTCTTCAGGTAAGTGAATATTTATTTTCTGAAAAATCAAGAGAATCGGTTTTTGAACAATCCTTACTGATTTTACGTTTGGATATTCCAAAAATCGTTTTCGACGTACCTACCGTACTAGCGATCCGCCCCGGCTTTGCACAGTTATACAGAATGATCGTCATATTAAAACCAATTTACATAAAACTTGAGTCTTCCTCATGAATCACTCTGCCTATTGGTGAAAATCGCTTGAAAATCCGTGCAGTAGTTCTTGTGTTTATCGTGAAGAGACAGACGCAGCGAGAGATTTTGTTTTATAATAATATGTAGAGATAGTGATTAATAGGGACACGATTTAACTGCAGTTTTTGCACACCATTGTCACGGTACAGTCAACAAAAGAGTTAGGTATAGGCAGCTACCGAACATCTGTCTTGATAAAGATTTTGTTATAAATAATTATACGATAAAGCATATCGTATGAAGGCTGCTAACAAAACCAGCATTTTGACACGTATTGCATGATATTGGTATTATACAAATTTTGGCAGCTTACTATATATATGTGTTTTGAACACATATATATGTAGTTAGCTGCCTGTATACCTAACTCTTTTGTTGACTGTACAATGTACTGAACTCAAAACAGAGTTTAAACATCTGTACTGTACTACATTCTTGCAAAATAAATGAATTGATTTGATTTGACAAATTTTGTAACGCATTTCAATATATGTCAATGGATGTTTAGTAACTATTCAATTTACCTGCAAAAAGAGTTCCAGGGTAAACGACCTACCTATTTGTTACTGAGCGAGACAACAGGTCTTTCGTCCCTTTCATCCTCATCAGAAATTCTGGAGTATTTCGAGGTCAGTGGTATTACCCGCGTGGATCGTAAACCAGGATTTGTTGTGTAACTACATTTTTAAAACAGTTTTTATTAGTTCTGTTATTTCATATACCTACTTGCCTAGTTACTGCATATTACTCATATATTTTAGGGGTGGTTGTGTCGTGCCAATTAGTCACTTAATTCCATCGTATTACGTCATTACGACGCTTGATAATCGGACTATAATGTTTCCACTGCTGGACACAGGCCGACTCTCGGTGAGGGGGAGTGGGCCATCGTCCACCACCCAGTGTTGTAAGATGTCACATGTCTTCAAATATTTAGTTCTAGGACATACCGGTTTCCTCACAATTTTTTTCTTCACCGTTTTGGGAGCAGTGGTTATGAAATAATTCCTTTTCCTCCATTGTTATAGTGAACTATAATAATGAATCTTAATTATCTATTTTTTATATATGGGATAAAGATTTTATAACCGTGTCGAAAGTCACGGTAGGCAGTTTGTGACCCTGCTCAGTTTGGGTCAGCCGGCGTCGCTTTGTTGGTGTCACGTTCGTTTCATGTTCCATTTATCGTCATAATAGGTTGTAGGGTACAATTGCTCAAGTGTGTTGGTTGCGTACGACATTACTGCTCTAAAATATATTCGTTATTCTTATTATTCTCATCCGTTTAAAGTATTTGGTGGTTAGGTTAACAAGCCTTTGTTTGTATTTCTGATTTACGGCGGGACGTCGGCCCCCTTCTAGAGTAAACTTCCCTTATTTTTTGGGGATATAAGCGTGGTGGTACGTTATACTTCTCGAGAAAATACTAGGTATAATACGCGACTTTGACTATTCTGCATCTTCTTCTTCTTCTTTTGGTGCCCCTCCAATCACTGAAGGTTGTGTATGTTTTTGTATATTCATCTTTATCTTTGGCGAGGTGGAAAAGCTCAGCAGCACTCGTGACTCCGGTCCATTCACGAATGTTCCTTAACCAGGTTTTTTTTCTTCAGCCCACACCGCGTTTCCCCGCTACTTTGCCCATCATTGTAGGGAAGTTGCAGCAAGTTATATCTCTGACTGCCTCGTTGGTCTAGTGGTCCCAATCGCGACTGCTACGCTAGAGGTCTTGGGTTCGATCCCCAGGTCGAGCAAAGTGTTATTGAGTTTTTCTATGAAATTCTCAGTAGCAGCTCGGAGTCTGGATTTGTGCCCGGTGAATGGCAATAGGCTCGCCCACTATTACATGGGACCCAAAACATACCGGCGAACTGTGGGTGTACATTAAGTACACCTCTGCCTAACCCTTCGGGGAGTACAGGCGTGATGGTATGATGGTAAGTTATATCTCTCGTGCCGAAAGACGTGCCCAAGGTAAGCAACTTTTCTTTGTTTGACGGTCTGCATGAGCATGCTTCCTTGCTTGACTTATATTAGTACTGAGCATTGATATCATAATTTTACACGTGCTACTTGGCGATATGTGCTAGGAAATAGCAACAATGTAAGCCACTCATGAGCACTTGTATTTAAGGATTAATTTATGTATGCATTGTAATACGTAGTACCTAATGAATGAATTGAGTATTCTCATCAGATAGTGAACGATATGACGTTTTATCTTGACATACCAAGATTACATTTGAGCCGCTGGTAGTAATTACCTCTAGTTCTCCTTAATATAATACACGAGAGCGATGTTGGCCCAGTGGTAATAGACGCGACTAATTCAGTGTAGCTGGTAGGTTCGAACCCAGATAATTAGGTGCTTTACACCGCTGCTCCCTAAAACGGTGAAGGAAAGCATCGTTAGGTAACCGGCATGTACTTGAACCAAAAATTCGCAGTTGGAACATTAAAGGCCGATTATGCTTATTATGCATAAACTTAATTACCCTATACTAGTGTCATAAATTGTTAACTTTATTAGTCTTGAGGTCCATTAGTAACTTCGGCGTACTGTGGGTGTCCATTAGTACACTTCTGCCTAGCGCTTTGAGGAATAGCGGCGTGATTAAGGTAGCCAGACGGCCGGGAAATTCGAGAATGTCCGGGAATGTTGTTTTTTGTCCCATGTCTAGTAATTATACTTTACTATTTTTTTATTTTTCCTTGTAGAATATTACAAGGTACAAATATTGTAGTTTAATTAGATATCTACCTATTTATTTTTATATGTTTATTGTATAATTCCTGCGGCCCGACACGGCAGTTGCCGTTGTACTAGAATTGTCTAGGAAATATTAAATTTCTATGTGGCAACTTTAGGTGTGTTATGTTATTAGCTAATTTGACTTAATTAGGTATATATCTTATTGAGTATCCAATTAGACGTCTATTAATTAGGTATCTAGTTGCATAACAGGTAATGGCTGTCTAATTGTATCAGTGCAGCGTTGCATGCAAATTAATAATAATTTGCGCAGCCAGGGGAGTTTCAATTACCGTTCTGTTTCATTAAAAAATTTGTAACAAAGTTAAAACTAGATTGTTCAGACTAGAAGATCAAGGCGCTTGTAGTGACTCTTAAAAATTCTTATAAATATCAGAAAAAATTAATCTTATCATACAAGCTGTCCATGTAAACAAGATGTTAACATAGATGATATGGCATAATACCTACTAATTAATCTTTTAAAAATAGTATTAAACATGCTTAAACTTAGACGTAAGTACTCTATTTTGTACTGATTTTTAGTGTCTGTTATTTTTGTAAAAGAAAATATCGACCACGGGCAGGATTCGACCCTGCGTCGCTATAGATATACCAGACGCTATGAACACTAAGCTACCGCGAGTCCCATCCGCCAGGTCGAAATATCTCTTCACATTGTGGATTTACGTCTCTGAGGTGACGTCAGTTTTTTATTGTTTGACTCTATTATTGTCATTATTTTGTGAGGCCTTAAGTATATTATTAGTCAGCTGGGCTATGGATATATCTGAATCGGTTGGCTGGCTGTGAGCCGCAAACTTTTGACTTCCTCAATGTGAATTTAATTGTCCATTGTAGACACAATTCAAAATCTATTGTTTTGCCCTCATGAGGCAACTACATGCTTTAGTGAATTAATTATTACATTTTAACTATGTTATTATGTTTAATTATGTATGTATGAATGTTATTTTCCTAGGTGTACAATAAAGATTATTCTATTCTATTCTATTCTATTCTACTCACGTCTTTTAGAGAAGAGGCGATAAAGATGACGTAGACACTAGTCCCTCCGAGACAGACGCCCGCCATTGCAGAGTCCACAAACCGCCTGAAAATGTAAGTATATTCACCAATTTTGTTACAATGCCACAATCTGTTGGTACTCATGCCTACACATCAGGTTATACAAAACCAGTATAAATACTTATAGTACTATAAGTATTTACAATGCGAGGTAAGTCTATACTAGATGTGTGGCTGTGTGTACAACTCAGAAAACGCGTAGAAATGCTAGATAATGTTCAAGGACGTTTAAACGGCAAAATATATTTGTAATGCTTTTAGTCTAACTGAGTTTTCATATGAGGAACTATAATGTCTTGTCGTTACCTCTGTCAACGATATTACACAGGAATTTGAGTAAGATTGGAGTGCAGCATTTATGTGCACCCTTGCCCCAGATAAGCAAGATTACTCATAACTTTTTTAATGCCATCAAAAGAGACGAGGTTAGTGTAAAACCGGAGTTCCAGAAAACTCTTCCAAAAAGATTTATCTCAAGAAACTTTTGGGGAGAACGAAGTAAATGACTGTTATAAAGATACTGTAATTAGCAATTACAATAGACTGCTACAGGATGGGTGGTTGATATTTTGTTCACTGGGTCATTTTTATTATTTTTTTAAGCGGCGGTAGCCTAATGGCTAGGGCGTCAGACTTACGATCAGGTGGTTGCCGGTTTGAAACCCACCCATTGCACTACCGACGTGAACTCACCCACTCGTAACACAAGCATTTAGCTTAGCATGAGAGGTTAACAAGAATACTACTAATGTGCGACTCACATTGTTAGTAAGCATTTTTTTAAAAATATTTTGGATAACAAACAATCGTACATTGTGTATTATATCTAAATACACAATGTGTATAAATAATAATATAAATAATATAATATAATAAATAATATAATGTGTATAAATAAATATATAAATAAGTAAACGCACAATCCACTACGTTTCCACAAGCAACTAAGTTATATTAGATAAATCATATCGGTTGAAATACTGAATATTTAGCCGCATCTACAGACTCTGCTTCTATTAGGACAATAAGTAGTATAACTTCTAAGATAATAAATTGCTCATAACGCCATCCATCGTTCTTCGCCTTTCAAAGTGTCCGTGTCTTTGGCAAGAAAAAAAAAAACTTCTCACAAACCTGATATGCCTTGAATATGGCTTCAATTTCTTCGGTCCATGCTTAAATACCTCCTCGCACGTATCTGTATAGCTTAGAGAAGGCATCCGAGCTAGCTTGCAAACATCACGTGAGGTGGAGACCTGAAAATTCAATTTAATTTACAATCTGGACTATAAGACCTTCTTCAAAGAAGTTCAGCTGAGCTCGTTAAAAGAAGTACCACTGTTCTGTACTGGTGTTGAATGGTATATCTACCGGTAAAATGACAAGCAAATGAGATCTAAAGATGTTTCGCAGTCGTCAAGTCTTGTGACTAGTCATGTTCGAGTCATACCCGGGAGTTACGGCAGGCGAGCTGTCCATCCGTAGTAGACGCATTGAGCGTCGGAGGGCGCAAACAGACCTCCAATCAGTATGAACTGTGGCCTGTGGGTGGCTGATTAGGGGAGTCCGATGCCTAACCTGACAATAGCCTCATTAAGCGGTGCGCCTTTTGTTTCCTACATGCCGAATAGACAGATGCGAGATAAAGCCTCGTCCTTTGAAGGGATCCAGCTCACGTTCAACCACAGCCTGTCATGAGCGAATTTCGCATATCTCATGACCATAAATACAGGTTAAGTTTCTTCTTAGAATTAAGGCTGATTTTATTAAACTACGCTGGTCTTCTGGATGCTGGCTGACCTCCTGTCCGGCTTGTGTCAAAAAAAAATCACGAATTCAATATCCTAAACCATATTGGTCAAGTACGGTTTTTATTTGACATATAATGCGTACACATTGGAAAATGTAAGGATCTTGTAACTGATTAAAGGGAGATAGTAATATTAGATTTGTATTTTAAGATCCAAAACGTAGCTTAATGTGTATTAAATATAATTTACTGGCAGAATTTCTATTTATTAGCTATTTCATTATACGCCTTCTTAACTGTCAACGGCACACATCTTGAACAGAAAATAGAAGCCAGTTTCGCAATTTCTACTAATTAGTTAATAAAAGAGAAGATTAAAGTTACAATTTTCCAGTCTAAGTTTTAGAGTTGATTTTGTATTAAGCAAGTTTTGTAAATAGTTGAAGATTATAAGGCAAGTAATTATGTATATACACACGGTCTCATTAAATTAATTTAATTATTGAAAAGGCTATTTGAGAGTGTAGAATATAGTAGAACAGGTGTTTAATTTATTAAAATTATCGGGTCTATAATTGATAGGTAAAGAGAAAGAGAAAAAATAATTTATATTGTTTAATATTTTAAGTGTTTAATATTTTTGGTGGGCGTTGAGATTGGTACTCTGTCCTTTTACAGCAAAACGATGTTATGTATAGGTTTTATATGGCACACGTACGAATTTATATCACATCATTACGAAAAACCTGAACATAGCTACAGGTTTCACTTTCTATTCTTTCGTATGTTGCGCGAATTGCGAACTTATAATTTTTATCATCGTTTTAACGAAACACACCTTAGTGTTGATAGATTTAAAACTCCGATTATCCTGTCTTATGACAGCTTACAAAAAATATTTTTTTCCTTTTTGGGCCAGCGCAATACCTAGTAGCTACAGTGCTGCGCGTTTGACCGTGGTAGATTTTTTAACGCCATTTCTCGCAATTTTGTGTAAGTAAGTATAAAATGATATATTATACTCATACTATATTTCCATTAAGATTACCTACTACTTTCATGTTAGATTTATCTTAAAATCCATACTAATATTATAATTAATGCGAAAGTAACTCTGTCTGTCTGTCTGTTACGTTTACACGCCTAAACCAGTTGACCGATTTTGATGAAGTTTGGTACTGGGATAGACTAAAGCTTGAAAAAGGAGGCATAGGCTACCTTTTATTGCAAAAAATAGTTTTGAAGGGGTTGAAATAGGGGGTGAAAGTTTGTATGGGAGTTTTTCAAGACAAAACCATAAAACTTTATATTAACGCACTTGATAAGAAATAAATAAATATTTGTTCTAGCGTTTTTGAAATTTCAAAAACCCTATATCAAATATAATAAATATTTGATATAGGGTTTAGCCCTATATCAAATATTTATTATATTTGATATTGGGTTTTTGAAATTTTTAACTGTGTGGGGATGAAATAGGGGATGAAAGTCCGTTTGGATTTTGACGAAATTTGGTACAAAAATAGACTAGACCTTGGGAAAGGATATAAGCTGCGTTTATATTTCGGTAAATAATAAAGTTGGGCAAATTTTGTGGTCTACCTGAGCAAAGAAGTGGACGGAAAGATATGTAAGGATAATTTGCAATTTCCCGCCAGAATTGGAAAAAACTAAACAGTCAAGATCGTGTTGACCACGCGGGCGAAGCTGCGGGCGGAAAGCTATGTATAATAAAATAATGTGATTGTATTGATCAACAATTCTATTTCATGTATATCTAGATTTGTCTATTTTAAGTTGACATAATAAAACGTCAATAACCGTAAATTATTTTAGAATCAATCAATAGCTCATTAATATAATGCTGTTTACGTTAAGTGCTACTGAAAAAATAGTCCAGTATTTTCTAGATTAAAATCTAACTATAGTTGAACCGAAGCTTGCGTTGAAGTTGGTCAGTTTATTTTTAGACACTAGAATGCAAATTAAAAAGTAACTAAAAGAATTTTTTAACACATTCCATGGCATTAACGGAATTTTAATATTCAGATTATTTTTCGGATTTTACTTTAAATTTAGTAATTCATTTGTTATTTGCCTGTTGTCTAAATTGTACTGTGTCGTCAATTGTTCGCTAACCATTTTAATGTACTTTTATTTTGGAAACTTTGATATTAAAACTGCATTACATTTTTCTTTAAATTTGTATACAGTGGGCCTGTTAGTAGAGCATCTTGTAAATGTTTTGTTATCTTTAATCACTGAAGAGAAAAACGTGATAGAATTTGCTATGAAATTGAACACTGATTCAGTAACTACATTTCAATCAACACAAAATTGTTACGTACCGTATTTAATGATATTTATAACAGTTCTCGGCGAAACCGTTCTTCTTTTGATAACGGGGTTTGGACCACTTAGACCGATCGTATACTTAATTTATGTTTATAGATTTTTAACATGTATATCTAGTAGATTGACTTTAGTATATATATCAGAGAGGCATGAAAAATCTGTTGGTATGCTAAAAAAATCATTGACTCATAAATTCGCTAATATGGACGATGCTGAGAAGATTATATGCGTCAGAGAATCTATTGACATGTATATGAAGCTGTCAAACAATTTTAATTCAGTTACAACTTATATGAAAGCCAAGGTATGTTCAAAAAAATATTTCAGAACGTTTTCATATTGATAATGGTCAACACTCAATAGTAAGAAATAAACAAAAACGATGCTATTAATCATTTGTAATTAAGTTATCTTCGTTATTCATAGTTTTCTTCTTTATTTTTAGCCGCAGGTTTTCATTCCCCTACCATTTATTTGGGATCGGTGCAAGATAATATTATCTGGATGTATGAAACATAAATTCGCAAAAAAATACAAATACAGAAGACGCTTATCATGCTATAGAAAATAATATTTAAGCTAGAAACTGTTATTTTCATGCTGTTACTCGTATTGTCTAATCTGTTAAAAAAATGTCATATGTTACAGGTGATTTTTTCTTTTGCGTGCGATTTTATCAGAGAAGTTTTGATAATTTATTACTTTATTTCTGTTGATTTTGTGGTGAGTACCTATAATAATAAAATTTAATAATCTTCTTTATTTCAGGATGTCAAAAATGTGTATTATAATAATAATTGATCATTCTAACTGATCAATCATAAATCAATTCTAACTGATCATAATTGAATGTTGTCGATGAATCAATATTATTTTTGTTGGCTAATAGATACCAGTTTTTAATAACTTCATTTAATGTTTTAGCGATGGAAAAATATAATTCCTGTGGCTCTTGAAATTTCTTTATGTCTTATGATTTTGATAACACCATTTATATTGCTAGAATATGCAACTTACGAGCTGGACGAGATCAAGACAATACTTTCAGATCAACTGCTAATGTATGAAGGTAATATTAGTCAAATATACAGACTGACTGGTGATATACTAACGATACTTGAGGACGTGATATACTAACAATACTTGAGAACGTGATATTTAGCTATCATTTATGAGGAAAAACTTGACTGTCTCATTAGTATATTGGTCCTAAGCGCGACTGCTATGCTAGAGGTCCTGGGTTCGATCCCCAGGTCGAGCAGTGTTATTGGGTTTTTCTATAAAATTCTCAGTAGCAGCTCGAGTCTGGATTTGTGCCCGGTTAGTGGCAATAGGCTCGCCCCCTATTACATGGGACCTAAACATACTGGCGAAATGTGGGTGTACATTAGTACACCTCTGCCTAACCCTTCGGGAAATACAGGCGTGAAAGTATGTTATGAGTAAAAAATACCATTAAAAATAAATTTAATTGACTACTTAGTAAACTTGACCGAAGTTAAGTAATTAATTACGCAACGCATGGACACCGTGCACATGCGGCGCTGTCAACAAACAATAGGTACCTATATTTACTTTAATAATAATATACTGAATCAACGTTATCAGCGTCGCCTGGCGGGAATGCTTCATTTATTTATAAGCGGCGGTAGCCTAATGGCTAGGGCGTCGGACTTGCGATCATGTGGTTGCTGGTTCGAACCCCACCTATTGCACTACCGACGTGAACCCACTCGTAACACAAGCATTTAGCTTAGCACGAGGGGTTAACAAGAATACTAGTAATGTGTGATCCACATTGCTAGTAAGCTTCTTTTAAAAAAAAAAAAATATTTATAAGGAAATTTGTAAAAAATTTAAGTACCTATTTTTATTACATAATTAGAACCAGAATCGAATACGGAGTCCTCATATATCGTAAGTGTTTCGTTAGTCACCCTGTAAATTTACCGATTTTTTTAAATGAAATATACAGGAATAAAAAGTATCCGCAATCTAATCAAAAAAATATTAGCATCGTGATATCTCTTCACAACACTTTGTGTACTGTGAGAGAAATAGAATAAGTTTTTGTCCTAAACCTATTATTTATAAGCACCTTTGATAGCTACCAGTCGTTTCTTTAGGCGTTATCATAATCTGATATAATTATTTTTCATTCTTATTTGTCACTGTTACAGACACAAAGCTAAGGAGTGCCTTGAATGACGCTTTGGATTATATCACTCTTAGCACTGCGAGATATAAATTATGGAATGAATTCCCCGTCAACGTGAACTTAATCTTAAGCTTTTTAAGTCTTTGTGTTTCATTTAATATAATTTTATTGCAATTTACATATTAGTTTAGAGACTCGTAATATAATGTGTTTGGTTAAGTCGGGTCGTATCACCTTTGGCGCTATCTACTACGATCTCGGTTTTTTGTCACATTGTCCCGCTGCTGGGCACAGGTCTCCTCGAATAACGAGATGGATTAGGCTATAGTCCACCACGCTAGCCTACTGCGGGTTAGCAGACTTCACACTCCGTCAAGAAAATGTTTCAGGCATGAAGGTTTCCTCAGCATCTTTTCCTTCATCGTTTAAGCGTGTGATTATTATTAATACACACATGACTTCGAAAAGTCAAAGGTGCGTGACTTGGAAGTCGAGGACTACGATTTCGCAGTTCAATGATCGTGTCACTAGAATATCACAGTTTAATACAAAAAACATATTACAGAAGAATTAGAGAACATTATTTACCTACACCTATTTCATATAAAGCATTCAAAATCTTTGCCAATGAAAATATGCAAAACAATGTATGTGTATCATGTAACAAAGACCTTTGACAGGATAAAAGGGCACGCTGAAAATGAGGTATTTGTGTCAATAAGAGTTCGGAGTAGAGATGAGTTGAGCGACGAAAATCTTCAAATTCCTGATATAATTAAATCTTTTGCTTGTTTTTTTTTGAGGTATGCAGATATAAGAACATATTTTCGTCGTTTTTTTAATGTAAAATTAATTTATGAGGGACAAATCTATATTTTATCAAATCACCGATATTGTTACTCTATTAGGAATCTTTATCATTTTAGTAAAACAATATTTATAGGGCATAATAATGTTTGCTTTCCATAATTAATATTTGTCAACCTTTTTGTTTTTGTTTGTGTTGTGTGATACCTGGTACAAAATAAACACTTTTCATTCTTAGTAATTTTTTGTTATATTTTAGCCAAAAAAAGCCAAACTTATTGAATGAGCATATGATTTTTGTAGTAAAAGAGTAATACTATCTTAAGTAGTTAGGAGTCATCCTGTTTAGTTGTGGTTTTCAGTCAGTATTAGTCCGACATTCCCTGCTCCCTCCTAGGTCCGGACACCTTGCCACCGGACGCAACAAATGTTGCTGACGTCACTTAAAGACGTAGAATGTGGAAGAAAAATACGATATCACAGGCAGTGTCTCGGTAGTTTATTTCGACGACTGCCTGAGATCGTATTCTTCATTCACTAGAAAAAACAAATTTTTCCTCCTTTCTTTCCTTGACTGCTTCGTTAGTCTGGTAGTCCCAAGTGCGACTGCTGTTCCTGGGTTCGATTTCCAGGTCGAGCAAAGTGTTATTGAGATTTTCTTTGAAAATCTCTGAGTCTTGATTTGTGGTCGATTAAGGGCAATAGGTTCGCCCGCTATTACACATACGGCGCAACGTGGTCCCTTCCCTAACCCTTCGGAGAATAAAGGCGTGATGGTATGTTATTAAGGATCTAAAAACTACATTGATGGAGTTTTAAATGGTAGGTAGGTATTACCCTTTTAAAACGATTGTACTTACCAATATATGCACACAATGAGTGGCTATGATTCCAACGAGAACTGTACCGATGCAGCCAGGAACTAACCCTGTGTTCTTAAAAGCAGCCGGCATTGCCAGCAATCCTGAACCTAATGATGACTTGAGTAGATGAAAAAATGCACCTAAAGTCCTGTGAACAAATACAGAATTATGATAATGAGAAACTTGAGCATAATAGACCATTAGGCCTCTATTCCCTCGTGTATCAGTAGGTACATGAAATAGTTTGTCGATATGTTCATATTAAAAAAGTTTGACAACCCTTCAGGTCCATAATAAAACTATATCATATTTTTTCTTATAATCCTCGCACTACAACCGCAACCCCCCGAATTAGACCTAACCCAAAGACCCACTTAGGGGTCGCGACTCACAGATTAGAAAGTACTACATTAGTGAACTTAAAAATACTTACGATGTAGGATGCACAACATTTCTATGTTCAAATGGGTCATATTCATTATCGTCGTTGTCCTTCCGGTCAAGCGTGATCGTTGATTGTGTGGTTGACGGGACATCCTCGGCGCTGCATCGAATTCTGTTATTATAAAAAGTATCGGAATATTAATTAATTAATTGATATACCTACTATACGGCATGTCTACATGCAACCATGAGTGGGTCGATACGACCGGGGAAGTACTATCCTTTCACAAAATACCGAGATCAAATAGCATACTGCAATTGTATTCCCTGAAGGGTTAGGCAGAGGTGTACTTAATGTATACCCACAGTTCGCCGGTATGTTTAGGTCCCATGTAATAGGTGGCGAGCCTCTTGCTATTCACCGGGCACAAATCCAGACTCCGAGCTGCTACTGAGAATTTCATAGAAAAAAAACAATAACACTTTTGCTCGACCTGGGGATCGAACTCAAGACCTCTAGCGTAGCCGTCGCGATTGGGACCACTAGACTAAGGAAGCATTAAATACTAGACTAACGAGGCCTTAAAAACAACGTTCTTAAATACTACTCTTTTTATTGCCTACTTAATTCGACTTGAAAAAGGACGAGATAATTTACAAAAGTTAATAGGTAAATTACCATAATTTAACTATTTGTAGTGATTACGAATGACGTACCCTTAAAGTAGTTAATTCTTTTTGTGTAATTAAGGTATTTTTATTGTTTTTCGGAATCTATGAACCTACGTTAGTAATACTGGTTTCTAACACTTACGCGAATATTAGACATTGAAATAAAACTACTTTGTTCCGAAATCCGAAACGTCGGGAATTAAAAATATCAATATAACGCGATAAAATCCGTAAAAAGTAGTTTTATTTCTACGTAAGTAATGTTATTTAGTGGCATGTTTTTTTAACAGAATGGATACAATGGACTGCCTCATTTGTCTAGTGGTCCCAATCGAGACTGCTACGCTAGAGGTCTTGGGTTTGATCCCCAGGTCGAGCAAAGTGTTATTGGGTTTTTCTATGAAATTCTCAGTAGCAGCTCGGAGTCTGGATTTGTGCCTTGTGAATGGCAATAGGCTCGCCCCCTATTACATGGGACCTAAACATACCGGCGAACTTTGAACTGCGGAATTCGGGTAATACAGGCGTGATGGTATGGTATAACAATTTGATCAGTTATTTATTCCCAGTATATGCTGAGCTTGCATTGTATTAGGTTTTCCCTACAATAACAGGTCAGCTTATACTGGACCTGTATAGCTTGATGTAGAGCTGAGCGAACGTTTAGTACATAAATGTACTTGTAAGGTAAGAGCCATTGACCGATTACGTGTGAATACGTCTCGCTATTCAACTTCAGTTTCGCTCAGTGATTCATAACTACCGTTTAAATTAATAATGTATCTAGTTATCGGCACTCATTAGATCCATGCTAAAATTATAAAATACGAAAATAATGATTTCTGTACGTTTGTTACGTTTTCCCGCTTAAACCGCTGAACCGAATTTGATGAGTTTTTGTATAGAGATAGAATGAATTATAATTTATTTATAACTAGCTTCCCGCCCACGGCTTCGCCCGCGTAGTTTCTCGGCTTTTCTATACTAAAATATGTATGTATTATACATATAAACCTTCCTCTTGAATCACTCTATCTATTAAAAAAAACCACATCAAAATCCGTTGCGTAGTTTCAAAGATTTAAGCATACAAAGGGACATAGGGACAGAGAAAGCGACTTTGTTTTATACTATGTAGTGATATTAATAGACTGGATTATAGTTACAGCGTCTCTTACGTAGACTATGACATTCCTTGAAGCTCCCATTAAAAAATGTGACGCAAACAAACTTAAATAAACGTATACATTCTTTTTTATTTAAAATAGTAATTATTTTTAAAAAGATAATGTTGACGAAGGTAAATTAGTTTGACCGTGATAGAGTATTACGTATTTACCTTGCAACTACTTAGATTATCTACTACAGTAAAACTTTTGAAATACTGAAAGGTGGGAATAAAGTAACGTACTTATTTTAAAACTGCCTGAAAGTTTTAGGAACCGTCTACAATTAATATGACTAATGCAAAACTTAGAAGTAGGTTAATAAGAGCGTTTTTTTATGTAACACATACCATCACGCCTATTTTCCCCGAAGGGTTAGGCATGGGTGTATTTTCTACTAATATAAACAGTTTGCCGGTATGTTTAGGTCTCATGTAAATAAGGCGAACAAACTCAGAGAATCAGTCTTCTTTTAAATTTTATATTAAAATCTTGGGTACCAAAGCGTAGCTTGGGTATTCATCAATATGTGTTCAGTTCAGTTTTGCAAGTCAAAAAATTCAATAATATAAATGTCATCAGACTTTAAGCAAACGTCAATAGGTTTTGCCTCTTCTACATGGGACCTAAATATACCCGCAAAATGTGGGTGTACAGTCACTGTCAGAAATACCTAGACGTCTAACTGTTCAAAATAACCTAAACAACTAGGAATTAAACTGTATTTCAATGACACAAAGGATGTTTTGGAATGAACACCGTACGTGGCAGCTGTCGTTCTGACATGAATTTTATCCCATTGAGATAAAGTTTAACTTATTTAGTAGTGATCGATATTATGAATAGTCTGTTCGCTCCGTTATATCTATTTGATGCTGACTGTACAACGTACACCTCTGCCAAACCCATTTGGAAATACTGGCGTCATGGTATGTTATGTTATGTTACAAGTAAAACTATAATAGATAATATTTCACAACAAATGTATTATTAAATAAATGGTACTTAGCTATAACTTACGTACGTAAAAACAATGATGTTGGTCTTGGCTGTATGGGAAATCCCTTTGCCATTGTCACACCAATTAGACAGACCGGTGATGGTTATATTATTTAAATAACTGCCGAGCGTTGGTTCTAAATTTTATAATAACACATGACCAGCCAATAAAACTTTAATACCCGGTCAGGAAAAGTGGTATTGGGCTTTTCTAATTAGATACCAAATTCCAAAGATATAAAGTGAGTGTCAGTGGAGCCTCCGGGAGGGGACGCCCTAGAAAGCCATACGCCGACCTTTTTAGTGAGGTCCTTCAGAAAAGTCAAGTGTCACCCGCAACCGGCGCGTGTGTACTACAACATGAATGAATGTGTATTCTGTATACCCCTATAGGAAAAAGTCGTGAGTGTCCCAAATTTTCTAGAAAATGATATCTATTTTCGGTTGACCTGTCCTAACTGACGGCATGCATACATCAGTCAACGTGTAGCTGAAATACTATTTAGGGAGCTCAACATGTCGCACGACGATACCAGATCAGCAAGATATTTGCAATCAGTCTTTAACTCTACTATAGTATGAGTATTCTTATCATAAATGTAAGATCTTTAGTACACATCATAAACTTAGAGTAAACTCATAATTGTGATAACAGACTAGAACATAGCTGGTTCAAAAATGATGTTCAATTTGCTGCCTGTTTACCTTTTAATCCATAGGATTTGACGAGACTAAGGTCATGGAAATCAAGATAAATAGATAGCTAGTTATATTTATAAGGTTTAGTATTAAGACCCTGAATCTTAGTCTATATTTTTTGCTGTCCAGTTTCTAAAACCCAATGTAGGTAATCGCATATTCTCCTATATATTTCTAGGTCCTGGATAATTTGGGGGTGAACCTATTGGTATTAATCAGACACCAATCCAAACTGCGAGCTGCTACTCAAACGAATCGAACTCTACATACGCTCAACAGCCAATCAGGCAGGCTTTTTTCGTTTATTATGAAAATCCGTACACCTGTACCTACCTTTTTTATAGAATCATCATCAACCCATATATAAATTTGTCCTACCGCTGAGCACGGAAAGCCTCTCAGAATGAGAGGAATTATAAATACGGATGTACCAGAACGGCGTTGGTAATTATTCATCATCATCATCATCATCCACAGCCTGATTTCACCCACTGCTGGGTATAGGCCTCCCTAAGTTTGTGCCACGTACCACCACGGTCCCATGCCACTCTCATCCAAGTACGCCCAACGACGTAAGATATGTCGTCTGGTATATAACGTAAGATATGTCGTGGTAATTATTATTTATATTATTTATCTAGACCTACTGCTAATGTAATCTAAGTGTCTGTCTTCTAAATGTCTCAATTAAAGTGAAAAATTTCACGTATACAACAGCGCCTACTTGATTATAAAAAAATGTTTTAAGAAAAGAAGACTATTTTGATTTTTTTTTTCAATAATTTAAGATTAGTTAAATGGACAGGCTCATTCTCTCAGGTATTTATGTAAACATACCTTCACGCCTGTATTTCCCGAAGGGTTAGACAGAGATGTAGTAATCTACATCCACATTTTGCCGGAATATTTAGGTCCCATGTAAAAGAGCCTAGATGCCTATTGGCATTAACCGGACACATAGCCAAAATCCGCGGTGCTACAGTGTTATTGGGTTTTTCTATGAAATTTCTCAAATTTCATAGAAAAACCCAATAACACAACACTGTACCCAGGACCTCTATTGTAGTAATCGCGCTTAGGATCACTACACTAATGAGACAGTCTATTTAAATATTGGTATTATCCAGACATTGGATTGCGAAGTTCTGAACTGATGGTAGATATTGGTATTGCCCAGCAATTGGATTACGGTGGTCTGACCTAATGGCAGATATTGGTATTGCCCACCAATTGGATTGCGGAGGTCTGTTGGCAGTCGCTTACACCTAGTGATATTTAGCTGCATCTAATAAGACCGGAAGCCAACCCCAAGATAGTAGGAAAAAGGCTAAGAAGATGAGTCTACAACATATAAATAAAACTCTAACACTGGACCGGGTTAGGAATACAGTCATCCGTTTCAAGACGAAAGTAACAGACGTCACTCGGAAAGCTGCCACGCTGAAATGGAACTGGGCTGGACACATCTGTCGCATGTCAGACGAAAACTGGGCCAAACTGACCACCCAATGGGTCCCACTTAATGGCAGACGACAACGCGGCAGGCCCAGGCGGAGATGGCGGATTAGCTGGACTTATATAAAAAGACTGGTCCTCTACAGCAACAGACAGAGAGAAGTGGAAGAAGAGTAGGAAGGCCTTTGCCCTGCACTGAGACACTACAGGCTCATAATAAAATAATAATAACACTGAGTTACTGACGGGCAACGGCAATTTAAAACCGGTTGGTCTAGAAGTATGTTTTGCACAGTTGAACATAACGCAGAACGGGATTACGGGAAAATCCCACCAGGTTGGGAAATACAAGATCATCGTGACTACACAGCTGTTATGTATCTATAAGTTATATTCATCGCGTTAGAATTTTTAAACAAAAATTTCTTGAAGCGTGACGCGCAGTAATTAATAGTTGAAACTTAATTAATAAACAGTTCCGGCATTGTTGGGTTAATTAAAAATAAACAATAGACTATAATATTTGTCCTTTGTTTTAAATACAAATTCAAAATAATATTTAGGTATTTTACTATGCCAATCAACAGACCAAAACAATCCTTGGTTGAAAAGTAATAACCATTTGGAAGGTTAGTTGCCTTCAATAACTTATATAAATACATACATAATTGATAACCAATACTTTCGATCACTGCAATCCAAATAACACAAACGATTTCTATCAAACACTAGATTTTACCTGCTATTTTCCATGTTCATTTTGTATCAACACAATTTCAACTGTATCACTGTGCAAATAGAGTTTGTTTTTTGTTTGTCACTTGTTCACATTTTCAACGGTCGAGCGCAGACGTTCATTGAGTACCGTGTCTGTTATCTTAAGAGCGAATGTAGAGGTTTTTACAACAGTTAGTCTCTTAGAGTGGGGAGTATTACTGGTATCTTAGGGCCTCATTCCAAACAAATATAAACATTACATACAATCACACCTCTACTCCGAAGGATAAGGTAGATGCAAACTAAGTATATCATTTCTTAAAAGATCTACTGTTGTGGTTAGTCTAGGTTATTAACCCGCGGATGAATTTGCTGTTCTTGTAGGTCCCGAGGCAGGTGCGAGAGGGAATACTGGGGTTGGTTTTAGTCAGTAAGAGCCTGACAGACTCTTCCGCCCTCCCCGGGGCGGAGGACATCCATGAGGATTTCCACCGTAGTAAACAAACAAAAGGATATTAGCCCCCCGCGGACGAAATTGCAGTTCCCGTAGCTCCCGACGCAGGTGCGAGAGGGAACACCGAGGTTGTTTCAGTACGAGTCTGACAGACCTTCACCCTCCCCATGCATGAGGATTTCCACCCTACTCAACAAAAACGGTATTAACCCCACTGCTGGGGTTGCGGAGGAATGAAGTTTCGCTCCCGTAACCCTAGCAAAAAGTGGAGAAGTGATACTCCCGTGTGGTTCTAGTTTTTTTTTTTTTTTTTTTACTTTACAATCGTAACTTAGGTCTATTACATTTTATACTCACCAAACATAATTGTTTAACGGCGAGATGCGCTCTTAATGTGTTAACATAACCTAACCTGCATTATAATATGTATTATCAAAATATTAATAATACCAACAAAAGGTATGCTACTATGTATGTAAGTACTACCATTATCAGTTATATATTTTCATATCTTATCATTTTTTATTTAATTTATTTAATTCCCGACGTTTCGGATCCTCTACAGCATCCATGGTCACGGGCACAGAACACATATAAAGGGGTCACGGGTGGACTGAGATGTTGGTCGTCCTAATGTCAAAATTATCAACAGCTACCCTACATTTTGTTAATTATTATTTGATCCGGTCACGCAGAATGAGCTCACCGTGTCTTTCGGTCTCGCAGTCTTGTGCTTTGATTTACTGTGTTCTATTATAAGGTCTAAAATTGACATCACAATACTTAAGTTGCAGTTTAAATGCATCTGTAGTTCACGCTTTAAGTCTAGTTTCATAGAGTCGAATCTATTGATTACCATTAATTAATTCCGTTGTTTGCTGTTGTTGTGTTGTTTACTGAAAATTTTTGATAGAAAAATAATGAGAAATCCTTCGTACTACAACATCTTTTTCAAGTTGTTGTTAAGGCAAGTGGCACTAACCACAGAACACAGTTTAATTTACAGGAATAATGGAAGTTAAATTTAGTTTACTGTAAGCGACCGCTTATTTGGCTAACCCATCTATATTATGTAGTTATTAGTTATACTTGAGAATTGTTAAGCTTAATCAACTTGGCTATGTAACTTACAAGTTTATGGTAAACTTTGTCTAGTTGCAAGTAACTCAGTTCGTTTGTTTGGATGTGTTTCAGTGGTCAGTAGGATTAACTTAGGTAACTGATACCTACACAGCAATTTTACAGTGACAAAATACATTTGATGCCATTTAGTGCAATAAAATGAGTTACCTCGTCTTAACCTCTTCTTACGTCCTAAGCGCGACTGCTAAGCAATAGCTCTTGGAATCGATTCCTAGGTCGAGCAAAGTGTTATTGAGTTTTCTATGAAATTCTCAGTAGCAGCTCGGAGTGTCTCCCGTTAATGGCAAAAGGTTCGCCCTCTATTACATGAGAACCTTAAAAAATCTCGTGTCAGTGTTTGTTACCGAAGTTCTCCGAAACGGCTTGTCTGATTTTTATGAAATTTTAGATAAGGTACCCTCACCCCTTGTTTTTATCGTGAATTAATTTGGGCGGAACAACGTTTGGCGGGTCCGCTAGTATATAATAATTATATTATTTTTAGATCATGTGATGGTTATCGCGGAAATAGTTGCCCAAAAAACTATTAGAACCAGTGACTTCTGACTTGCGGAAATAGTTCCCCGAAAAACTATTAGAACCAATGACTTGTAACGTAAATGTCACTCCTTTGACCTTTTCCAGGAAAATAAGGCCCAAACTGTGGTATTTTCGTGAGAGGTCACGTAATTTGTCACCGGAAAGGTACATACTTGTCACATGAACTGACAGTTGTACATTAGTAGAGAGCTCGGAAATATATAACCAGCATTTTAGGAATTTTCCTGAAGTGAAAGCGGTGTTTCAACTTTCATGACATTTTCTACTTATCGCTCTGGCTTAGGTGGTCATAGCGTCTGGTGTATTTAATCAGAAGACGCAGGTTTGAATCTTGTCGGCAGACGAACTTTTTCTTCACTATCTAAGCATGAAAAATGCATAAAAAGATAATCTTCTACTTCTTTGTCATTGGTAGGACCTAAATAAAATTCTGTCAACAATTTGCTAAAACCATGAAACAGGTTCGTATCCTTGACTTGAATTTTTCTGTCGCTTAAATTTATAGCTACATATTTGATTTTTTGTTTATATATTATTTTGGCATTAACCAATATAGCTAAGGTTAATTGACTGCCAATTTGGTATTACGGTTATGGTAGGCACACGTCGTGGGTTTGATTCTTTCTCGAGATAGGTGATAGGTGGTAGATAGGTGTGTTCCACTGTTAATTAAGTTGCGGTGTAATTTGTGACCAGGTGGGTGAAGGACGGGAGGTCCATGAGATGACACTGGATTTGTTCACTTGTGAGGAAATATACTTAAAAAAAAACTAGCAGAAAATACCTAATTCGATCCATTAGGTATGAAAGTTAGCTTGTGCATTTAAAATAATTGATTATAAATTTCACAGGATGTCTCATTTATCAAAGAGTTTTGGTTTGTAGAATTAAACAATTGGAAGTTAAATCTTTAAATATTTATAGTTTCGTTCATAACATAAGAACTGCTTTAATATAGGTAATCCATAAATTGATGAGAAAATATAAGAATTGTTATGATGTGAATTGTGATGTTTTCGGGTACTGCGTCTAAGTGGACTGAAAACAGATTTTAAAACATGGTTTTTATTTTCATTTTCATCTGCCTCATTGGTCTAGTGTCCTGGGTTTTATTTACGGGCCGAGCTTAATATTGTTGGGTTTTCAATGATAGGTCGGAACCTGGTTAACGGCAATAGGTTCACCCATCGAGACCTGAAAATACGGGTGAATTGTGGCTGAATGGGTTAAAGATGTGATGTTATCGACATGTAACTATATCTATCTCCTTTTACCAATCTTTGGCCACCAGTAAGTCACTGTCTCATTTATTCAGTTCATAACATAACATACCATCACGCCTGTATTCCCCGAAGGGTTAGGCAGAGGTGTACTAATGTACACCCACATTTCGCCGGTATTTTTAGGTCCCATGTAATAGGGGGCGAGCCTATTGCCATTAACTGGGCACAAATCCAGACTCCGAGCTGTTACTGGGAATTTCATAGAAAACCCAATAGCACTTTGCTCGACCTGGTAATCGAACCCAGGACATCTAGCGTAGCAGTCGCGCTTGGGACCACTAGACTAACGAGGCTTTAGTTAGTTAGTTTATTCTGTTCAAAGGAGTTGAAAATAAATAGTATCTAAGTAATGTTTTTTAGTCTACATTTACAACGGTCACCCGTCAGTAAGATTCATTAAAAATCTAATTTGCACAGAATCTAAGACATTTGCAATAACCGGTTTGTGCCCAGCTCAATTACCAGCTGTCGCAATGGAATTTAAATTTTATACCTATTTTCGTAGAAGTTAATTTTGTTAAACCCATTCTTTAGTAGGTTTTAGAATATCCAAGACGACATGGGCAGCGAGAATAATATAATTTATAGTCTTGAATTAAGTAAAAGTTGTTTTACTTTTTTATTAAATCAAAGTGAGCCGTATAAAATGAGTCTCAATACTCTAAAAGGAATTGTTTACACAATCATATTTTCCTTGGATCCGTGACTAAAATAATATGATAATTATTACGTAGAATGAATATGATGATCTCAATATTACCTATAAATGGTTTTGAAGGTTATGAAATCGGTTCTTAAACGTAAATTATATAAAAGCTCGGAGTCTGGATTTATGCCCGGTTAATGGCAATAGGCTCACAGGTCCCAATAGGGGTATTGGGACCTAAAAATACCAGCGAGGTGTGGGTGTACATAAGTACATCTCTGCCTAACCGTTCAGGGAAAACAGGCGTGATGTATGTTAAGTGCTATGAACGCTAGCTGATCTAACCTGCCACTGACCTACGTCAAAATGTAACGTAAAAAACCTGACTTTAAACGAACATACCTACAATATAACCTTTATTTGCCCGTACATAGAGTCGATTCCAAAAAAATTGTCGCTGATCGCACACCATTAAAACCCGTTCTTGCTATTCGACTTAACTGTATATTTTGCGAATATTATGCTCACTACGCACGGCTAGACGTCGACTCGTCGAGCTATACAAATCCAGTTTACGCTGGCCTCTTATTGTGTGGAAGCCTATACAATGCGAGATCATGTGAAACTGGATTTGTACATGTTGACCTATTACGCGTATACCAGCAAGCCTTATGGCCTATAAACAGAAAACAAAACATTGTTTTGATCATCAAATTTTTTGAACATCTGATTATGTTGTTCTTTACCCCAACACATGTAGAAAAAAATTTATAAGCATACCCTAACGTCTATTTTCCCTAATGGGTAAGGCAGAGGTGTAGGTAAGTACCTACATAGTGCACATGCAGTTTCATAAAAAATCCCAAAAACACTTTTCTCAACCTGGTAATCGAACCGTGATCCGAGAGTAGCATAGCAGGGGACCAATAGACTAATGAAGCATTTTATAAGCTTTAGATTTTATCTAGCTCTATGTGAAAGCAGTGGCTTAAACAGAGCCTGTTTCAAACTTTCTAAGAACCTGTTCAATTCATTCAAATGATATTCTGTGTTGATTTCGTTATTATTTAGATTATGTGTTGTTTTCGCGCGTTTGGTCTATTACCTCGTATGCTTTTTATAAGCTTCTGCTTGTAGTTCTCATGCTTGTTATGTCACTGTCGTATGCTTGTAAGTTGTATACAGGTTGTTTCATGGGGAATGCGCACATGACCTCTAAGAAATTACAATTTGCCAACCCGCACTAGGCCCGCGTGGTGGATTACGGCCCACTCCCTCTCACCGAGAGGACGCCCGTATCCCAGCTGTGGGAACATTATAGGCTGATTATGTTATGTAATTCTTGAATATTATTTCTTTATTATTTTTTTTGTCTCAATACTGGGGTGGTTTAAGCAAAATAACATTTGGGATGGGAGTGATATAGCGTGCTACATCTAATCACTACATACCTATATATAAAAATCAATCGCCGTTCGTTAGTCTCGCCTACCCGCTAAAACGGTTTGACCGATTCGAGTAATTCTTTTTGTGTTTTGTTTGTCATGTATAAAAGAAAGTCGCTTCCCGCTTATATGCCTATGTATGCTTAGATCTGTAAAACTACACAACGGATTTTGATGCGGTTTTTTAATAGATAGAGTGATTCAAGAGGTCGGTTTATATGTATAATACATACATATTATAGTACAAAAAGTCGAGAAAACACTCGGACGGAGCCGTGGGCGGGTAGCTTGTATACTAAGTATATAAAGTTATTAAAACAAAGTTTTAGTTTTAAAGGATCGTATTGTTTTATTTCTCTTAGAAATCTGTTTACTTTCAGTACATCATACAATTTATATTGTTCAAAAGAAAATTGTTGCTTAATGTTAATTAAAATTGTAGAACATTAGTACATTTCAGAGTAATGTAATGTTTATTTGCAGAACCTTTTAATAAATGTTACTTTACTTTACCAACTGATGTGTACCTTAGGTTAGGCTTATTGTATAGTAGACAATTAATTCAGATAAGAATATTATTACACAAATTCATGTTACATTGGATTACCTACAGAATTTTCCTTTGCGCCATTTTTATAGGATTCGATATTTAGGTTATTCAAGTGATTTAAATAAATAATCGTCTTCTACAAAGATACTTCATAGGTTATTGTAGACTGATACATCTGCTATAATAACATAACATACCATCACGCCTGTATTCCCCGAAGGGTTAGGCAGAGGTGTACTTAATGTACAGTGGGTTATAGCTGTTACCTGACCCACTGTACACCCACACTTCGCCGGCATGTTTTAGGTACCATTGTAATAGGGGCGAGCCTATTGCTATTTACCGGGCACATATACAAACTCCGAGCTGCTACTGAGAATTACATAGAAAAATCCAATAACACTTTGCTCGACCTGAAAATCGAGCCCAAGACCGTAGCAGTCGCGTTTAGGATCACTAGACTAAAGCGGACGATAAATGGTGGAATAATAGAAAAAAAATACAAGAACATTCGTCTATGCTTGTATGTATATTATATGATTTGGATACAGTTTGTTACGCTTTAGTTTCAACAGACCTTTAAAACTAAAGACTTTATTCGTTAGCACTATAGAACTATTATGGAGTAACTGCACTTTTTGATGTTTAATTATGATTAAAATTCCAAGAGTTAAAATACCAATATTACTTTAATTCTTGGTATTTTAATTTGTTCTTTATACCGAGATACAATTTCTTCAGAGATGATACAACTGCTCTGAAGAAATTGTTAGGTTTCTTTTTTAAATTTTAAACTCTAAACTCATTAAATAACATACCATGTATGTATTCCCCGAAGTGTTATGCAGAGGTGTACTCATGTACACCTCCTCTCACCGTCTCATTATTGCAGTGGTCCTAAGCGCGACTGCTTCGCAAGAAGTCCTACTTTCAATTCCCAGGTCGAGCCAAGTATTGTGTGGTTGAGTTATCACACAATGTAATGTAAAATATTTATGAGAAATAGGGCTAATCATAGCGATAATAATCAAACGCTATTCGATTTTACGAGTCTAGATCGAGAAACAGTATAATATCGATATTTCGCACTCTATTATTCGTTGAGTAGAGTAATTATTCGATTGAGCAGTGGTAATGCTAGTTTTTTCTGTTACCAAATAAATTATAATAATTTCACGCTCTAAATAAAGTCAATACTTATTGAATCGTGGCTCCTGTGTGAGCGTTAATATGTTAACAGATATGTATATTTGTATAAGCACCTTTATTTTATAGTCATTCTATTCGAATTGTAAAGTCCAAGGTCGTATTGTAAGGGCCCCGTAGAATACCACTTCATTATAATCAGACTGTAATATTCCTAGTGCTTGGACACAGACCTCCTTTCAGAGTGGGTTGCAATCCACCACGCAGGCCCAATTTAGGTTTGAAGATGTCACATGTCTTCGTCAATTTTTAGTTCTAGGACTTGACGGTTTCCTCACGTTGTTTTGTTCACTATTCTGGGAGCAGTGGCGATTAAATAATTTACACAAAGTAAAGCGCCTGTGTGCGTTCGAACTACAACACGTAAGTCACGGCCTACTCACTGCTCCTATTAAGTAGATAAGTATAATGATGATAACAGGTACCTAGTCATCCTTAAGAGGAGATAATGCTTAGGTATGTGGTACCAGGTTTAGCAGCATTGCCTATACATCCCTATCCTCCTTTATTGCAGCAATTGTACAAGAATTCAAAAAAGCAAAATCAGAAAATGTCATGCGAACATAGAACCTCCACCTTTTTTGAAGTCAGTTCAGTTCATTCACTGATGCATGCCTCGTGAGGGCAAAACAATATATTTTGCATTGTGTCTACAATATGGCTCTTGATGGGTTAAATAGTGAATCGCTCTCATTGAGACCCTCCATTCTTGCGATTTAAGTTAAGCCGACATCAGTTTCCACTTGAGACGATCGCGTTAATGTATAATTAATGAACTTGCTGGCTTGACTCCGTTCATGTGTAACAAATTGACACTATTTCTTTTAAGTGTTTCATGAAGATGACAATTTTTTTTTAACCCACATTGTCTGGCCATATATATCATTCTAAACCAAGCAAGGGGCGGTAGCCTAATGGCTAGGGCGTCGGACTTGCGATCTTGTGGTTACCAGTTCGAAACTTACCCGTTGCACTACTGACGTGAACCCACTCGTAATACAAGCATTTAGATTAGTACGAGGGGTTAACAAGAATGTTAGTAATGTAGAACCCACATTGATAGTAAGTTTTTTTTTTAAACATGACCCATTAACCCCACGCTTAACACATTCAACCCACGCAATATATTCTAATCTAAGGCATTAGTGAATACTGTGTGATGTTGGTGTGGATGTTATATATTTTGTCTGTTTCTAATCTTGTAAGGAAGAAGAAGACAAAAGATGACAGGAATAATGGAGCAGTAGCTTCATAATAAACAATGCCATCTTGCACAAAGTGTAATATGATTGTTTTCATTAAAAGGTACATAGCTAATTCAGAATATTATTTGTTACCTATAATAAATGGCGTAAAAAAAAAACTCCATAAAATACCATCATCAATATTTTTATTATGAAATTCAAATAAGAACAACCAACATTGAATTTTATTATTATCCAGCTATAGTAAACACTGGTGACAAGAATAGCCATAGTATTATGAATTTATTATCTAAGTAAAACAAATATTAATATTACAATATTTCAAAATTTGAATTAGAAAATGTTTGTTATCTCTGCAACTTTAACCTTAGGCGGGATGCACACGAGCGATTTAGTAGTCCGACCAAGTCGGCAGAAATTATTACAAGGTCTGGTCGCTCATACAAAGTTTATCCGTCTGAAAAACTGCAGGGTCAATCGTTCAGTGAATATTATCTTTTATGGAAATCACAACTTTATATATTTAATTTACGCTGGCCAGCACATCGAGTTACCACGAAATGTAAAATTTTCTCTGTTGATTTTGAACTTAATTATCGATATTTTAAGGATTGAAATCATTTGAAGTTTGACAGTTTTGTATAAACTGATGTGCTTGCGACTGTACAAAGCCTACTTATGTCTAGTACAGTCACGAACACTGATATGTAAGTAAACATAAATGCAGTTTTTAATAAACATTTAGGTATATGCATTTCTGTAGTAACATTTGGTACAATCCTTGCTTTTTTCGTTTCACCCACCTTCATAATTTTGCCAAAATACACCGTGTATAGTACTCGCGACCGTATACATACCTAAGTCTTTTGATAACCTGAATAATAAAGACGGTGTATGTATTTCGAGAGTGTCCGCTTCCGGTGTTTGAGTTCTTGCCCTTTATATATTAAGTTCTTGCCCTTAATTGGATTATCCACATTCATCGACTAAATACGTAAATTGTTTGTTATTATATGAACATTGTACATAAAAGAAAATAATATGTTTATTATATTTTTTTGGTCTTATAAAAATGTTTATAAAGTAATTTCAATGAGCTGGTATCACAAATATTCGACAGCTTACAGTATATTATTTACACTCACAGTTTCGTTAATAAATATCTAATATGTACAATCAAACCGGATTTATCTTCAATTTATCTTTTAAATTTTTAAAGAGTAATAAGTGTATTTTTATAATATATTAACTATGTGGTTCTAAGAGTAGTTTTATACATCAATATGTACAAAATCTAGTTAAAGCCAGATTTGAAATATTACCATCTTAATTAGAGCACTAATTATGACACCTGATACTGGGCTCGTTAAAACCCGTTTAGTAGCCTGCGTTTCCGTTAACGACAAAACATGTTGCAAACATCCATGTTTTCTCGTCAGTGAAAACACGGGGTTAGGCTGTGACATCGTGCGATTGATCGATGGTTTATATGCCACAAAGATCGTTTAATAGTCACAAATATAATATAATCTTAGCTTACAAGAGACATCATTTAGCTGGATTTTAACCACAGTCTATACATTTATTATACATACACAATTATAATCACCTCTTATCTTAACATTGTACTTACAAAACTGTTTGGAAGAAACGAGCCAATTTTTTAAGGCGTTCAGCCTGGGGGGCAAAATTATATTTTTTTTGGTTTTTCGCAAATTGTTTGTCTATATGACGAATTCATTATAGATACATACATGGCAATAGAAATTGCGACATAAACAATAACTTATCCGCAATTTTATTCAGTATTAAAACTGGCTTAATAATTGTTATTGAAGAAGGTTTGATTTGTAAAATTGAGAATTCGGTCAAAATTAACAAATCGCAAGAAAACAAAAAAACAATTTGAATTTGGGGCTCAAGACTAAACAATTAGTCTGAAACAAAATAAAAATAATGCTGAACTAGTATTTTATTAAAAACTAGAGTCTCGGCTCCCTAGAGCAATAGATTTTTATACTATTACGGCATGAATTTGACATAATCTAAAAATAAATTTCATCAACTTATTGAGTAAAAGAGGCTTGCGTCTATCACTGGTCGAATTCCGCCTAATGATATTTTTTTATTTCAAAGTAGACAGCAAGAATCTTATCATTCGTCAGTAAAACACTAAGTCATTAAAAATCCACTTCAAATATTTATGTACAAGCACTTCAATAGGTCATCACTACACGGTCACTCACAATTCTAACTCCACCCTGTTCAGAAGATTTAAGCATCATAATCGCATATCACTGATACGCTGACATAGTCTTCTACTCATAAAGTGGTTGAGTTGGTCCATTGGACTTTGACAGTCCCGTTCTCGCCCACGTGATGCGGTACAGGAACTGGCTTCCTTCTTCTCCGGTTTCGATGACCTGGTAAAGAAGAGAGAGAGGGAGATTAGGCCTTGGCTTTAGGTTGAAACTAGAAGAAGGTGGAGGCAATGGAACATACCAAAAAAATTCACAAAGATATGAATATTCTAGTGAAAGAGAATTTACAGGAAAGAAAAATTCTGCCTCAGAAACCAAAAATACATAAAAAATACCATAAATATATAGATAGATAGATTACTCTTTATTGTACACCAAAAAGAAAATAAAAACAAAATCATAGTTACATAATTAGGTACAATTTTATTGGCGGTCTTATCGCTAATGCAATTTCTTACAGACAACCATTGGATGGACAAGAGTCGTATAGAAAGATATTGGGCTGTTGCAGGTGTACATAATAATACTCAACAAATTTGTACTTATTTAAAGTTTTTACATACTACAATGGCGTTATAGTATGTAAATACATACGTACTAACATACTATAACGCCTCTATTCCTCGAAGGGTTAGGCAGAAGTGTACTTATTGTACATGACAAAATGAAATCGCAATGAAAACGTTGAGGCAACTGAGAAAACATTTCTCAATGAATTTTCCATTACCTTTGATGTTGGTTTCAATTTGGCAGAAACAAAAAAAAACAACCTTATCAGTTATCCTTAGTCGGTAGTCAATTATTCAAAACGTTTTATTGTTCGTAAAAAGGAGCGAAGTGAAATGTTTTCTAGACATTACAACAATAAATAATGTGACGTAAAAACCTTTTCAATGTAGACGAATCAAATAAAGCAAAGATGAAATGGATGATGAGCAAAAAAAGGTAAAATAAATTCGATACGATCCCTTTATAATCTTATTTGTGCCAATAATAATAGATTTAGGAAACAACTGACAAATGCCATGTCATCTCTTGTATACAGAGGGGAATTTTTGAGAGGTTGTTTAAATATTTTTTTTCGACAAACGAGCAGGTGAGCTACCTTATCGTAAGCAGTTGTCGCCTCCCATGGACATTTGCAATACCAAAGGAGTAAAGGAGTTGAAGATGCGTTGCCGAGCCTATTTGACAAGGAAGGGGCAGGAGAAAAGTAGAAGGAAGAGGACTGCGGGAGGAATTGGGCCTCCGGCGTGTCTCACTGGCATGTTTACGTGCCATTATGAATGGGTCGGCATGACCTAGGAAGTACTACCCTCCCACTGAATAACGTCATGAAGTAGCAGTATGTATACTGTTGCGTTTCGTACGGTAAGTGTGGAGTGCCTGTGATCCAATTACTCCCTCAATCCCCTTCCTCCTCCTTTTCTTCGTCCCCATCCTTTTCCTTAAATAGGCTCCGCAACGCATCTGCAACTCCTTTGGTATTGCAGGTGTCCATGGGCGGCGATGACTACTTACCAAAGTTGGCTCGCCTGATCGATTGCTGAGTTATCCCATAGTGAAAACATTTTGAATCCAAGAAGAATTGAATTCAATGGCCACGCTTGTGATCACTGGACTACTAGTATCTTAATTACTAGGAGCCTCCGTACTGAGGAAAAATATACATTAGAAGTATATTTATTTAGCAAATTCCTACAACAACAACCGCATTTTACCGCTTGGTTAAATATTTTTTTCTCCTAAAATTGTCTTTGTTAGAACTGTGCTGTGATACTGTAACTGTCTAGCATTAATTTATTCTTAAAGGGAAATGCCCATTTGATAAAGAGATTTTGGCCAAATGACGCCCATGAAAGAAACAAATTATAGGCATTAGGGTTGACATTGTAGATAAAGAAACAACCACTATTTTTTAACACAGAACTTGGTTGGAGTTATAAAAACCATATTAAAAAATTCACGGTAACAAAAAAACATACTTGTAGTTTTATGATTTTTGGTCGTGGGAAGCGGGTACAGAATCCAATGTAAAGCCAAGGTCATCATTAGGAGCGGTAACAGGGTCCATAATCGTAATCAAAGTCGCCGAAAAATCAACCAGATAACGCAATTCAAAAAATCACTAGTCGCAATAGCGCATTTTGTTAACAAACAAAATGTCAATGTCAATCAATCAGTCAATTGTCAATTATGATTTACGATTATTATTGACGTAGGGATGACGATAAGATATCAATTTATCGAAACATCTATATAAAAAAAACCGAAAACACGGAATCGGTTCAATAGTTTGTATTTGAAGCCCAAAAATGGACAAAAACTTATTTTTTTTTAAAAAAATCTGTATATAAAGACGATAATAAAAGTAGAAAAAATCACACAAACAAAAAGATTTCCCAAAAATCTGTTTTTACCGGTTTTAGTGTATCGATTTTTTCAGTAAAAGTCGCTATCGCTCCCTACTTTGACGGATTGACCAAAGCCCGGTAGTAGTAAAATAAAGCAATCCGATTGAGTGTCTTAATTAAATCGGCTTTTAATTCCGGAGTTCTGCTACAAACAAGTTTATAGCAATATTTTAGTTACTAAAGGCGTTTTTTTTTGTATTTACCACATTGATGGGCAAAGCATGGCCAAAAATGGGCGTTTCCCTTTGGCATTAATCGCGAGATTAATAAACATTCAAATGCTTAACACTAATTAAGTGAAAACACTATTTGAACTAAAAAACTGAGTTGCATCGCTACTTCGCAAGATACCCGATGGAAAAAACGGAACAAACAAGGGTAGCCTGTTCGTTTGCCAAGTTAGCCTATAAAAAATAAACCAAACTTCAGTCTTTATGGGGTCCTACCTGTGTGATGGGTCGCGCGACTGCTGGCGCGGGCAGCGCGGGGTGGACGCCGCTTCCCAAAGCAGTGCTTTGTGAACCGCTGCTAAACACAATCCTCACCTTCTAGTCCATCTAGCTCTAAAACAAAATGTTCAAGTTTAGTAATCATGTACAGTCCTAGTGCTGGGCACGGGTCTCCCCTGATTAGAGATTATGCTACAGCCTACTGCGAAAAGGCAGACTTCATAGCCGTTGAGCAAAATCTCTCAGGTATGCAAGTTTCCCCACCTTCACCGTGTGTCATTATGTGCGTATAAGATTCCGAAAAGTCACAAGAGCGTGTCTTGGATTTGAATTTGAGACTTGAAAGTGGTCATATGATTGCTCGAGTTTAGTAAATATACAAAAAAACTCTAAGCAAGAACGAAAAAAATATACTTAGGCCCTTTGAAAAAGGATGGGTATGGAATATCTACTCGAACTCGCATGACAAGATTAATAATGTTCCCACTGCTGGCAAATAGGTGTCCACCAGGCGAGCCCAGTGCCGGTTGGTAGATGTCACATGTCTTCGAATTTTTGGAATTCTTTTCTCGCATTTTTTTCTAATGCATGCCGGTTTCCTCACGATGATTTCCTTCACCGTTTTTGGAGCAATGGTGATAAATTAATCATCTACACAAAGTAAAGCGCCTGTCTAGGTTCGAACCTAAGACCTACAACTCGTACGAGTAAGTAGCGGCCGTAACCACTGGGCCACCAATTTTTTTTATGGGATAACTCGGCAAACGATTCTGCAAAACCAAAGGAGTTGCAGATGCGTTACCAACATTAAATCCTTTCTCACAATATTAATGAAAAGTCAGGATTAGAAATGTCATGGAGTAATTCAATGCAGAACTTAATAGCGATTAAACTTATACCTTTAATTACTACATTCCTATTCGTACTTAATTACAAACCATTCTAAGAATACTATATTATTACTGATATTTATAGATATAATCGTAACAATTTATATATTACGAATTTCGAACATAATCACAAAAGCGAATGACTGTAGTAATTAATTAATATTATCCAGAATTTCATTTAAATGTCGAAAACGTGAATATGAAATATTGAATTGGTAAGTAGGCACTTATTGAATTTAATCACAATGTTATAAATCACGTTATTGAAATTTTGCTACCTATGAAATAAATTTATAGATAGTGGAAATAATCCCAATGTAGGTGTTCTCTACAACCATACATCATCAATCCATTTAATGTTCCCACTCCTATATTCATATTCATATATTTATTGCATTCCATAATGTACACATACATCCTGCACACAGGTCTCCTCTCAAAATAAGAGGGAGTAGGCTATAGTCCACCACATTGGCGTGATGTGGGTTCGCAGACTTCACATGCCTCCGTCAAGAAAATCTATTTGGCATGCAGGCTTCCTCACGATATTTTCGTGGCGTGCGCGGATTCAAACTCGCGATCTTTTGACTTTATAGTCCGATGGTCATACTTGTATTACTAAGCTATCACTGCACTTTTCATGTACAGTCATAGCTCCTCGATATTATATTTTAGTTCTAATGTAAACATACCATCACACTTGTATTCCCCGAAGGGTTAGGCAGAGGTGTACTTAATGTACACCCACAGTTCGCCGGTATATTTTAGGTCCCATGTAATAGGGGGCGAGCCTATTGCCATTTACCGGGCACAAATCCAGACTCCGAGCTGCTACTGAGAATTTCATAGAAAAACCCAATAACAATTTGCTCGACCCGGGGATCGAACCCAAGATCTCTAGCGTAGCAGTCTCGATTGGGACCACTACACTAACGAGGCAGTCTAGTGTAATAGGTAACAAATCTAAACTTCGAGACATAACCAATACAAAATTGATTGAACAGTAAATATAAATATAAACAAATATATTATGGGCCTTAACGCTTAGATACCAATACTTGCTACTATTTGTTTACCAGGCAGAAATTAAAGCGTATGAAATTTATTTCTCGTAATAATGGCAAAGGCATTTTACTCTCGTTTCCTTTGACATGGGACCCACCCATAGGTACAACTTTGCCTAACCCTAGGTGGAATACAGGCGCAATCGTATGATAAGTAATATTCAGCGTTATTTAATTAAGAAAAAGCCAAGTTAAAAGCTATACTACACCAGAATCTTTCTTCTTCCACCCTGCTTTTACATTTTCTACAAAATGTCTCATCTCCGTAATCCAATTAGCGGTGACACCGTAGATTGCTATCGACATAAATCTTTTGAACACAACCACAACGTTGGAGCTTTATCTGGAGCTGCATCCGTAAACAAGACTTGTGAAAATAAATACACTGAAACTTAAAATACCCTTATAAAAGGCTAGATTTTGACCGCGACTTCGTCTGCGTGGAATAGTTTTTTCCAAATCCTGTGGGAATTCCTCATACTATCGTTATAAATTAAAGCTTATACGTTATTCTGATGTAGGTATAAACAATAATACTGTACAGTTTCATCTAAATCCGTTCAGTAGTTTTTGCGCCTGTATTCCCCGAAGGGTAAGACAGAAGTGTTCTAATGTACACCCACATTTCGTCGGTATGTTTAGGTCCCATGTAATAGGGGGCGAGCCTATTGCCACTAACCGGGCACGAATCCAGACTCCGAGCTGCTACTGAGAATTTTGTAGAAAAACCTAATACCTAACATTTTGCTCGACCTGGGGATCGAACCCAGGACCTCTAGCGTAGCAGTCGCGTTTAGGACCACTAGACTAATGAGGCAGTCCATTTTTATCCGTTAAAATATTTCTCCTTTTGATTAAATCATTTATTCCAAGAAGCTAAACCTTTGAGGAATTATATAAGAATTATAATAGGCTATTCTTGAACTCCCCGTGTTCCATGGAGGCTCGAGGTCTGTTAGTTACGGTACCCGATGAGTTTACCAACGATCGGAAGAGAGGTACATTTACTTTTCTCTCTCCCGTTCTGCCGTTGTCTTCCCAATTATACATTGCTTGCAGTAGCAGGGAACTTCCCACTTGCTCTCCCTCCCGACCATCGATGGATGGAGGCGTGAGGCTATGTGATGCCGCAGCTAGATATAATGGTGCTGCTCTGGCTGAATTGGGCAAAGCAGCTGGGCTGGGCAATATTTCAACGCGTGCTGTGCCATATTCTTTAACATCGATCAAGCGTTACAAAACAGCAATGTGCCGACATCACTTTAGTGTCATTCAGAAGATCAGCTTACCACGACCTATGGCATGTCTTAATAAAGGCTGCAATGTTTTTAATTTGCTTAAATTAGACCAATAAAATTAACCAAAAATATTCGAATTCGTTAGTGATTTGTGCTGCTATTTAACAAAACATTTATCAACGTTCTAGTTAACCAAGTCGGAGTAATTTATACGTAGTGATTAATTACCTTGAGTGCAAACAATACCTACCTAGGTACTAATTCAACATGTCTAGGCGAGACTGATATTAATGGAAAACTAGGTACGCTGATCGAAAAAGGTCTATAGAAATTCTTTAATAGCGAAAAACAAACCATGCTGGCTTTAAGGGCAGGAAACGTGATTTAGGTCAATTGAAATGGATTTATATAATAATTTTGCTGTGAAAGATTTCCTATTAATGATTTATCAAGAAATAGTTTTTCTTTGAATATAACTCTAGCTAGCTTGCACTGATCAAAGGGTTTAATCAGTACTAGCAAATAAAATCACAAGTACATTTCATTCGATGTAAATGTGTTTAAAGTCACTCGTTCCGAATTGCTGCGACAGTAAAATGTGTTTTTATATATAAAATATCGAAATTTGTAAGGAAAATTAAACACAAATTATACGAAATATTAACGAATCCAATTATTGTCTTTTTAAAGAGGTTTTTATTTACCGATGCAAAACTTTAGCCGCGAACGAACTCTATCGTAAAAGTTGTAGGCCGGCCTCAATACAAAGGACATCTGTTTTTCAATTAAAATGGCTTTTCGTCTAACATTTGACTGACTGGTGAACGCTGTGTACCAGCACACTAACAAAGTAAGGCTTTAATCAAAAACAGATTCCTTTAAACAAGTGTGCCGAACTGAATCGCTATGAATCTGTTAATTAGTCTCTGGAACAGTATTGTGAACTCGAAGATTAATGTCATCGGTCATAATTATTATACGTGAAGGTGGCTGACACTAATTTATTTATATATTTAAGTACATGGTAGTCGAAAGTGCGACTGCTATGCCTGTCCTGGGTTCGATTCCCAGCCGTACATTATAGTGAAAATGTTTGTGTAACAACTTTAGTAGTAGTAGTGCCTGCTCGCATGTCTACATGCCAGCATGAACGGGTCCGCACGACCAGGGAAGTACCACCCTCCCACAGAATATCGACGGCAACTCCTTTGGGTTTGCATATATCCATGGGCAGCGCTGACTACTTACCATAAGGTAGCTCGCCTGCTCGTTTGCCAAGTTATCCCATCAAAAAAAAAGTTGGTTACTTTTAAGGGGTGGGTTTTTTTAAACTAAATTACCAGTGTTCAAATTAATCAAATTACCTGTGCGTCCAGTGTGGCTGCCTCGAATCACGCAAGCAGTCGCGTCTTGGCTGGAACTCACCGGAGGGGGAGTAGCCTGTTTGCACTCTGACTTCTCAGAAAAGCATGCCCTAAAACACTCCAAAACATAAATATGCTGTAAACTATAAATGACGGTTCGATACTGTTTTGTTTAAGTTTTTTACAATTTGAGAAACATTTCGGCAAGATCGACATTGATTTGGACCTGTGGGAGAAACATGGCTAAATTCTGGCTCATATAATCACCAATAATAGATAAATATTATAAAAAAAATTTGGAGAGAAAGTAGGAAAAATTCTTGCAAACTGAACTATTTTTTTCATAGAGATAAAAATAGAACAAAACAGGATATGTGCTAATACCGACATTAGTCGAGGCGGAAAAATTGGTCACCTATATGTCACCGATATAAATATGAGCCATTGATTGACAAACAAACTGATTATCCGATAAAAGTGGTTACATATAGAAAGTGATACTGCTTGAAGATTCCCAAAGAGAGAAAGTGATTCCCAATTTTTTTTTTATTCAAGCCCATTTTGTCCCACTGCTGGGCAAAGGCCTCCCTTCTCTCTTTCAAAGTCTGACGTTTTAACGACTCAATTTTTATCGAAAAAGTCAAATTCATTGCACCACCTCCGTCTCTGTATGAGATCCAATGTGTGGCAGCTTTTGCCCACAGTAGATCTGGCATACAACAAACGTATCCAACCCAGTCTCAATTAACAAAGTCACTAGCTGCCTGTATTAATTACATTACAGAATGAATGGAAGCATTTTCAGCATCGTGTTCCTTAATTTTAACAAGCAGTCATTTATTTGTGACTGTTTAATTTTGTTCCAAAACAAAACATTTGTACAATTTCGTATTTGTCATTTGGTGTATCCAATTTAGGCAAATTAATACACGAAATCTACACAAAACGAAATAATATAATTTGGGATTCTAAATCTAATAAGTTTTTGATCCGCATGATTGCCTAAGTACAAGCACATTGTATTCGCAATATACATTCTCATCGTTGAGTCGAGATGTACGACATGAACGTGAATGAATTTTAAAGTAAAACTCGTCATTAAACTTCACTTCATCGAAATCGGATCATTTGAATCGCATTGAGATTGAAATGAAGGTCTAAGTTCAGTGAGTAAGGTGGATTCTAAGCAGTGGCGACTTTGGATCGAATCAAGTTTTATACTTCAACGACTTATTTAAACTGATGCCTCCTCAGCTTATGCTAGGGTTTATCGCATAAGTTTAAATTGAATCTTTTGTGAACGTGCCGAATCTGATCTGGGATCGGAATTCGGCAAATCAGCAAAATCAATCTGATTGTAATATTAGATTTTATCTTATTTTCATAAATGCTTATTTTTTTATTATTTTTTTGCATTAAATATTGCGAAATTTTCACAAAGAACTGAATTTTCTAATTAAAGAAAATTTTCTAGTGAAAGAAAAACTCGATCTCAGGCAGGGTTTGAATCTGCGTCTCTCTGGTTAAGTACACCAGACGCTTTGCCAACTAAGCTACCGAGACCACTGCCTGTGATGTCGAATTTCTCTTCCACATTCTACGTCTTGAGGCGACGTCAGCATCTATTGGAGACATTACTATGTCTTTCAACCAACACGACTGCCTTTACAGGTAGTTCAATGTCGAACAATGTTGCCTTACCGTATTATGCTTATTTTTTTATTATTTTTTAGCATTAAATATTGCGAAATTTTCACAAAGAACTGAATTTTCTAATTAAAGAAAATAGAATATTTAATAAAATAGAAAATTATTTTCATAAAATTTTATACGAAACTTAATAACACTTTGCCCGACCTGGGAATTGAAACAATACCTCAACTTCGGGAATGAGGCAGTCAAGCGTATATTGTTAATTATAAACTCTATCTATCTGCTTTTATCTGTATTTTATTATTTCCCATTTCATTTTGTGTTTATGGTACTTCATAATTAACCGACCACAAACAGAACTCACAAAGCAAAACCAATTGAAATTGATTTGAAAATGAGCCAGGTGGATCGTTATTAAATGTTTGTATTCCTCGAATTGCTTAATCATCAATCCGATCCACATGTTGGGCAACTACATTTTTCATACATCTTTTCATACACACGCGCCGGTTGCAAGTATTACGCATCCAACCTTTTTGGAGGACCTCGCCTATGAGATCGGTGTATGTCCTCCCAGGCGACCCCTCCCAACGCTGCTGCTAACATTCGACTATTGAATTCAGTCAACGATATTATCTTTCGTATTTTTCACTGTCATAGAAATATCTTTCAAGACTAGATTTAGACCAACAAAGAAAGGTCTAGGGTTTATCCAGTCGACCACTTTATATCCCCAGTGGGATGAAATCGGGCTTGTGAAATCGCTATTAGTTTTGAAGAGTGTGAATTTAAGCCCTCTTGAGACTTTCATGCAATACTTCACGTGGATATCTATTTTATTTTTAGAAATAAACGATCTTAATCCTTTTAAGATTTCTACATCAAGCCATTTTATCATCCCACTACTGGGCACGGGTCTACTGTCACACTTAGAGACACTAGTAAGGGTTGGCAGACTTCACATGCTTTCAAGAAAATCTTTCAGGTAGGTACACATCTACCTGAGAGATTTTCTTGACAGGTTTCCTTACGATGTTTTCTTTACCGTTTAAGCACGTGATAATTACGTATTAATACGCATGATAGACAGACGATTTAAAGAAGGTAGCAGCGGATGGATGCGGGCTGCCCAAGACCGGGATGGTTGGCGCTCTTTAGGGGAGGCCTACGTTCAGAAGTGGATGACAGGCTGATAATATGATGATGATCACGCACATGAATTTGAAAATTCAGATGCATGCCTTTGATTTGAACTCGAAACCTTTGACTTTATCCAATGGTCATTTTACTAGGCTTTCACTGAAATGAAACGTCTAATAAACCTTGTACATTTATAATTTGTTTGTCCTATTTTCCTTGCCACAACATATCACGTTTTAAAACCACATTGTACGTTAATGTTACGTTTAAGGTCGTCACGTGTTTCGAGTTTAAATGTGTTAGAACAACGAAATCTTGAAAGTTTGTAAATAATGTATTATGTTTTGTAAGGTCATAGAACAGAAGCTGTTGCTTTAATGTTACGAACAGGTATGCAAGGTTGTTTGTGTTTAAACAATAAGTCTGTATACCTGTTAAATAAGGTAAATTATTTTTTTTTTAATAAGATAATATTTATTATGTTATCAGATGTAAATACGTTACATAACATCACTTCTGTATTCTTCAAAGTGTTAGATAGATGCGTACTGGGGTACATTATATACTACGCCGGTGTTTAGGTCCCATGTAATAGGGGTGAGCCTGTTACCATTAAGCGGGCACAAATCCAGACTCCGAGCTGCTACTGAGAATTTCATAGAAAAACCCAATAGCGCATTGCTCGACCTGGGAATCAATTGCGCGTGGGACCACTAGACTAATGAGGCAGTCAATGTTATGCAGATGTAAATAAATAATAGTTTAGGTCAAATTTACATAGATAAATCTAACATAAATTCTCAAGCCGAGACGTCAAAAATACTCCTCCATATTTCTGTCATCTAGTAACGTGAAGAAGACTGGCAGCATTGCCATGTTGAATGGTAATGCTAATTATTTGACTTAAGTAAGCAGGCCCTCTGATCATACACAGAGTCGATGAGTCGCATAGAAATTACTTTTAAAAGGAGCGAGTCTATATACGAGTATCTCGTGGATAACAGGGTGGGTTGCGTATTCATGTAGTCTATGTAGATATATTTAATAAGATTAGATGTTATCCGTACTTAAATGTTTACTTATCCCAAATAAATAAAATAAAACGAAGTGAATCCATTTGATCCCGTAATTGCAGTAGGTTAGAGTATTTAGAACTGGTTATAAACTAGTTATCTACCAGTTAGTTAGCTCTACGCTTCTAAACTAAAACACACGTGTAGAGTTTTAAATTTTTAGCCAAGTTTGTTATTCAGCGTTCAATTTTAAAGAATGATGGGCACTTTTGTATGGACCCTGGTCGGCATAGCCAATAGAGTTCTAATGTCTGTTAGCTTATTGCTTATAACCTACAGTTACTGAAACGAAACAATTTATGTTATGAATCGATCGGAAATGTACAGTCGAGCACATAAAAATTTATATTTTCTGCACCTACTTTTGACTAGTAAGAATCATTTCTACAATGGAAAAGTTCATGCTATGGTGTATTTTGGTCAGCTTATAACTTGGGTAATAATTAACCTTAGGGTAAAACCATAAAATAAAAAACTTAAAAAAAAATAAACATTTATTATGGTAACAACACGCGCACAACTGACTGCCTCATTAGTCTAGTGGTCCTAAGCGCGACTGCTACAATAGAGGTCTAGGGTTCGAACCCCAGGTCGAGGTAAGTGTTATTGGGTTTTTCTATGAAATTCTGTCAAGGTGTCCAAGAAAGCTCAGAGTCTGGATTTTTGTTTGGTTAATGGCAATAGGCTCGCCCCCTATTGCACGGGATCTAAACATACTGACGAATTGTGGGTACTGACGAATTTGTACACCTCTGCCTAACCCTTCGGGGAATACAGACGTGAAGGTATGTACATATTAATGTACACGCGCACAAAGTCGCATTAACTGATGATACCGATAGTAGAACGTAGGCAAGCAACGAGCAAATAACGACACGTAACTATTTAATAAGCCCTGCACATTATTAATGCGCCCGGCTGTCATTTTGGAGACGTAATCTTCTGACATTTTACCAATAAATTCTCGACAGTTAGTAATGCTGGCCAGCCACTACTCGCCGATGACGTCATGTGTGTATTAAACAAGGTTGCAGCGCATTATATTAGCAACTAGCGCGGCTTACACCGAAGTGGTTTAATTCCAGAGGTAGTCCTATGATGTCTGGGGTGATATCTTTTTCCTCCGGTAGTTTACAATGTTCTGCCCATAAAAATTTTCATACAATGTTCTGGGGCCGTATTACCACGTATTAATGCCATCATTTTTACGTTGTGAAAGAGGGACGCCACTATTTAACCTGTAGAGCGGCATCCCTCTCTCACAACCTAAAAATGATGGCATTAATACGTGGTAATACGGCCCGTGTTCATAAAAATTGAAGCTTATGATAGAAGGTTTCATTTAATGTTATAATTAAGTTTATTGGATATTGACGCATCATTCTTTTAATTATTCTGTGAATTATTTAGCTGTCAACTTTTATCAAATCTGAGGTAGTTTAGGTTTAGTATAGGGGGCTGATGGTTGTACCAGACACTAACCTGTCATGATATATATTTTTTTTTAAATTGGTGACTGATTCGTAAATTGATTGGTGACTATAAGTCATGATTATAGCCCAAAGGAAGGCAAGTACGGTTTTGAATCGTTACGAATCCGACATACTCTAGTGGTCGAAGAACCGTGAGGATTATTCGCAACCCAAAAAAAATATTGTCGCCTCTGAAATAAAATCCTGGATGAAAGAGAAAGTGGACTTGTCACTTCAGAAAAACCTGAGTTTTTAATGGAGAAGTGTTAATTAATGCTAAATTACTAAGTAACATCAGCTAGCGCTGATCCCTTATCCCACAATTTCAGAAGATGGAACTGTTATGACACGAATAAACTTTAACAGGGTCAACCCCCAATAAATGCTTTCCTTCATAATTATATACAATATATTGTTTATCCTTTACATAATATCGTAGGTATGGAAAGCAAAATGAGGTAACTATACTCTATTGACTTTGCTTTTAGCTCATAAAGATACAATTTTAGAAGCCAGAAATGAATTCTTGTTTAATATAGAATTAATTAAGAGTTCGGTTGTTTTCTTAATTGTATTTAATAATATTTTGCACTCACCTGAATAGCTTGCATGTCTTGAATAGGCTGATAAAAGCCTGCCTGAATTTCCTGTTCATGAAGCAGTATGTGATGGGGTTGCAGCATGAGGAGCAGTAGGCGAGGAGTTGCAGTGAAACCACACCCTTAGGTCCTATGTAGTGGTACAGCTCTTCTGGATAGAAAAGGTAGATCTGGAAAAAGGCTTATTGTAAGACAGTTATAGGAAATGAATTTGAATTAGAATAATTTAGTGAAAGAAAGAAAGAAAATTGATTGATGACACACATTCCACAGAAGAAAATTTAACATAAAGACAAAGAGAAATATATATAAAAGAACATAAATTACACCGGAGAAAACAGAGTAATAGGATTGTTCATTATTTATTGAAACAGGAAATGATGTTTACGAATCCCATTGCCGTGATTTTAAGGCAAGGGATTGGAAGTGTCGATTTGATTGCCCGTTCGAGAGTGATAAACCCGGCCGTCTCTCCAGTTGACGGACAAAACGTGAGGATTCGCCGCACTCCAAAAATAAGAAAAGAATGTTTGGATATTTGATTAGGAGCAAGTGAGATCTAGATCAGTCTCACCTACTCCCAATCTTCTGCCATTAGAGATGAGATCTAAGAATTACTATGAGTGAGTACTTACGTTGTAGATATTTTATCTAAAATTTTATTGTTGTTTAATATATGCATCACCTTTTCTATATAAGCCTTACTGACTTACTACTACTTGATGTTGTTCAATAATGCACTTAATTTACTATATAAAATAAAACATAACATTGTTAAATCCTAAATCTGTGCCCTTTTACAAAACATTGACTGTGGAATAGTCATCTTTTATCTGAAATGCAATGAGCTGTTTCATGGTATGTAAATTTCCGTTGGGCCCTCTAGCTATTACAATGTAAGGGTTATACTTAATGATATCAAAAAGGAAAATGTCCAGAGATTTCAACGCAAGGGGTACCTATTCCTCCATGCTGACATTTCAGAAAGGGTCGGAGTGACACTCTTTGTCTCGTAAAGATAAGAAATAATCCTTACCTTTTCCAAAATTTATATGCGTAACTGACATTCTGCTTCCTGCATCCTCAAATATAAAATCTTAGTCTTAAGACGAACAAATTTGGTGTAACCTCAAATTTTCAAGATTTAATCTTTACATTTTGTGGGCGCTAGAAAACATTAAAACTTTCTTTCCACGGAAGCTATAGTGGTGAATACGGTTCATATCAAGACAATATCTTTAGAAATCACCTTTTATTATTCTCCAAGTACCTCAACGTACAAATAAGTGAACTATCAGTTATGTAGACGGCTCAGCGATTTTTGGTTTGTTATGTGCGTAAGTATTAGTATCACACGTGTGCGCAACAACCGTAATTCGAGCTTTCTGGAACGATCATTACCGTCGGTAATAATTGAAGCACTGTGGTGTAGATGAAGATTTGGCGTTGTTTATTAACTTGATTGTTAGGAAAACTTCATCTCATTGCTTACAAGTCTCCTCTCAGAATGAGAGAGACTAACTGTTGAAGAGTCGAATAATAATTTCTTAAGATACAATTTTATTGTACGTTGTTTAAGTTACAATTTCGTGATGAGACTGATGGTAACAAGGAAATACTATAAATAGGCAGCTTACAGGTTAAACAGAAAAGTTAATTAGAACAGGTGTCTAAACAATCTTTCCCAAAGCGTCGGTGTACAAAACAACGTTGGTTAACTTTCTATTTACGAAAACAATAATTTCTCGTTTCAAATCGAAGCTTGGGAGGATGAAGAAGTTTTCACAAAATGCCTTCTAAAATTTTGAAACGGGATGTTTTTATTGGAGTTGGTAAGAGTTTTTTAGTAAATGATACGGATAAACTTACTCGTACTATAAATGGAAATGGTGGAAGTGCCTTGGGCGTATCACAAAAGCAAAATGCTTTCTATTGAAAGTTTGTAAGTACCACTTATAGCAATATATGACATATTTTTTTTTTCTCTAACTTTAGAAAGTTAGTAATCGTTATTTTTACCGTTGTTTATTTTTTTGTACCCAGGTATTTTGTTTATCATTTTAACCCGAAGGTTGACTGGTAGAGAATGCCTCACGGCATTAAGTCCGCCTTATGTACCAATGTGCATAAATGTATTAATAAATATATATGACGATTGATTGACTTGAAAAAGTAGAACACTCGTCGTTTGAAACATAATTTTTTCGCAGCTCCACTCATCATAATGAACATGACTATTCGACTGGTCTTTAGGTTTTTGATGCGCATTAAAGAGTTATTCTATCTATCAATAAGTATGATATAATTTAATTATAAATAATTAAAAAGTAATTTGCTAAAAATATCATGTAAAAAGTTGCACTTTGTTAAACCCACAACTCATTAAAATACGATACAGAAGTTTAAAAGCTTCTCAAATTTCTTCATAAGAAACAATTTGCATAGAAAAGGTAACTTTTAAAAAACAATGGGTTATTGTTGTGGATTATAAAATCTAGAGATACTGAGTCTTGTACTGAATGTATTAAAAATGATAATACTAAATAGCAAATAAACATTGTTGTGTTACCAGTAATGACGTATGGCACAGAGACGTGGTCGTTAGCTATGTGCTAAATTAGTCACTCAGCCAGCTAGATGGAGAAAGCTAGGCAACCAAAGCAGAAATGAGGAGATCCGTAGAAGAAACAAGTGGTCGACATAACTCAAAAGATTAGCAAGCTTAAGTGGCACTGGGCGGGCACATAGCTCGTAGAACGGATGACTACTGGGGCAAAAAGGTTCTCGGGTGGAGACCGCGCTCTGTTAAACGCATTGTGGAACGCTCTCAAACGAGATGGACAGACAATCTGGTAAAGATCGCTGGAAGTCTATGGTCTTAGTTAATGGGGACGGCTTTCGTTCAACAATGGACCTCATTTAGCTGATATCATGATGATGATGATTGTTGTGTTCCGGTTTGTAGGGCAATGTAGCTATAAGAAATGAGTGAGGTCTCAAGGTGACAACGCGTTATTGAAATACTGTATAGTATGATTTTACAGTGTTAGTTTTTTTACGACTTCAGACACTATTAGTTCCCCATAGGGTCAGTTAGAGATGGAATAATGTACACCCAAACATTGCCACCATATAAAAGGGGGCGAGCTTATTGCCACTAATCGGACGCAAATCTAAACTCCGAGCTGCTATTGTGAATTTTATATAAAAACCCAAAACATTTTTTGCGAAAATCGCGCTTACGACCACTTTGCGCTTACGAAACGAGTTCGAGTGTTTTATGTCATGAAAAATATAAATACTAAATTGAAAACTTGATGATTCCCTCCAAAATCTATTTAAAACAACTGAAAGCTTAATGGGTTTTCTTAGAGGAACGGATTCACAAGTTTTATCAACAAAGTCTCAATTGAATAAACAAAGATACGAGATGGATTGTTAAGTTACATTTTGACTACAATGCAGTTGTCAGCAACTGTTATTTATCTTAAAGTTTACGCTTAGTGAAGTTCTTGTGAAGAACTACCTTCACTGTTATTTTGCAAATGGAGTTGGGATTAATTATCATCATCAACTTATTATTTTGTACCACTGCTGGGCTCGACCTCTCAGAATGAGTTGCAATAGGCTACCTATATAGTCCAACATGCTAGCCTAATACACATAATATGGACACATTTTGATATCCTGCGTCATTTGGCCTCTCATTGAACGAAAAGCTCATTATAATGCGAAGGTCAGCTTATATTTGCACTATATATTGCGTTTGTGTCTGTGATGATGTGTGTGTCATTATGATTTATCAAATGTTACCATTTTAGCTCAAGGTTTGTAAAATTTATAAACATTACTATTCCCCACGGCTTCGCTCGAATGAATATTGAGTCTGCCATTTTTTTCTGGTCCATCAAAAAAAGTAGCCCATGATAATCTCCAGGGTCCTCTCTGTCCCAAATTAATCATAATCGATTCGACGATTTAGGTGTGAAAGTATAACAAAGTAAAAACCCACTTTCGCATTTACATTTTCACAGTTAGAATATTGTTTTGTAGAGTTTAATTTGATTATTGACTGCGTCATTGTATTACCTAGTCTACTGCTTGCAAAATAGTGAGTGTAAAGTTATTTTAGTTACTGGTAATGTACACCAGAAGACGCAGGTTCGAATCCAGCCCGCAGTCGAATTTTTACTTCACTAAAATAACTAAGTAAAATACTAACTAAAATAGTAAGCTTTGCATGGAAAATGCTAATGCGAAATGGATCTTTGTTCAATTAGGAGCTCACTCCGAGCAGAATATTTCCACCAAACAACACACTATTAACCCATAGTATATTTGCGTTATAGAAATTCATATTTGACTTAACAACTTTGAGCTCTCTCGAGAGCTTCCAATTCAGTACGCAATAAAAAGTTAGCGAGAGGATAGTTGAAAAACTAATATCCAAATTTCCTAAGCTAATGGAGTTCCATTAAATATTACTTCACTGAAACCAATTTTTAAGTAATGGAGCTTTTGATTGATATTACGATTTAAATTTTATTTTTCATGATTGACACGGATCGTTTAGAGCTTTTAAATATTATACACAGTACTGTTGAGTCATTTATCATACTCTTTTAAAGCCTATGTTCTATGAATTTGTTTCTCCTTTACTATTTAGAGAACAAACGTAAAAATCTACCAAGAAAACGTACGAATCATAAAACAAAAACCGAAAATTGGGTCGATAGGTAACTACTTAGGTACGTTCCCTTGTCTTATTATTAAGAACAGTTGTGTAGCTTCTGCAAAGAAAATTCATTGAATATAAATTCAAAAGTGTTCTTTCATTCAAATATTCATAAAAATAGACTAGGAAAATTCTATCTCATCATAGGTATTCAATCTGCACCGATATATATACTTTCACCAAAATCTAGAACTATATTATATCTTTAAATATGTTTATAGCAGGACCAATTGTTTATAGTACATAGTTCGGCTCAGCGACAGAGACAAAATTCTCTTCGGAAGTCAGCTAATTGTCGTTAGACTTCTGTCTTTTGTTTTTTTTCTGTCCGACAATAAATAGATAGAATAGATAGATAGATAGATATTAGTCGGGCGGTAAATCTTGCTTGCGCGATTCAGAATTAGTTCCGACGTTGCAAGCTAGATGTCGCTACAAGTAATTTCCATAATATATTTGTTTAAGTTTCTAACACTGAGTCCGTTTCGTAGCTTGAGAGCTGTCTTAAAAAAACGTAACAAAAAGAGGCACAGAGTTGGTCTCAAACCAACTATGTGCCTTGCCTATTACTTAACTATATTAATATCTATTATAAAGAGAAAAGATTTATTTTATGTTTCGTCAGAGGTCGTCAGACAGATTTGAGGTAAAACCAGCGCCATCTTATTAAAAAAAATTAAACATTGACTAAAGTGTCTTAAAAGAATTTATTTATAGAAACAAACATTCTTTATATGTGCTACAGAAAGCGACATTAATGTAATCTATTTATTATATACCTTTGGTTCGGGCGAAGTCTCAGACAAAAAAACACCCACACGACGGGTTAGTAAGGGTAATCGACTTGGCTTCCGCTACTTACACTCAAAAGTTTTGCTGTACTAATGGACGCCCTATTATGGTAATATAAAGGTTCTTCAGTGTAAAAGCTTGGAAACGAATGTAGGTACTTAGAATTGCGATGGAGACATTCGAGTCTTGATTTTAGATTTCAGACTTAGATATAAGTATTTGTATTTAATATTTAAATATGAAAATTTATCGGTAGGTTAAAATTCTAAAAATCTATCCTCAAATGTGTCTATCACAATTCTAAGTTATATAACATACCATTACGCCTGTATTCCCTGAAGGGCTAGGCAAATATATAATATGAACACCACAGTTCGCCGGTATGTTTAGATCCCATCATGTAACAGGGGCCGGGTTAGGCAAATATGTAATAAGAACACCACAGTTCGCCGGTATATTTGGGTCCCATGTAACAGAGGCCAGCCTATCGGACCGGACACAAATCTAGATAGTTAAGAAAACACGTAGGAAATTATGGACAGTGATTCAATAATTAACCTACTTAAACGTTGCATGCCATGAGGCGGGATATAATGATATGAATTTCATTAATGTATTTAACATCCATAAAGTAGTTATCTGTGTTTGCGAACCGAAGGACGTAGGCTACTAATTTGTATCAAAAAGTTGTTTGAGATGCGAGTAAAACCGTCTGTATTAGTATAAGCGTTTCCCTATAATTCCCCGGATCATTACCAATTCACTTGTTACGGTTATTATTGACCTCCCTGACCCTTAATCTGAATATATTTTCCCAATATAAATGCTGACAGCTCATAAGTGTACGGTTGTCGAATTCAATAAGAAAAACCCTTATAATATTCGTTGATGAACGCATAAGATGGTATGGGGGGGGGGGTTCTTATTTAATTATGATGGGTACTCTCTGGGCTGTCAGTTCTTCCCATGAATCCACCCCAGTTAATAATATAATGACATGTTTCCTGAACAATAAATGATATTAATGTGAATTTGCGACGTGGCCTGTGACAGCTAAACCAATATTACTCTTGTCGCGTTACGTCAGTTAATTGAATATTGCTAGCTTTAACGGCGAGGGAAAACATCGTGTTGAAACATACACATTATTTATTTTAGCCCTTTTTCGAACTATTTTGGGTTCGCCTTTGAGTTTAGGTAACCAGATGCGATTAAATATTAGTATTTTACACAAAGCTTCAGCTATCAATATCAGACCTTCCCAACCCCATTTCTAAGCAATAACTTATTTATATTAAACTGTGTAAATAAATTCTAAGGACTTCAGGCTACTTCTAAACATTTTCTACAAAAAATTGTCTTACAAAGATCGATACGCTTATCGTACCAACAATTGTTATTCATCAAAAGTGGCTATTTTAGCCTCAATTTCCCAGTAATTACATTGTTTACATTAGCCTTCAATCGGCATATAGCACTTTATTGCTTCGCAGGAAAGTTCAATACGAGAATTGACAAATACTTTGCCGCGAGAAGCGGCGGCAGCCTAATTAATGACTTCGACTAGGGCGTCGGACTTGCGATCATGTGGTTGGTCGGTTCGTCACCCATTGCACTATCGACATGAACCCACTCGTTGCACAAGGATTTAACTTAATACGAGGGGTTAACAGGAATACTTGTAATGTGTGACCCACATTGTTAGGAAGCTTTTTTTTTTAATCCAATTTATAAAATAGAATAAAGCTTTCAAATCGATGGAGATTCCGGAAATTCTTACCGTATTTATCACGTGTAGCGGTGTCCAGCAAACGAAGAACTCTAGGATAATGACGAACAGCATCCTGATCACCTGAAAATAAATTAAATTATTGTAATATTGCTGTAATAATATAATGCTGTCCTTGTGGCAAATAAATGATTTTTCTATCTTTCTTTCTAATATTCAGATTTTAATATGGAATTCAAATTTGAACAATGACAAACATACCTACATAAAAAAAAATACTTTCGATCATAGAACCTCATATTTTTTTGAAGTCAGTTAGTAAAAATGTTAACGTTAATATCTTCCTCAAATAGAATGCTTAGAAAGGAACGGAGAAACTAAGTTGTATTGTGATTATTAATTATTATAATTGTAGAGTAAGGACCACAACTTTAGTTGTTGATGATGACTACGGCTATATTAATGTAATTGTAATATTATCCGCTGAATCGTTGGTAATTCAATTTCCATGAATTTATAAGTTTTTAGCCCACGTCATTTAACATAGAATTTTGTTTTACGCATAAACTCAAGTACGAGTGTACTATATAATAACCTCAACGGTTGTTAATTTACACACTATTTTGTTTGTTTAATGACCTGTATTAAGTGATTTTGATATGACCTGTCGAAACGATTTATCGTAATCTGAAAAGCACTGAACCTAATACTGCTTTCAGTAATTAAAGCTAAAAGCATTGTCAATTTTTATTAGTGGCTGAAAAAAATCTGTGAAGTTTGACGTCTAGCGTAGGTGTAGTGCTTTTAAAATAATCTTATAAAAATGAATATGTTGAATGTTAGTTTGTTTCTGTACGTTCCTAAAAAATAATAAAGAAAAACTTTTTTACAACAAGCTTTTATTTAAATGCGCTTAAAAGGATAAAATTAATAAACTTTAACTTCAAAACTTTTACTACATATAAACTTATAGATTACGTCATTACGCAATTTATATGATACTAGCTTACCGCCGACAGTTTCGCTCGCGTGGACAATTCGTTTTTTTTTGCATTTTTCAGGATATTATATAGCCTATGTCACCCAGAAATTAAGTAGCTTACTATTGGTGAAAGAATTTTCAAAATCGGTTCAGTACATCCAGAGATTAGGTTGAAGTATATGTGGCATGTAATAGTGGCGATCCTATTGACAGCTCAGATCAAATAAAAAGTTAAGATGGAACTTTGCGAACAAAGAAGTAAGGCCGGTTAAATCTACGCCTTGCCGTGTACAACACACAATTACACGCACACACGTATACCGAAACTACGCCTTATCTTTTCAGTCGAGCTATCGAGCTATCGAAAGCACGACTGACAAGATAAGGCGTAGTTAACGTTACATGTGTGTGTGTTATTGTTGACAGCGGCTACTAATAATTTCATAGAAAACCCAATAATACATTGCTCGACTTTGGAATTGAACCCAGGACCTTTGTCATAGCAGTCGCGCTGAAGACCACTAGACTATTTAGGCAGTCAGTTAGTTATAGAATATTATTAAAAAAAAGTAAATTACATACCTTCCTTTTGGCCTCAATGCTTTTATCGATGTGTGTGGATCTAACAACATGTCGGAATTCCATGTCCACTGTATGCATACAATACGACTGGGTGCTATTGTTGTCCACATTCAATCTCTGCTCCGACTCCTCCTGTCAACAAAACGTGAAGTTTATTAAATTCCGTTGATAAAAGAACCTTTTTTTGTAAGGTTGATAATAGCTTTGGAATACATTCCTGAAAATTTAATTAATTATTCAATCTTCAGCATGAATGTCGCAGTGGAAAGGGAATCGGTCTTTGCGGTACGGTTCGTGGACACGATTACCACCTAAGTTCCTTTAATCATCAACCCATCAATGTCCTCACATCCTTTTATCGCCATAATGGGTACATCTCAGATCAAACAAAAAGTTAAGATGGAACCTTGCGAACAAAGAAGTGAGGCCGGCTAAAACTACGCCATGCCGTTTACAAACTCAATTTTACACTATATAACAATACCGAAACTACGCCTTGTCTTGTCAGTCGAGCTATCGAGCTATCGAAAGCTCGACCGACAAGATAAGGCGTAGTTTCGGTATACGTGTGTGCCTGTAAATGTGTTTGTAAACGGCATGGCGTAGTTTTATCCGGCCTCACTTCTTTGTTCGTAAAGTTCCATCTGAACTTTTTATTTGATCTGAGGGGTACATTATGATGATGATTATTACTGTAATAAAATAATCAACCAATAATCCTCTTTCGGTTGCGCTTTTGACCTAAGAAATATTTGATATCGTACGAAATTATATACAATTTTGTCGTCACAAGTAATATTTCGCTTTTTTGGCAACATTTACGTGAAAATATTTTGCGAATGTAGCAATTTGTGCCGGCCCGAAAGTGAAGAGTGTTGTAAGGTCTGGGACATTTTGGCAATGGGACATTTTTTGCGAAACCTTTGCGATCGCGTGATGTTTCACGAATAGCACATTTGACTTTATTAAGCGGTCCACTTCGCCTGTTTGCTACTAAGCATACCTATGCTTAAGAATTGTTTCCATCTGCCTCATTAGTCTAGTATTCCCAAGCGCGACTGTTACGCTAGAGATCCGAGGTTCGATTCCCAGGTCAAGCGAGGTGTTATTGGGTTTTTCTATAAAATTCTCAGTAGCAGCTCGAAGTTTGGATATGTACCCGGTGAATGGCACCTGTTACATGGGACCTAAACATACCAGCGAACTGTGGGTGTACATTAAGTACACCTCTGACTAACCCTCAGGGGCATACAGTCGTGATGGTATTTATGTAACTTCATAGTCTGGTAAGCGGTAATGATTGTTGTGACATCATAACAGTCGAAGACAGCAATTTCGTAATGAGCGCGTAGAAGAATTCGATCGTCTCGGACAATTTTCTTTCAGATTATTCGACCTTTTTTAAGTTATATTTAATTCTGGAATGAAATTAATGTATTTATTTAATTAATCAATGTTTGGAAGTGTGATACATTTTATTTTTTCAGTCTTAAGTCTGACAATAGTTTTAAGCTTATAATTGAGTTTCAAGATATATTGAAAGGATCGTAATGTTTACTTTATAAATGTATTCAATTAATAGTGTCTCAACTCAATTCTATTGAAAATGAATTGTTGCTTCAGATTATTAAGGTATACTCGAGCAGTGTTATTGGATTTTTATAAGAACCTCATCAATAATACTTTCCAATGCCTACGTTATTTATTTATTCATATATACTTTATAATACACCAAGTATGAATAATAAATGTACATAGTTGGCTTTTTATATAAAAAAACAACATAGGCTTTCATAACTTTTATTCAACTAAAATGTTACTAGTAAAAATATTTGTTTTATAGGTAAGTTAAAATAACTTACTCCATCAGTATATTTTTATGCAAAATAATTTTGTAAACACAAATATTTTGTAAAACAACAAAAAGTAGCTGCAGTATATATTATATTTACCCAAGCTTTTAAAGTAATTTTATGGCAAATTTAATATATTGGCTGAGCCTGCTCAGCTTGAGTCAGAGGACACAGGTTTGATTCCCATACGGAACAATTGTATGGGCTAAAGTAGTTGTTGCGGGTTTCGGTGAATTAAATATGTAAGAATTTGTATTTGTAAATTTGTCCACTCTCGATATAGGAAAGAAAATCTAGGCATAATACAAATTATCAGCTGACTGACTGACAGACAACAGCCAGGCTTAAATGTGGTACAGAATCAGGCGAGCGTGTGAATTTACCCATAATCCCATCTTAGTAGAATTTGGGAAATTCCCACTGGATTACGTATAACTAGATCATCGCGGGTCACACCACCGCGCTGTTACAGAATGAGTACCCAAGTAATCTAAACTAATATTATAAAGATTTAATTGTTTGTTTGCATTGAATAAATAGGCTTTGAAGCTACTTGACCGATTTAAAAAATTCTTTCACCAATATATAAAAAGCTACATTATTCATAAGTGCCATAAGGTATATATTATCCCGTAAAATGACAAGAAACGTCTAGTCTTGGCGAGCAAATCCGCGGGCGGAAAACTAGTATCTATTAAATTGCTCTGATTCAAGATTTTATTAAAAATATCCTCGATTGCAGTCGCAATCCAGGTGAATTTAATATTCCTTCTCTAGAATCTTGGCATATTCACTCTTATTATTAAGTACATACGGTTGAAATAAGTTAACTGGCAAGATTGGCTATCAAATATACTTAGAGGTACATAAATCGTTACACGTGTCCCTGCACCTAGAAAAATAAAATGTATGAGACATTTTATATTTCACTCGCACGAGTTCCTTTTAATATCAAAGTCGGGACGTTAAAATGCTGTTTCGCAAGTAAATAAGTAAGATGTCATTTTATAATGATACATAGATACACGTGAAGACATTTTTACATACATATACTTAAGTTTGTGTAGAAAGGAAACAAGCAACGTCTAACGGGAATTTTATAAACGTCTAGTATAACATACTATCACGCCTGTATTCCCCGAAAGGTTAGACAAAGGTGTACTAACGTGCACCACACTTCGTCGGTATGTTAAGGTTCCAAGTAATAGGGGGCGAGCCTATTGACATTAACCGGGCACTAATTCAGACTCTGAGCTACTGAGAATATAACAGAAAAACTCAATAACACTTTGCTCGACCTGGGAGCAAAGTGTTATTGAGTAGTTAGGACTTCTAGGGTAACAGTTGTACTTAAGACTACTATACTAATGAGGCAGTCTACACTAGACTTTAAACAAATACCTATTTGCTTCGCGTGGGAATTGACCCTACGACATAATTCTCAGCGCAACAGTTTGAACGTTCGGTCTTTAAGAATTGCATAAATTATTCGAAAACTTCGTCTAAAATAGCAGTCATGCTTCAATCAATCATCATGTCAGCCTATTGACGTCCACTGCTGATCTGAGGCCTCCCCCAAAGAGCATCCTCCATGCCGGTCTTGGGCAGATCGCATCCATCCGCTGCCAGCCACCTTCTTCAAACCGTCGCGTCGGTCCATCGTGTCGCAGGGCGTCTCAAACTACGCTTGCCCAAAATCATACTTAAGATCATTAGACTAATAAGCAGTGATCGGCGTAGGCAGTGCTATTTTCGGTCAATGACCCTGAATGATTATGTTAATATGGACATGTCCCGGGATTTTCGGGGTTGACGGGAATATTTTTCGGAATGTTGATGTAAATGCAGTTATACTGTTAAAGATACCATGAATAGGCACTGCGTCATATCAGACTACTTATTTCTGGATTAACTGGTCCCGCACAGTGCTGTTTGCCATATTACTTACTGGTCAATAGGTAGGATCTGATTATACCCGAAACAGGTGGCATGATAATTATGTCGTCATGTGTACAACTACAATTACTTTACAATTGCTTGTCAATGTGATATAAATTAGTATGTAACAACTCGTAAGAAAACTTCTTGTCTGTAGTTTTTTCGTATGTAGTATACAATACGTTGAGAAACAGAATTTTCTTTTATTACATCCCAATAAGCACCATTTTTTATAATAATTAGTGAAATATTAAGGTGATTGAAAGATAAAAATAAAATAACTATTCAAAACACAGTAATATTTATTCACATAATATTGAAAATCAACAACATTTGTACATAGAAACAAAATCTAAAGTGTGTGTAGTGGTAGAAGTTAAAATTCTATAATATATTAAATATAATATTTAATTGACATTTTAAATATTAACGAGTTAATATTTAAAATGTCAATGTCAGTTACTCTCTAATTAAGTAAAGCTGTGCAACAACAAACATCAATTTGCAGAATTGTTGTTGACCTGTTACTTTTTTAATATAAGTACACATATTTATTAAACTACGAATTCCTAAAAAAGACCATGTATGCCGGGATGTAGACGGCATATCCATGTTAAGTTGACGGTCACTAATTCCCGTGAATAGCACTACCTACGCCGATCACTGCTAATAAGGCAGTTACACATTCTATTTAAGTACAAAACAGCTGGCTTTAAGGTGAATATTATATATACATACACATCACGCCTTTTTCCCATATGGATAAGCAGAAACTACAGAACACCATTTGCTACGATTCTTGCTTCGTCCACATTCATACATCTTGTTATGCACACGCGCCGGTTGCGGGTAAGTACTACGCACCTGACCTTTCTGAAGGTCCTAACCAATAAGGTCGCTGTAAGATCGAATATTTTCTATGTAATATATAATATAACCTCAGCGTAATGTTCGATTCCAAGATCGAACAAAGTATTATGGGGTTTTTCTATAAATTTTTATCAGCATCATATGTGTCAAAATTCATGTGTTGTTTGCTACTTTTTATTCCCATTGGGGATAAATATTTATGAACAAATCTATGTCAAGCTGTAGATACATGGAGATGTGTTCACTGCCTCTGCACCTATTTCTTTCATCGACTTTACATAAAATATTTCAAATATATATAATACACAAATATTTACAGACTGACTGCTGAGACACTAACAATACTCGAGGACTATTTTCATATCGGCGATCATAATTATATGAAGAAAAAAATTGTTTTTTCCTTCATATGATTAATTCCTTCATAACATAAATATTAATTGACTACTTAGTAAACTAAATCGAAAGTTAAGTAATTAATTACGCAACGCATGGACACCGACACGTTACCAGCGTAGCGCGTCGGGAATGTGTCCACACTTCATTTATTTATAGGGAAATTTGTTAAAAAATTAAGCACTTATTTTTATTACATAATAAGAAAGAGAATCGAATACCGAGTACCGTTCTTAAATATCGTTAGTGTTTCACCAGTCACTCTGTATATAATATAATATCGTTAACTATCTGACTCGACAGACGTAGTCCTCTCTTTACAAATTTCTAAGAACCTTCTGCAAAGTATTAGAAAACTTAAAAGAAAAGACGAATAAAATCGGTAAAGTCGTTCTCAAGTTATGGCGTGACTAAGGGAAATAGAAATATATTTTTTTGTATATAGATAAGTAGGCGAACGGTGACGATAATGAAAAAATAATATTATTAAGTTCATCTTTGGCACATTCTATATAAAGAAAATACAGCGAGGAATAGCTTAAAGATATTAATAGGCCTATTATATTTAATGTTATCTTAGGACGGAAGCTAAAGTAACATTCAAGATATTATCTGAAGTTGTTGAATCACAAGCAAACTTTGCCCCTATATAACTTTGGCTATATGGGAAAACAATCTTCGATACTATTTTCTTACTCAAAGTTCGATGTAAGCCTAGTATAGCTTCGTAGTTGGTATTTGGATTTAACGGTACTCGACGCCTTATTTACCAAACCTTGAATAGAATCCAAGTATACCTAAATTGAATTTTCTTTTGATATTGTTTCACTTAAGTACATAGTCTATCCCTTATTATACTTATATTATACCAATGTTCTTCCTAACATACTACAAAATGAAGTCGCTTTCGCTTTCTGTTCGCTTAGATCTTTTAAACTACTCAACGAATTTTAATGCAGTTTTTAGCAATAGATAGAGTGATTCAAGAAGAAGGTTAATATGTATAAAACATATATATTATAGTACAGAAAAGCCGAGAAACCATGCCGGCGAAGCCGTGGGCGGAAAGCTAGTATACTATAAATGTCTCTTACCCTGTCACGTTTAAAATATCCAGGAATCCATAAAGGAATATCCAGATTGTATAACATTTTATGTAATTTAATATAATAAAACATTTCTAAAAGCTTAGCGTTCATCGTCATAATGTTAGGGCCCCGATGTATAAGTACTCTACCTAAAAAGAAGTGAGTCGTAATTTCCGTAGTTTTATTAAAAAAAGAAATAGAGAAGCTTATTAAAAGATTACATTTCACGTGATTTTTTCTACAATTTTCAGGATTCTAATTAGGTTTGAAACTGCGTTGGACACTGTATTTAAAAAAAAATATTTTCTTTTACTCTGCAGCGTAGGTACCTACCTATTTAATTGTGCGTTCAAACAGTCAAACTATTTCCCGGATTGATAGAAGGAGGTCGAAGGATCGAAGGAGGAAGGAGGTTGGATAGCAGTCATCAGCATTAACGAGGTGGAAGAAGGTTAGTGCAGTGATAGGCTTTTCATAATGACCATAAGACTGCCATGTCAAAGGTCTAGTCAAGTCAAGTTCGAATCCAAGGCACGCACCTCTGACATTTCGAAGTGATGTCATTAATCATTAATACTTAAGTATCACGCGCTTAAACGAAGAGGGCAAACATCGTGAGAAAAGATGCTTGAAAGATTTTCTCGATGACGTGTGAAGTCTGCCAACCCGCAGTAGGCTAGCGTGGCTGACTACAGCATAATCTCTCTCATTCTGAGAGGAGACCCGTGCCGAGTAGTAGGACAATATATGGGTTGATGATGATGATGAAAGATGTTAGATAGCATTCGCAGGCCTTTAGATAGACTATAGTCCCCCTCTGTCTCTGAGAGAAGACCCGCAGTAGGCTAGCTTATGAGACCTTAGTGCTATATACTATACTAGCCTACCGCGGGTTGGCAGAATAATAGTCATGTCAACAAGGTATCAATGCTATGGCAGTTGGTTCGTAAAATATTGATATTCAGCTACATCCTGGTTAGACTGGAAGCCGTCTTCGATAGGTATAGTTTTAGGGGAAAATGGTAGCATGGTAATATAGCATAATTAGCCTATAATGTTTCCACTGCTGGGCCACAGGCCTCCTCTCGGTGGAAGGGAGTGGTCCGCAATCCATCACGCGGGCTCAGTGCGGATTGTTAGATGTCAAATGTCTTCGAATGCCGATTTCACACATTACTAGTATTCTTGTTAACCCCTTGTGCTAAGCTAAATGCTTGTGTTACGAGTGGGTTCACGTCGGTAGTGCAATGGGTGGGGTTCGAGCCGGCAACCACATGATCACAAGTCCGACGCCCTAGCCATTAGGCTACCGACGCTTAACAGACTACAGCCTCTTTACAGTTTTGGAAGCAGTGGTGATGAAAAAATTATAAGTTCAACTCGTAGTTCAATCTGCGGCTGTTAACACTAGGTCACCGACAGAAAAATAATATTTAAATAATTTTGATTGAGAAATAGACTGTTGTTTTTCCCACTTACCTTCTGGAGTTTCTTAGAATACCATTTCTTGCAGCAAATTTCGGTGGAGTTGCTTTTTATGATCGGCGTTGATGGTATCAGGTGGTTGCTTTTGCAGCTTGTTTGTCTGGTCACTGTGAACAAATACATTTGTAAATATTTAGCATGAACAAACAAATAAATTTGTTCGGGTTAGTTCTTGAACAGCAACACCGATCTGAAACATATGCTCATTTAACTTACATTCAGCATACTCATTAGTCTAATGGCCCTAAGCGGTAGCGCTTAGGGCCATTAGGGCATCGAACCCAGCGCAGTAGTGCTGCGCTGGGTTCGATACCTAGGTCTCTTCTTATTGCCAGGGCAATACAGGGCGATATTCAAAGGATAGATGAGTTGTCAGAATTTTTTCTGGACATACAAAAGTATTCACCATTTTTTTGCAAGAAATACCAAGGGTTTAACTTTGTAAACAAATTCTCGCGGTATTTTTTTTCATAATTTTCGTAGATTTACTTACAGAGTGACGAATGATACTTACGACACATCAATTTATATTTTTCGATGATTTATATTCAAATGAATCATTGAAATAAATATAAGACACTGAAATAAAAATAACTTTTACGATTTTTCCCGCGTTATATTGGTATAACCTATTTGAAATCCCGATGTTTCGGATCCAATTTCAATAAAGCGCAATAAAATCCGTTCTTATTATTGGGTTTGCTTTGGCTATCTATGTGTAAATAGGACAAGGTTATGAAAATGAATACGGAGATCCAAACTTGCTTGAAGTTATTAGATTGTCTAATGACTTCGAGCAAGTTTGGATCTCCGTATTATAGACCTTTGAGCAATATAACACCTTTGAAGATGTTCTTGAGAAAAGTATTATAATTCTGTATAAATAGTAGTCCTAAGCGCGACTGCTACGCTAGAGGGCCTGGTTCGAGAAGTGTTTTTTTTTAATTATTTGGTTTTTCTTCGAGTTTGGATTTTTGCCCGGTTAAAGGCAATAGGCTCGCCCCCTATTACATGGGACCTAAACATACCGGCGAAGTGTGCGTGTACCGCGGAAATAATTTAGTTTTAAGTTTGTTATGAGATTATTTATTATTAATTTTGAGTGGCGAGATTTTTTTAGAGATAAACTACCGTACTTAAATAGGACTAGCATAAATACTCCTCCAAACAAAAACAAATAATACAACTCAGTACATAAATGACAGAGTTGAGGTAAACAAACATAACAACGAATTTAAGTTTCTTTTGATCCTGTTCTGTTGTTCCTTCGACTTTCTTTGATGTCGGTTCAAAATTCAATCAAGTCGTAAGTCAGGTGCTTCTCTATCTTATGATACACCGCGGAAATAATTTAGTTTTAAGTTTGTTAAGAGATAATTTATCTATTCTTAGTTTTGAGTGGCAAGAAATTATTAGAAATAAACTACCATACTTAAATAGGACGGGCAGAAATACTCCTCCAAACAAAAAAAAATTATTGAAATCAGTTCATAAATGACAGAGTTGAGGTAAACAAACATAAAAAACAAACGAATTGAGAATTCTTTTTTCTTTTGAAGTCGGTTCAAAATTCAATCAAGTCGTAAGTTAGGTACTTCTCTTTCTTATGATGTCGTAGGTAATATCTGCTTATATTTTATGGGTTGTATTTCACAAGTGTCACAAAGCTAGTGGAAGTATTACAATTTTTATTACCTTTCAGCTGAGTGCTGTTCCCGTCTCAGATTTTTATGATGTAACAATTTTCTGTAACATTTATAGATTCTGTACGCTTCGTGAATACAAAGGTTATTGGATACTAGCTGGGTCCCGCGGTTTCACCCGCTTTGCTCTGCTCATTAGGAATATAGCGTGATTGTAGATAGACTAGAGCCTACCTCATTAATGTGCCATTAATTAGGCACAAATCTAGACTCCAAACTGCAACTGATAATATGACAGTAAAACTCAATAATACTTTGCCTGACCTGGGAATAGAATGCAGGACCTCTAGCGTGGTAGTCGCGCTTAGGACCACTAGACTAATGTGGCAGTTAGTCAGTGTAGCAGTCACTTTTTTCGCTCATTTTTTATTATTGCATTTACCTCATCTTTGCATCACCCAAAGCTTAACTAATAGAATATGCCCAAGGCCTACGAATAAATAATACTCCCAAGGCATTTTATTAAAAATACATCTATGCTCAAGAAGATAGGCGCCAAAACGAAACGTTGCGAAAACTGACAAGTGACAATGACAGCACTGACAGCGGGTGAAAGAATACGATGTAAATGGCCTAAGAAAAAGGGATATAGCGGTCACTACGACCTCATTATAATGTCGCAAAACTATTCAGAAAATGAACTAGAATTATTCTAATATCAAGGTTTTTAATTCAAAGAGTCTACGCACATCGTAATATTCTGATGTATCTTGTACTACACTGTAAGTAGAAAAGATTTCAGGGTACGATTGTGTAATTATAAATCACAAGCTTTAATTTGATGGCATTTGTTTTGGTTAAGAGCCTTTTAAAAATCTTGCAGGTCATCGTTAACAAAGGTTGACCCAAATTATGGTTAAACAATGAAACCTTTTTTCGTTACTTTAACAACAATCTTAATTACGTGTTTAAGAGAAAATCCTTAAGTATAAGATATTTTAGAAGGACAAAATAATTTTTGATAAAAAAGTAAAACCGCCTTTAAGAAATTATAAAAATAATCTGTAAAACAGTTTCGGAAGTCGGTGGCGAAAACAAAAGATCCACTCAAAACTAAAAGCCACCAACTTCAAATTATTTTATTTCAACATTTTTAGTGATCACATCTTTAACAGATTTGAATGAGACCACCTCAGGAGCATACACTTTCAAATAAATAAAATGCCTTATATTTTCTCGTTTTTCAGTGGGTTGGTTTTTAATTTACCTCAGTTACAATAACCTAATGTCAACCGCTCATTGCCTTTTACAAAATATTGCTTTTCGTTCGTCGTTGCTTATTGAGGAGTTCTCCTGGTACTTCATCATTATGCATTGTGACGAGCATAAAATTCAACTACATATAGAAAAGTAGTTTTATTTCAATAGAAACTGGATTCTAATCACTTCTATTTTTGTTTTACATTGTAGTGTATGAGCTATGTATGTGTGCTCAGTGGATCATGTATTTAATGTTAAGCCTATATAAACGATGATAATCTGTAATTGTAGGGCAGTAATAAACTAGACTTCGATAGAGATGTTTGTTTAATTCATCTCCCCGAACTCACCACCTTACATGGCGACCCTGCCATCCGAGACGGGTCGTCGAGTTCGGTCGCGTAACAAAAATGGTGAAACAAAGACGTTAATGAACTATCGTAGATACGAGTGATTTTCTTTTGTCGTCTAAAGTGACTTTAATTCCGATAAAAGGTGTCGATCCAACATAGAAAAAGAGGACGTTTTTATTTCCCAAAGTGCATCGGGTGGTTCAAATTCAGCGTCTATGCAGGAGTACCACTTATCAAACATTAGTATTGTCATGTTCATCATTTGTACCCTACTCGGAATCGCCGGACTTTATGACCTATTATCATGTAATTATAAAGTAATTGTATAATTGTTATTCCTTATTTTGATTGGTAATGGCAAATGAGCTCAAATCTTTATATGAACAATTAAAATCTATTAAAGATAATTTAATAAAACTTAGTTATCCTAAAAGGACAGAGACTATTCTAAAACAAAAGTTAAAAGAAGCTACATCGTTAAAATATCAATTTGATGAGTGTATTAACACCTTAACGTTACAGATTGAAAAGAAAAAATTTAATACAAGTACTTTACAGGAGATTCGTTCATACTGTGATTTGTTTGAAGAAACTTTTATTCAAATAGGATCTTTTTGCTCTAAAACATATAGTTCTCAACCTACGAGTAGTCCCGAGTGTACGGTCAAAGCAGGCAATATGGAGGCTTTTAACTATAGAACTGCCGTGGCTTTATTGCCAACTATGAATGGTGATGAAAATGTTACAAAAAGTTTAATAGATGCCATAGAATTATACAGTTCTTCCCTCACCGAAGAAGGCAACAAAATGCTAATTAAATTTATATTAAAGACACGACTAAACGAAAATGCTAAATTAAGGCTGTCTACCTCTTATGATAGTTGTGCGTCGCTTATGGTTGAAATGCGGCAACACCTTCTCACAAAAAAATCCAGTACGGCAATTCATAAGGAGCTGACACAAATCAACCAAAACGGTTCTTCTATAGAAAAATATGGATCTAAGGTCGAGCAGCTTTTTGTAGATTTGACGGTTGCGCAAGCTAGTGATGATCAAAATGCATATAAAATATTACGACCTCAAAATGAGAAAATTGCTATTAAAAGTTTTATTGATGGCTTGCGAAACCGCGAAATCCGCACTATTCTGTCGGCGCGTAATTACGATACTTTAAAAGATACCATAAGAGCAGCTAAGGATGAGGAATTATCGTATAGTCGGCATAACTCTGACGCCTCTGTGTATGTCGGATACCAAGGTACCTCATTTAATAATCGCGGATATAATTATTACCATAACAATAGACGTCCTAATCGTTCGAACAATAATTGATTTATACAGAGAGGGAACAGTAGAGGTTCTTTTCATAATCCTAGACAATTCCAAAACCAAGGAACTCAACAACAATTCAGTAGTAACCATGGTTACATGCGAGGTCCAAGTCGCGGTAGGCCTGGACGGATTTTTACACGTAGTTTTAATGTGCACGCCCTAGAAAATGGCATAAATAGTATCAATTTAAATGACCAGAATCGAACCCCCCCACCCGCGGAAAGACATACCACTGAACCATTGGAGTTTTTTCGATAATCATTTTATATTTGCTTGTAACAATAACAGCTCGGTGGAATTCTTAGTACTAGGTGCCAAATATGGATTGCTTATAGATTCCGGAGCATCACTGTCAGTATTGAAATACGAAACTGTGGCACATTGGAATATTCCAATTTAAACTGAATGCATTTATATAAATGGCATTGGGGGCAAAGTGCGAACCTTAGGCTATGTTTATGTTACGTTAACCATAAATGAACATGATTATGTACACAAATTTTACGTTATGCGCACCTTACCTGGTATACAACATGGTATAATTGGCAGAGATTTTATGAAAAAATATAACGCTATTTTAAATTTTGAAAATAATACGCTAACGTTAAAGAAAAATGATAATACTTTGACCCTGCCCATGATTAATAGTCTGATAAATAACACTTGATTTTTAAGTATTCCACCTAGATGTGAGAAAATATTTATTTTAGATACTAGTTTTCACGAGGACTGCGTAATATTACCGTATCAATTATGTGACGGAGTTTTTATAGCCGGAACTATTTGTAAACCAAAAAATGGACAAATTAGTATGCAAATATTAAATACTCGCGAAATACAAGTAGATATAAACTATTTTAGGCCAGAAATACATTTATTATCAGATTATGATACCTGTGAATTTGGGCGAGATAGTAATGTTGATGGAGATAGAGTACGGACCATGTTTTCTCTTTTAAATTTGAGTCATCTAAACAACGAGGAAAGGTTATCAATCCAAAGCATATGTGCAAAATTTTCAGATGTGTTTCATTTACCAAACGATAAACTATCTACCACTAATCTTTATGAACAAAGTATACAACTAAAACCAAATGCTGATCCAGTTTATACTAGACAATATAGGTTACCCTTTTCACAGCGTAAGGAAATTGAAACACAGGTTAAGAAAATGCTTTGTGAAAATATCATCGAACCAGCAAAAAGTGAGTGGTCCAGCCCTATTTTGCTGGTACCTAAAAAATCTGATGATACTTCAAAGAAATGGAGGCTCGTTATCGATTTTCGTAAATTAAACACTAGAATTTTAGACGATAAATTTCCACTTCCGAATATTAGCGACATTTTAGATTCCTTATCCGGTTCAATGTATTTTTCACAATTAGATTTATCACAGGCTTATTCTGATGGTATTTAATGTTAAGCCTATATAAACGATGATAATCTGTAATTGTAGGGCAGTAATAAACTAGACTTCGATAGAGATGTTTGTTTAATTCATCTCCCCGAACTCACCACCTTACAACATTATAATTTTAAACTTAATAATAACCCTGTGTATATCTATGAAGTATTAAAAAGATATTACCCACGTGTAATTAAAAACCTTTTTTTAAGCTTTATGAAAATATACTTGTCATCTGTCGTTCGACTCATGGATGCCTCTGGAATGTCTTACACGTCTCAAACTTGACTTGAGTGCATGCAGATGCATGCCTGCCGAAAACCAGAACTGGTCTCCTCAAAACTGCTGTCTCATATTCTTCAAAAGGCAATAATGAGACATTGCTCTGTACACCGATCTTATAGGCGAGGTTCTCCAAAACGGTCAGGTGCATTGTACTCGCAACCAGCGCGTGTGTATGAAAGGATCTTCCACATTCATACATGTGGAAGAAGCGAAAGAGATATGCAAGAGTCGTAGCAAGTGGCAGTCCATAGTTTCTGCCTACCCCTGTAGGAAAAAGGCGTCAGTGTATGAATGTACCTATGTATGTATGCTCTGTATTGTGAAACTCATATATCTGATACTACAATGTCTGTCCGCTAAAGGAAAACATAATTCTCTGAGTTTGTTTCGAAGTTTCTTCTTGGATGTCATCTGGACTGCCTTTTTGGTCTTATGGCCCTAAGTGCGACTGCTACGCGAGAGGTTCTCAGTTCCAATTTTCCTATGAAATTTTCAGAACCAGCCTGGAGTCTGGATTTTTGTCCGATTAGTGGGAATAGGCTTACCCCTATTACATGGGATCTAAACATATTGGCGAAGTGTGGGTGTAGGTACATAACTTGGTACGTCTTTGCCTAACCTTTCGGGGAATACAAGCATGACGATGGTATGTCATCCTTAAGGAACTTGCAGCGTTGCGACCAACCCGCAGTAGGCTAGCGTGGTGGACTACAGACTATTCTTTCTCATTCTAAGAGGAGACCCGTGCCCAGCAGTGGGACAATATATGGGTTGATGATGATGATGATGTTCTGATTCTATATAAGCAGTAATTATACCTAAAATTAACACTCAACCACAACAACATTAAAACTAATTGTAATATGTCGAGATAGGAGAGGAAGTGAAAATTATATTACGTCAGTAATTAATACTAACCACGCAAGGAGAACTCCTGCTACGGAGCGGTGTTATAAATTAAGATGTTATTACCGCTGCGTTTGTTTGGTTGAATTTCGAACCTTATGTTGTAGGGCATTTGGCATCTGTTCCTCTTCAAAATTAATTAATATACTATACAGAATGTATCCATTAAAACAAACATTAATAAGTCGAACGATAATAGCACCCTGCTACCCTCAGGTATGTTGATATTTAAGGTCGTCAGCACATCAGGTTACCACGAAATGTCAATTTTTTTCAGTAGATTTGGAAGTTAATTATCAACAATTTAGGGTTAAAAATCATTTGAAGAAATTAGACTGTTTCGTATAACTTGATGTGCTGGCGAATGAAATATAGGTAATATGCCTTGCTTCGATCTTTGTATTCCTATACAGTCTGTATAACCCTGCTCATCTGAAGTTAGACGTTCCGAACTACCGCGATGATAAATTCGTTTTCCATCGCGGTAGTCACCTCAGAGACGCAAATTAATATGCCTTGCTTCGATCTTTGTATTCCTATACAGTCTGTATAACCCTGCTCATCTGAAGTAAGCCGTTCCGAACTACCGCGATGATAAATTCGTTTACCATCGCGGTAGTCACCTCAGAGACGCAAATTAAAAAAGTTGATAGCAAATTTCGACCTGGCCTGGACTCGCGGTGGCTTAGCGGTCATAGCGTCTGGTGTTCCTAACAGGAAGACGCAGGCTCGAATCCTGCCCGCAGTCATATTTTTCCTTCACTAAGATAACTTAAAATCGTTTAATTTAACCATTAACAGGGCACAAATCCAGACTCCGAGCTGCTACTGAGAATTTCATAGAAAAACCGAATAACACATTGCCACCTCTCGCGTAACAGTCGCGATTAAGACCTCTTGACTAATGAGGCAGTCAATATAGTTATAAAAAAAATACTACTCACAATGTCTTTGCCACTTGAAATTATGCTGGATCTCGTGCCTCATTCCCCGCCACAGCTTGGTGACGATCAGAGAGTATGCGAACGACATGATGAAGAAGGGTACCAGCAGGAGTCCAGCATCCAGGCCCAGATTAAAGGCTCGCTCCAACTCGAGGCTCGTCCAAACTTCTCTGCATTTGAAAGCTGCAAAAAATAAAAAAATGAATATGCTGATACCGCCAAAAGGTTGGGCGAAAATAATAATGATTTAAAATTAACATACATATTTAATTGTCGCTGCACATCGCACAGTGCAGTGACAATTTTATTGCAGTGATATAACCATTGGCCTGCCAAGTCAAAGGTATCGAGTTCTAATCCAAGGCATGTTCCTCTGAATCTTCAAAGTCATGTGTGAATTTTTATATTTTTTTACCTAAGTATAATATTTCTTTTTGGCATTGATGTCTGCTTTTTCGGTTTTTGAAGTTTTTTATGAGTGAGCAACTTTACATATTTTTACAAAATGGCGCACTCCAAGGGAGCTAAGCTCTTTACTAAAATCTTTAAACCCCACCTTCACCTGTATTCCTCGAAGGGTTAGACAGAAGTGTACTAATGTACACCCACACTTCGCCGGATTGTTTTAGGTCCCATTTAATAGGAGGCGAGCCTATTGCCATTACCCGGGGACAAATCCAGACTCCGACCTGCTACTGAGAATTTCATATAAAAAACCCAATACACTTTGCTTGACCTGGGAATCGAATGCAGGACCTGGACTTCTAGCGTAGCAGTCGCATTTAGGACCACTAGAATAACGAAGCAGTCCTTTATTTTCTTTCTTGCATAAAAATAAAACCGATGAAACTATCGACTGATACATAATGAGTCGTCTGCAAAGGTTGTTATTAAGGGTTAATTCTTATTCTAGTGAACTTTTTCCGATGGCCACAGATAGGTCAGTGGGTCACAGACAATAGGAAACGCTGTTGACTTTGATTGGAATTCGTATTGACCTACTGGTAGATACTACACTGTGCTATTGAGTATTAGTGACGTTGGAGCCTCTCTTTGAAAAACTATCGACAAAGTGACTTTGTGGAGGCAAACTATGAATTTTTATTCGTCTATTTTACAACTTCGCAAGAAATTCTAAAAAAAACTTTTTTTTATTGGATCTTTGTATAGTATCGTTGACTGAATTCAATAATGGTATTATTTATCAAAGAACCAATTTATCAAAGAACCAATTTACTGATTCATAATATTTTGACTTGCACTGGTAGGTATTGACATTATCTTTTTAAGAAACCAACTTACTACTGGCAAAATTGAGTTATGAATAAAAATGAGACAGAAAAAATGCGACAAATACTTAGTATTTTTTAAGATAACATAACATACGATCTCGCCTGTCGCCTGAAGAGTTAGGCAGAGATGTACAACAACTGGGGCCCGATTCTGCTATTACAATTAAAATGTCAGATCATTACCATTCCACCGACACACTACTGAGATTATATTGACACTGAATCAAATTTGGTATTCTGCTAAAACTTCAGTGTCGCATCAATTGTGTGTCGGTGGAGTGTCGCTGGGATGGCTAATGAATGGACCGGAAATTGTCATTCGGTGTTGCGTGTCAAAATCTAGGGTATCATGGGTAGTATTATTTTAAATAAATTCTCATTTGTGATTATCGTCGAAAAAATAATTAAATTTAGTATTTTACTCATCATTAAGGCGACCATGTAAATAAAACACATAAAACTGTTTATAAAATGCTTCAGTAGTGATGAAATTGGAAGAAAACGAAAAACAGCCGCATATGTAGCCTCTTTGCAGACTCTTCTAGTTGGCACATAACACTGATATGACAAGAAATTTAGAGCTGTCAACGGTTGCTATGGTTTGTATTTATTTATATATTATTATTCGTTTAAAATGGCGATACAATATGTAATTATTGATTTTGTATGTACAATTCAGTTTTATTTTTAGGGTACTCTCTGACCCTTGAATCAAATTGTGCTTGTCTACTTTTCTGGTTCACTCAAAGCTAACGTGGGGCTGATGCACGAAGATAGACTGCAATACCTACCTATAGGTTACCCAATAAATTATACGAATATACTTCTCAGGAACTAACTCAGGAATCACCTTTCTGATTTGTGACAAAAAGTATGTACTAATTCTTATTTTTTATCTACTAATAATGTAAAATTTATGGGTTCAGGGAAGTTATGGATTAACAATTTAAGTATTTTAGTGCCAATTGAAATGAATGTGTACCTAATGTAGGTACACCTCCCCATGTAATAGGGGGCGAGCCAAGTGCCATTCAATCGAGCTTGGGGCCACTAGACTCATGTAGCAGTGATATTGATTACTTATCTCAACATATAATAAAATTGTAACAGGCCGATGTCTGTACATTGAAGGTATTTAAAAAAAATAACACGGGGGGGCATTATTAGAGCAAGAGAAGCCAAAACAACAATTTTTAGAATTTTTGTCTGTCTGTCTGTCTGTCTGTCTGTATGTTTGTACCCGCATCACGCAAAAACCACCGCATGGAATTGAATGCAGTTTTCACCGACGTATTCCTTTAGGTCTAACTTAAAACATAGGCTACATTTTACCCCAGAAAATAACTTATTCACAAAATTTAAAATTTAATATATTCCGGAGCTCAGGTTGTTCATGAATAAAATCATAGATGGCGCTGTTTAAAATTTTAAAGGTTAAATTCAACCAATTACTATAATACTAATCTTACAATAATATATTATTTAGCTTGGTTTCATAGAAATTTGAAGTCGAAAAAAAATGGCCGAGTGGAATATATAACAATTTAATGTACTTTATCGCCTACAAAGTTAATCAGAAATTACAAATACTAAAAGCAACGCAAAATCTGACCGTATTCCTCGATATCAATTTCTACAAAGCAGCAAAGAAAAGTATTTAATAGACGCCGATGGGGTTTGCCTGTAGAGGGGTATCCAAGTGTCTTTTGCACGGGGACGAGTGTACACTGTTCATCCAAGTAAAAGTGAATTCTATTATATGCGCTTTAGACTACACACAGTCTGCGGAGCCACCAGTCGTACACATATTATTTTAAGATTGTTTATAGCGTTGAGCATTCTACCTTTCACGGAGCTGGAGCGCACTGATGGGATTAGTGTGGTAGAGTCTGATGAGCGTGTTAATAATCGTCGCCCTTGCTCACTTCAAGATATTGTTACTTCAATAATAATGCCTTTTGAATCTTGCCTCCCAGAGCCGCAAAAACCACTTTAGGTCGACGAGTTATAGAGGGTATGTTGTAGAGATAAATTACAGTTATTCTGCGATGACCTTAATTACGAACAATAATATCGAGACTCTTACCGATGAAGAAATATTAAGAAGTGTCAATGAACAGGGCAGTGAAACATTATTTCCGGACGCCCTTGGTGGTAAAGGAAAAACCTTTTTGACTTGATAATACTAGCTGAAGCGCGAAGACAAAGAAGAATGAAAGATTGCACTAGCTGTTGCCTCTTCGAGGATTGCTGCCACTTTACTCCCTGGAGGTAAAACTGCCCACACTGTTTAAAATACTCTTCGACCTGGATATAGGCGCAGAGTGCAGCCTAATCGTTTGTAACAAGTGTACGCCGCCGCCGGCGCAAAAGAAGGCCTTAGAAGACGTCAATTGCACTCTGTAAGACATCCGACGAAACGATCACATCATGGGAAGGATTACTGTTTCATTTTTGGGTATTTTCTTCTGACTCTATCCGTTATGACCCGAGGAACTAGAGTTGATGAGGTGAGCGCATATCTCAAATGCTTCGTGTCCTGGCCCCGGGTATAGAAATTAAGTCTGATGTGGAACATGAGGACTCACTTAGGTGGAAACCTCCACCCACAAGAAATTATGGACGTTTTTTTAAAAATTGACGTAGATTCATTTCTCGAATCGAATGAGTTAGTAACTCTACTAAGATTGTTGCTTCGGTAGAGGTAATCATTCATTTCGTTTATAGAGGTTTATCTGAAGTATTTTATTTTTTTCATTCTTCGATTCGAGTTTTATCCTATTTCAATTTTAACGCGTGCAGTATCTCCTGAGCATATGTTTCGCTATTATGACCATAAGCAAGTTGAGTTGGTCAGACACTTCGAGGCGCCGGTGTCGTCCTCAGGAAAATTTGTTTCTCACACGGCAACTATTATATATTGTGTTGCTTGCTCAGACAATTTGTTTATGATAGCTCCTATGGGTGGAATATGAAATGATTTTTTGCACAAAAATAAACGCTGTTTATCTACCTGTTCCACATTCATTTTATTGAGTTTTAATTCTCACCTGTTTCTGAAAAAATAGATACCTACTTGATTCTAAATTCCACGAGTATAAAGTGGCAATTATGAAAAGTGATTGAACTAATGATTTTTCCAAACAATTATTGGTATTTTCATCCAACAAAGGTCGCATTGATTAGCCTAATATCATACAGATGAAAATAAAGTTGAAATCGATACCTTCAGTAGATTCGAAAGTTGATTAGATCGTCTATACGTTATATGTAGCTTATTAAACTAATTGCCTAATTAATATTGTGTATGAAATACTAATTTTGTGTATGAAGCAGTTTAATGGTAATCATGATTTCGGATGTTTCTATAAGAAAGATGATCAATTCCATAGTATTTTTAAAGTTAACAAATCTATGATAACATTATAAAGAGGCAGACACATAACATACCATCACGCCAGTATTCCCCGAAGGGTTAGGCAGAGGTGTACTAATGTTCACCCACATTTCGCCGGTATGTTTAGGTCCCATGTAATAGGGCGAGCCTATTACCGGGCACAAATCCAGACTCCGAGCTGCTACTGGGAATTACATAGAAAAACCCAATAACGATATGCTCGACCTGGGAATCGAACCCGGGACCTCTAACGTAGCAGTCGCGCTTGGGACCACTACACTAAAGAGGCATAGTTTGTTGAAAAAATAAGTTAGTATAGCCTGTTTATTGAGGAAGACTTATAAGTTGTACTATACGTAATACAATAAATGGGAACGTCTGGGTGGATGCTTCTTACTCCAAAACTACTGGACGAATTTTTCCCTACAACGTGGACGAAGTCGCGGGCAGAAGCTAGTATATATTATAAATTACCTACATAATATATTTTTTTTTGTCCACAGCACATTGACAAGAACCTGTAGCAATACCCTGGCTTTTGTAGTACCTACCAGCCTTCTGAGTTATGATGTTTAAAAGGTTTAAACGGATTCCGACTGTCTGCTAAAGCCTCCGCTTCGAACTTCAATAGTTTTCAATATAATGATTTTTATTGTTTTAATAAATGTTTTCATTACTTATATATTTGTATACTTATTTGTATTAACCTACCTACCTAGCAAAATGTTATCAAGCATTTGATAACTAAGGCTATAATAGCCTCAACTCCTCAATCTCACTCATCGATTGAATCTACAATAATTGTAGATTCAATTGATGAGTCTGCCATATCATGGATAGCATGGAGGGTTACGTTAGGAGAGCGCTCATGTTGCATGAGATACACGCAACATACGCGTGAACGCTAGCTGCAGTCCGTGTACGTAATTTGAGATCCTAGTCACAGAACTATGTTTTTGGTATATAATAGTTATTTATAGTGCCCATTAGGGGTCGTAAGCACGACTGCTTGCTACGCTGGAGGCCTTGGGTTAGTTTCCCAGTTCGAGCAATCTTTTTGGGTTCTATGAATGGGTATTTTCTCAAGTTATGGAATGTGTTCAACTTCTTGAAGGTAAATCCCGAAAGGAATCAATATCCAGGCTCATGATGCAGTATCAACGGCGCCAGACATTATTTTAACCAAAATACACCAACGCAATATGATCACTAATTACTTCATATTTCATTTATTAGGTATTAAGTTTTCATAAATAATTATCAGATAAATTCGTAGACTTTTAATAACAACAAGTGCTGACAAAAGCTATTTGCTGCTGTGCATAAGCCATAGACAAATAGAATTTTGTCGATGCATATGCCAAAAAGGTTTAATCGTAACCACAGATTAAACAAGTGGCGCGGATGACGCAACTTAATGAGATGTTGCCGTAGTCGATTATTGTAAAACGAGCTGTTACTGCATTCTACTCTTTTATATTTTCGAATTATTATTATATTATTATAAAATGTATTTATTTGATTTTAAAATATTTAATCTTCTTAGTACTAGGTCAGAAGCTGCACCGTCCGACGTCAAAGTGTCGACGCCGGCTGTCGCTGAAAATCAGCGCTGTGATTCTGCATTCCGCACGAGTCATAGCATTAAGCTGAGCGAGGGCCGTTTCGCGTGGATGTGACGCATACTACCGCAATAGTTTTACTCCTATGTTCATATAAAAATATATCTATGTCTATGTGAATAAATTTATTTTCTTTCTTTCTTTCTTTCTTTTCTATGTCTGTCTAATGGCCGCTCAATGGTAGTTGAATGGTAGTTCAATGGCAAAAAATCATTATGAAGCCATTGTGATAAATGTCAAATTACGAGCAGAATACGAAAACTGCAACCATTGAGTTGCGATTGACACACCATTGTAGAGCAGAATACCAAATATTTCAATGTCAGTTGGGTGGCAGTTCTATGGAAAGTCATTGGAGTGCCACTGGTCTTAAATAAATAGCAGAATACCAATTGCCAAAAATTTTGCCACTGACACACTATCGACACACAATTGAAGTGCCATTGTAATAGCAGAATCGGGCCCCTGTTCGCCGTTATGTTATTGTCCCATGTGATTGCCATTCACCGGGCACAATTCCAAACTCTGCTACTGAGAATTTCATAGAAAAACCATACCAATGAGCTAAACCAAATTGAGATAAGAGAACAAAATAAAACTGAGAAAAAAATAACTAGTGCTTCTTGTAGTCTCACAAATGGCACTTCATTCATTCTTTTCCGTCTAACAAAGCCATTGAAATAAGCAGAGCTCCGAGCCAAGTTACTTCAGTAAAGTATTACAAACGAGTATACTTTCTGACATAGAGAGCGTAGTGGAACATTGCAGCACTTGCCAAGTACGGTCACAAACCGACAACACTTCGCGTCGTCCATAAATCATATCTACACCATTTCGGCGCATATTTTTCCAAGCGAGCCGACATTTTATACGGTATTAAAATTGTAAAAATTGTAAACTTGCGAAGCGTATTCTTAAATTGCTAGCGCGATTTTTTTCTCGTAGGTATTATGTTTCATAAAGTCATTTTTCATATAACCTGCTGGGATGCAAACTTTTTATTATATTTTTTAAGAATAAATATGACTGTTCCATTGTGTTTTGAATTTTGAGAATTAAATGCAAACACAATATTTTATTCGCAGTTTTTTTACATAAAAGGCAGAGGTCTTTTGTTGTCCATTTTTCTTACTGCTGATTGAATGTTTTTGAACCTATTGATGGATGGATGGCATAAAAAGGGCCCAAGATGGACTGCGCAATTCAATAAAATACCTTTCCAGGCTCTAGCTCTCCTATTCGCACTACTGAACACGGTGAATCTATTTGGAGCTAGCCAATCACGTCTAGCTATAAAAATCTAACAAAAATTAATCTGTAGGTAGAGCTTGTTTTATGTCGTATGTATACGATAATATAGCATTAATGAACGGATGTTCGAACATGATCAAAACAAAATCACAATGATGAAATCTAAATTCGATAATTAAATTCGTCCTACTCCAAGTTAAATTAATGAGTTCCCATTTACATAATTAAATTCGAGCGTATTGCTATGATAAATATAAATTTACCTTTGCTATTATGTGTATATTTCAATTCAGAGTTATTGGTAAAACACTGAGAACACATTACAAACAGCAACTTTTATGACTTTTAATAATTCATCATATTTTAGTTCTTCACAATTTAATGCAAACAAAAATAATATTTAAATTCGTCACTTAATATTACGAACGTGCTCATATCAAATAAAAAGTTACGATGGAACTTTGAGAACAAAGAAGTGAGGCCGGCTAAAATTATGCCTAACGGTGTACAACACACAATTACACGCACACACGTATACCGAAACTACGCCTTATCTTGTCAGTCGAGCTATCGAGCTATCAAAAGCTCGATTGACTAGATAAGGCGTAGTTAACTAATACATGTATGCGTGTAATTGTGTGTTGTACACGGCACGGCGCGGCGGCGGCGTAATTTTAGCCGGCCTCACTTCTTTGCTCGCAAAGTTCCATCTTAACTTTTTATTTGATCTGAGCTAACATGTAGCAAAAGAAGGCACTAGAAGTTAAGTAAACAAACTGCTGTCGGTCGGCGGAGCGGGGAGCGGGGATCGGACGGCGGGGGTTGAAATGTGTTAGATAAGTGGTACTCAATACTCAATATTTTTTTCATAGTGGCCACAAACGCGTGTTAGTGGTGGTGTCGCTGCCGCAGAAAAAATATGTGGAATGGTATAAAATGTTGAAATGGTTTAAAATAAATTAATACGAGATGGGCGGCGGGCCGCAGTTTGAGTATAGTTGTGTTAGATAGAACAATAAAATACTTACTGAAATTGTGTTTCTATGTAGGTATGTATGTTTTTTTAAAGTTGTTGTTTATATTGGTAATACCATTCGCTAGGTTATAATAATAGTGTTTTACCAAATAACCCTGTATATTATTATTCATGATCTAGGAATAGCAGCCACGTTGCAGTGTAGGTGTTAAGTTCAAGAATAAATGTGGGTGTATGCTACGGTTTTATTAATATAATACAACATTTATTTCTCTGCACGAGTAGGTAATATAAGTTAAGACTGGGTAACTTATTTGAAAGTAAGAAAAATTTCAGTAGGTGTGTTAGTTTAATAATGTTATTTAACTGAAACCTTAGATAGGTAGGTACTAATAGGCGACTTGAAATTGAACTTTTAAATTAATCATTATTTTATTCCCTTTACGTAAAACTTTTATACGTCTGCCAGGACACGTTATCATTTTTAAACGACAGATTTTCTTTTATTAAAATTTATTTTAAATAATATTCGAGAGTTTAAAATCACCCAGTTTATAACTATGTTACTTCATAGATATTTTCCACTTATATACCGAAGTGAGGTAAAATTTTATACAGTCTGAGCGACATAAAAACTCATTTTGAATGCCATTAAAAGTGCTCACTTTAGTATTCTAGAATTTTGTATGAAAATAATGTTTCAAACTTTCAAATGAGTTTCGTTTATTTGCAACTTGGGAGGAACCTAAAAAGTAGTAGCCAGTAGTTACCCAAGAAAATGCCACAACAAGTTTTGTTTTACAACTGTTTGAAACATAATATATAATTGTACATCTTCCCATAATAACCCGACAAATTATCGTTCATTCCGTGTGCTATCCCATTACTGGGGATAAGAAATCCATCTCCAGTCATAAAAAGGCATCTTAAAATAAAATATGTTTTAATAAAAAAGTAAAACCGCCTTTAAAAATTAATAAAAATAATGTTAGGTATGTGTAAAACAGTTTCGGAAGTCGGTGGCTTGCATATAATATTTGAAGAGTTCCCTCGATTTCTCCAGGATCCAATCATCAGATCCTAATTTGCTAACAATGGGACCACCTCGAGAGTATATCCTTTGAAACATAAAAATAATTTTCATAATCGGTCCGCAATTGACGGAGAAATCGTTGAACATACATAGAAAAATAATAAATATAACGAACATAGTAACCTCCTCCTTTTCGAAATTTCTTAAGTCGGTTAAAAATAAGAGTCGTCACGCTGGCTTCAAGAAAGTATTCGCGACTCTCCATTAAAATAAGTTCTTTCGCATGAAGGTTTCCTCACGATATTTGCGTTTATTTTAATAAAAATATTTTTTTAGTATTTCAATGTTGCTAGTCCACCAATAACTAACTCCACAAATAGAGTTTTTATCTTCTCGATAAAATGGCCTGTCGTCTACGTAATAACTAATGAATCGATTTCGAAGGTTAAGTAAGCGTGAAGTTTTGATTTTTACAGGATTATACTCCGTTGCAAGTGTCCATAGGCATCAGTTTCGTAGCCGCAGAAGTCGTGGCATCAGAAGGGCCGTATGTTTGTCACCTTATTCGTATAAAAAAAATAGTTTATGGACGTTATTTTAGTTAAAGAAAAATACGACTGCGGGCAGGTAGAGAGAAACATATTTTCAACAGACGACTGACATCACTTCAAAGACGTAAATTAAAAATGTGAAGGCAAATTGCGATCTTTAACAATGTAAAGACTACACATAGACTATCAAACCGTTGCCTACCGTAAGAGTAATAGAGGCAAAGGGCAAGGAAAGGGATTGATGGAGGAATTAGGCTTACGACCCTCCAAAATAACCAAACAAAACACAAGAGTATGCATACTGTTAACGTAAATTTTCTGTGGTTAGGTACATACGCACGGCTACACATCAAGCTACACAAATTTTGTAGGTACCTATAGGTCTTGAATGGTACGGAAAGATTTTACAATTAGAGGTCAGTCTAAGCTGGATTTGTATAGCTTGTCGTGAAGCCGTGTGTACTTTCCCAGGTGTCGACGTTGCCGACCCAAACATACTGGCATTTAGAAAAATGATATTTATATAGAAATTGTTTTAGATAATTTGGCACTCGCTTTATTCACTCATTTGTTGAGATTTCTTACAAATTTTATTGCTGAAAAATGAGAAAACTTTAAAGGAATTCAACAAAAATAAAAATAGATCTTATATGTTTGCCACGAAGCTCCTTGTTAACACTCCTTTAGAAGTATTTTCAATTTTATTCAATCTTTGTGTACAAACTCGCACCCCACCCAAACAAATATAAGTCGACCATACAAATACAGGGTGTTTGGTGCATCGTTTGCCAAATGGAAATGGCCGATATAAGAGGTCTTTAGCTATCTTTTCAGGCCCAAGAACTCATTCTTTGTCACACCGGTTTTTTTATAACAACTATTGAAACTTTATTCGGTAAAATTCCTGAACTCAGCATTAAACCTTCAATTTAAAAAAATCTATTTAGTTTAGTGTTTAAATATCAGTTGAATTTTAATGTCTACTATTGTATAGTTCTATGAAATTCAAAATTACTTGCTAATAACGTCTAGTTCCTTTTTAAAAACCTCACAAAGTTTTTTGAAAAAGAAAAGTTCAATTAAAACTCAACTTAAAATTGCTGTAAAAAAAATAACTAAAAGCGATTGGGATCTTCGAATTCTTTTAAAATGTTCTCTAGTCTGTCCCCTTTCCAACGGTATGCCATAAGCCAAAAAAAACCTTTTAGTAACTTCACTAATTCGCTAAATGTGTAATCGAGGCACATCAGGCTGATTTTCGAAATTACGGTAAGTAGCACTAGTTTTCGCATAACATGCTTTAAGTAGGTTGATGGTGTTATTTGACTCTTACGCAGTCTCTTATCTCTTTCTTACATAGAGAACTAACAATCCTGGGACATGAATTTTTTTTTTATTCATAAGCAGGTACCTAATCACAAATTTTATTCAAATTGTCCGAATCTATTGCATATGCACGCGTGACATCTTCGGAGAAAGAATTTGTTTACGCATCGGAAGTTGAGGCTAGGGCTTTCGTCACTATCAAAGCAGAAATACGTTTACGCACCACTACAGTCAGTATAAGATGTCGCGCGTGCATACGCAATAGAGTCAGACAATTTGAACAAAATTTGTAATTAGGTTCTTCCTTTTTTCTATGGAATAACTCGGCAAAAGAGCAGGCAAGCTATCTGATGGTAAGTTGTATTCGCTGCCCATGGACATCTGCAAAACTTAAGGAGTAGAGGATGCGTTCCCGAGCCTATTAAAGAAAAGGGAGGGGAAAGAGAAAAGGAGAAGGAAGAGGACTGAGGGAGCAATTGGCGCCTCCGGCGCTTCACACTCACCGGACGAAACGCAACAGTATGCATACAGCTACTTGACGTCGATATTCTGTGGGAGGGTAGTACTTCCACGGTCGAGCTTGATGTGCCTCGATTACACATTTAGCGAATTAGTGAAGTTAATAAAAGTTTTTTTTTGCTTATGGTATACGGTTGGAAAGAGGACAGACTAGAGAACATTTTAAAAGAATTCGAAGATCCCAATCGCTTTTAGTTATTTTTTTACAGCAATTTTAAGTTGAGTTTTAATTGAATTTTTCTTTTACAAAAAACTTTGTGAGGTTTTTAAAAAAGAACTAGACATTATTGGCGAGTAATTTTGAATTTCATAGAACCATACAAGAGAAGACATTGAAATTAAACTGATATTTAAACACCACACTAATTATTATTTTTTTAAATTGAAGGTTTATTGCTGAGTTCTGGAATTTTTCCGAATAAAGTTTCAATAGTTGTTATAAAAAAACCGGTGTGACAAAAAATTAGTTATTGGGCCTGAAAAGATAGCTAAAGACCTCTTCTATCGGCCATTTCCATTTGGCAAACGATGCACCAAACACCCTGTATAATAAATGTCAATATCTCAAAGACACCTTTCAGTGGCGCTTTAGTTCGAAATTTGAAACTGAATTTAAAATACTTATATGACTTTGAAAGCATTCGTCGTAGTTAAAACTTGGCGCTATATTAGGTACTTATGTGTGTAGTGTTTTATCTAAAACATCCTTTGTGTCGCTAAGATATGGTTTAATTTCTCTAGTTGCTCAGATAATGGTGGCTGTACATAAGTACTTAAAGCGCCAAGATTTTATTAATATTTTAATACGACGAATGCTGTCAAAGTCATGTGTGTTTGCTCCGATATATTTGATCGTGACTGTACAATTTAAAACACTTCTGACAACCCTATTCAATTGCTTTTCCATCTTAGACCCTGTTTCTGCATTTCATTATGAAAAACTAGGGTTGAACGTTCAATACGGTATGGTTGAGCTACACAATGACTGATGCAAGCAGGCCGTAAAGTGGCTCTGGTCTACTTAAATTCGATGTCAGACATTGCCCTGCATTGTAACACACACAAGAAAATTTTAAGTGATACAAAAAAGTCACCAAAATTAGGTCGCCTGAAGACGTTAAATGTGAAAAAGAAATTCGACATCACAGGCAGTGGTCTTGGTAGCTTAGTTGGTAAAGCGCTGCAGTTTCAAACCCTGCCCGAGATCGAATTTTTCTTTCACTTGAAATTTTCTTTCGATAGAAAATTCATATCTTTGTGAACATTTCGCATTATTTAATGCTTATATATAATAAAAAATATGCAGATAAATACCAAGATTGTCTAAGTTTGTTACGGCGTTACTTCTCAGTGGTTGTATGCCAGAAATTGCCGGCACCAACTAGTGCCTACTTAAAAATTATAACATTGTCAAAGTGTTTTTACAAGATTTATTTACATTGAATTAGTGATAAAATATATTAATTTACTGATGCCCTTATCAACTCCGGTTACCGAAACAATAGATTTTACATTGTTTTTGCGAGCAAGTCATACATACCTCATATTGACTCTTAAATAAATAGTCTAAGCATATACCGGGTTTCCTTTTCTCATAGCCGCAAAGGGTTTGGGTTCACCTCACTAGTGCGTGTCAATGTTTTGTTAAAGTACGCCTATGTCCGAGTGAGTAAAGCCTCAGATGTTAAGACGTGGAAATATTTAATTTGGGTCGTGTTTCATAAATACATACACACAATGATATGGTGACAAAGGGTGCCCTTTGTGTCTTTCATAAGCGTTCCTGTATCATTGTTCCTTCCCTCAAACCATGACCTAATATTATAAAATATCTTTTGTCGTCTGTTTCGTAACTCGTTTATACTCATATTAAGGACAAGCGGTATTTTATCGCCCACAAGAATTCCTCTCAATAAAAAAATATTTAGAGTGTAAATAATTTAAAGACAGCATAGTTACTCAGTAGTGTAGTGCTCCTTAAAGCAACTACAGACGTTAGAGGTCCTGGGTTCAAATCCCAGGTTGAGCAAAGTGTAATTGGGTATTTTTATAAGATTCTCAGTAGTAGCTCGTAGTCTAGATTTGTGTCCGGTTGGCAATTGGCTCGCCCCCTATTACATGCAACCTAAATGGATAATGTGAGTGTATATTAGCACAACTGGACAACACTGCTTTACCCCTTTGGGGAATATAGGCGAGATGGTGTGTTGGTTTTTTGAATAGAAACTTGTTTTTAGCAATTGCTGCTGTGATTGCCAAGGGTATTAAATAAATAAGAGTATTCATTAATTAGTAATATCAACATCATAACTCTACTTACCAAATATATTCATTGATTTGTAATTTAATTTGCTCATTATCGGTATGAAAATTGAATGCCAGTAAGCCAATTTGCTAACAGATTTGTTATTACAACCGCCAAAGAAGCAGCGGTAGCCTAACGGCTAGGGCGTCGGACTTGCGATCATGTGGTTGCCGGTTCGAAACCCACCCATTTGGACTACCGAACTGTGACTGCGAACCACTTGTGGGCTCATTAGGTAAGGATCACCATCTATTGCCATTAATAAAAACCATTTTGTGACTCAAAAATACCAGCAAATGGTAGGTTCCTAATCCTCTGGGAAATACAGGCAAGTACTCCCCAAAAAACACATATTATTCTAGAATATTGAACATCTCACCTGGAGGAATAATCCAATATTAAAGTTTCAGTATAACAATTCCAGACATTTACCGGGACTTTAATCGCATTACCTTTCCTAATTATGTATTCGAAGCCCCCAGTGTCGAGAACGTAAGTACATTTCTCGTTGGTAAATCGAGATCTTCGCCATTTTCTCCGAACCTCAAACAAGATTATCACGGGAACAAAAATCGGTTTATGCCACTTAACTACGTCCATGAGTGTTCAATTTGAGTACGTTACTGTTATTGTTAGGTTTCACGAAGCTTAAGTTAAAGTCTTGGGATACCGGGAGTATAGCTGCAAAAGCTCATTAGAAATACTTAAGTATAAGAATATCTTGGGGAAGCTCATTAGACATTGTCGTATACTTTCACTTTCCTAGGTTCTAAAGCAGTTAATGTATTTACCCTGTGGAGAAAAAACTGCAGTGTAGCTTGAAAAGCTTTTGACATTGTATTATCGTTTAATGTTTTTGTTGTGGTAGGGCCACGCAGTTCGCAGCATGAATGGGCCGGCTTGACCGGGGAAGTACCACACTCTCGCAGAAGACCGACGTCCGAGTAGTAGCGTTTCGTTACTGCGCTTCGTTCGGTGAGTGAGAGGGCCGGAGGCCCAATTCCTCCCCCAATCCCCTTCCTTCTCCCTTTTTCCTTCCCCTCCCTTTCCCTAAATAGGCTCGGCAACGCATCTGCAACTCCTTTGGTTTTGCAGATGTCCATGGGCGGCGATGACTACTTACCACCAGGTAGCTCGCCTGCTCGTTTGCCTAGTTATCCCATAAAAATAAAGTTGTTTTTTTTTTTAATATAGTGAAACACAATAACAACTCTCCGAAGACAAACAAAGAAATTGTGACTTCCATGTTATATTTAGTTTTCTCTCAAATATGATCAATTCCCTTTAGTATCTAAATATTTTGACAAGAGGCTTTGAACAGAATTCAGAGATTCATCTCTTGGGACGATTCTCTGAAACAATGAATGTGTTGATCGTTGATCAATAAATGGATACAATATGTGACGCAGATTTGTGATATATGCGCATTGTTTTAAGCTAGCTGTGGATTTTATTGTAACAAACCATCATGCTTGTATTTCCGTAGGGTTAGGCAGAGGTGTACTAATGTACACCCGCATTTCGACGGTATGTTTAGGTCCCATGCCATAAACCGGGCACAAATCCAGAACCCAGGACCTCTAGCGTTGCAATCGCGCTAAGGATCATTAGGCTAATGAGGCAGTAAATTTTATTATAATTGAACATAATTATATCTTTTCCCTACAATGTTTGTATCGGCTTTCATGCATCATGTTAGATACCAGTTGCGTCTAATTATCAGTATTTTAGGTACATGAAACGTATGCCAGCCATCACAACTCCGCGATACCCTAATCCCGATTGACAAGCAACTTGCAAGTACCTAGGTACTTATTACTTTTTATTTAAAGATAAATTCTTTTAAGCAGCTCGGATGCTCTCAGTCCTATTACGTGAGACTTAAACATAGTAGTGAATTGTTGGTGTACATTAGTACACCTGCGTCTAAATTTACGGGAAATACAGGTTCCCTGGGAAACCTGAGACTGACTCACGCCTGTATTTCATGCTTTCTTTCCATAATATTTATATCTTTCATTTGAAAAACATTAATTTTAATTTCTTCGCCAGAATTTGTCAAAGCAGATTTCGTAATAGGTTTTAATTTGTAAGCTTATTAATATACTTTCATCTCCTCGCGTAAGTTATATTGATACCGTCGAGCTTTAAGTCTGTCTGCAAAGGTATTGACAAATTGCTTTTAATGAACAACCAACAAGTCAAGTCTTTAAAGAAAGAATTCATTAATAGAAGAATTCTTATTAGCAACCGATGATTGCAATTTTATCATTCATTTACAGTTTTGTATCGCATTTTTTTCAAACATAGTTTTTTCTAGACTAGACTGCCTGATTAGCAATGTCATTGGATTTTTCTATAAAATTCTCAATAGCAGCTCGGAGTCTGGATTTTTGCCAGTTTAATGGGAATAGGAACACCTCCCTATTACATGGCACCTATACCGGCAAAATGTTGGTGTACATTAGAACACCTTTACCTAATCTTTCAAGGAATACAGGCATGATGGTATGTTATGTATGTTTAAAAAAAAAACAAATTTTTGTTTTTTTTGCAAGTTATATTATAGTGTAGGTTCATAGTAATAAAGGTTACAAAATCAATGTATTTACAACTGAGTAATAAAACTTTTGCTTAAAAATCGTTAGATATCGTTTTACATAGCTAAGTGGGTACCTACCTATTCTGATAAAATTAATAATCAAAAAATTTAAGGCTAAGTAATTTTTGTAAAAATAACAAGATAAAATGTGACACATTTTACTATCATAAAATAAACGATAAAATAATAATGAAATGTACAATATTATAAAAATGTTTTTTACATTCTCATCATTCCTATACTTAAAATCATGACTGCTGTGCAGAAAAAATGGCTTTCACGAAAAACTATCATAAGTTGTTCAACAATAATTAATTAATTAATTTTGGAAAATAATTAGCTATCGAAGTAGATTAATAAATTTGTGACATATCTACTTTTATTTTTATTGTAACATTCATAATTTAAGAAGAATTAACAAAATTAACTTCTGCTTGCAACATACCATTACGTCTGTATTCCCCGAAAGGTTAGGCAGAAGTTTAATTGGTACAACCACATTTGTTGCCTGATAGATATTATTGCATAAGGAAAAAGCATTATATCTCTTTGGAAATGTTATATTTTCCTAGTTCGTTGTTACGGAATATATTCCGAGGCATGATGACGGTAAGCAAGAATTACTAAAATAATATGGTTATATACTGAAATATAATTAATATGTTTAGAAAAGAGTATTTATTTTTATTTATAAGACAGGATTATTAATTTATTTGATAAAATAAAACTACAAAATACACAAGTCCGCCATGTTCAGTTGAACACCAATCAGATTCAATTACGTCACATCTATGTTGAACTGTCGCTGCTGTCACGTAAATTTCGTACGAATTTCGACCATCTCCGCGCTTAAAATTGTTTATTATGTATTTCCTAATTGTATATTACTTAGCTTTTGTCCTACAACTTGTGTAAGAACTTATGAAGTAATGGAACAAGGGTTTACCAAGGCAGCTCTAATTTGCCCAGAGTTGATTTGTTAATGCTGGGACAGTTCCTGGTATTAAACAAAAACTTCTGTTCAGCAGAATTTAGAAATGTTAAAACTACAATGTAAGTATTATTTATTATTATTTGTATTATACCTACTATAATAAAAAAAAAACACTTTTAAAAAGCTCAGCTTCGTATGTTAAGTTTTAATAATGTTTTGATTTTATAAAATATGCTTTCCTATCGATTTCGTTGTTTTAGATCCTCCAGGCCATCTTATGGGGACGACGCGATTAGCTACGTTCAGTTAAAACGCGATGGAAATCTATGTACTTATAGTTAAATCAAAAATCTGCCCAGAACACAAGGTCCACGCGAAGTTATATGCAGTGACGTTAATAGTTGACAAAGTAAAGGAAGAAGTTATATCGGTAGAATGCCATGACTGTGTTGCCTCACAAGGAGGCTGCAAACATGCCATTGCATTTCTCATGTGGGTTCATCGTAGGAGTGAAGAACCGATTATTCAAGTAGGTAATTTACGATCCATTCGGCGAGGTTCAGGCTCAGTCAGTGTCTCGCCTCGTAACTTACTTGAATAATTGATTAAAAATTTAATGTAATAAAGAAAATCTATGGGGTAAAATCTCTCGAGCTATCTATGAACTTTATTTTAGTAAATAAAACATGATGTCAAATCATTTTGAGTTTTCTTATTTTAAGAATAAAACCGAAAATGGAAGATAAAATTGTAAAAAAAGAGGTATCTTTGTGAATTTATTCTATCGAGCCAACTTTATCAAATCGTGTTTCCCTTGTATGTGTTCCCTAGAATATATACTCAACAATATAAATTTATTTTCTCAGATTTTAATTTTACTATTTACTACTTAAAAAAGATAGTTTTTAAAACATTTTTATGTGGGCTTTGCAGTACCACCCGGCCTTAATCTCTTATTGTATACGATGTCAAAACATAGAAGTGACGTCATAAGCAGACGCCATGACACCAGGGACCGTTTTCGCGCTAATTTAAAAACATTGAATTAAAATCGCATTTTTGTATCAAAAATATTTTTTAATTGCAGAAAAAAAATATTTTTCGGAAAAAGTATATACATAAGAATATATTAGATCAGTTTTTGAAAATCAGTCATCATGCCTAGTAGTTCGGATGTAAATATAATTATATGAAAATAAAAATAGCGTAATAGCGCTGGTTGCCAGATTTATTTACGACATAATATATCAATTTGACGTCAATATGACGTTCGATTCAATCCGGCGTAGCTCGAATACCTATATAATATGGGTAATTTTTTTTAATGCATGAGGCAATTCGTTCCTTGCCATCCGCTGTCTGCACACGTTGACTTCTTATATTTATAAGGACGTAAACAACAACCCTACTTAATTTATTGCGAGTTTCAGTCCAAGTGGACTGTAGATTTACTGCAATTTTGGCAAGAAAATGGGACTAACCCCATTTCTAAGACAAATTAGCTTCAATATGGTTGACTTGAAACAGATTGTCGAGTCGTTCGTCGTCGTTTGTAACAGACAAAATTAGATTTAACTCTTAGCACGTGGAAGACTGTCATCTTATTTATATGATGGTTTGCATTTAGTTTTACTGATTATAATGTTTAATCTATATAAATATTTCCTATGATAAATTGTTAAATTAAAATCTGCTTTTTCCCAACTATTTCCATTTTTAGGGTTCCGTAGCCAAATGGCAAAAACGGAACCCTTATAGATTCGTCATGTTTGTCTGTCCGCCTTTTTTTTCGAAACTATACTTGGAACTGAAATTCACCATTTTTTTTTCATCAAATCATCATCGTGTGGGGTATCTATGGATAGGTCTTCAAAAATGATATTGAGGTTTCTAATATCATTTTTCTCTAAACTGAATAGTTTGCGCAAGAAACACTTCCAAAGTGGTAAAATGTGTGTCCCCCCCTGTAACTTCTAAAATAAGAGAACGATAAAACTAAAAAAAATATATATTATGTACATTACCATGTAAACTTCCACCGAATATTGGTTTGAACGAGATCTAGTAAATAGTTTTATTTTTAATACGTCATAAACTGAATATTTTGCGCGAGAGACACTTCCAAAGTGATAAAATGTATCCCCCCCCCCCTGTAACTTCTATAAAATAAGAGCGGCTATCGGCTTCCAGTTTAACTAAATTTGGCTGAATATCGGTAATTTACACGACGTAACTGCCATCATTATCGACTGCGTAACTGATTCCTATTTAATCTCGAATCCTTTTTAGCCGACTGCGCCAGAAGAAAACTTATGTTTTTCGAAATGATGTATGTAGTGAAGGAAAAATGCGATTGCGGGTAGGATTCGAACTCCTAAACTCTCTAAGTCCCTAAACTCGTGGGATTCGCGGTGATTAGCGGTCATAGCGTCTGGTGTACCTAACCAGAAGACGCAGGTTCGAATCCCACCCGCAATCGTATTTTTCCTGCACTAAAATAACAGAATCTTTGCATGTAAAATGCCTAAAATATACAAGAGGATGTATAATTACTGAAATATTTCTGCTAATACAAAACCTACCCAATTAAATAATAAACCAATTATTCGACCAACATTAATTAAAACATTAACTTCTGTCAGGCTTAAACACCTATTTGCTCGTTCCTCTTTCACGAATAATTTAACTTAATGTGGCACTGAATAAATATTAAAAAGGTTGGTTTACATTGGACCACTTGCTCCCAGCGATTGCTGTATTTGCTTAAAAGGGAAACCCGAAATAGTATTGGAAGGTCTTTCAGTGGTATTAATATTCACACAAAAGATTTTTACATGAAAATAAAGTTTTTAATTAGCACCCATTTTGTAATAGCCAGATTTGATAAAAAAAATAAATAAAAAAAAACAAGTTATCTAGTAAACCCACAAACTTTATTTCTAGTATATCAATGATAACCGATTACATGATGCTTGTATATCTAGTAGTTTGTATGTATTTGCCATTTACCTTCCTTAACAGATAAACTAAATAAAGCATTATTTTTCTTTAATCGAGGTAGGAGCTTTGTTTTATGGATTCAGTGGCTTCTGATTCCACATAAAGTTTGAATGAATCACAAATATAAATCCAAAATCAACTTTCAAGATTTATAGCGAAAAATATTGGCTAACACCGAGCGATCGTCGATTGATATCAAAAGAAAGACCAGCATTTGATGATTTATTATTGTAAAAACTGAAACTGTGTAGATAGAACAATGCATGAAAAATAAACTGCATTTAAGCGGTCATGTTAACGTTTTAGCAAAAACAGAAAATTATTCAGTAATTACAATTTTCCTCAATAAGTAAGGTAGCGAACCATTTCTTTTAACCGGGCACTAATCTAAACTTCGAGCAGCCAGAAACCCAATAATTCTGCTCGACTTCAGGAGGAAGTAAAAATGATCGTGATGCATCGCGATCAGCTGATCATAATGATGATCAGCTTTACTTCCTCGATTGTCAAAATTTATACTTCATACTCTTCTAAAGCCGTAGCGGACTTCGTAAGATGGAATAACTTATGAACATTATTCAGGTTGATAAACTCTGAATATGAATAATCTTACAAAGGAACTCGATTATTAGGGAATTCCTCCTTCATGTGACGGATAAAATATTATTCTCACGCATCTTAGAAAGATAATAAAAAGTAATAGCTTGTACAGTCGTAATCGTAAGAAACGTGGAATAATAAAATTATAAATTGTTACAGAAGAAGCAAAAGAAGTATGCAAGAATCGTACTCAAGTGGCGGCCTGGAGTTTTTGCTTACCCCCGTGGGAAAAAGACGTAAGTGTATGAATGTAAATAAACGTATAGATTTTGGCAAAACAGGTATCATGCTATAATAATATGCTATTTACCTAGGACCTAAACATAACAGCGAGCTGTAGGTGAAGATTAAGTACACCAGAATACCTTTCATAACCCTGCGAAAAATACAGTCGAGAGGGTATGTTAATTAATTAGACAAAGCTGTTCCAATTGCAAGGGCACCTGCCTCGTGTAACCTATACTTTAGAAATGAATTAATTGACCTACAAACTGCACATACATGTGCGTCAATCAGCTAACAGCTACAACACAACTGAGAAAACACGTGTAAACAGAAATAACATATGAATGTGTTATTGAATTTCCTCTACAGAACAGCTAACAAAACGGAAAACATAGTAATGTACATACATATTATTATATTATATTACTCAGCAAGCAAAACAATTAGGCACATGACCGTTATATAGTTTTCTATATTCTCTATATACCAGTTAAATTTAATTCAGGGTGCCCAAGGTGTACATTAAATGGAACTATATACATAAGGAAAATACCAATTTCATAGAATTTTGGTACCAATTAGTATGTATTTGCTATTGGTGTACTTTATGAATAAGTAAATAAATCTTTTATTATAAAATAGAAAATGCTAAATATAACTCAAGTAACACAGCTATGCGCTCAAAAATTATTAACTAGGACCATAATTATTTTAATCAATTTACAGACCAGAATAAAGTCGGCAAGATTACATAATGCCACTTGGTATAGGTATACTCGTAGACATAATATATATATACTGCTATGTCAATTCCGTTAGACAAGGGTTTCTGTTATCCGTCGAAAAAATATTATCTCTTTGACCAGTGGGATTCCATACCTACCGAAATATACACGCTCAAATGCTTTCCTATAACGTTATCACAAAGATATTGAGTTCTATTGTTACTAACTCAATTCTTTTATGTTTATGAGACATTTTACTTGTATAAACTGATTTTGCACTTAAAATGTTCAGGTCAAAATCTGTTGTCACTAAGTCAGCATGATTTTGTAAAGTATTTTGAAATAAAACTAAATTTAACAGACTTTATTGCGTTATCTAGATATTATTATATGCTGTAATAAGTCAGAGGTTATTAACTGTGTAGTAGGCCCTCATCTTACTCTTCGTCGCGAAATTTTTTAGAGCTAGTCATAAAAATAAAAATTTCTGCACCTGGCAACACTGATCACATCAATCATTCGTTCTTTTCGCGCTCGCCAAACGTCGCGCAAAAAGTTGTTTTTATTGTAAAAAACTTATATTTAAGTGTTTATATTTGATTTTACAAGTGTAAAATTGGTTTAAGACCATGTTAAAGTGTTTTAGAGTGAGTATGGAAGAAATGAAGAGGAGGAAATTGGATTTTTGGAGGATAATTTTAGTCAATGAAATATGACAGGTGAAAAATCAAAGTTGTATTTAAAATGCATAAATTTTGTCTGAAATTAAGGGTAAAATGTGTGACATCTTACCACCTTTTCGTGGAAAAGGCTATATTTAAAAAGTTTTTATTGTTAAACTGATTCAGACAACAAATTTTGTTAGCAATTTCGAGTGTCGATCTTGCAGCTCTTCCGTTGGAAGAGTACCTACAATTACTTCATTCTGAAGTTTTGATGAGATAATTTACCTGAAATGTATACAATATACTGTATATAATCCCCTGTTAGGGGAAAAATCACTAAATGTACGCCTTGGGACTTGTACAGGCGATATCCCCTAAGGCTACTCTCTGACCAATAATATATTATGTTCAATACTCTAAACGGTTGGGGTGTAAGGTGAGTATACCTATGAGAGGAATAATACCTACCAGAGTACTAGCATTTTCGCTTTCAGTCTATCTCCTTATGGTCAAGTATTAACTTTTGGTACCTATTAGTTTGGGTAAAGTGATAACAATAAAGTGTAATCAAAACTCGAGGTAAATTATGCTCTAACACTAGTGAATCATGTAGAGGTTGTGAAAACGAGAGTGTCTACACAAATATGAAATTCAAAAGTACTTATCAATCTGTACCTGTATAAAAGACGTCCTTCTTATAACTATATACACTCCAAGGCCTTAAAATTCTATACCAGATGCCCTCACGGCTTAACTCTATGATCACTAGAATTATTATGGTCATTACATAATTATGATGGGACGGGAACTATTGACAGCTGGATAAAATATTGGCAAAAGACATGAATAAGAAGCAAAAGGCTTATAGACACAACCAGGCCTAAATTTATAAAATCAAAGATACTTTTATACCTTGAAAAATACTGTTATGCCAACGGAGAGCTATAGAATCTAAGCTCCACTTGTCAATATATCCCTTAAGCCTTTTTCTGGGTAAAACCTTATAACCCAAAGGATACTTAGCAGGCTGAAGTTTTTTCCTTGAGAACTGGTAGAAACTGTCAAGACATTATGCTATTCAGAAGTTACAATAATGAGTTATAAAAGTATACAACACAACACAAAGAAGACACCGAGGATTCAGATGTAGCAACCGAATCACCCTTAATCAAAGCCAAAAGTACATTCAAGAAATGTTACAAGATCCATGTACATTGGGAATAATACAAATGATGGCAGCAGACCCAATACATATAAGATCAGGGTGGATACCCCATGAGGTATATCTTACATGCTGTACCAAACACAGTATCTGTAAGAGGTAGGTACCAGCCTATTAATCAGTTATCCTAGATAATGAATACAATTCTATTGTCCTTTTGCTTAATGTGAAACAAGTTCATCACATTACAATTAAATTTTAATCAACCAAATATTTTATTGGTATATAATATTATGGTGTTCATAATTAACAAGCACATATTGAGATGAATGTTGTTTATTCATGTAAAGGACATTCTTATTATTTAACCAAATTTTAAAGATTATTGGTTATAATCTAATGATGTGTTATGATTAAACTATGTATTATGATGAACTCCTATGAACTTGGGATGTTTTCATACAAATTATTTTATACTATACATATTATGAAAGCTAGGTTTGAGTGGAAGATATGGTCTCGAGGTTCCTGTATGAGGATGAGAGAATATATAGTGTTATATTGAACACAAAACATCTATATACATATATTTTTTTAATACTATTTAACTTTTTAATGGTTGGGTAAACCATCAAAATTAAATAACCTGTTTTGGTAAATCAACAGCAGGAGAGAGCAGAACAGAGGGACTGTTCTTATATAATACTGAAACCAACCATGGAATGTTCATATATCTATATATATTAGGACTATGTATATGAGGTCATCTATCTACTCAATAGGTATAGGTACATTGATACCTTGAATCATCATACAATAGATGTCTAAATCTAAGAATAGTATGACTATTAGACAACCCATGATTTAGTTTAAACATGTAATATGTAAACAGATTATAATCTGTTTAGCTGTTAATTAGCAGCACAGATCTTAGCATACCTAAGGTTTTATTGTTACTTAACTTTTATTTATTTAGACTTTTTTACACTTTCCTATCAAGGAATACTTAAAGATTAAGGAATCTTCAGATAAAAAGAGAATTCGCTAATACATATATTAAGAACCTTTATACCAGGTTGAATTACAATATGCGGTACTATTTTAGTATTTCAAATACAACATTTTCAGCAAATAGCATGAGACCATTATAAAGGTCTGAGAGTAGAATAGAATATGGAACAGTACTCGAACTAAAATAGTAATTGTAAATAAAATCATTTGATGGATTTAGTGGTTAGTTGATAACTATAATAAAATTAACAAAAGTAACCTAATAACTTTAGCTACTTTTTGGCTAAGTTCATAGGTTTTCAGACATAGGTATCTGAAAATTGAGGGGAGCACAAGCCAATGTCATCCACAGGGTTTTTATGCTGGTCGAAAATGATTTGCCTATATAGAACTTTGTTCTGGTTGAGATACCTAATACATATAGACCTACCAATTCAGAGGCACATAACTTTTTCCTTAAAAATCTTAATAAGCATAAAACAAATTTTAAATGGTACCCGTATTTAGCTTATAATATCTTAAAAGTGACTCCTTCAATATTAGTAAGTCAGTACTTGTATCTGATGGATTGAATATAGTCTAGATGCTAAATCAAATTGCTCAAGATAAACTAGCAATGGTGTGAATAGAATTACTTGGATTATAGGACTGTGCATCAAATAAGTAGACTAAATGTCAACATTTTATCACAGTTACTGGAGAGAGATGGAGACTCACATAATATTATAATATTGCCGTTAGCCTGTGTTCAAATAAACACAAAAGTCATACTTTTGTGTAAATGTAGATAAATTTTACAGACTTTTCTAATTTTTTCCAGAACACTTTTTATAAAAAAAAAAAAAAAAAAAACCCAATAACAAGTTTAAAATTGCAGAATAGAATTTTCTTTAAGTTATGAGTCATAATTAAGTAGGATATTCCTACCTATCATTTGCATAGAAAACATAATTCAATGTTTTTATATAAGATTTTAATAGAAAAATGTAGGTGGGTACTCTCAATTTATCTTTATAAATGCATTTTCGCCAGTTAGTAAGGATGGCACTAAATATCTTTCATATTGTGAAATCTAATCAGTTAAGAATACTAGGCTTTGCAACAAAGCCAAAAATTCTGCTATCCTCACTTTTAAAACTAGTAATAATCTTATAATAGTCTGTATAGTATCAGAGGTTTTGACATCCAGTCCCTTTGTAAGATTTTCTTTTTTTTCTTTTGTCTCCTAGTAGAACAGCCCCCTCCACAATTTACTTCAAGGGCGTTGGGATGATCAGGAAAGCCTTAAAGAATGATTTGACTATTTCAAATCTATCAATCTTTTGTTATTTAAATAACTATCAACAAAATCACCTACTTATAGTTCTTGCCTATGACATAGACATAGTAAGTGAATAAAAGGAAATCAGGATTTTAATGATGACAATCAAATGACTACTTTTATAATTTTCGGTGCCAGATATATCTCCAGTTTTCAAGACAGATCATACTTTAACAAGTAAGATTAAAGTCAGCTATGCAACAGCTTCGTTTTTTGTTGTCTTGGCTTAAATTAATAGGTAAGTGAAGATAAGAGTTACCTACTTATGTAAATATTTTTAACAAGAATAGGTACTTACTTTCTATAATGCCAAGACATTTAGAAAACATAATACTCGGAAGTTATATAGTAGGGGTTAACACTCTTATTTAATAAAAAAAAAAAAAAAACTATCCTGGCTGTTCTAGGAAGAAACAGTTGAGTCAGTCAAGACTTTTCCTGATTTTCAGTTAATCATGTAATTGTGTACCTTCGATACAATATATTATGTACTTAGGACAAGTAAGACATACTTGTGGTCATGATTCATGCACGCAGGCATGAAACGCATCAACAATGGAAACCTAATGGAAACATTAGCCACATTGGCTTATCTTGGTAAAAGAGCCATAGTAGTCTATAAATTTACAGTAGATTACTACCCAAATACTTTATCTTGGGCAGTCGCAGTTGATCTGTTAGTTATATCTTTTATGGTTGATTCTATAGCTTTACAGTTTTCAAATATTTTGTTCTAAGTACATTATTTATTTTTTAATAACATAGATTCTTATCAATATTTCTAATATTTCTGGCGATCTTTAAATATACACAAGGTGATCTGGTGATCTTTTTATTTTGATAAACTTTTAGACAAAGTTACTGTAGGTTGTAGTAAGTGAGACCTACTTATTATTTTGATTATGTGTTATTATGATTCTCTGAACATCTACACAGTTAATAACCTCTGACTTATTACAGCATATAATGATAGGATTAAACGAACTTACCTGTAAGTGAAGTTCTATCCTGATTATATGGAGTAATAAGTCAGAGGTAGAGGGTCCCGCCCTCCCAAAAATTACAAACTTAGTACCTACATATGTAATTTTATGATTCCCATTACAATTAACTCCGCTCTAAACTTAATGATTGATGTGATCAGTGTTGCCAGGTGCAGAAATTTTTATTTTTATGACTAGCTCTAAAAAATTTCGCGACGAAGAGTAAGATGAGGGCCTACTACACAGTTAATAACCTCTGACTTATTACTCCATATAATCAGGATAGAACTTCACTTACAGGTAAGTTCGTTTAATCCTATCATTATCCATGGATACAGGTAGGTTATATAATATAAATTATATTATTAAAATATATATTAAAAATAGGTATTTAAATTAAAAAATATATATATTAAGCTATATGTGGCCATCAAACAAATTTCATAAACAGGATTAAGCGTGGTAGACTATAGCTTAATCCCTCTCACTCTGAAAAAGTAGGATTGGGACAGAAAAAATCAAGAATGGCAGCCAGCGCTTGACACTATTATCCGAACTACGTTGGACGGAACCGAACGTCTCATGGACGTCACATAATTAACTTTTAAATGATGTATACAAGTAAGGTGTAGCGACATCTAGCGCCTTACATGGAACTACGTCGTGCAAATCCTGAATCGCGCAAGTGGAGTTTACCGCGCGACTCGCATTTATACAACCGCTGGACATCAACCGTTGGGCCGTAGCCCACCAGGCAAAAATACCTGCCTGGTTGGAGGATCCTCCCTTTGGTTAGAGGGGCAATACATCTCACCTCTCTACAATGGCATCCAGCGTTGACGATAATATCTGAACTACGCCGGACAGAACCGAACGTCCCATGAACGGCTCATTATTAACTAGCATATGATGTATATACACAAGTATGGTATCCAGGGCATAACAATAATATCCAAACTTCGCCGGATATAAAATCGAACGTCACATTATGCAAATTTAACAAATCAAAAAAGAAAATAGAACGCTGAAACTAACACATGATGTAAAGAAATATGGCGGCCAGATCATGATGATAATTTTCAAACTACAAACTGAACTGGTTTTTCTGCTTTTTCCATACCTATGTGACTTTCTACCTGGCATCTTATACCGTAAAACGCATTTAGGAACTTAATTCCAAATCCAAATTCATGCAACCGCATCAACATCAAAATTTTAGTACAGTGGGTTATAGTTGTTACCTGACCCACCCTAGGTGGGAGTGCGGGGTCTCGGTGGGTCAGGTAACAGGTATAACCCACTGTACACTAACATAATTCAAATGCCTGTACAAATATGCATAATGATCCACGTAGTAGTTGAAACGTATATTTAGGCACAAAATGCCAGCTCCTACCCAAACTCATAAACCATAGAGATTGCGCACAGCCCTCCGGTCCCTTATTTAACAATGGTATATTGTGACCTACGTGACTGAAATTGTAAAATCAAAGGAAACTGCTAAAATTATGTTATTATTGTAACTTAGAGTATAGGTATATGTAGGTTAGTAAAATGTGTTCACATAACGTTGTGTTTTTATACGAAAAAGCTTATGAATAATCTCAAATGCGCGCCAAAGTGAAGTCAAAAAATATCATATATCATATTTAAAGTGTGAAATCTAAGTAATAAAAACTCATTTGATAACGCCATATTTTGTTGTATCTCCATTTTAACCTGTAAAAATGATGTTGAGCTTAAAAAAAAACCTTAAAAGCTGTTTTTTTGCACACAATACTCGTACATGATGTGCAAAAATGGCTGATATAGGCTTTTAATTAATACCACAATTCCTCCCTCAGTCCCCTTCCTTTTCCTTTTTTTCTTCTCCTCCCTTTTCCTTAAATAGGCTCGGCACTGCATGTGCAACTCTTTCGGTTTTGCAGATGTCCATGGGCGTGTACACTACTTACCATCAGGTAGCCCGCCTGCTCGTTTGCCGAGTTGTCCCATAAAAAACCTACTTATTGTTTGCTTATGCGGACTGAGCGTAGCATATTGGCGTTTATGATTATTTATACTATGTTCACAAATTTGCTCGCACAATATGGAAAGAAAGTAGTAAACACATAATTCAAATTGTAATCTCTACCGCCACGCGGTTATGCCAACATTTTATGTTAAGCCGCGTAAAATATGATAATCAACTTGGGTGCGTTTATTTTATGGAAAATGATAACAGATGGCGGTACTAGTTACCTTATTACCATCGCTTGTGGAATGAAAGTCAACGTTCCTTTTTTTAATTTTATACGTTTTATTTTGTGTCAGAATAAACGCAATAGTACTATTTACTTATTATAAAGTTACTGATAGCTGCCAGCAGCCATATTTGAATTAGGGCCGGCTTCCACTTTCAAATGTCATTCAAATGACTTTAATCTCTCGTTAAATTATTCAGTTATTCAGTGAAGCACGTGACAGTCTGTTGTAGAGTCTTCCACGCTGGTTTACCACAAATCGGGCATGGATCCTCCATATACTCTATACATACATATTGTCACGCCTGTCTCCCATGGGTGTAGGCAGAGACTATTGATTTCCACTTGCTACGATCCTGGCATACTACTTTCGCTTCATCTACATTAATTAATCTCTTCATTAATATAATAAAATTATACTCTAATTGAAGTACTTTATGGAGACCACTCTAACGTACAGGTTTTGCAGTCAATAATAATTTTATTGACATAAAAACTGACATAAAATGTGGAAGAGTTTGATGTCACAACGATGGAACTGATTAAAATAATACCACGAAGGTTTCAACCTTGTTCGATTCGGTTCAGATTAAAACCCTCTTTGCAAGTATTGTTAAAATCATCATCACCACAAATAGTGTTACAACATAGAAACAAAAATAAAGTGTGAATACCTCACAGATTTTTAGTATTGTTTAGTTCCTACTTATACCTCAAATGGATTATGGTAATCATTAGTCATGATCTTATGAATATGCTGTAGATGATACGTGATTCGATTCTAATCCGTCTAATTAGTGCTGAACCAGTGACAGCAATAGTGAATTTGCATAATATGATTGAGATACAGGTCCAAAAATTTCCTTTGAGATCTTAATAGGTATAAAGCTATTAAGACCTCGTAGCTAGTAGATATATGTTTTCAATCAATATTTTAATATATTTAATTGCTTTTCTAGTAATTAGTTAAAATCATGAATGTCTGACTTAAGAAAATATATAGTCAACGACCATGTTTATCTAAAAATATATATTCTTTACAGAATACAATAATTTTTATCGTAGATTACGAGTATATAAGAAACTGAATTGAACCCAGGACCACTGGCGTTAGTCACACTTGAGACCACTAGACTAATGAGGCAGTCAGCCTGTCATTTGCCACATATTAGGCTAGCTACGTTTCATCCTCATGTTTCATTGTGATGAAACGTAAGTAGCTGATATACCTACCTATAGCCGACAGGCAATGTTTGGCCGAAAAATTCCAACGCTTTTTCTGATTGCTTATTTACCCAGACGCTTCTAAATTGACCATCATCCTTATCCTCCTAACCAGATTAAGGATTGAAGGACTATTATTAACAAAGAAAATATTGCTTTATTATGTAAAGGTTCTGTCTAAGAATATCTGTAGTACAGAAAATCAGATATAAAGTATCTGGTTTTCTGTACTACCTAATTTGGAAGTCTATTCCTCCTAGCCTGTTCCAATTGTATTCAGGTAGTCTTATATATATATGCAGCAAAATATCAGTACACACGAATCGACTGCCATCAGACCTCCGTAAATCAATTTCTTGGCCAACGCCGATATTCGAAGGATAGACAAGTTAAAAACAAACTTTGACTTTTAAAAGTTTCTTTTAAGAAAGTTTTACCGAAATAACTATCATTTATAATTCAGGTGATTCAGGCTTTTTGGGCTTCAGGCTAACGACTGTCGTTGGTGTTCGTATGACAATCGGGACTGACGGCTTTACGTGCTCTACGAGGCACGGAATAATTTTCATACCATCACACCTGTATCCCCGATGGGTTAGGCAGAGGTTACTAATGTACACCCACATTCGCCGGTATGTTTAGGTTCCATGTGGCGAGCCTATTGCCATTAACCGGGCACAAATCAAGACTCCGAGCTGCTATTGCGTATTTCATATAAAAACCCAATAACACTTTGCTCGACCCGGGGATCGAACCCAGGACCTCTAGCATAGCAGTCGCGATTGGGACCACTAGACCAACGAGGCAGTCCAATCAAAATAGAGTCTTAAATAAATAAATTTAAGACTAGTGAGGCAGTCTAATTTTCCTAACTTGGAAGTATCAACCTCCTGTTTAGGGAAACTTTTTTTTTATAATTTGAAGCGTCGTCGGTAGCCTAATGGCTAGGGCGTCGTACTTGCGATCATATGGTTGCCGGTTCGAACCCCACCCATTGCACTACTGACGTGAACCCACTCGTAACACAAGCATTTAGCTTAGCACGAGGGGTTAACAAGAATACTAGTAATGTGTGACCCAGATTGCTTGTAAGCTTTTTTTTAAAAAAAAATTAGCCCCGGCGCTGAGCCGTCCTGGCTTCTCACAGGTAGTAGAGCATATTATGCCTGCATGATTTTTCTGTCGTTAGGTCGCATCAGCTGGTTACGTCGAATATGTGGATTAAATTTTAATTGGCAGAGTTTTCGATGAAAGCTCCCAGGCGGCTCGACTTTTTATAAACATAACAAATTATACACCTTAACCTTCTTCATGAATCATTCCGTCGATCAATGAAAACCGCATGAAAATCCATTCCGCATTCAGAAGTTTTTGAGTTTATCGCGAACAGATAGACACGGCTGGGTACTAATAAAATACATGTAGTGATGATCTCTAGTTGGATTTAAAACCATTAGTGTGGTTGCCACACCTGTCAAAAACACGTTTACAAGTGGATGTGAACCAATGATGATATTATCGAGTGTTTAAAAATAATATTTATGAAACTTACCATTTCCTCTCATAGGCTGTAGTGATGATACGATCAGAATCGGTGAGTTCAGCATGATGGACAGGATCCAGACCATGGCAATCATCTTGTATGCGTGGCACTGTGTCTGCCACTTCCTGGACTTGAGGGGTCGGCAGATCGCGAAGTATCTCTCCAAGGATATCGCGACTAAGGTCCAGACATCCACTGACACTGATACCGCTAAGGAAGAAGAAATGTAATTAGCAGATGGTTCAGTTTTACTATTTAGAATGAGAACCAGAGGGATTGGACTATAATTTACCAGGCTATCTCGGTATTAAAAAAAGTCATGATTATTTGCAAAAAATATGGGTATAGGAGGTTACCGTATCAGTGGTACATACATACATATTTGGAAAAAACATGGTTATAGCAATATGGTCTCTGATACATTTTTCCCATTATGGGCATGCAACAGTAAAATTGACATACATTTCCACTAAATAGATATCCTTTGGTACACATTCATCAATGTTTTCAACTTTGAATTTAACGGTTTAAGTACCTCATTATTTATTTCTGTCAAACAAACATAAAAATATTAAATATGAGAATTAGTAAAAAAATATTAAGTAGTTCTAATATTGAGATCGAATCTACATAGTCTATTTACATAAAGTGGGCAAGTTAAGTCTTAATTCTTCATAAACACACGGAGAAAATATCCCAAATCGCGTTTTCAAACCTCTAAATCCACATATTGTAAATTTCGTCGGATTCGTCGATGCCGTTGTCGAGAAAAAGACCACAAACTACATATAATATGACCATACATAGCATAACATGGGTCACCTTACTCCGTATAAAATCATAAATGTTCCTGAACGGACTCTGAAGTACCTAATTTATTATCTTTTTTTTTTTATGGAATAACTCGGCAAACGAGCAGGTTAGCTACCTGATGGTAAGGGATTGGGGGAGGAATTGGGCCTCCCCCAATCCCCTTTCTGTTTTCCTTTTAGGAAAACTATCATGGCAGTATAAAAATGTCACGTATCTCAGTATTAAACTCATTTTTTGTACGAGATTTCCTTATTGTATCGAAATCTCGATGATATAAACAAATATTTACCAATCCATAACTTCTTATGAAGACTTAAAGATTTATTTTTACTTATTTTACTATTGTTTTAGGTTTGTATAAAACCAAAAAATTAAGAGAAATAACACATAAAAATTGGAATCGAACCCAGGACCTCTAGCGTAGCAGTCGTTTTTGGGACCACTAGACTAACGAGGCAGTCATTGCTTTTCCTGTTGTTATACCTACCTTGATTTGTAGGGACGAAGTACAATATTTACATAAGGGAGGTATATTTACACTAAGACAACATTGCCTAAAATTTAAAACACCAGACTCGCAGTCCGCACTTTTAAAATAACATAATTTAGAGAAATAGTTCTTTTTTTAATAATTATTCCAATATAAAAATTAAAATACATCAATGTATTTAAAACATTTAGATACCTACCCTATAATTAGGGTGTGCCAAAATTCTCATGGATCAGTGGATGGAGTAGCAGTGTATGTCGGACTCGGACCGACTAAAAATCCCTTCCGTTGCCCTACACGGCAATGAAACTCATAACATTAACACTCACCCTGTAGAAATGGGATGAGCTTGCACAGTAATGCACCAAACAGGAACCTCCTGTATATCTGGCCAACCAGCGTGAATGGCAGGCAAAATACGCCCAGCAGGAAATCGGATATCGCCTGTAAAAGAAACGTATTTATTATGGTTTTGCCGTAAAGTAACTTCACTACATAGTATAAAACAAAGTTGCTTTCTCTGTCCCTATGTCCCTTTGTATGCTTAAATCTTTAAAACTACGGAACGGATTTTCATGCGGTTTCTTCAATGGATGGAGTGATTCAAGAGGAAGGTTCATAATGTATGATACATAATACATTCGTATTAAAGTACAGAAAAGTCGAGAAAACACACAGGCGCAGCCGTCGGCGGAAAGCTAGTACTTTTATAAATTATACTTTGAGCATCATCAGCCCGTATTCATCTACTGCTGGACGTAGATCTCTTTAAGTGAACGCCATGGAGACTCTCTCATACGTATCTTAAATAATAGCATCATGCCTGTTTCTCGAAGGGATTAGGCAGAGGTGTTTATGTACAATTAGCCAGTATTTTTGAGACCCCTGTAATAGGGGATGAGTCGATAGCTTTTAACTCTGTACAAATCCCAAAGCCAAACTGTTTTTTGCCTCGTCTATCCTAATGTGTGAGACTGTAAGTGGTTTTAATGGGTAAGAATCCCACACTGTCCGGTGTAATTCCTATAAGACCGGTCGACTTTAGAAGATAAACAAAAAAGAGGTCATTCAAGAATATTGCGAGTGTGTGAAATCTTTCGATTTAGGGATCTTTTTGCGAACTATTGAGACTTAAAGTGCTATTTTTTTAGAATCAAGTGATGATTATTTTTAGAGCCAACTAAAATGGTAGTTTCTGAATTCATGAAACAATTACCTTAATAGTTTAGTGGGCCCTAAGCACGATTACTGCGCCAGGTCTTGGGTTCGATTTATAGATCCGTCTAGGTCCAGGTCCAAAATGCTATCGAAATTCTCAGTAGCCGCTCGGAGTTTGGATATGAGCCCGGTGAATGATAAAAGCTAGCCCCGTACAGTGGCTGTACATTAAGGACACCTCTGCCTGCACTCTCGGGAATACAGGCGCGATAGTATATGAAAAAACTCACGGCAGTAGTAAGTAGGCACCTATATAACAAAGTTATAATTTACACTACTATACTTTGTCCATTATGTGAACCCTTTTTTGACAGATGCCTTAGACTGATTAAAGATGCCTTAGATTACGTAAAAGTTAATTTTGAAATACGTAACAAAATAAATGTATTACAACCTTATGTTATTCAATTATCTTAATTATGATTCCTTGTAGACATTATAATACCATAAATGTAACGGAATTTCCAAAAAAAAATTGATTATTGTTCAGCGTATTAGATTTATAAATTCTACCGTGTCTAGTAATGCAATCGAATGTATTCGCTGCAATCATTTTGCAAAATGACATTAAATCAGCATCGGAAAATGGCATCCACTCTAATATCAATAAAATATAATTTTTTGAAAAGAAATGGATGTAAAATGAATATTATATATAGAATAATACAATCCGATGAATATTATACATATTTATTTATTATTGGTCGTCGTTGCACCATTTTCGATTCGGCAACCAAACAATCGATAATCAATACTAGACAGTAATCAAAGTGTCAATAATCGGATCGATAATCGCATTATTAAGTTCCTGCAGTTCCATCCGTCAAAAAGTGGTTTACCTGGTGGAGAAGGTATAAGGTAGCAAACTAGCATATGGATCGATCGATCTGGGGTTTCAAACCAGCAACCACATGATAGCAAGTCCTATGCCCTAGCCATTATGCTTCCGCTTCGAAAAGTTAAGTAAAGTTAAACTTTCACAGCTACGCAGGCTTCACAAGTTAGCGGGTAACAGTCTGTAGTTGGAAAGTAATAAAATGTAGGTAGTAACATTGAGAAGTAAACAGGAAAATCTCGTACAAATTCCATTGAAAGTTATGGGTGGACAAATCCTTCATCCCCACATTGCACGTGGCTGTTGTTATTGTATGAAATTCTCGGGAGCAGCTCGAGGTATATAATGTTGTGATGGTAGTTAAGTAATGATTAGGCGGATCGTCCCGCTTTGGGCACCTAATTTTTTTTTAGTTTTTCGCAAATTTTAAGGCCTTACAACATTCTAGGTTCACGGTAGTAGAAATTGTTACATTAACTATAACTTATTCACAAACAAGTACTAAAATATTTGCTTGAAAATCTTTTTCTTAGCAAATTATTGTGTAAAACAGAGGAATCTGACAATTTAGACTACTATCTTCTACGGTGTCGATCTAAACATACGATTTATAAGTAAAAGTTTTAATCCTCATTTGTTAATAAGTTACATACCTACATAGATGTACAAATTGCAAAAATAAACGCCGCCCAAGGTGATACATTCTGCTTTAAATTACGGAACTACATAAAAACAAAAACAACCTACAGCTAGTATGTATAACTTTATGAATAAAATTATGTTCGTTCACTTTAGGTATGTCATTACAGTGCTTTCCATTTATTTATTCTGCAACTACTTCACGAGAAAAAAAACTTCATCCATGCACGTTATGTAGGTATATACTTAGATGAAGAAAATATTTTATTTTAATTGAAAAAAAAAAAAACCTTTACGCATTGTACTTGGTAATCTTGAAAGCGGATAATATTAATATAGATCAAATCAAATCAAATCAAATGTTTTTATTTCAAATAAGCTTTTACAAGCGTTTATGAAACGTTATTGACTCTAGTTGCACGGTTCCAAAAAGTTGATCCTATGGAGAAGAATCCGGCAAGAAACTCCATGGACACTCTTTTAAAATATATTGTTTTAACATAATTTGCTGGTACATTATGCCGATAACAGGATGTGAGTGCATTGGAGGTTTATGTCATAATTAGCCTGAAGTCGGGACTAAAATTACAAGAAGGTTCTCAGCAAATGAGAACGCAATGTCAAACTAAAACAGATACACTATGTGTAAGAATACACATCATCAAAAATATGAACTAGGATAACTATAAACTACTTAGACATAAATGGCTACGATGTACTCACATTTACAAGAAACACACCATCACGCCCAAATTTCCCAAAGAGTTAGGCAATGGTATAATAATGTACATTCACATTTAGCTGTATGTTTGAGTCCCATGTAATACGCAAACTTATTGCCGTTTGCAATAAAGCTTTTTTTACAGTGTTTAAGGATTGCCTTTAATCCATAAGAATAGGTAACTTGCCGGATGGTAGACTTCACACCTCGTCCAGAACATCTCTCAGGCATTCAGATTTCCTCACGATGTTTTCCTTCCCGTTAAACCGCGTAATAATTAGCCTTTAATCCGCACATAAGTTCAAAAACTCAGAGGTGTGTGCCTTGGATTTGAACTCGAGACCTTCGACCTGGCAGTCAAATGGTCATATCACTAGGCTATCACTGCACTTAAGATCTAGATATCGAAAAAAACAGGTCTGATTTTCTATACCTAAGTAACACTATTTTAGCTAAATATCGAAACTTGGGTGCCCAAGTTTGACATGATTTGAATTATCCGAAATCAGTACTTCAGAAAATCCTGATTAAACATTATGAAATAGTTGTTTCTTGAACAAAAGTTAATCAGAACTTACTATTACAAATATCTTCTACTTCAGTAGGTACTATAAAACTTAAGTAAACTATCTCTACAGTAGATGAATCAAAAGTTCTGCTGTTGTCTCAAGTTTTACGGTAACTTTCATACAAATATATCTGTGGGTACTTTCTTCATGAAAACTAAAGTAAACTGTAAAAGCATACATTATTACTTGTCTACTACTAAATATAAAGATATTAATAAATAAATAGTTTAATAATTATATTATTTCATAATATTATATTTACATACCATCACGTACGTCGATGAGTATCTGTATCTAGGTCAAATAGTCTCTTTCCAGGCGAGGCAGAATAAAGAGGTTGCAAGACGCACAGAAAATGCCTGGAAGAGCTATTGGATCATGAAAGATCTTATGAAGGGTGTTCTTCCACTATCCCTAAAGCGGAGACTCATGGACGTATGCATACTTCCCATCCTCACATACGGTTCTCAAACATGATCTTTGACGGGACAGCTGAGATCCACACTCGAGGTTTGCCAGAGAGCAATGGAACGGAGTATTCTGGGTATAAAACTTGTAGGAATACAGTCATCCGTTCCAAGACGAAAGTAACAGACGTCACTCGGAAAGCTGCCACGCTGAAATGGAACTGGGCTGGACACATCTGTCGCATGTCAGACGAAAACTGGGCCAAACTGACAACCCAATGGGTCCCACTCAATGGCAGACGACAACGCGGCAGGCCCAGGCGGAGATGGCGGGATGAGCTAGACTTATATAAAAAAGATTGGTCCTCTACGGCAACAGACAGAGAGAAGTGGAAGAAGAGTGGGGAGGCCTTTGCCCTGCAGTGGGACACTACAGGCTCATAATAATAATAATACCATCACGCCTGTATTCCCGAAGGGTTAGGCAGAGGTGTACTAATGTTCACTCACATTTCGCCGGTATGTTTAGGTCCCATGTAATAGGGGGCGAGCCTATTGCCATTAACCGGGCAAAAATCCAGACTCCGAACTGCTACTGAGAATTTCATAGAAAAACTCAATAACACTTTGCTCGACCTGGGAATCGAACCTAGGACCTCTAGCGTAGCAATCGCGCTTGGGACCACTAGACCAACGAGGCAATATTATATAAATTTTTTGTTAATTATGACATTTATATACTAAAGGAAAGGAATAAATTGTAATAGTTATATAGCCCTCCATATTGCAATGTGGGTAAAAGACCGCTAAGTAATAAGAACACCTATATTTATGGAAGACTTATTTGTAAACTTAGTTCCTATGCAATAAATATTTGATCCTATGGCGTTTGAAGCTTATTTGCCCATTATACTGGCTGTATGTGTGTCTTGTAGCCCGATTTTCTGTAAACAGTTTTCCTATTCACATTCGTCAATCAGACCGATTTATAAGACGTACTATTGAAAAATCGTTGAACCGTATTCACACATGTTTGTTGGGCGAGAATCGTTTTAAAATGTTGGCTTGACAGTATTCACATAACACGGAAAAACGGTTTCAACGATTAAGTCGCTGCGACATCGCTACGGTTTAAGTTACGTGAATCGGGCTACTGTATGTGTGTCCAATTTGGCGTACTTGTATGTGTGTCCAATTAACGAAGTCACCTATTCCTCGAACATTAACCGCTATTAACGCTCTCCTGAACTTCAATACAGATATTGATTATATTTACGTATGAATTGACTGCCTCGTTAGTCTAGTGGTCCCAAGTGCCCGGTTAATGGCAATAGGGTCGCGTACATGGGACCTAAACATACCGGCAAAGCAAGTTTGTACATTAGTACACCTCTGCCTAACCCTTCGGGGAATACAGGGGTGATGGTATGTGTAGGGTTCTTAATTATTATATTACAATTATTTCACAGGCTCACCAATACACCAAACACTAGCCTCATTATGTCTCCCGTAATCTCTCTCGAGTTCAGGACATTTATGTTTATCAAGCAATGGTTACACTCCCATTATGCCAACTGACAGCTGTTAAGTCAAGCTGTCGGCTACTGCTTATGTATGTGAGACGGTGTTATTATATCTCATCATCAACCCATTACATTGTCCCACTGCTGGGCACGGGTCTCCTCTCAGTACAAGAGGGATTAGGCTATAGTCCGCCACGCTAGTCTACTGCGGGTTGGCAGACTTCACACACCGTCAAGAAATTCTCTTAGCCATGCAGGTTTCCTCACGATGTTTTCCTTCACCGTTTAAGCGCGTGATAATTAATTAATTATTAATACGCACATGACTTCGAAAAGTCAGAGGTGCGTGCCTTGGCTTCGAACTCGAGACCTTTGACTTGGCAGTCCAATGGTCATATCACTAGGCTATCACTGCCTGTTATTATATCTATTAAACAGATATAGAAGTACAAACACTACAGTATGTATGATACGAATGTATGGAAGCTGATACCTACTGTCAGAATGTTTGTGAGAAGAATGCATGATTGAATTAAATAAATAATATGTTAATAGTGTAATCGACTTTGGCCGTTCTATACAAAAATAAAAAATAAATATTTTACAAAGGCTGACCTATTTTCTGTGGCGTTATTACCAGCGGGTCATTTTAAAACCAAGCGGCCGCGGTGGCTCGACTTATGACTCTCAGTTGGGCGATATTTCCTTGTAATGTTATTGCATTTTTAAATTCAATGGTTTGCTATTTAAGTTTATTGTAAACACTAACACAAAATTGCCCATTGCGTGCCGGAGTTTTCAAATAGGTATTTATTATATTTTCAAATAGGTTTTCGAATAAATGTTTCTAGTGGTAGAAAAATAGGCAGCTCAGGCAGCATTTGAACTTGGTCCTTCATTAGCGGTGGCCTGGGCCTTTTCTTTTTGTGAAACAAAGCTTTCTAGCACACAAATATGTTATATATTAAATATATTTCAACCTGTAGTGCTTCGTTTAGCCACTGACACAAATGGCGCAGTGGCTAAGCGATGCATCATAAGCTGTGCATCATATTCATCAAAAGTGGCTATTTTAACTCCCTAGTGCGCAACAAACTGGCGTAATTGCAGATTGCCATTTAACCCTAAACCACTTTAAGCTAGTTGTACTTTATAGCAGTTTGTATATTGGCCACTGTGAGCAGACAAATAAATCTTTACAACAGCATCGTTTGAGAATAAACTCACAGCATGAGTGCCGTAAGAAACTTTGTTGTTACACATTTCAGAGTAACAGTTGAAAGCTTTTATAGCTTTGAAAGGACACAAGGGTTTAAAGTGGAATACGTACAAACATATGTACGTACGCCAGCACATCAGGTGACCACAAAATGACAAATTTTCGCAGTAGATTTTCAACTTAATCATCAACATTTCAAGGTTTAAAATCATTTGGAGAAATTTGACAGTTTTGAATAACCTGATGTGTTGGCGACTGTACGTACGCACGGCTACACGTGAGCTATACAAATCCAGTTTACGCTGGATTTGTATAGCTTCTTAATGTACAGAAAGCCCATACAATGCGAGATATGCTTAATTTGGAATTTAATAAACGGAACGGAATTGAACGGAATAATTAAATACAGAATTCATTTATATTGCGCCAAGACCAATAAATATTTGATTAAAAAATAAATGAAACGGACACCCTACCATCCATAAAGATCTTTTAAGTGGGTCCTTTGAATTTTGTAACGAAAAATGAGTGCCTTAACTTTGGTAATAAAAATGATTAAAATATATTAATATCACTCATTTTTTAATTTAAATTTATCTTTAGGGGATCTGAAATAAATAAGATTAGAATAATTTGACTTCATTTTGATAACAATAATTATCTACAGGCAGTTTTGTTTTCGGGCATATCATACCCTAGGCGTTCACTAGGGGAGGCCTACGTCCAGCAGTGGACGAGTATGGGCTGATGATGATGATGATGATGATATCATACCCTACCATAGGTTCAGTGTAATATATTGTCACAATACTCTCGCCGGGTTAAATGTACTGTAATGATAACATTAATTATAGAATAGATAGAATGTCTTTGACAAAAGTTTAAGATGGTACATAAATTCGGGATATCCGGATACCTGGTGTATCAAAAAAAATCAGTTACTTCTAAAAGTGTATATAGAAAAAATTTTTACTAACAGAAATAAATATATTTTTATAACCGTATGATCTGTTACGTTTTTATGAAAAAACAAATTGCACAAACAAACGGGCGCGGAGAGCGTCGATTTTGTAATATTTTTTTATTTAACTCATATATTTTAAAGGCAAAAATAACTGGATTGCTAAACCCATCGAAGTCAATATAAATAAAGAAACCAAATTCAGGATACAAAAGCAAATGTGTAACAGACATGAATATAATACAATACAGATAACTTACACTACAATGCAACTAACACACAATACAAGCTGCACTTGCAGCAATTTCAATATGCTTTATCCATTAGCGTCTAGTACCTACCTATTGAGAATCTGGGCATACAGCGTACGACAGCTCTCTAGGACCACAAAGAGAATGAAGCCAATCTATACAATCCCAGTTAACTTCGTAGAACACATGGTTACACATCAAGCTATAGAAAATCAGTTTAGACTGACCTCATATTTTAAAGGTTTTCTGCACAATTGAATACCAGCCTATACTGGTTTTGTATAGCTTGATGTGTAGCCATGCGTACCTTAGTATTACATAGATTTGCATGCAGTATATTATTGTTAGTACCGCAATCGTTGAAAACTTGTATGTTTTTTTATTTAGTTTGGCAATTTTTCTTTTTATTTAGATGACAAGTGCAGTGATATCCTAGTGATAAGACTATTTGACTGCTAAGTTACAAGTGTCCAGTTCGAATCAAAGGCACACATCTCGGACCTTTCAAAGTTATATGCGTAAGTATTAATAATTAATTATCACGCGTTAAACGGTGAAGGAAAACATCGTGAGGAAACTTGCATACCTGATAGATTTTCTTGACGGCGTGTGAAGTCTTATAGCGTGGTGGACTATAGCCTAATTACTCGTTTTGAGAGGAGACTCGGGCCCAGCAGTGGGACAATGTAATGGGTTGATGATGAGATGACAAATAAGCATATGGGCTACTTGATGTCAAGTGACAACTGCAGCCTACAGACGCCATTAACACCACTAGTATCAGTAGCGTGTTGTCATAATAGGCATGATGACAGTAAGCAAGAATTACTAAAATAATATGTTCATATACTGAAATATAATTAATATTTTATTTATTTTTATTTTTATTTTTATTTTTTATTTTTAGAGATAACAAACAATTGTATAATAACTATTGCTAAACAATTATTAAATACATAACAATGAACTTAAGTTAATTATACAACCAGCACCGTTATCCACAGAGTAATATTATGAGAGTGAGGGTATACATACAAGCACAAAAGCAAACAGTATCATTGAATTAGTTAATCTTAGTGTTATTAATGAGCAAAATTGAGAACATAATTTTTAAATTGCGTAAGAGACAGAGTGAATATATCTAAATCAGCGAAATTATCATTGTAAGTAGTCATTATACGCCTTAAAGGAGCTCGTATGCCCGCATTGGTCCTGCAACGTTTAGGGGCAAATAATTTATGAGTGTAATTATCACGAATACGTTGGGATCGACTAGGTAATCGCAAATAAATTTGATTAATAAGCTTGTTGCAGTCAAATTTATTGTGACATATTTTGTATAAAAGCATTTGATCAAAATACAGTCTCCTAAGTTTAAGAGTTGGTAGAGAGTACTTATCTAAAAGAGTTTCATATGAAGTCAGACGTTTACTAAATTTATAATTGAGAAAACGAAGATATTTACGCTGTACAGACTCTAATTGAGCACTATATTTATCGTAAAGCGGATTCCAAATACATGTAGCATATTCTAGTTGAGATCTTATGAGTGACTTATATAATAGTAAATATGTTGAAGGTTTTTTAAATGAACCACAGTTTCGTTTAAGGAAACCATAAAGCTTGAAACCTTTGGCTGTAACGTGATCTACGTGAGCATCAAAGTGCAATTTAGAATCAAATAGTATACCCAAGTCTTTAATTAAAGACACTTTTTCTAAAGGAGAATTACATAGTGAATATTTGAACTGAACAACATTAGTTTTTTTGGTGAAAGTAATAGATTTACATTTGGGCAGACTAAGAATCAATTTATTGGTCACACAATATGCTGAAAATCGATCAAGGTCCTGCTGCAGTTTAGCACAATCCTCAGTACATCTTATATGACGAAAAACTTTAATGTCGTCCGCATATAAGAGGAAGTTACTATTTCTGAAACATGTATAGATGTCATTGATGAAAAGTACAAAGAGTAATGGGCCCAGTATGGACCCCTGTGGAACCCCCGATGTCACGCAAATCACATCAGAACAGAACCCTTGGATCACAACTTTCTGTGTTCTATTGTTTACATAAGATGTAAACCAACGAAGCAAACTCCCATGTATACCATTATATTCAATTTTTTGTAAAAGCAACATGTGGTCCACCTTATCAAAAGCTTTACAGAAATCCGTATAAATTGCGTCAACTTGTAATTGATTATCCATATTTTCAAACAAGTAATTAGAGTATAAAATTAAATTACTTACTGTGGACCGACTTTGAACAAAGCCATGCTGTTCGGGGATGATGATATTATGTAAGCTAGGATAGATGGCGCTATGGACTAATCGTTCTAAAACTTTTGATAGGGTAGACAACAAGGATATGGGTCGGTAGTTGGTAACGTCATTTTTGATGCCACCCTTATAGACTGGCGTAATATGAGCAGTCTTCCAAACAAGAGGGACAACACCCTCTTTTAGACTACGGTTATACAAATAAGACAGTGGCTTACTCAACGACTCAGCAGTATATTTTAGAAAAAAAGGAGGAATACCATCTGGCCCAGAACCCTTGGTGACGTCCAAGGATTTGAGCGATTTAGATATCGTACGTGAAGAGAATGACAAATCAGATAAAGTTACTTGATTTACTGACGGCGAGTTACAGTTATTAGCAACAGTATCATCCATTGGTTCATAGACTGAGCTAAAAAATTTCAAAAATAATTTGCATACATTCGCAGGTCCACTACATTCCTCATTGTTATATGTCATAGTATTAGGTACACTTCCACTATTTTTACGGCTTTTTATAAAGGACCAGAACCGTTTCACATCAGTTTGTATGCTAGTTTCAATAGACTTTATATATAAATTGAAACAGTCAACGCAAAGCAACTTGAATCGCTTGCGGTATAATGAAAACTGCTCATAGTCAACACAATTTTTATATTTTATCCACTTAAGCCACGCCTTTTCTTTGTTTTTAAAAATGTGAATCAGAGGACGGGAAAACCAAATAGGATATTCATTTGATTTAACTGGTCGCATCGGAACATGGGTCCTTATAATTTTGTAAACTGTTTCATAGAAGCAGTCGACAGCAGAATCCAAAGAATCACCATCTAGGACTGAGGCCCAGTCCACAAGATTAATATCCTTGTTAATCGCAGAGAAGTCGGCCTCTATAAATTGATATCTAGGCGAGGAACACTGAGCCATAGGCCCAGACGCCAACTCAAAAGAAATAACTGTCAGAAAGGGTGGATGAAAAGCATCTATAGGTATTAATGGAAAACGAGCCCCCTCGCACAAGCAGACATCATTAGAAATCACTAAATCCAGGGTACGATTAAGATGATTTTTAATGTTATTGTATTGGTTACAATTAATTGTTGATAAAAAATTTAGAAGAAGAACTTCCAATGAGGTACTATTGTTATGTATGCGGGGCGAATATGCAAGTGTGTCGTGTGAAATCCATTCAACCTGAGGTAAATTAAAATCACCGTAAATGTATATATTACTAATAGTCGGGGATGTCATTTCACTTTCCAGTAGATTAAAGAACGATTGGTAGGTAGTAAACGTTTGGTTTGGTGGAACATATATTCCACAAACGGCGTGGTACTTATTAACAGTCTTAGAGTAAAACTTCAAAAATACGTAATCGATATTAGGTGGTAAAGTGTAAGAACTCTCGTCATAATATGGTGTCGTCACTAACTCACACCGCGATGCATTTAAACCTTGGCGTACCGCAATTAAAACACCGCCACCGTCAGACTTCCCACATAGCACACGATTTCTATCACAGCGGTGAACAGTATATCTCGAGTCTATGAATTCGCAATCGTTAATAACAGGAACCAACCAAGTCTCCGTCAGAATAATAATGTCATGGGAGTCCGCCAGTATATTATTGTATAAAGTGTTTAATTTGGTTCTTAAACCACGACAGTTTTGGTAATAGATTGAGATATTAGTGGCCATTATGCACAACAAAACAAATGTAATAATGAATGTTACTATAGCATGTAGATAAGTCACACATAATAATTTGTACGTAATAATAACTGCAACCAGATACTAAGTTTATAGATAGAAATATTTTTGAGTGATAAATTATGACACTACAAAAGTATATTACTATAGTTATTTGAATATTTTTTGTATAAATCATAGCGTAAAAGTATATTCGACCTGATGAGTACTGTAAAGGTAATAGATATTTGATCTTTATTATGTTATAACATGCAATTATGACGGTAGGAGTAAGAAAAAAATATGTAGTCACATTCTTTGTAAGTGCACAGAGTAATGCAGGATACAGAGCCGATGGGCAAAGCGATGTAATAATACAGGTAACGCTATATTTAATGAACATTTCAATACTCATGATAATTTCACTGATGCAGACTGCATAGATTAGACACACACTTAGTATTACATGATTAAATTTTCTGAACATATGGTTTAAGTTTCGGTAGGTCCTTTTCAGAGCGGATGGCGATAGCGGGGGCGGAAGCGTCTGCCCTAGCAAGAATAATCCCGTGCTTGATCCAGACAAATTTATATCCAATTTCTTTGGCAACATCCCGGGCTTGTCGAAATAATTTCTTGTTTTGTAAAGTTAAATGTTCATTTAAGTATATTTTACGTGGAGTACCTTGAACATTTAGCTGCTCAGAAGTGATACCTTTGTGGAGGCGCACAGCAGAGATGAAGTTGTCCCTTGTAATTTGACTGGCAAACTTTACTATAATGTTCTTTGGCCGGGGGTTAGCTGGGTTGCGTTGTGGTACACGGTGAATTGCTATTACATCGCGAGCAGACAGTGGCTGCTTTATTACATTAGCGATAGTCTCCATAATGGTCAATAGGTTTTCACCACGTCTCTCAGGCAAGTTACTGATTTCGAGGTTGCAGCTACGTGCCTTTTGTTCCATGGACTCAAGTTTCGCTTCCAAGGCTGCAATTCTAGGTTCAGTTGTTTGGATCTTTTGTTCAGTGACCAAAACTCGGCCCATGACTTCCTGAGTAGACTTTTCGAGGTCATCGTATCTATCACTCATGTATTTGATAGATTTCTTCACACCCTCGAATTCACCTAGCAATTTGGAGAAATTTGCGTCTTGCTTCGTGAACCATGTCTCAATCATAGATAGCATACTGTCTTGAAACGATTTAAATTCATGGCGAAATTCAAACTCCTGGGTGCGGGACACTGGATTTCGGAACGTGATGGAGGGTGGTGGTGACTCCGTATCGATGAGTGACCCATCTACGCTCATCACACCCTGTCCAGGATTATCTTCATTATCATGATTGAAAGTGCTATTTATTGTTGTCATGATGCACGCTGTCTCTGACTCGTAGCCTGCTCTGTGTCAGATGTACCGGGCAGTCCGGAATCTTGTTATTACGCACTGTGACGCACGCACACACGCGCACTGAACGAACTAAATAGCGGAACAGTGAGGCGACAACCGGTTCGCAGTAGCGCTTGCGACGGAATGATAGGAGTTAATATGTTTAGAAAAGAATATTTATTTTTATTTATAAGACGGGATTATTAATTTATTTGATAAAATAAAACTACAAAATACACTAGTCCGCCATGTTCAGTTGAACACCAATCAGATTCAATTACGTCACATCTATGTTGAACTGTCGCTGTCACGTAAATTTCGTTCGAATTTCGACGATCTCCGCGCTTAAAATTGTTTATGATGTATTTCCTCATTGTATATTACTTAGCTTTTGTCCTACAACTTGTGTAAGAACTTATTAAGTAATGGAACAAGGGTTTACCAAGGCAAACAGCTCTAATTTGGCCAGAATTGATTTGTTAATGCTGGGACAGTTCCTGGTATTAAACAAAGAGTTCTGTTCAGCAGAATTTAGAAATGTTAAAACTACAATGTAAGTATTATTTATTATTATTTGTATTATACCTACTATAACTAAAAAAATAAAATCACTTAAAAAGCACAGCTTCGTATGTTTAGTTTAATAATGTTTTGAATTTATAAAATATGCTTTCCTACCGATTTCTTTGTTTTAGATCCTCCAGGCCATCTTATGGGGACGACGCAATTAGCTACGTTCAGTTAAATTGCGATGGAAATCTATGTACTTATAGTTAAATCAAAAATCTGCCCAGAACACAAGGTCCACGCGAAGTTATATGCAGTGACGTTAATAGTTGACGAAGTAAAGTAAGAAGTTATATCGGTAAAATGCCATGACTGCGTTGCTTCACAAGGAGGCTGCAAACATGCCATTGCATTTCTCATGTGGGTCCATCGTAGTAGTGAAGAACCGATTATTCAAGTAGGTAATTTACGATCCATTCGGCGAGGCTCAGGCTCAGTCAGTGTCTCGCCTCGTAAGTTACTTGAATAATTGATTAAAAATTTAATGTAATAAAGAAAATCTATCGGGTAAAATCTCTCGAGCTATCTATGAACTTTATTTTAGTAAATAAAACATGATGTCAAATCATTTTCGGTTTTATTATTTTAAGAATAAAACCGAAAATGGAAGATTTAAATTACAAAAAAGAGGTATCTTTGTGAATTTATTCTATCGAGCCAACTTTATCAAATCGTGTTTCCCTTGTATGTGTTCCCTAGAATATATACTCAACAATATAAATTTATTTTCTCAGATTTTAATTTTACTATTTACTACTTAAAAAAGTCCCACCCGGCCTTAATCTCCTATTGTATACGATGTCAAAACATAGAAGTGACGTCATAAGCAGACGCCATGACACCAGGGACCGTTTTCGCGCTAATTTAAAAACATTGAATTAAAATCGCATTTTTGTATCAAAAACCTTTTTTAATTGCAGAAAAAATATATTTTTCGGAAATAGTATATACATAAGAATATTTTAGATCAGTTTTTGAAAATCAGTCATCATGCCTATTCTCAGATCTTAAGTCTCTTACAGAAAAATCACTAGTAAAGCCAACTACGCTAGCCTGCTGCGAATTTTTCTTTTTTTAGAAAGAAAATTCTTGTTAACCGCTCGTGCTAAGCTAAATGCTTGTGTTACGAGTGGGTTCACATCAGTAGTGCAATGGGTGGGGTTCGAACCGGCAACCATAAGATCGCAAGTCCGACGCACTAGCCATTAGGCTACCGACGCTTCGTCGGTGGTCATTGGTAGACTTCAAACGCTTTCGAGAGAATATCTCAGGCATGCAGGTTTCCTCATGATGTTTTCCTTCACCGTTTACGCGTATTATTTATTAATTATATCGTACTGATATAATTAATTATCATGGATATGGTTATGAAAAGTCAGAGGTGCCCTGGATTGCACTGGTTCACTGGATTCGAACTCGAGACCTTTGACTTAGCAGTCCAATGTTTATATTATTAGGCTGCTTTTATCTATACCTACCTAAATTACTCATGCGTCTAGACTAGCTTTCATAACCAACCATTATGTAAAGTCATTTTATAAAGTGTAAGAACTCGATACACTATAAAATATTTTCCCTCATATTCATAAACATTCTATGAACGTCTTTAGCGTCGTATTTAAGTTTATTCGCATCTCATTTCTTGAAGGCTAAATCACCTAATCGGCTAAGTTTATTTAAAAAAAAACTTGGTTTTTCGAAAATTCTATTTTTGACGATAACGATTTTTAAGCAAAAAATTTAATACTCAATTGTGAATAAGTTATTTTTGATGTCGCAATTTCTACTGCCATGTACTTAGAATGTGTTATGATGTGTTATATGAATGTGAAAAAAATGCCAAATACCAAGAAAAAATGAATTTCCTAACCTCTAAAGTGTCAGGTTTAAACCAAAAAGACGGAGACAGAATTATATTTCACAATCAAAGTGTTCAGTTTATTAGGTTTTAACGATGCAGATGGCTAGCTAGCCATCTGCATCGTTTACGGACCGATCGCTCGTCCCAAACCCTTGGATCTAGCTAGATCCAAGGGTTTGGGACGAGCGATCGGTCCGTAAGAGTTTTTATTTATCCCATTTCACCCCCCTGAGGCAGGGAAGGCGAACCTTTTTCGGCCCACGTGCCATTTTTTAATAAAAATATTTAATACGGGCATGAAGTCCTTTCGAACAATCTGGAGTTTATAAATAAACAATAATAACTTTCGTGCGAAATATACGTAGATATAATATTTCGTGCAATCTATTTCCGTGTCTTTTCAATTAACTTGCTACGGATAGGAAAAGAAATTGGTAAGTATCAAATTTCCTTAATCCCGTGTCCAAAATATTTAGTCACGTGCCAACATTGGCACGCGTGCCATTAGTACGCCATCACTGCCCTAAGGCATTGATTTTGGTTAGTGACGGAAAACGTGTTTGCAAATTTGTTTTAGGAGTACTCCTACAAAAGTCGAAATATCTATTTAACGATATTTATTTCACTCAAAGTTGGAACTCATTTTTTATTTATTTTTTAATACTTTAGTACGGAACTGTACTACTGTGTACGGTCTTAATATTCTCTCCGATCTCCATAAATATAACGTTTTAACCCCCATTTTATCCCGTTTTCTCCTAACTTTCCGTCAGGACAAATCCCCTTTCAAATTTTAAATCTCTACGAACAGCGGACTTTTTAATTATTTAGGATTGCCGACAGTTGTAACAATGTCTTTAGATAAAAAAAAAATGTTAGTTGGACGTCTGGGCCGAGAGTTGTCTGTCAGGCAGTAAGTCTGTGTCTGGACTTTTATTTTTTATTATATCATGGTACTATCACGCCTGTAAGCAGAGGTGTATACTAATGTACACCCACATTTTTTCGGTATGTCCTAGTCCCATATAACAGGAGGCGAGCATATTACCATTAACCGGTCACATATCCAAACTCCGAGCTGCAAAATGTTATTAATTAAATTCGACTGAGAATTTCATGGAAAAACTCAATAACACTTTGCTCGACCCGGGAATTGAACCTAGGCCCTCTAGCGTAGCAGTCACGCACGCATAGGACCACTATACTAATGAGGCAGTGTTCTTATTATAATGAATACATAATAATGCCGAAGATTATACTTAGATTAAAAATCTATAACCTAAGAAGTAGTATAGTAAGCGATAATCGCTATTAAAATATTTTATTATCAAGGAGATACAATTCAATATTTCGAATAAAAAATTTAAAACACTGGCCATAATTGTTCTTTCCTCCAAATGTTAACCTAATATTGAATATTTCACTAAAAACTTAGAATGATATAAAATTAAGTAATGATCCGCTTCCGTTTCCTTTATTTCTTAAATTAATCCGTGGACAATGGTGTGGGTAATATGTTTACCTACTTTAAGAATCTCATTGTATCACTTTAACATGTAGGTAAATGATTTTTTTGAGCCTAATAAATAAAATAAGAAATAAAAATATATTTCACTATATGTCACTGTCACTATATTTAAATATGCAACTCCTGAATAAGCTAATAGGGTTTTAGGCAAACACAACCCATAAGTTGCTTCGGATATTAAATCCGTAGTATGCTTGAATCAATATCGGGTATTGTATAAAGCGTGATCCATATTGCATGAGTACCAACGTATTATTCCTGCGGTCAGCTCGTAAAATATTAAACTCATATGCTCAGATACCTATTGATTTAGATATTCCGATTAAATTTTCCTCATGAGATTGGTTATATTGTAGTTCCCTACTAAAATATAACAAAATCTCATGAGTTCCTATAGAAATTAATGTTGAAAGCAGTGAGTCGAGTGATCAATAATATACAACGTCCAAAAAAATTTTTATTTTGCCGTAAGGTGTTTTGCTTTCTGTTTTCTATCACAAAATATTACATGTTAAAACAAGACAAATCACATATATTAAGAGGGTTATAAGGCTTATAATTTTTATGAATATGACGCATAAATATATAAGCGAAAAATTTATTCGACCTCAGTCTAAGGGGCCTCAGATTTAAGGGCCATTGTAATGTGTTTCATTAATAAAAGGAGCCAACGTCACTTTAAGACGTAAAAGGTGGAAGAATAAATTATACATCACAGGCAGTGATCTCGGTAGCTTAGTTGGCTATAAGCGTCCGGTGTACCTATGGATGCAGGTTCGAACCCTGCCTGAGGCCGAATTTTTCTTTCAATAAAATTTATATGACTGCCTCATTAGCGTAGAAACTTACCAAGTTCAAAAGGTAGACATTCGTGACCGTTCTCATTCTTCTGTTGCTGGCAAGCGTTGCTATAACAAGGCAGTTGCCTGATATAGATAACAAGAATATCAAGAAGTACGGTGGCAGTATGAACCGCCACTCGTACGCGTTGCTAGCAACCTTGCCTGCAACGCTCGTGTTGCGAACTGCAACAAACGTTGCGATGGTAGATGTCTCTCTAATACGGAGTAGGGACGAGTTGAGTATCGTGCTTATTTCCTCCATCGTGAGTACCTGTAACAACAAAAATACATTTATTTTATTCTTGTATACCACTAATACAGTAATTAAAAATTTAATAAACCCCCGACAATTGCATTATATCTCTATCGATTTTCATCAAACATAGCTAGGAACACTCCCGACTTATTCTCCTTTCAAGCAAAAAAAAACGAAATCAAAATCGGTTCATCCGTTCGGGAGCTACGGTGCCACACACACACACACATGATGTTGAAATATTGCCTCAATGTTAGGTAAAGAAACAAAGTATGAAGGAAAGATTGACAAATGAAAACTTTCACATATTCCTGTTTTTACTTTTCTGCAGCTAGCCACAATTATGTTGTTTATGTATATATATTTCCGAATATATATTATTAATCGGTCTCATAAAAATATCAAGATGCCACTCGTACTTCGGTTAATTAAAACCAAGTTGTGAGGTTTAATCCAAAAATTTCAGAGTAATCAATAGAAAATACTCTGCAGCATCAGGCGAAGGTAACCATGGTCTTGCAATGTTATTGGAATAACAGCATAATTTGAATCGATTCGACCTATTAAAGTTGTTTTTTAAACGGCTAATTATAATTTCCTGAATTGCAAAAAAAAAACTATCAAACATGTGTCGCCTTTCATACAAAAAAAAATCATTTCATACAAAACTAAATCAATATCGGTTCAAAACATCACGCCTGTGCTCCCCAAAAGGTTAGGTAGAGGTGTATTTATGTACACCCACAGTGTGCCAGTACGTTTAGGTATAGGGGGTGAGCCTATTGCCATTTACCGAGTATAAATCCAGACTCCGAGCTGCCATTAAGATTTTCATAGAATAACCCAATAAAACTTTTCTCGACTCGGGAATCGAACACTAGAGTAATGAGGAAGTTATCTGTTCGAGAGATGTGATGCGACAGACCTACATATATATATAGATACGATAAACTTATATAACAAGTTCAGAATTAAATTTGTTTTCGACAACAAGTTTTTGATGTCGATAAGTGAGCACTTGCAAGCCTCAGGCATTATTACTTTACGAGCAATAAGGCAGTATTTGAATAGGTCTCATAAGCATAACTTACACACACTATAGCATGAAGAACTTTTGATTATGCTAATATTAAACTTGACTGACTTCGTAGTTCGAAGTTAGTTCGGTCATAAATAATAGACGTAGTTTCGAATCATCTTTGTATAGAAGATAAATCAAATATCTAGAAAGATTTTGTGGTTAAGCAATAAGCAAGTTGATGGATTTGAAAAGTTTTGAATCAGCATGGTCAGTCCTTTAGAGAAAAAGAAAGAAAAAGAATATTTGTCACAGTCAAGGCACATTTACAAACATAATTTAAAAAAAGGGAAGAATACCACACTTTAGGAATCGAGACACGTACAAATACCAATCAGATCATAATATCAATGCCAGATCACATTGAGAAGTCCGTAATCTGACAGCCATTCAATCAGTTTGCGCAGATGTTTTTTGAAGAAGGTAATAATGCCAGCTGCTTCAACCCACAATATGGCAGAAAAATATTATTTTGATGCCAACCTTTCATATAGGTCATTACGCCTTATTCCCTGACGGATTAATCAGAGTTGCACTTAATGTACACCCACAGTTCGCCGGTATGTTTATGTCCCACGTAAAAGGGGGCGAGCATATTACAATTAACCGGGCACAAACCCAGACTCCAAGCTGCTACTAAAAATTTCGCAGAAAAACCTAATAACACTTTACTCGACCTGGGGATCGAACCCAGGACCTAGACCGTAGCAGTCGCGCTTAGGACCACTAGACTAATGAGGCAGTCAACGTGAATTCTAAATAAAAATGGTACATAGAATAAATTCCGTTTTATTTATTGTGACGGAACTTATTCAAAGAAAAGATATAAAAAAAAAGAAAGAAAGAAAGTTTATTCGGAGTTTACATTGAAATAACAGCAACATCATGTGCGTATTAATAATAATTAATTATCACTCGCTTAAACGATGAAGGAAAACATCGTTAGAAAACCTACATGCTTGAGAGTTCTTCTCAAAGGGGTGTGAAGTCTGCCAACCCGCAGCACGAGTGGTGGACTATAACCTAATCCTTGTCACTCTGAGAGAAGACCCATGCCCAGCAGTGGGAAAATAAAAGGGTTACTTACAACGTGCAGCAGTTCGTATAATGGTAACAACTGAAAAAATGAAAACGTGAACATGCCCAAATTAATCCATGTCCACACGGCTACACATCAACCTTTACATAACCAGTTTAGACTGACCTTCAATTGCAAAGGCTTTTCGCACAATTCAAGGCCTACCTATGCTGGATTTGTAGCTTGATGAGAAGCCGTGCGTCAATTACGGCTATAATCAAAGTTTTATTGCAGTTCTCAGTTGCCGAAACCCCATATTGCCCGTAATAAAAACTATTTCAAGGCAAATGAAGGTAAATTCGATTTCGTCACACTCGCCCTCCCTTGGGAAAGTTATCAACCGTGCATTTACGGTCAAACTTTCATTTCCGTGAAAACTTTCACACATTTGCGTGTAGAAATCGTTTAAACTATAGACATAGGTTGAGAAAGAGTAGTATCTACCTATAGATGACCTCTGCGCTGCCACTGACAACGCTTAAGAGGTGGCTAAGTTTTCGGCGAAGAGTATTTAACTTTTTTTATCTTATCTTTATTAATCGTACTCTTGACACAAAGAAGAAGAAGGATAGACAAGTTTTTTTTTCAAAGATTACTAGCAATATGGGTTGCACATTACTAGTATTTTTGAAAACCCCTCGTGCTAAGCTAAATACTTGTGTTACGAGTGGGTTCACGTCGGTAGTGCAATGGGTGGGGTAATAACTGGCAACCACATAATCGAAAGTCCGACGCCCTAGCCATTAGGCTACCGCCGCTTCATAATTTTGATTGGTTGATTTTAAACAGTCATGGGTTTTTACGAGGTATTTGTGTTAGCCGAGTAGAGTTTTTAAAGTAGTAGTGTCTCGCTCGCTCCTAAAGAATATCGACTTTACGTTTCGTTAGGCAAGTGTGAAGCATCGGTTTTCCAAATCCATCATTTCTGTCCCACTGCTGGGTACGGTCTCACTAAGGGTTCGCAGTTTTATCAGGACGTCGAGAAAATCTCTTAGGCATGCAGGTTACCTTAAGATGGTTTCTTCACCGTTTCAAGTGAGTCCTAATTATTAAGCACATGATTACGAAAAGTAAAAGGTGCGTGCCTTGAATTTGAACTCAAGACTTACCTTTACTGTCCACCACCACCACCACTATACTATCACAGCTGTCATGATAATATTACTAAACCATAAATTGAACCCTCCAAACACCGAGCAAATCCTATTGTTTCATATAAACAAGCGTTTACTTTGTTTCACGTTGATTTTCCTTTTCCTACAGGAAAAAGAATAAAGAAAAGAAACACGAGACTGAAGACATTTGTTTTCCCTTAATTCTTTCGCAAACGAATCAAACTTAGTAAAGGAACGCTCTGCAAGACTTGTTAGAATTGAATTCGTGTCATGAAGTTTTTTTGTTTTTAGATCTCCAGCGTGCACTTTGGAATTGGAACGAAAGAATGTCGGGTCAATCGGATTGATTAGACAAGATGGTAGTGCTAAGTTTATTACTCATTCATGTTTTTGAAGCGGCGGTAGCCTAATGGCTAGGGCGTCTGACATGCGATCATGGGGTTGCCGGTTCAAAACCCACCCATTGCACTACCGCTGTGAACCCATTCGTAAGACAAGCGTTTTAGCTTAGCGCAAGGGGTTAACAGAAAACTATTTGTTTTTCTATAGTGACATTATTTAAAAAATTACAAGGCCCTGGGTCCAGAGCTAGGTTCATCATCATCAACCCATTACATTGTCCCACTGCTGGGCACGGGTCTCCTCTCAGTACGAGAGGGATTAGGCTATAGTCCGCCACGCTAGCCTACTGCGGGTTGGCAGACTTCACACGCCGGCAAGAAAATCTCCCAGGCATGCAGGTTTCCTCACGATGTTTTCCTTCACCGTTTAAGCGCGTGATAATTAATTATTAATACGCACATGACTTCGAAAAGTCAGAGGTGCATGCCTTGGATTCGAACTCGAGACCTTTGACTTGGCAGTCCAATGGTCATATCACTAGGCTATCACTGCATCCAGAGCTAGGTTAATACCTGTATTTCAGGAGTCAGTGACTTCTTCCTAATTATAAGGTGCTGATTTAATGCAATAATGAACAGTTTTACATGTTCAGGAAGTTTAAAAGAATAACAAATAATAATAAGTAAGTGACAGAACAGCATAATATCTACCAATGAAGAAATGTGCGAACCACCAGACTTACTGGCAATAGTAAGTTTTTTTTTTCATTACCATCCATCCTTTCATTACCATCCATCCTTTCATTACCATCCATCCTTTCATTACCATCCAACCTTTCATTACCATCCAACCTTTCATTACCATCCATCCTTTCATTACCATCCATCCTTTCATTACCATCCAACCTTTCATTACCATCCAACCTTTCATTACCATCCAACCTTTCATTACCATCCAACCTTTCATTACCATCCATCCTTTCATTACCATCCAACCTTTCATTACCATCCATCCTTTCATTACCATCCATCCTTTCATTACCATCCAACCTTTCATTACCATCCAACCTTTCATTTCCATCCACCCTATCATTACCATCCATCCTTTCATTACCATCCAACCTTTTCTTAATGTTGACATTGGTTTGTACTCTAACCAGATGTGGCTGAATTACACTTAATTAAGATTTTATATAAAGCTATTCTTAAAAACCGTTAAAAATACAGGGTGGATGGGACATCGACACACATCCACTTACCACGAATTCAGTACATGATTCTGGACCCCCTAGCGTAGATATTTTTTGTCGGTTATGAAAAAAAAAATCTGCTGTTTCATACAAAAGTACAATGTACCTACTACACGTTCAAAATGTATGGATATAACCAACGAAAAATATCAATGCAAGGGGGTCCAGAATCATGTACTGAATTCATGGTAAGGGGATGTGCGTCGATGTCCCTTCCACCCTGTATAATTAAATTACTACATTATCAATGTTTAACGTGAACAACTTTTTAATATAAATAAATGTATGTATGTTGTAATATTTCGTAATTCAATTGAAGATTGAAGACAATAATCCTAAACCGACAATGGTTAAGGAATGAAGATGAAGCGAAACTGATGCGTCAGGATTGTATATAGTTAGTCGAGATCTTCTCATATAAGTAGTCATAGTCTACTGAAGACCAGTATCCTAAACCGACAATGGTTAAGGAATGAAGATGAAGCGAAACTGATGCGTCAGGATTGTATATAGTTAGTCGAGATCTACTCATATAAGTAGTCATAGTCTACTGAAGACCAGTATCCTAAACCGACAATGGTTAAGGAATGAAGATGAAGCGAATCTGATGCGTCAGGATTGTATATAGTTAGTCGAGATCTTCTCATATAAGTAGTAATAGTCTACTGAAGACCAGTATCCTAAACCGACAATGGTTAAGGAATGAAGATGAAGCGAAACTGATGCGTCAGGATTGTATATAGTTAGTCGAGATCTTCTCATATAAGTAGTCCTAGTCTACTGAAGACCAGTATCCTGAACCGACAATGGTTAAGGAATGAAGATGAAGCGAAACTGATGCGTCAGGATTGTATATAGTTAGTCGAGATCTACTCATATAAGTAGTCATAGTCTACCCAATGGGCGATATGTTTTTATGTATGTATGTAATGAAATCATAAAATATAACCACCGAAAGTTCACATTTACGACATTGAGAGTAGCTTAGAATTATATAATATATATATTTTTAATTCTAGATTTACCCTTCAGGCGTCAGCGATCCAATTTTTTCGCTTTTTAGACTCGATGGGTGATCATTATTTTTGCAAAAAGTAAACTTAACTAACTTCAAAGTAAAACCGTAATTTCTCTAAATAAAAATGTGTATAGACTATGTGTGTATAGACTACCTCATTAGTCTAGCGCGACTGTTACGCTTGAGGTTATGGGTTCGATCCCTAGATCTAGAAAAGTGTTATTGGGTATTTCCATGAAACTCTCAGTAGCCTCGTAGGCGGGATTTGTACCCGATTAATGGCAATAGGCTCGCCCCCTATTACATGGGACCTAAACATAGCGGCGAAGTGTGGCTGTAGGTACACCTCTGCATAACCTTTCGGGGAATACAGGCGTGATGGTATGTATGTAAAAAATACTTTCGAAATTTTACCAAACCAAATTTTTTCAGTCCAGTTCTAGTGTCATAACTGTCACAAATTTGATTAAGAAAGAAAAGTAGTTTAATGTTGCTAAAGGCCGTGTCTTATATACATGCGATCATGTCACATGCTCACGCCTTTTCCCCACCACGTTGGGCAGAAACTACAGAACCGCATTTCCTACTTTTTCCATACTCGTATTTCACTAACACGCGCTTAAACGACACAGGAAAATATACTTGGGAAAACCTGCAGGAATACAATTTAAGGCACGCACCTCTGACTTTTCGAAGTCATGTGCGTATTAATAATTAATTATCACGCGCTTAAACGGTGAAGGAAAACATCGTGAGGAAACCTGCATGCCTGAGAGATATTCTTGACGGCATGTGAAGTCTGCCAACCCGCAGTAGGCTAGCGTTGTGGACTATAGCCTAATCCCTCTCGTACTGAGAGGAGACCCGTGCCCAGCAGTGGGACAATGTAATGGGTTTCGAAAATGAAAAAAATTAAATGCTAAAATTGGTATTATTATAATAATCAGGAAGAGAAATAGGTAGCTAAACGATTAAGTGGCAGTTAAAAGCCATCTTATCAAAATCGGAAGCAAAGCAGGAAATACCTGGATTCCATAAATATAATTAAGTTAACTTATCGAATAAACCAGGAAAATATTTCGCCAAAAAATATAATCTAATTTTCAATAGATCATCTTGCTCATCAACCACAAAAACAAAAAATGGCCGCCCCATTCAGTGCTACACGTGCCGATAATTGAAGTTACATCCTTGTTAAAATCATCCTTGTTTCTTTTTTACTATTTGTTATATCCAGTGATTTCATCTGAAGGTCAGTAAAAGATTGGATCTTGTGATTAGATTGGAATTACCTCTAAATCTATTTCGTTAATTACAACGTTTGGTAATTTTTCTGTGATTACATTACCTACTAGCGTTCTTCTCGGATAATTTAACAAATTATAAACTTAAACCTTCAGCATAAACCACTCTGTCTATTAGTAAAAACCGCATGGAAATCCGTTCAGTAGTTTTTGAGTTTAGTGTTAGTTGCTTTTTAGATGACCATCATTCAACATATATGAGACATTGAGATCGGAGTGGAGTGGAATGTGCCAGCATGAATGGGTTGGCACGATCGGGAAAGTAACTGCTGCCCTCCCATCGCATATCGACGTCAAGTAGTAGTATGCATACTGTAATTGCGTTTCTTACGGTGAGTGCGGAGCGCCGGAGGCCCAATTCCTGCCTCAGTCCACTTACTTCTCCTGTAATCCTTCCCCTCCCCTTTTATTTGCAGGGTTGGCAGCACGCGAGTGATACCCCTGGTGTTGCAAGCGTCCATGAGCCACGGTAACCACTTTTCCGCGTTATTGGTATAACAAAAAATAACAATAGATACCTACTTATGTTACACAAAAAAACTATAATTGGTTACAACTCATTTTTTTTATCATCCTCGTATTTTCCCAACATAGTTGGGACCGGCTTTCGTCTGATCAGATGCGGCTGAATATATATACCTATTTTACACTAAACGAATGCTATTAGACCTTCGCAACCCAATTTCTGAGCGATATTCGAAGTATGGACTAGTTGTCAAGCTTTTTGATCTTCTGACTACTATAAATGATTGTAATCGACCGACGGTTTTACGTGCTCTCGTAGGCGCAGAGGGGTCGTGACGTGTTAAAAATGGTCACTCATCCACAAATCAATCACAGCAGGCCATAGACGTCAAATTGGTCAATCTGTCTGCAAGGACCCATCGTCCTTGCAGATCAGCGTAGTCATAACTTGGCCACGAGCCAAACTTTGAATTATGTTTTTTTTTGTGTTATTTTTTTTCAATGTTATACACCAAAAAACTTGAATACAATCATTTTTGCTATAAGGATCAGAATAAAAATAAAGAAACAATCATAATAATTATTATAGTAATTACCAATCGTTGTGTCAGCTAATGGCCTAATAGCTAAGAGCCTCGATCAACATCTCAGGAGGCTCTCGTTGAGTGGCTGGGTTAAGGGCTCGATACGGAGAACTGACCTTTTAGACACGGGCCCTAACCACCGGTGGCTTAGACCCTGCTCCCGATGCCGGTGGGTTACTATTTCTGAATATATTTTTAAATGTTTTTGTTTTCTTTTCAGTTTTTATAAAAATATTTTAAAATGTAAAATAATATGAAAAAGTTAAAATAAAGTAAATTTTATTTATTTGTAGTATTGTATAAACTACAACAATTTAATTATTATAACAGATTTCTGATATTATTATCTTATATATATGTATAGATATTATTAAATCATAATATATCCAGGCACAATACTGCAAGACTCAAAGATATACCATGAGTTCGCTCTGCATGACCGGATCAACCAAAGAAAATTTTGGTAGCTGTTAGTAATTTTAACACCTTAGTCTACTCACCTTAAGATATCTTTTTTTTTAAATTAGGTTACTGATCATTCATTATTGTAAAATTATCTTTGAAATATTTAATTACAAAAAATATTTATCAGGGTAAGTCTACATGTATTGGTTGTTCCTTGTAACCCTTCGGTTTCACTTTCATCCCCTGACATTTCAAGATGAGACATTCATCAGATTTAAAGTTAGGAATACTACTTAGGAAACTATAAATTTCAGTATTTTTCGTATGATGCCTATACAAACTACAGATAAACAAAAATTATAAAGATAATTATTTTGGCTATTAAAAAGATCACTCATCTAAATTTTTCTTAAATATCTCATATGCACAGACATTGGCAAATTAAAATTTAATTATATTGGTTTATTACGATTTATCTATACACTTTTATGAAGTTATAAACCTAATAAGGAACTTAACTTACTTTAAACTCAACTTTTAACACTCCGGTAGAAAGTTAAATCATTGAAACGTTTTGTAATCCATTTTTTCACTTCATCACTTACTTTTTAACACTTAAAATAACACAAAGCTCATACATAAATAACCACTAAACTTACTAAACACCAGAAATCACTTAAAACACGAATAAACCTTTTTTGTGAAAATCTCGGAAAGTTTCGTGAACTTTCGTGAAAGGGGACCAAGTGGTGCCATTGAAAGCTTTCTGGTGACTGGTGGTCGGATGAAAACAGAGCGGAATCTTGTACGCATGCGCGGGGTTGAAAATGTTTTACCTAGTTTTAGTGTGTTGTAGAGATTGTTTGCGATTTCATACTTCAGGTTTCAGTAAGTCGAAGATCTAATGATTTATTATTATATTATGTAGTAATGTTTAGCGCCAAAATCAAACGTAGAACACGGTAACGCAAAAGAGTATTCGAATTATAAGCCTAGAATTGGAGCTTACAACATGGCAAAAACAATTGCAATTCTAACAGTAACAGCATATACTTAATGTTAGAGTTTTATTATTCACATTGGAAAACAAGCCTTGTGTCGCAATCCCTTGACCGTAATTCTCCTCCTAGCCTTTTTCCCAATCATGTTGGGGACGGAAAAAGATCACTTCTCTAATCGGATCTAAACACTAGTTATTATTTGAATGATTTTAGTATTTATGGTTATGAAAATACAGGTCTAGGGATGGGAACACTAAAAAAAAAAAAAAAAACCATTTTATCAGTTGAGTTTTGAGTTGGATTGGGATTTTGAGGTGTGTGATTCTGACAAGCGCGTGTAAATCGTTTTTGGGCGGAACAAAGTCTACAAAATTATAAGTTTTGAAGGAGAGTTATAATTGTCACCACCAAGATTATTATGTATTTTATTTAAAAGTGAAAGTACGTTAATAGATGCGCCTGAATATACCTTACACGAATAATAATAAATATATCTTACACCAAGCGACTACTATCAACCCAATTTTTGGGCAAAAATTGGCAGTGGCTTTATGTGTTCTCCGAGACAGGATTTCGATGTGAGGATGTACTCACATCCTGTTATTGCCATAGTGTAAAGTGAATAATGTAATATCTTTTATTTTAAAAGAGTGTTCATGGAGTTTCTTGCCGGATTCTTCTCCATAGACTACAACAATTTAATTATGTTGATAATTGAGTTTCTTTGTTTCTATTCTGATCCTTATAACAAAAATGATCGTATTCAAGTTTTTTGATGTATACTAGCAAATTATGTAAAAACAATATATTTTAAAAGAGTGTCCATGGAGTTTCTTGCCGGATTCTTCTCCATACGATCAACTTTTTGGAACCGTGCAACTAGAGTCAATAACGTTTCAAAAACGCTTGTAAAAGCTTATTTGAAAAAAAAAAATGATTTGAATGGTTTAACCTTGCAGGTTTGTTGATCACCTTAGCCACGAGCCGATAACCGAGACTATATAGCACTATAGGGCAGGAAAGGGCAAAAGCGATTTTTAGTCGCTATGCGTACGCTACTACCCTGGCACCTCCCTTTTCCGCGCTCCAGAAAAAACAAGGTTTTCCCAAACAAACAGTGAATAGCCACAAAGATGGCATGCTTTCATTTTTATACGTTTCTTTTATAAACAAATGAGATTCCTTTAGGCTATTTTGAGTTACTTAAGTCTGATTAAAATTGGGTTCTCTCACGCTATACCTACTTACTTATTATAGTTAGATTCCGGATCAATAAGAAAACCTTTGATTTTTATAGGGATCCATACAAAAGCAATTATGTTTATTATTCCGGATACCATTGTGTTTTTTACGGAAGAACCAACTAAGCTTGCATTTAATTTTATTACTTACATTACATCCATTACGCCTGTATTCCCCGAAGGGTTAAGCAGAGGTGTATGTTTAGATCCCATGTAATAGAGCAAGCTTATTTCCACTAACCGGTCACAAATGGAGACTCCGAACTGCTACACTGGGAATTCCAATCCAAAATCCAATAACACTGCTGCACCTGGGATTCGAACCTAGGTAGGTAGGTAGGATACTTCTAGAGGAGTAGTTGCGTTTTAAACCACTAGACTAATGAGGCAGTCTTGTCACGTATTACTATAAACAAAGCAACATATTGTAGCTAAGAAACAACTGCGCTGAACAACCGATCTTCAAGGTTAAGCTGCGCTTGCCGCGGTCAATCTGTAGATGGGTGACCATTTTTAACACATTGAGATCTCTTTTTGCATCAGAGAGCACGTAAAGTCATCGGTCCTACTTAGCTATCTATGCTACCTATGCTAGTAGTAGTAGTCACAAGTCAACCTGACAAGACAACTAATTTATACCTACTTAAGATGACGACATAATATAAACAGACATAACCTGTACAAATCCAGTGTAAGCTGATCTCGCATCGTATAAGCTTCCCATGCAATTAGGGGCCAGCGTAAACTGTTTTTGTATAGCTCGATGTGTAGCCGTGCGTACCAGAAATTGGGTTGTGGAAGTCTAATGGCAGTCTCTTTGTGTAAAGTACTAATATACAGCTATACCTGGTTAGATTGCAACCTAATCCCAACATAATTTAGGAAGGCTAAAGGACTTAAGCATTCATTATTAAGGGATCCATAGGAAATTAACAAAACTAATCCTATGCTAAAACAAATGGTAATGATTGCGTTCGTGAGTTTGCCGCGCGAGAAACAGGCGGCGTGTCTGTCGTGCATAGTCGCGATGTGTTCAGTAAAGTTCAATGTTTGAGTCCAAGCTCGATAGGTAGCGTTGGCGTCGAAATAGATCGCGCTATGAAACCATAGCGCGATATTAACAGGGTCAGCAAAATTCAAGTGCAATAAAATCAATAATAATAGTAGTAGTAGTAGTGCCTGCTGGCATGTCTACATGCCAGCATGAATGAGTCGCACGACCGGGGAAGTACTACCCTCCCGCAGAATATCGACGTCAAGTACCAGTATGTAACTGTTGCGTTTCGTACGGTGAGTGTGGAGCGCCGGAGGCCCAATTTCTCCCTCAGTCCCCTTCCTTATCCTTTTCTCCTTCCCCTCTCCTTTCCTTAAATTGCAACTTGCAAATTTCCATGGGCGGCGATGACTACTTCCCATCAGGTAGCTCGCCTGCTCATTTGCCGAGTTATGCCATAAAAAAAAAAAACAGGTATACCACAGTGATGATTGATTCTCAACCTTCTAAGCTAAAGACACAATACCCCTCTAAAAATACCATGTTTTACCAAAAGTCTTGCCAAAATCGGCAACGTAGTAATTTTGCCTCATCATCGTCAACCTATATTAATTTTCCCACTGTAAGGGCTCCAACATAAAACTGCGAATTCGCATCCTATTGCAAAAATCTCCGCGCTCGCCGGATGCATCGGAACCTGATTTTTTAAATGCGATTTCACTTGCGATTTTGCTGTTTTGAGTGGGAGCCCTTAGAATTGTGTGAATGCTTTAGACCTCGATAATCGAATTTTCTGAGCCAATTTTGCCTATTTAACCATCCATCCAAGAAAATCTCCGTTCTAAATAGGTATGGTTGCTATTAACTGGACTCAGAAAGTCATCAACGCAACTGCAATGGAAAAAGGACACAATAGCCCGCGTTAGAGAACAAACCTGCACTAGGGCACAAGCCCGCATAAGGGAACAACTCCACACTAGAGAACAATCACATACTAGGAAATAGGGCGCGCACTAGGGAATAAGCCCAAATTAGGGAACATTTTTACACTAGAAAACAAGCCCGCACTCGGGAACAATGCCGCACTAGGGACCAAGCCCTGTGTCGTGGGTGACTTCGTATGTTTTGAGGCATGCAAAACACGCCCACACTAAAAATAAATATCCTTGAAGTCAGTAGAAATATAGCTGGCTGCATCTTTTCATCATAATTATAGAAAGAGCTTCTATATTAACATAACTTACCATCACGCCTGTATTCCCCGAAGGGTTAGGCAGAGGTGTACTAATGTACACCCACATATCGCCGGTATGTTTTTAGGTCCCATGTAATAGGGGGCGAGCCTATTGCCATTAACCGGGCACAAATCCAGACTGCGAGCTGCTACTGGGAATTTAATAGAAAAACCTAATAACACTTTGCTCGACCTGGGGATCGAATCCAGGACCTCTATCATAGCAGTCCCGCTTAGGACCACTAGACTAACGAGGCAGTGAAGCTTGTATATTATTCGTGTTATAACCTACCTACATTTCAAGAACTCTTTATGTAACAGGTTTCTAAAATTGGTTACCGCACTGCTTATAACGAGCGTACGCTTCATGAAGGCATCCAATTAATGTAACTGTATGCCTGTGTATATTTAGAGGGGTAGCCAGTGAAATTGCTGGGCAAATGGGACTTAACAACTGAATAACAACGCCTTAAATGTTTCTGATATTGCTCGAATGTATATTCGACAGTTTTCGCCATTTACAAGCTGTGGTCGTCATTTTTTACATTTGTGATTATTGTGCTTATTTAATCGACAGGTTTCAAAATCGGTTCATCTGTTCAGGAGCTATGATAGCACAAGAAGACCCACAGATACACACTACAAACTTTACTTTCTTCTTTTGCCGTCAGTGGTTAAAATACCGTTATATCGTCGCTGTTATTAAGTAAAGCCGCTGTCTGGGTAAGAACCTACGACCTACAATTCGTAAGTCGCTGCCCTAAACCGCTTTCGAAACTTATCTACCATTTAGAAATAAATTTATACACTAAATGATCTAGTGATGTCGAGCACAAGTATAAGTGTTATCAACATCATCATCAACCCATATATTAACCCACTGTTGGGCACGGATCTCCTCTCAGAATAGGCTGTAGTCTGCCACGCTAGCCTATTGTCGGGTTGGCAGACTTCACGCGCCATCGAGAAAATCTCTCAAGCATGCAGGTTTCCTCACGATGTTTTCCTTCACCGTTTAAGTGAGTGATAATTACGTGACTTCGAAAAGTCAGAGATGCGTGCCTTGAACTCGAGACGCTTGAGATGGTAGTCTTATGGTCACATCACAAGGCTATCACTATCAAATAAGCGGCGGTAGCCTAATGGCTAGGGCGTCGGACTTGCGATCAGGTGGTTGCCGGTTCGAACCCACCATTGCACTACCGACGTGAACCCACTCGTAACACAAGCATTTTAGCTTAGTACGAGGGGTTAACAAGAATACTGGTAATGGTATGGTAATGGTAATCCACATTGCTAGTAAGCTTTTTTTAAAAAAAAAACTATAAATAAAATATAAGTAGTTACTAATTTAAAATCACAATTATACACAATAATACTTGGTATCTCATAAGGAAAACTGACAATTTACACGAAGTATTCGTGAGTTTCATCAGTTTTCTACCACATCACGCTTCCTTCGGGGATAAACGCCTACTACCCTTATCGTAATGAGGTTTTTATCTCATCGTGTATATTTCTTCTACTATAAGAGAAACTGAATGTTATGACGTAATAGGGAGGGAAGGAACGAACTAATTTCGTGGGATTAGTTAACTTTGCTTCGTATAGTGCCACTTATATACACTACATTTACATTTAGACGAATAACTGCGAAATAACTACAGTTTGTTAGTTTGTTTATATTACTGTCTGTTTTTCCCCAAGGGTTAAGCAGAAGTGTACTAATGTACACCCACATCAGACCGGTATTTTTAGATCCCCTTTGTTTCGGGGCGAGCCTATAGCCATTAAATGGGCACGAATGCAAACTCCGAGCTGCTATTGTAAATTTCATATAAAGATCCAACAACTGCTTGAACTGGCAATCGAACCAAAATCAAAATCAAATGTTTTTATTTCAAATAAGCTTTTACAAGCGTTTATGAAATGTTATTGACTCGTTGCACGGTTCCAAAAGGTTGATCCTATGGAGAAGAATCCGGCAAGAAACTCCATGGACACTCTTTTAAAATAAAAGATTTTACATTATTCACTTTACACTATGGCGATAACAGGATGTGAGTACATCGGAGGTTTATGTCATAATCAGCCTGAAGTCAGGATTAAAATTAGAAAAAGGTTCTCAGCACCTGAGAACTCAATGTCAATCTGAAACAGATAACATATGTGAAATACTACACATCATCAAAATATATTAACTATAAACTACTTAGACACAAGTGGCTACAATGTACTCACATTTACAGTTCCTGTTTACATAAAGTAGTAAACAATAAAAAAGAAAATTGTGAGGAACCCAGGTCTTCTTGTGAAGCAGTCGCGCTTAGGACCACAAGATTAATGAGGCAGTTAATAATAATAATTAGAACTGAAATACTTATTTATTCTAACTAAAAGCAACACGAATAAAATCCGGTATTCTTATATATATTATTCAGTTATTTCTCTGCTATCGTAACTTATCTTCATAACGCTTTAGTCCGGCTAAGAATATTAAATGTTAGGGTACAGTATAAGTTTTCTAGAATAACAATTCAACAAAATTCTTTCGTTCTTCCCATTCGAGTCGAGAATTATGTTAATAGTTGCTCGGTAATGTACGAAGTTTTTTGAACGATTCATTGCATTATAGGAGTGCTAAGTTTTCTAGTCAAGTAGGTAGCAAACATTTTTGTTACCTACAATGCCTATGTTTTTTTTTATTATAACTACAATACTTCGAAGGTTCTTCTCCATGTAATTCCATCACGCCTGTATTCCTCGAAGGGTTAGGCAGAGGTAGGTATATAGGTATTTTTTTTATAGAAGTCAATATTCAATTATTAGGTGTACACAAAGACGTATTAGTATAGTTAGTTAATGTATATATCGTTGGTTTAACAATATTTTTTAAAACAGGTTTATTCTAGTTGCTTTGGGTTTTTTCTTCGTAAACAGTCGCAAATGGTCCTTGGTGAAGAAAATAATACGCATAATCCTTCTCTCTTATACAAAAAAATTTCATTACTGAGAAACAGATATTATGTGAGAATTGTCTTTAGATCTATAGCTTACTTTATTAACATCAATTATTACAAAAAAGATAATTAAGATTTGGCGTAGGTACCAATAAATAATTTTATAGATAATAAAAAAATTAAGACCACATTTCCGCATAAACGTCCAGATAAAATAACGTACTATCACGCCTGTATTCTCTGAAGGGTTCGGCAGAGATGTGCTTAATTTACAGCCATAGTTTTCCGGTGTTTTTAGGTCCCATGTAATAGCGGGCGAGCCTATTCAGCATATCAGCCTATCGTCGTCCACTAATGAACGAAGGCCTCCCCCAAAGAGCGCCAACAATAACACTGCTCGACCTGGGAATCGAACCCAAGAGCTCTTGAGTTGAAATCGCGCTTAGGATCACTAGACTAATGAGGCATTTCTCTACCTATATCTGTCACAATATTCATAATATTAAGATCAGCAGGTAAAGCATAAAGCTTTCGTATTTATTATATTATTTTGAATACCACTACTTTATACTATTCTGTGATATTTTTTTTATAAATAAATAAATAAATAATAAATAAATAAATTTATTTCACTGAAAGATTTGTACAGAACTTCGTTTATACTATAATAAACTTAAGGTTGTTAGCGGTGTACAAAATTTGTTGTTAAACCCTGATTTCCAAACTAGGCAGACCTCTATGTTGGAAGTCAGTGTTCGACCGTATTCTTAAATTAAGGAAAACAACCTTTTTTCAAGTAGAAAGTTTAAACATTAGGCTTAAGACTAAATGATCAAAAATCTAAGTGATAGTAATATGGAGTACAAATATGCATGTAGCTGACGAGGTAATATTGATTAAAAAACGATTATGATTGAATGAACCCTAAAAATATTTTTGTAACTACTTTGCGTGACTAGAACGCTAAAATAGCAAGGTTATTGATTAAAAAAAGGTCATCACTTAGTACTTATTATTTTATAGCATTATTTTCTTATTAGAAAAGCGTACCAAAGTCACCCTCAGTTCTGTCTTGGGGCTTGTAAAGCTGGATTTGACGTAAGACATGTCAGTATCATAAAGCAAAGTTACTTAAGTCTAATTCTAATAAATATTCTCATAATTGTTTAAAATGTAATTACCCTTAAAATAATACTTTTATATGGCTGTAAAAATAATAATGGGTAGTGAAATGGCAGTGAAGTAAATATTTGTTTTTATAGCATTTTATACAAACGATTGTAAGATTTGATCGTTTTTTTTTCAGAGGCCATTCACGGCCGAATGCCGAAGTGCTGAATTCCAACATGAAATTAAGGCCGAAGTACAGTCGTCACGAATAGTTTTCCAGTTTAATAAAAATCAGTGTTGTACCTTTAAATATATTTATAAATAGATAGTTGCCCGCGGCTTCGCCCACATGGGCTATTTATTATCCCGCTATCCCGCGGGATAATAAATAGCCTATGTTTGTTATTCAGAAATAATGTAATAAGGTTTTTTGAATGGTCCCAGTAGTTTGTTCTTTATATTATAAGTGTTGGTACAGTTTGTTCGAGATAAGTAAGCCGATCGGAAGTTAGCCGTTCCGAACTACCGCGGCGATAAAATCGTTTAATTAAGTTTTTTAATACATAAATATCGAAATTGGTAAACAAAATAATTAAATATGTGAAACATATACAACTCTAATTATCTTTACACCGACGCTTTCTATTAAAATTTACCACTTCTAAACCACTTGCAGACAACTTCCGATCGGCTTACTTATTTCGAACAAACTGTACTGCAATCTCCAATAATAAATCCACAGAATACAATAATAATCCCATCAAAATTATTATAATTTATATTTATATTATAATAAATGCGGAAGTGAGTTTGTTTGTTTCGCTGTCACGTCTAAATCGCTGAACCAATTTTCATGCATTTTGGTAAGGACATAGATAAGACACTGTAGACTGTTAGGTATAGGGTTGTAGCGACATCTAGCGCGCTACACAGAATTACGTCGAGCAAATCCTGAATCGCGCAAGTGGAGTTTACCGCGCGACTCGCATATACATACATATACAACCGCCTGACATCAACCGGCGGGCCGTAGCCCGCCAGACAAAAACACCTGCCTGGTTGGAGGATCCTCCCTTTGGTTGGAGGGGCAAAACATGTCACCTCTCGACAGGGTACTTCATAGAATTTATAAAAAAAAGCTGCTTAATAAAGCCGAGCAAAGCCGCGGGTTAAAATAATTTCTTATAAAACCATAGCCAAGTTCCGTGTCCCTCTTTTTGTATAAAGTTCAGCACAAGATTAGGAAATAAAATGTAGTAGTGTCTCACTGGCATGTCTACGTGCTAGCATGAATGGGTTGACACGACCGGGGAAGTACCCTCAGACAGAATATGCAAATGAAGTGGCAGTATGCATACTGTTTCGTTACGTAGGGTGAGTGCGGAGCGCCGGTGGCCCAATTCCTCCCTCGGGAACTGTTCCCTCTCCTTTTCTCCGTCCCCTTCCTTCTCCTATTTTCCAACCCCTTCCTTAATAGGCTCGGCAATGCATCTGCAACTTCTTTGGTTATGCAGACAACCATGGGCAGCGATGACTACTTACCATCATGTAGTTCGCCTTCTCGTTTGCCGAGTTGTGCCAAAAAAAAAGATTTCCGTTTATTTGGAGCACGTAACATTCATGTTTGCATCATGAAACGAAATAAGTACTCAGACTAGATATTTTGTCAATAACTATGCATAAAATATTATTTCTCTTTGAACAATTAAAGGTAAAATAAACAAAAAAAATGTAATTTACATAAAATCCAAAAAACCATATCGTTAAGGAGGTTCTTTAACATGTTTATAATAGCTGTGTGTGTTTTTTTAAACCTTGAGTTGTATAACTTAAAAAATAAAAATTATATCATATACATAACAACGATGACACGGCCTTGTCATCGTTGTTATGTAGTTACCATACTAAAGATAGGTATGTAATAGATGACTTTACTATATAATACTAGGTATATTCGCGAATAAAACTTCTCCGTCGATTTCATTGAATCACAACAATAAGAATTTAAAACTATAAACATCAGGTTACGCTTAGGTATTTAATATTTTTTTTAAAGTAAAAAAAAATTACAATGTTGATTTCGTAAATTGAAAGAAAGAAAGAAAGAAAAATAATTTATTTAGGGTACCCATCGTGACACATACTATTAAATACATAAGAACAACAACAAAATATTTAACATTTTTGGCCATAAGTTAGTATGTCTCTCGGGACTCCACTAAATAGGACCTGGTTCAGCATCTGCCAGACATTTGCCTGGCGCTGGTTTTCAACCAGACCCTTGGTGACCCCCGGATGCAAAACTTGAGTAGAAAACATTCAGGTACAATGTAAATTTGCTAACATTAACTTATACCTTAACATTTAAAGTCATACCTGAAATTAACAAACTATGCTACTAAGTTATAACTATATAATATTATAATAATTTACCCTTCATAAAGCCTGGTTCAATCAGCTGACAGGGTCCAACTTAAATACAGGAAAATACAGAACAACAACAAGTCCACAAGGCACGACACCACGACACTACGCCTAACCTACACACACATAACTTACACAAAATAATGTATGTCGATAATTTGTTAATTGGAATTTTTTAAAATTTTTTAAATTGCTAATTGGAATGTCATTGTCAACTTCCACTCGTCATCATAGTTGTTGTCACAAAATATGTTAATTTTCAATGAAAATGACTTATTCGAACTGTATTCCCCGAAGAGTTGGGCATAGGTGTACTGTTTCCCATGTAATAGGGGGCGAGCCTATTACCATTCACCGGGCACAAATCCAGACTCCGAGCTACTACTGAGAATTTGATAGAAAAACCCAATAACACTTTGCTCGACCTGGGGATCGAACCCAAGACCAGTAGCGTATCAGTCGCGATTGGGACCACTAGACTAACGAGGCAGTCCAATCCAATTCAAATAAATTTCATAGCGACTTCGTAGCAGGTCGATCTGCTACGAGGATACGTAGAGACAACTCCCAGGGTCGTCGGCTACGGCTTCGCTACGGCGAGGCATGTTTCATATTAGGCTAAAGCTACACCACACGTGCCAAGCTAAGAGCTTCGCTACGAGCAATTCTTATTCGCTAAGCGCCAGTATTTTATAAAGTAGTGCAAAGATTTACAACTAACTCCAAAGTAAAATTAAAATATATACCTACGAGTACTATATCCAGACTCCGAGCTGCTACTGAGAATTTCATAGAAAAACACAATAACACTTTGCTCGACCTGGGGATCGAACCCAGGAACTCTAGCGTAGCAGGCGCGCTTAGGACCACTAGACTAATGAGGCACTCACTAGTAGTTGTGTCTGCTAGAATGTCTACATGCCAGCATGAATGGGTCCGCACGACCGGAGAACTACCCTCCCACAGAATATCGACGTCAAGCAGCAGTATACATACTGTTGCATTTCGTTCGGTAAGTGTGGAGCGCTGGAGGCCCAATTTCTCCCTCAGTCCCGTTCCGTCTCCTTCCCCTCCCTTTTTCTTAAATAGGCTCGGCAACGCATCTGCAACTCCTTTAGTTTTGCAGATGTCCATGGGCGGCGATGACTACTTACCATCAGGTAGCTCGCCTGCTGGTTTGCCGAGATGTCCTATAAAAATATATATGTACAGACAGGTACAGACGCAGATCTAATCACATATCTTGTAAAATGAGGTCTTAAGTGTCATATTATTATGTCGTGTGTAAATTATTCATAACTATTATTTCTTAAATCGTGCAGTTACAACCATACTAAAAGGGATGTTAACAATATTTCGATGATAGTCGTACTAGTCTAACTAAAATATATGAAAATACCTAGGTAGGTATATGAGTTTTATATTTTATTTATTTATGTCACTACTTTTTTGGATATTTTTTTCCTGAAAATACGGAAGGAAACGTAGAGCTGAAGAAAATTTATATTATTCAAAGTTATTGAGTTGGTAAGTGCCAATTTTCTGTAGAAACATGCTGCAAAAGCGAATTTTATTTTGTGAAACCCTATGTGTAAGCAATGAACTAGTTGAATACATTTTATTATATGGTCCTATAAAAAAGATGAACATAAATAAAGCTGAACAAAAAAAAACAAAATTAGTAAAAAAGAAGACAATTATTACATTGTGACGTCACACCGTGCATTCGCTATACAATTCTATACAGACACTGTGACGTCACAATTTGATATGCTATACAATATCTTAACTTACAGTGTTTTGCGGAAAACACCACATTCGCATTTGAACTCCCACCAAATACTTACTTTCAACGCTTATATATTTTATTAACTTTATTAGTCGAAATATTTTTTCAGTAAATCATCATCAACCCATATGTTGTCTCACTGCTGGGCATGGGTCTCCTCTCAGAATGAGAGAGATTAGGCTGTAGTCCGCCACGCTAGCCTACTACGGGTTGGCAGACTTCACACGCTATCGAGAAAATCTCTCAAGCATGCAGGTTCCCTCACGATGTTTTCCTTCACCGTTTAAGGGCGTGATAATTAAGTATTAATACGCACATGACTTCGAAAAGACAAGACAAGAAATACAATTTAATAAAAATAATACAATGACTTAAATATATGAAGAGAATAAAATCAAAAAATATAATACAAAACGAAAACACGATATTATATTATGGGAAAATTAAAATAAAACAATTCTTAATTATATAAATTATTATCAGTTCCTTCCTCTCTCCTACCTAAGCTGCTGTGCCCGACAGGGTCCATAATTGTTTCAATAGATAAGTTGACCACCTGTATACCTACATTATGGAACGCAATAAAGAATTGAATTGAATTGAATTGAAGACAGAGGTGCGTGCCTTGTGATATGACCATAGGACTGCCATGTCTCGGGCAGTCCTATGGTTATATCACAAGGCTTTCAGTACATGTCTTGTATTTAATTTTATTTTACAGTTTTCCTGTTATTTTCTATAAATTCAACATCATCATCATATCCAATTAATCAGAGTAACAATATTTAGTCTTCGACTGTACTTTTATCATAAACTACTAAACAACTACTGTTTTGCCAGTCATTTTCCTTAAGTTAATCACATTGACTGATTATTTTAATCCGTTCACAGGTGTCAGCGTTGATCACGATTGTACCTAGTATTGTTTATGTATTTATGTTTTGTTTGAATAGATGTTTGTGCAGATAAGTTAGTAAATAGAATTGTTACGATAACACGCGCGAAACAAATTGTTTTGTTGTATAGTTAAATAACTTGGGATTGTAGTATTTAAATTATTATATTACATACCATCGCGCCTGTATTCCCCAAAGTTAGTGGTATGTTTAGGTCCCATATCATAGGGGGCGAGCCTATCCAGACTCTGAGCTGCAACTGAGAAAAACCCAATAACACTTTGCTCGACCTGGGGATCGAGCCCGGGATCTATAGCGTAGCTGTTGCGCTTAGGACCACTAGACTAATGCGGCGAATATATTAATTTATTTCATACCTCAAAATTACTTAAATAATCGGTTGTTTGTATGTTTTATTTCTTTATTTATTTATTTCGAAGGCAGGAATGAGTGAGTGATCTACTTCTGTGCAAGTTGCGAGTTCGATCCACGCATGGAGCAAATTTTTGTATGATCTAAGTACGGTAGGTACTTAGGTTGGTTTTACCACAGCTAAATATTGTACATACAATACATAATATAAGTTTAAGTACCGTGACAGCGCGGTCGGCCCAGACGGAGGTGGCGCGAAGAACTTGACTCTTATGAGAAAGATTGCGTCGCTAAAACTATGGATAGGTCGGCTTAGAAAGAGGGAAGTCAGGAATTTGCCCAGCAGTGGGATGAAATGGGCTAGAAAAAAAAAACCTAAGTTTATTGATTAGATTGCGTTTAATTTCCAAATACCTCCTTAAAACTTTTGCTTGTGAAAATTGCAATTTTACCGATAATATTGGTGACACAGCTGTATTCATTACATCTTGTTTAAAGAAATATACATTCCTGTATCATTTCATGAATTTTAATGTTTTAATATAAATAGGTATTGGTAATGTGACTGTCAAGGTTAAAACTCGTTCTGATCGAATAACTTTCGCTGTAAATAATGAAATGTAATGAAAAAGAGAGTTATAATAAGGCAATACAAGAGCATATTGGTTTATTACGTAGTATAACTTTTAATACCTACGTGAGGAGAAGACTTTGTACCCCTTTATAAATTTAGCGCATGGAGGAGTGTGAGCTTGTACTTAGTTACAGTTTATATTGAGGAGAAATGAAGAATGGTTAATTTTTTTATAATACCTACACATACATACATACACTAACGCCTTTTTCCCACAGGGGTAGGCAGAAACTATGGACTACCACTTGCTACGACTCTTGCATATCTCTTTAGCTTCTTCCACATTCATACATCTTTTCATACACAAGTGCCGGTTGCGAGTACTACGCACCTAACCTTTTTGGATAAACTCACCGATAAGATCGGTGTACGTCCTTCTAGGGCGATCTCTCCCGACGATGCCACTAACATTCGCCTTATAAATTCTATTCGTTAATCGTCTTTCATTCATTCTCTTGACATGCCCAAACCATCTTAGCATTAATAAAATAAAATTCGCTTGGTGGTTTGCAACAGACTGACTTTTATTTATTGGCAGCAAATGAAAGTCGACAGGTTTACACTCATATACCAATAGATGGCGTTAGTATCATGCTATTTGTTATTAAATTACAATTTATTTATAACAAGCATATTCCTTTCAATACGTGTCACTGTAATCATCTTTCAGTCCGCAACGATGTATAATATCTTAAAAAATACAATAAATTAATAAAAAATATATATCAAACACTATCCTTTGCGTTTGACACATACAAATATAATTATAAATGAAAATATGTTAGAATAAGATTTTTTAAATAGAATCGAATATTTGCTGATCTGTCTTCAAAAAACTTCTCCGTCAAATACCTATGCCGTATAAAAAAAAAATGCGTATATCTATCTACTTAGAAATACATAAAGAAAACTTTGCGCCCACGAAGAATATGGGATTTGGCAAAAAAAAAAAGTTCTTATAGAAAAGGACTGCAGAAATTTAATGTGGTCGAAATGGAGAAGGAAGGAAACTCCATTGTTTTTCTTTGAGATTGATCTCACATACACATAGGTACACCCAAATCTGGAACTGCCTGGAGTCACCCAAATATTTCATCCGTATGAGAACCGAACCTGTCATTAGTAAAATAGGACCTTATTATGCATTTGCTGTGTCAATGCGTGCCGTCAGTCAGGACAGGTCAAATCCAAACTGCAATGGCTCTTCTTCAAAAGGCCTGTTCAGATTTTGTCCTACATTGTTAAACCCGCGTATCTAATAATATAACTATTTCTGAACTAAAAGAGATCATGATTCTCCGAATTTTTGTCGGCTTTTCTTCTCAGAGGTTGTCAGACAGGACATGCCGGAGCAATCTAGTATAAAAAATTTAAAATTCCACTTGTAAACGTGTCTTAATAATATCTATTTACAGAAATAAAATATCATTTCATGTCATATCAATGACGCCAAATTTTACCCACGAAAATTGCGATGGTTACTGGGGTCACGGTTTTTAAGTTCGTGACGATGAACTGCATCACAAAAATGGATATCTATAGTGCAATATTTAAATCTTCTAGGTGCTTAGATAACTTTTGGTACCGACTAGGTATTCAAAATGACCCAAAACATAAAAAATATATACCCAATCAAAATGTATTTAAATTATTAAAAAAAAAATACAGACACATTCACTTTTCTAGCATTAGGTACCCTTTACGTAAACATTATAATTATAAATGTACGGAATATATATTTGTAAATAAATATATATTCCGTATTTTGGTTTAAGTTATATCGGTCACAATATCAAATGTAGAACATTATATACCTACTAATTCAAAAAAAGAAAAAATAATAATAAAGGAAAGATATTGATATGGTTGCACAAACCAGGCTTGTCCAAAAGGTTTTCGCAGAGGTTTAAACAAGTGGCTTAACAATATTTCTTCTTAGCCTAAAACTTAACTTTCTACCTAAAGATAAGTACTTCCTAAAATAATATCCCAAATATCCTATATATGAATGTTCGCTCGTAATTAATAAGGATAAATAGCTCCAATAACACATATCAGACCAACAACTGAAATGCGAGCCAAGCTTTGCACAAATATATTAAATATCGTGCAATTTCTATTCAAGGAAAACAAATAAATTGATTCAGCTACATCTACAGAGGCAAACAATTAAACTGAGAGCCATTGCGAATTTGTATTTTAATAATAACAATTATTTCTATAAGTTTACATACAGTGGACCCGACTGTATGAAAGACGACATAACTAGTATATATAAAACAGAGAACCGCGATGGAAATGTATTATTTAGTGAGAAGAGCGCGGTGATCGCGTCTGCTTTACGTAGCGCGTACAATGTTTGCAATCATTACGAAGTTCTTACTCACAGCACTGTTTTTTCAAAGGTGCTGGGCTGACAAAGTCAATGGACGCTACTACCCACGATATCACCTCGCTCCACCAAAAGGATGGATGAACGATCCTAACGGTTTCAGCATCTTCAGGGACGAGTACCACCTGTTTTATCAATACAATCCAGATTCAAGTCAAGAGCCGGGAATAGCGCACTGGGCACACGCAAAGAGCAACGATTTATTTAATTGGATACATCTGCCTATCGCAATGAAGCCCGACCAGTCATATGATAAAACTGGAGTTTTCTCAGGAAGTGCTATAATCGAAAACGATACTATGTACTTATTTTACACTGGTAACGTTAATCATCTTGGGGAAACCCCTGATCATGAGCAGCATCAAGCATTAGCCACTAGTACGGATGGAGTGAATTTCACAAAATATGCAGGGAATCCTATCATCGAAGGGCAAGAATACCAGCCTAATATCAGAGACCCAAAAGTGTGGAAGCACGGGGATACTTATTACATGGTGTTGGGAAATTCTTACAATAATGATTCTCTCGGACAAACACTACTTTATGTATCGAAGGACCTGATTTCTTGGGAGTTGGGCTCAATTTTGGATAAATCCGATGGCAAATTAGGTTACATGTGGGAGTGTCCAGATTTTTTCCAGCTAGACGGATTATTTGTGCTGATGTTTTCACCACAAGGTGTCTCACCTGAGGGAGATAAATACAAAAATTTGTACCAGACTGGTTATATTATCGGTGATTTTGATTACGAAACTCTTGCTTTTACACCATTAACCGAATTCAAAGAATTGGACCACGGACATGATTTTTATGCTACACAATCGATATTGGACAAATCGGGTAAAAGGATTGTGATTGCTTGGTTTGATATGTGGGAGCAAAATTACCCCGAGCGCAACGATGGCTGGACTGGTCAGATGACGATCCCGAGAACTTTGAGTCTCTCGTGTGATTACACAATTCTCCAAAAACCTGTTAAAGAAATTTCGGTTGCCCGCGGCCCCCTTTTATGCTCCGGAAAGGCTCCTCCTGGCTACTCTGTCGTCCTGAAGGATAAAGCAGGTGAACTACGAATAAGGGCGCCAAAGCATAATGATTTTGAGTTAATTATCGAATCTGACAACGCAACTGTATCGATCAGATATGATAACATTAATGGGAAAGTAACTCTCGATCGTGGTGGTGAAGACGGTATCCGCGCTACAACATGGAGGCCAAGACAGCAACTTTTCTGGAATATCTTCATTGATGCGAGCTCCATTGAATTGTTCTGTGGAGATGGTGAAGTAACATTCTCCAGTCGATTCTTCCCCAATAGTGAAGTGAAAGTTAAACTTGGAGATAAAGTACAAGCAACAGAATTTACAGTTTATGCGATGAAACGTACTGTGCCTGTACCTAAGGAATGGTAACTAATTTAACGATTGGTTTAATAATCTATTATTGACGCAACGAAACAATAAAAAAATGCTGTAAAAACTTATTTGTAGGCCAAATTCTTATAGTGCAAAGTTGTTTTGTTTGAAATTTTGAGATAAAGTTACACAAATGAAGTTCGTGTTTCATCTCCGCACAAATACATTTTATGTAGATATGTGAGATATGCATTGAGTAGATACTAATACATCATTTTATTGAAACATTATTCATTATTTAATGTAATAAAACAAACTTTTCTTTTTCAAATTGTCACATAAAAACTTATTAATTTGGCTAGAATGTCTAATAATTATTTAATTTTACTTCACAATTTGTAAGAGGCTATTAATATACTACTTCGTTACCTACTTAAAACTGTAAAAAGAGTGATAAATTATTATCATAGTTGTTAAACATTATTGGCACATTTAATTTTATATAATTCGTCGATTTTCATATAATTGATATGTTAATAATGAGGCGAAATCATTTTCAAACATCATATTTTATTCATGGAAAACAAAATGAAATATTTAAAAGGTGCAATTAAACGACGCGTAATATCATAAACCGCGCCTTCCGTGCCTTCCAATACACAGAATAATACTTGAAAATTATTCATGAATTCATAACATTCATTCATTCATTTTAGTTTGACATTGCGTTCTCATTTGCTGAGAACCTTCTTGTAATTTTAGTCCCGACTTCAGGCTAATTATGACATAAACCTCCAATGTCCTCACATCCTGTTATCGGCATAATGTACCAGCAAATTATGTTAAAACAATATATTTTAAAAGAGTGTCCAAGGAGTTTCTTGCCGGATTCTTCTCCATGGGATAAACTTTTTGGAACCGTGCAGCTAGAGTCAATAACGTTTCATAAACGCTTGTGAAAGCTTATTTGAAATAAAAACATTTGATTTGATTTGATAACAATGAGTAATTTATAAAATAAGTTGGCCGAGAGCTAGAAAACTCGAACTTACATGTAGCCACCTAAAAAACGTAAACATTTGTTTATATATCCTGCTATGTATTGATATACGACATTGGAATAAATTATTGCTATACCTATTTTTAAAATATCTTTTTATTTTGCTATAGTTATTATGTTCTTTTAATTTTCAACAGTTGTAAAAGTTATTGTAATGATTAAAGCATATAATAACGTATTTTAATAAAAATGTTGTGCTGTATTTTTTTTTATTTATAAGAACAAAATTACGTAAGTTTTTTGAAGTAATCAGCCTTTAATCAAGTTGAACCTGCATCGCGAGTTTGCGTGACTGGCGAACGTCATTATTTGGCCTTGACTCTTGGGTCGAAAAAAGCAGCTCGGACTTTTGTATAGGGAACAAACTATTAGGCTAGTCATTATAAGATGAGATAACATAGCCGCTTGGTCGCTTGCCACAGTTAATAGGCTCTGTAACGCATAATCATCATCATCATCATCATCAACCCATTACATTGTCCCACTGCTGGGCATGGGTCTCCTCTCAGAACGACCAGCTATAGACCACCACGCCAGCCTACAACGGGTTAGCGGACTTAATACGCCCGCAAGAAAATCCATCGGGCACGAGGTTACCTCACGATGTTTTCCTTCATCATTTAAGCGCGTAATAATTAATTATGACATCAAAAAGTCAGAGGTGCCTTTGATATGAACTTGAGACCTTAGACTTGGCAGTAGGTACTATGGTAATTTCACTAGACTATCACTGCACTTCTGCAACGTATCTGCAACTCCATTTGTGTTGCAGATATCGGCAATAACTACTTACCGCTTGTATATTAGTTATACGACTCAACCCATAAAAAAATATAGTGTAGGTATATCAGGACGCCTCTACCTAACCCTACGGGGATAAAAGCGAGATGGTATATCATTCAACATACCATCACGCCTGTATTCCCCGAAGGGTTGTGCAGAGGTGTACTTAATTAACAACCACAGTTCGCTGGTAAGTTTAGGTTATGTAATAAAGGTCGACCGACGCTCCCGACTGAGCTGGGAATTTCATAGAATTCACTTTGCTCGACCAGGGAATCGAACTCAATACTTACTTCTAGCGTAGCAGTCGCGCTTGTGACGAGAGAAGAGTACATAAATATTTCACGTTTTATCTCGCGTGTTTCATTGTTACCTACATCTTGCAGGCGGCCATTATATAAACATTAAGCTGACAATCACCTTGGTCAAGGTCATCAGTTTGCAACATTTATTATGAGTTGTAAAACGCTCAGAATTCGCCTCCATCATCAAATAAAATTGCAAGATTGCGTGTGCCATTAAGGAAATCAAAAGAAAACAACTGGACCCAGTTATGTGAAAATGAATCAAAACACGAATTGTCAATGACACCAAACTGATCGGAATAATGATAATGTACATATTTTTTCTTTAAAAACAGCTTGATTGTCGTTACAAAAAAGTAAACAGTAGTTGATGTTATTTGTGCTACTGAGCATTTCATGATGGAAGGACTCGAAAATCAATTGTTTGTCCAAAATTATTGTCTAGCTGCTAATTATAGCAGAAAAGGAAAAAAAAGAGGTGGAGCGTGTATCCTCGTTAGAAAAGGGCACCAATGGAAGGAATTGCCTAAAATTGCAAAATTATCATCTCCAGGCATGTTTGAATGCTGCGGTGTAGAGTTAGTAAACCACAAAGTAGTAATTGTATGTATTTATAGGGTACCAAAGGCGAACTTGAATGACTGTTTGGATAAATTAGAAACACTTCTCCAGAATATATCATACACACCATACAAAAATGTTGTTATTGCAGGAGATTTTAATATTGATATTTTGAAAACTAATAGACAAACACTGTCATTAGAATGTCTGCTTCTAAGTTTTAATATGAAACTTGCAATAAAACAACCCACGCGTATGGCCAGTCTTACATGTATAGACAACTTTGCTCACAACTTTTGTAGACCTTGTAAAACCAATGTATTAGAATTTGCGTTATCTGACCACACAGCACAGCTGTTGCAATGTCCGGTTAGTAAAATATATGCTATAAATTACTGGTATATAATGAGAAGAGAATACAACAAGGAAAATATAACAAAGTTTAAGAACTGTATACAATCTCTTTCGTTTTCCGAGATTTATGATACCAGCGATCCCAATGAAGCTTATAATTTGTTTATTAATACTTTTAAGCTATTTTATGAATTGTGCTTCCCATTAAACAAAATTAAAGTAAACATAATAAAGAAAACAAGGTGGTTGTCAAAAGGCATTAAATTGTGCAATAAGAAGAAACGAAGACTTCTATGGAACTTAAGATTAAAACCTAACGAAGGCAACAAATCCATTTTTTCTAAATACGCAAAATTATATAAAAAAATCATATGCTTGACACAAAAGGCTAAAAATAATCATAATATTAAAAACTCGACAAATAAGTCAAAAACTACTTGGCAAATAATTAATCAATCAAAAAATATTATTCCTAAACATCAGATTAGTCAACTTAAGGTCGGAAACCAAATGATTTCAAACCCACTAAATACTGCCGAGGTGTTCAATAACTACTTCATAGACAAAATTAGACCAAAATTCGATCATGATAGTAAACCTAAATCAAATATGACAGAAACGAAACTTAAATCAATGTTTATGGCCCCTAGTGTACCGCATGATATTCTAAGAATCATATTGGCACTTAAAAATACATGCAGTGTAGGTTATGATGGCATCTCTACCAAGATACTTAAATCTATAGCTTGTGATATATGTGGTCACCTTAGCCATATAATTAATTTAAGTATAAGTTCAGGTGTTGGGCGTAACTCCAACAAATAATAATAAAACACGATGATATAGAAAACACAAGGATATATTAAACTGGTAGAAATGGTAATGGTAAATGGTAATGGTTGAATGGTATTGGTAAAATGGTTTGAGTTAACGCGGCTTGGTTGGTGGCTGTTCGTCAACTAACTTTATAATAATTTAAATATTAATACTAAAGATTTGGGTCAGCGTGGAATTGCTGACTGCGCGCAGGTTTGTGTCAGTGAACTGTACTTTGTACATATTCCCGAGGGAAGAATGGCTGATGAGGGTGCATGGTGATACAAGGTGATAAACAATAATATGGTGCAATAAACAAGATGATGGTAACATAAAACCTTAAATATTTCATTTATTAAAGTCTCTATTCCACTACACTAAAATTGAATGAATTTGGAAATTTCACTTTATTAACTCTAGCATACACATGATCATTCGCACTCGTATTAGGATGGTTATTTACTATATCGAATTCATCACTAATACTAAAACACTGGTTATTTTCACTATGACACTGATGGTTAGCGCGGGCGCGTGGTTGTGGCTGGGGAGGTGTCCGCCGGGACGCTGCTTCGATGCCTCGTTGCATTCGCGCGCGGATCCTCCGCACGCCGTACGCCAAACATGTTGTCATACTAGCACCCACTAGTATGTAAATCACGATGTAGTGGTGAACATCGTGGTAGTCGAGAGATGTCTCGTCCTCTAAATCGGATTTGGTGTTATTTTTTACTTTTTCGATTTGATAAGCGATCCTTTGTAACTCCAATTGAGTATCTGGTTGGCGTGTGTCGGTTTCATAAACATACAACGGCATGGTAACATTTACAATATTATTAATGGTAGGTATATCAATGTGTATGACATCTGGTTTCAACTTTATATAATTACTCGATTGTTTCCGAGAAAGTAAGGTGATTCCGCCGTCTTTTATGACGCATCCACTTTCCAATGCGAGTATCCCGACCTTGTCTAAACGCTCGATGGTAATTTGATAGTCACATATGATTTGTATGAGACATTGACCGCAACATGAATACAAGTAATTGTTTACTTTATGCAATTGCACCCAGGTATTTTTGCACATACTGCTTTCTGTCTTACAACTTAAAGACTCATTTGCTTTAGCACAATAATTTTGTTCTGTTTTGGTCATCGAAATAGGTATTTGATGGGCACAGAGTAACATGTCTAAATCATAATGAATACATTGCTGTAGTTGTAGATTAGAGAATGGTATTTCTAGGTCCTTGTGAATATTAATGGCCAATAGATCAGACTCTGGAACTATTTGAAGCATTTTGTGGCCGATTTCCACAGGAATTGGTATTAAATTGTATATTTCAAAGGTGTCTCTGCCTATTAATGGTATTTTTATTTCGAAAATCAAATTTTCTTTGGTAAATTTGGTTTTAACAGTTAATAAGTGGTAAATTTTGGTTAAATCTGTCTGGATATTATCGATTGGTAGTGATAATTCTTTTGAAATTTGCCCTGAGATAATATTCAATTCTTTGGTTAATTGTTCTGGTTGTAATAGATGTATGTTAAATTTTCCATGAAAGATGTCAGTGATGGTGTTCAATAACATTTGCTGTACATCTTTCAAATTCATAAGTAAGCCATTGGCTGTGATTGAAGACAAGGCGAACTCATTGGTATATGTATTATCAGTTATCTCCTTTTGCATGGTATTGCTTAAGGTATCTAATTTATTTAAGTGCTGGTTAAAAGTTTTATGTTGTTGTCTAACAGTTGTTTCCATTCTCTTGATAACATTAAACTCTGACTCGATTATAGAGGTTTGATTTTTCAGTAGTTGGTTAAAATATTTCTGGTTACTTCTAAGCTTAGTCAAATCTTTCTGGTATTGTTGGGCGAAGTCATCGTCGAGTACTCCGAATAAACTATGAGCTATCGACCCTATAGCATTCACTAAGCCTCGGCGACGACGATGGTGGCTTTCTGGTAACTGTCCATGGTTGGTTAAAATTTCGTTGTAATGACCTATGTCGTCCTGGCAATGGTGTAGATGTAACAGAACTAGTTGACAGTGAGATGTAATTTGTATTTTCTGGCATAACTTTTCCAAATGGTTTATATATTTTGTGGCTAATGACAAACCTTCCCAATAAGCATTCATATCATAAAATACTACAAGTTTCCATTCATCTCGAATCAATCTCATGTTACTGATTTTATCGAAGTAGATAGTTTGATTATCTCGCAATTTTTTGGTGTGAAGATTACACTGTGATGGTGATACGAACAACATAATCATCATAAGTGCCATGGTTATAAGGCTGCACGTTTTAGATTTGCGAGTTCTTCGCCGTGGTGGTGGCTCATTGTGGTTGACTGGGTCCACTTCAGTTGTAGTGGTTGGTTGGTGTGGATCATCAGTTACATTTGATTGATTCTCCTCTTGGTGGATTGGGAGGATGGATAGTTTGGTGATTGGTCGTTTCAATATACCTCCTTTGGTTTTTAGCGTGACTACTCTAACAAGACCGTCATTGCCAGGGTGAAGTTCTAATACTCGTCCGAGTGCCCACTTTCCTGGAAACACGTGTACGTCTTGAATAATTACTATGTCATTTACTTTTATATTTTTATGAGTGTGTCGCCACTTTGATCGCGTGTTTAATTGAGTTAAATACTCAGATTGCCAACGTTTCCAGATATCATGGTAGATTTTTTGTACGAGTTGCCATCTGGTGCGTTCGTCTCTCTCTGTCTCTAGTATGGTTAATATTGGTCCACTGGAAAGGAAATGTGAAGGTGTCAAAAAGTTTAAATCATCTGGATCTTCAGAAATGGCACACAAGGGACGTGTATTCAAGCAGCCCTCTAACTGTGTCAATAGAGTTGTAAATTCTTCGTAGGTCAGTTTTTGGTTACCGAGTACTCTACGAAGATGGTATTTAAGGCTCTTGACAGCGGCCTCCCAAAGGCCCCCTGCGCTTGGCCATGATGGTGCATTGAAATGCCACTCTATCTGCATTTCAGCCAGATGTTGGTAAACGTTATCGTCTATGGTTTGGTTCAAATTAAAATATTCTCGTTGTATGGTGTTATTAGCTCCAACGAAATTGGTACCGTTGTCGCTATATATATGTCGTGGAGCTCCTCGTCTAGCTGACATTCTGCGAAGTGCTGCTGTGAATGTTGATGACGTGAGGTCAGATACAAGCTCCAGGTGAACTGCTTTTGTTGTTAGGCACACAAAAACAGCTATGTATCCCTTACTGCATTTTATACCGCGGCCTTTATTACTCTTTACTTCTACGTAGCCGGTAAAATCAACACCCGTATGGTAAAAGGGTCGTGTCTGATTTGTCCGTGCAGCTGGTAAATCTCCCATTAATTGGTTTTGGGTTTCAAATTTAGCTCGTCGGCATATCACACAATTGCGTAATCGTTTCTTTACAGCATTATTTCCACCTACGATCCAAAATTTTCTCCTCAACCAAGACAACGTGAGTCGAGGCCCTCCATGGAACGTTATTTTGTGGGCATGGTCAATAATCATATCAGTAAGTTGGTTATTATGTGGTAATATCATCGGATGTTTCATTTCCTCACTAAGATTGGCATGTTTTATCCTCCCGCCAACTCGTAAAACATCTTCAGAGTCTATATAAGGATGTAATGGTAATAAACGACTTTTTGAACTCAATTTAGTCTGGTTTTTTAGATTGGTGATTTCTTCAAAAAATTCTGTTTGTTGTACGTGCTTTATTAAGTGGTTATTCGCTCTTTTTAATTCTGCAATTGTTAGGTATGATGGTTTGTATTGGTCACGTGAGAATGCGCGTAATATCCACGCGAGAATTCGCCACGCTCGTGAATAACTACTGTTATTAGTTATCAGGTGACCTATGACGTCATTTTCATATGGTTTCGTAATTATATTGGTTTGGTATTGTTTTTTGGTTTCTTTTAGTGTGTAGAATTTTGGTTTTTTGGTGAGAGAATTTTCATTAAACGTTATGAGCCAGTTAGGTCCGTTCCACCAAAGAGGATGGTTAAAAAGTTGCGCAGCGGTTATCCCCCGGCTTGCACAATCTGCAGGATTTTGGTCCGATCTAACGTAACTCCAACGTTCAGAAGGCATTATTTTGGTAATTTGGTCAACCCTATTTGCAACGAATGGTTTCCAACGGTTGGGGTTGCCATTAATCCATCCTAGTACGGCTTGGGAGTCTGACCATCCAAATGTTTTAATATGGTGTTCGTTGAGGCACGTTTGCACAGTTTTCATTAGCTTGGTCATTAATTGAGCAGCGCATAACTCTAGCCTCGGCAACGTCACATCTTTAGTCAACGGAACAAGGCGAGACTTAGCTGCTACAAGTACCACTGAATTTTGAGTCTTGCAATAGATGACACAGGCATATGCTTTAGTTGAAGCGTCGCAAAAACCATGGAGCTCAATATTGTCATTTTCCTGGCATTGCAACCATCTTGGTATTTTGGTGTTATTTACATATTGCAGGTCTAGTTTATTTTGGTTCCATTCATGGTAAATATCATCTGGTAAAATGTCGTCCCAGTTAAGCTTCAATTGCCAAACTGACTGAAATAAAAGTTTCAATTTTGTGGTTACAGGGGAGAGCCACCCTAGAGGGTCGAACACTTTCGAAATCTCTGAGAGAAGCTCCCTTTTGGTTACACGCGTACTAGTGGAGGGTAAAATTTTTATTTCAAAACTGAATTGGTCATTGGATGGTACCCATTTTAATCCAAGAGTTTTGGTTGACTCCTGTTGTTTGAACTCAAACGAGGTTTCATTATCATTTGCTATATTTTCTAATAAAGCTGATTCGTTTGATTTCCATTTGCGTAGATTAAACCCACCCGCTTTAAATAATTCGATCAATTGGACCTTAAGCTTTTTAGCATTGGCGAGACTGTGGTGCCCATGTAATAAATCATCCATGTAAATATTATTTTCTAAAGCTTTGGCTGCCTCTGGGTATCGATGGGATTCATCTTTTGCTAGCTGTTTCATGGTCATCAGTGCTAAAAATGGTGCTGCTTTGGTTCCATAGGTAACAGTGGTTAATTGGTATTCACATAGTGGTTTACTCGGGGAATCTCTCCATACAATTTTTTGGTATTTTTGGTCATTTTCGTGTACAAGTATCTGGCGGTACATTTTTTCTGCATCTGCGACATAACCTATTTTATATTGTCTCCATTTAATAATTATGGATAACAAGTCATTTTGCAAGTTCGGCCCGCTATACATCAGGTCATTCACACTATGACCAGTCGATGTTTTCGCTGACCCGTTGAACACGACGCGAATTGCGGACGTAGTGGATTCGCTGCGTAAAACACAATGGTGTGGTAAATAATATTCGGTTGCACTTTTATTACTTATTTTCATGTGTCCAAGGTTCGAGTACTCGTTCATAAATTTTTTGTAGTCAGCTGCTACTTGATTATTTTTCCTAAATTTTCTTTCTAATTGGTAAAATTGGGCTATAGCCTTTGACTTTGATTCCCCTAATTTTTCTTCTACTTCCGGCTTCATTGGTAATCTAACAATATAACGGCCATCTGGTTGACGTTTAGTTTCGGCTTGGTATTGTTGCAGACAATATAAATCTTCTCTAGATTGATTATCTGGTCCGTCTGTCAAATCTTCTATTTCCCAAAATTTCTTTATGTCGTCACAGTTATTCAAAATGACGTTGCAGTAGTACGACTTTACGTTACCACACAAGATCCATCCTAGTTGCGTTTGTTGTGCAATTGGTTTGGATGGGTCTTCCTTAATAATGCCGTGTAGTATAATTTCGGAATACACCTCTGCGCCTAATAATACGTCGACAGGGCGGCTTTGGTTGAACTCGGGGTCTGCTAACTGTATGTTATTTAAGTACTGCCAGGATGGTTTGGTGAACGATTGGTTTGGTAATTTTTTAATTGGGTTTTTTATTATAATTGCGTCAATATTCATAGTAAAGTCGTTATATAATGACGATATGGTAAGGGTCATTATTCCTTTACAGCTACTTTCTTTCGCCCCAATGCCGAAGATGGAACCTTTACATCTTTGACGAGGGATACCAAGTTGTTGCGCTGCATTTTCTGAAATAATGGATGTTTGAGAACCTTGGTCAATAAGGGCTCTCATGGTTTGGTAGGTACCGTCAGCTCCTAAGACCTTAATTTGAGCGGTTGCTAACAAGACATCTGTCATTTGCTCCTTGTCTTTGGACACGTGTGACACAGATTTAGATTGGTTTTGCTGAATAACATTGGTCTGGTTGGTAACAGGGCTTGTAGTCACGTAGGCATTGTGCAACAGCGAATTATGCTTTTCGTGACAATGACGACATGTTTTTTGCGAGCTGCATTCTTTGCCGTTATGGTTAATTAAGCAGTTTTTGCATACGTTATACTGCGTAATTACTTTTCGTTTTTCGTAATTATTGAGGTCACGGAATTTATTACATAGAAACAACGCATGATTTTCATTACATAAGACACATTTTTGGTAGGTTCTAGATGAATGGTTAATAAATGGTTTTGGTTCCTCTGGTGTACTGGTATTATTGGTTTGCCTACATCCTACATTTCTTGGTTTCTTATACTGATTACTGGTGTTAAACATTTGGTTGCAAATTTTTTGTTGGTTATGGAATGGTTGCGTATTTTTAACTGTGTCCGTCTTGCGACGACCAGTTTCTAGAGCTATAAACTTTCCCTCTAAATAGGCGAGAAAGTCGTGAAGATATGGTAGATCTCGTGGTTCTGGCAAAGAGTCAATATAGTCGGTATACGTTTCGGCGTCCAGCTTCTGGGAGATAAGGTATACTATGATCGGGTCCCAGGTGGATATATCTACTCCTAGGTTTTTTATAGCGTTGAAACATTCATTGGTAGTGTCATGGACCTTTTTTATGTTGGCTGCTGTTTGTTGTTGCATGACTGGTAAAGACATAAGAACATTCATGTGCGAATTGAAAATTAGTTTTTTATTATTATATCTTTGGTTAAGAATGTCCCAACAGGTATGGTAATTGTCGGAACTTATGCGAAGATGCTGAATAAGTCTTTCAGCTTCTCCACGCAGTTTCCCTTTCAAAAATTGCATTTTTTGAGCGGGAGACATTGATTTATTGTTATGGATAGATTCATAGAAAAGGTCTTTGAACGAAATCCACTGTTGGTAATTTCCATTGAAAATTGGTATATCTATTTTTGGTGTAGAATTTTCTCTGTGCTTAACATCCCACATTCTTTGGTTAATCGATTTTTTAATTTCGCAATATTCATTCTCATAACTGTTAAACAGATCGTCGTAGTTCCTATCTTCTACTTGCAGATGACTGTCAATTTCCCAGTGCAAGGTATCGATCGCAGTCCAGCGCGATTCAATAAGCTTTAGAACATCTTGGAACTCCCACTTTTCAGTTAAAACATTGAGGTTGATATGAGAAATAGTTCGAGCTAAAGCTTTAAAATTACTTTGCTGCTTTCTCATCATTTCCTCAATTTTACCTGGTTTTTCGACGTCATGGAAAACGAAACGTGGTAATGGTAAAACTTTTTTGGGTAAGTTATCTGCAAATGGTAAACCGTGGGCTGATGTGCTAGGCTGTGGTTCGGTCGGTGAATGCGATGAAGGTGGTGGTAGTTGGTTCCTAGGTGATGGTGCACGAGTAGTTAATTCCTCAAGAGCTCTTAACAAATGAATCCTAACATCACCATAAAATGTTTTAGTTTTGATGTACGAATCATCACCGAAATACTCATTATCTTCAGTTTCATCACACAGAGTCACTAATTTATCGTGGTTACGCGAGAAGTCTTTCCACAACTCCTCTAAAGATTGTAGACGACGTTTAATACTATCCGCCGTCTTTCGCTCCTTCCCTTCTTTCTTAAAATTAACATACAGCTTATTCATATTTTCCATGATCTCCCTCTGAGACGCAAACAAATCGGCAATGGTAGACATCTTGGTAAGTGGTAAAAGAAAAAAATGGAAAGATCTTACTTGGTTATATCTTGGTTACTGGTTAACTGTGGTAGCTGGTGAATAGTAGATGAACGGCGATTCTAATCTCACTTTATTCACTGTATCACTTATCACTAATGGTCATTTATATGGTTGGTTCAATGGTTCGATATTGGTAAAAGAGTACTGTTCACAGGCTGGTTACAGAAAGATAGTCACTAACACGTCACGTACACGTTACAAGGTCCACAACGCGATAGATCCCACCTTTCCGAAGGCTCGAAGGACCAATTTGTTGGGCGTAACTCCAACAAATAATAATAAAACACGATGATATAGAAAACACAAGGATATATTAAACTGGTAGAAATGGTAATGGTAAATGGTAATGGTTGAATGGTATTGGTAAAATGGTTTGAGTTAACGCGGCTTGGTTGGTGGCTGTTCGTCAACTAACTTTATAATAATTTAAATATTAATACTAAAGATTTGGGTCAGCGTGGAATTGCTGACTGCGCGCAGGTTTGTGTCAGTGAACTGTACTTTGTACATCAGGTGTCTATCCAGATGCTTTAAAAACTTCTATAATAAAACCGTTGTTTAAAAAAGAAAATAGAGAATTGATGGACTACTACAGACCAATTTCACTCATTCCCATTATATCCAAAATTTTTGAAAAATATATTAATAATGAATTATATAGATATATTGAAAAAAATAAAATATTATGTAATGAACAGAAGGGCTTTAGACAAGGCAAGACGATTAACATGGCTATATATGACTTCATTTATAATATAACAAATTATGTAGACAAACGAAGACCAGTCTGTGCAATATTCTGCGACATGACTCAGGCTTTCGACTACGTTCACCATGCTACCCTCTTAAATAAATTAGAAGCATATGGTATAAGAGGCAACGTCCTCAATCTAATAAAATCATACCTGAGTGAAAGAAAACAAATTACTGAAATTAATAGAATTAATCTTGATACTAAAAATGAAGAGATATTTCGATCATCAGAACGTAATGTTAAATTTGGTGTCCCTCAGGGTAGTGTGCTGGGCCCGTTATTATTTATAACATACATAAATGACTTGCCAAAATGCATAAATACACCCTTAACTCTATTTGCAGACGATAGTACAATAACTATACCTTGCAACAGAATTGATACATATGAAAAGGACATTAATAATTATTTAAAATTGATTATAAAATGGTTAGATGATAATAATTTAATAATTAATATAAACAAAACAAAAATAATTCATTTTAGTCAGCGTATGCCTCATCTAAGGTATCTAAACATACATTATAGTAATGCTATTGTGGAGGAAGCAGAGAGCACTAAATTTCTTGGGCTGGAAATAGATAAAAAACTGAACTGGAAACCACATGTAGATAGTTTATGTAAAAAATTAAGCAAGTCTGCATATGCTTTACATATAATATCATATAAATTGGATACAGATGCTCTTATCACTGCCTATTATGGAATTGTCGAATCCTATTTACGGTATGGTGCTATATTTTGGGGTAACTCGACTGAAAAGGAAACCGCATTTAAGGCACAAAAAAGATGCATAAGGTCTATGTTTAAAATTAAATCCACAGAGAGTTGCAGGCCATATTTTAAAAAGTACAAAATATTAACTTTACCCTCCATCTACATTTTAGAAATGGCAATATTTGTAAAAACAAATCCGGGACGGTTCGAACATCTATCAGACGTAGTTCCACGTAACAGACGTGACAATAGTAAGCTGTGTCTTCACAGTGCCAGAACAACATTAATGAGCAAAAGTGTCTGCTGCATGGCCCCGGTCATTTATAATAAACTACCTAAAGGTTGGAAAGATTTAAATGTAATTTTATTTAAAAAAAGGTTACAAAACTTTTTAGCAGACAGGGTGTTTTACAGTACATCCGAATTTCTAAAGGAAAAAATCTTATGCTGATGGGAAATTTATGTATTGAATTAATGATTGGTAATGTAATATTTTTTGTGATAATGTTATTGTATCTATTATTTATTTGTGATAATGTCATGTTATTAATTATTTTATTCTATTGTAAATTTATTGATTTAGATTAGTTTAGATTTATTTTGTATTTAGATTTATTGCATGCCAACTGGTAAAATATGGCTGTACCTATTATTTTATTTATCAACATGTTTATACCCATATTTGCAAAATAAAAAATATCTTTCTTTATCTTTATCTTTAAAAGGATTACAACGATAAGTAACGTTGAAAGAAAACATCGTGAGGAAATCTGCATACCCCAGAGATTTTCTTGACGGCCGCGGCGTGTGAAGTCTAGCTTGGTGAAGTATAGCCTAATCCTTCTCGTACTGAGAGGAAACCATGGCCAGCAGTCGGTCATTGTAACTCGTTTGGAATACTTACTACGTTATAATAAGTGAATAATAATAATAGACAGAGTTTAATTAATACTTAATCGGTTAATACTTTGTCTTAATTAGAAGATCATTATTGTGCAACAATAAAACACTTTTATCACGAACGACCTTATTACAAGATCAACAAAAAAACTATACTTAGGTATACTAGACATTTTTCTTAAATCGAAGTTGGTCAATATATCGAAGTGACCGCCTGTGATCATAATAATAAAACTGTAAATGGTCAATGTATGTACCTACAGTCGCCAGCACATCAGGTTATAGATAAAATTACTTTTAACAAAAAAGTTAAACCGCCTTCAAAAATATTAAAATAATTTTGTCTAAAACAGTTTGGGAAGTCGGTGGCGAAAACAAAAGACCCACTCAAATAGAAGTCACCGACTTCCAAAACTGTTTTAGACAAAATTATTTTATTATTTTATGAAGGCGGTTTAACTTTTTTTTTCTGTAATTTTATTTTGTAATTTTTAGTGGAAAGTTTTGTTTAGAAGTACTTGTTAGCCAACTAAACGCACTGCTCCAATAAGACAGCGATGTTTCAGAGTAATCGATAATATCATCTTGTAGTCAGTATGACCTACCAAACAAAAAAACAATCAGTAAAATCGGTCTACAATTGGCGGAGATATCGCGTAACAAATATACAAAGTTTACAGTTTTTCAACCGACTTCAATGTAAGTAACACAAATCGCTGACATTGGCCAAAAAGCCACTACTCTGAAGTGGAACTGGGCCGGGCATGTGTGCCGTATTTCAAACGACTTGTGGGCTAGACTTGCTTCAGAGTGGAGCCCACAAGGCGTTAGATGACGCGGGAGGCCCAGGCGGAGATAGCGGGACGAACTGGACTCCTATTTAAGAGATTGGGCCGTAAAAGCTTTAAGCCGTGAAAAATGGAAGGAAGGTAGGGAGGCCTTTGCCCAGCAGTAGGATCAATCGGGCTGATAAAAAAAAGTGATTTAGGTGAATAAAAAAAAAACATACAGTCGTATTGAGAACCTCCTTCTTTTTGAAGTCGGTTGCAGTTCCAAAAGGAGCCTTATTCCAATACTCTGTAAATCACGTACCTACATATTAGATACATACATACCTGATATACCTACGTGACACGATGTGACAAAGCAAAGAGGTTCATATAACTTTCCCGACACTCGTTAACGGTGGATTTGAACGGGAAAATGGCGATGACGTATTGTGACTGAAATAGATTTATTATTGACTACTGTACCACGCGGTTAACCCGCTTTTTCCCATTCCTAAGGATCGTAGCGTGATGCTAGATAGCTTATAACCTTCCTCATAAATGTGGCTATCATATAAAAAAATATTTTTTAAAACCTGACAGGTAGTTCCAGAGATTAGCGCATTCAAACAAAAATCCCTTCCGTTTAATTACATTATAGTATAGTAGATACCATCACGCCTGTTTCCTCCGAAGAGTTAGGCAGAGGTGTACTAATGTACACCCTGATTTCGCCGGTATGTTTAGGTCCCATGTATTAGGGGGCGAGCCTATTGGCATTAACCGGGCACAAATCCAGACTATGAGGTGCTACTGAGAATTTCATAGAATAAAATAAAATAAAAATGAAATGTTCGTCCTGGGTATCGAACCCATTACCTCTAGCGTAGCAGTCGCGCTGAGGACCACTAGACTAATGAGGCAGTCATAGTAGTGTAGCAGTGATTATAGTAGAAGTTTATCCTTATGGGATTATCCGGAAAATGGATATCTAGAGATAAGCCGTTATTCGGCTTATCTCGAATGTATTGGAGAGATGCATTGGCTTTACCACATGCACTTTGTTCTGTTATAATATTCTATAACAGCTAAAGTACAGTCGCCAGCACGTCATACTATACAAAACTGACAAATTTCTCCGAATGATTTTAAACCTTAAAACGTTGACGATTAAGTTCAAAATCAATTGATGTGCTGGCCACCGTACAAAGCTTAGGAAACTATCATCCACTTTGCATCGCCACGCCATCTGCAGCAGATTGGAAACTTTTCCAATAAATACTCCTTGCTTCAAATCTTTCAAGGAACAAAACCAAGGCTGTAATAGGTACCTAATAGATATAGACAAGAAGGGACTTCGATCGCAGTTAGTAATTTGATATGTTATTCTTGTACTAGAGGTAAGTACTAATATCGCAATGTACTCGAATAAGAAACTGGGGCTTCAACATTTTCAATATACTCGTAGCACACGGCTAAGAGATTACATAATACCTACGTGGGTTTTTTTATTAGCGAATCAGGTTACGTTATATTAACCAACTTCGTGAATACAGAAAATCCTTACCTTGATAATATTAACATTTTTCTTTTAGCTTGCGGAAAGGCGGACTTATGCGTAATTTTGAAAAAAATGTGAGACTTTTTATTTAAACCCGGTGATAATCTGAAGCTAAGATAGAAAGAGATGTTCACTCTACGCAAAACTAGCCGTCTCTTTCATTTATTGTTGTGGTGTGGACTAACGCATGACCTCTCCCACTTTGAGTGGAGGAGAGTGCCCAGCAGTGGGTGAGTAAATGGGTTGATGATGAGCCTATGCCTATACAATCTATCGCTTAGCAACATACATACTATCACGCCTGTATTCCCCGAAGGGTTAGGCAGAGGTGTACTTAATGTACACCCACAGTTCGCCGGTATGTTTAGGTCCCATATAATAGGGGGCGAGCCTATTGCCATTCACCGGGCACAAATCCAGACTCCGAGCTGCTACTAGGAATTTCATAGAAAAATCCAATAACACTTTGCTCGACCTGGGAATCGAACCCAGGACCTCTAGCGTAGCAGTCGCGATTGGGACCACTAGACCAACGAGGCACTCTACATTTATTATAATACGGATTAAACATTTTGTTTTATTGAATAATTCGAATCAGTAATGAAAAAATAATTGAAATTGACTTAGGTAAAAAGTTTCAAGATTTATTATAGCTCTTAAAAGTTTTAAGGGGATTGAGAAGGGATTCCCCTTTCCCATAAAACGAGTGTTAACTTAGTATAGAATTGTGCTATGTCACAACGTGCTATGTTGAGCTCTTTCTATTATAAAATTAAAATGGTTATAACTGCCACTGCCACTTAGTATATAGATACAAAGTGAAAATACAATACGAAAATAAATATTGTCAGGCCCAGGCGTCGAAGTAATCCTCCACATCGCTGTCCTCTGGTAACGTGCCCAGAAGACTGGCAGCATTGCCACGTTGAATGGCAAAACTAATTCTTTGACTTAAGTATAAGCCAACTCTCTGATCATGTGATGAGTCGACCAAATATTTCCTTTCCAAATGTATTAGTATGGATCGTTTATGTTTTACCGTAACAGCTAATTTAAAATTGAAAAGATATTATGTTCCCAGTAGCAGTTTGGATATATGTCCAGTAAATGGCAATAGGCTAGCCCCTATTACATGGGACCTAAACATACCGGTGAACTGTGGGTGTACATTAAGTATACCTCTGCCGAACCCTTCGGGGAATACAGGCGTGATGGTATGTTATGAAAAGATATTATGTTCCCAGTAGCAGTTTGGATATATGTCCAGTAAATGGCAATAGGCTAGCCCCTATTACATGGGACCTAAACATACCGGTGAACTGTGGGGGTACATTAAGTACCTACACCTCTGCCAAACCCTACGGGGAATACAGGCGTGATGGCTATGTTTTATTTCTGCTGAGTTAGACAGATTTCTAACTTCGCAGAAATTATTAAATTTATGACATGTCCAATGGACCAATCTGTAACTTAGGCATTGTTTTTATTAGGGCTCTGTAACAAAATTGGAAAGTCGGGTAACTTATAGCATTCCATTATTGACGTTATCGATCAAGGCTGTTTCTTACAGACCTTTATTGGAAACTGTTGTTTGGGTAAATTTAGAAGGACATACCTACTAAATTGGCTCAATTGTAACAAACAGTATTACATACAATATACATACTGATAAGTAAGTTTATAAGTTATTTTAGTGAAGGAAAAATACGACCGCGGGCAGGATTCGGACCTGCGTCTTCTGGTTAAGTACACCAGACGCTATGACCGCTAAGCCACCGCGACTCCCACCCGCCATGTCGAAATTTGGCTTCACATTTTTTTGTTTACGTCTCTGAGGCGACGTATTTTTCCTTCACTAAAATAACTTAATAATCTTTGCATGGAAAATGCCTAAAAAATACAAAAAGATAAGTAATTTTTTGTTCGAAATACGTTGTATACTATCACATTTTGGTGGAAGGATTTGTAATGAATTCTGCAGACTTCGTTACATTTTGATGGTCCAGGATTGACTTACGGCTCCATTCTTATTCTTAACTTAGAATTAAATTGCTCTGAAATTTGTTTGTAGGACTTATTTGTCATTTTGACTTTTTTTATCGTCAGAACAAGACAAAACATATTTCATCTTACAGACGTTTGGATATACGATTTTTTACCTGAATTGAAATACTTTTCTTTCTAACCTAACTTTAAGCAATGGAAAGTTGGAAAGAAAAGTGTTTGAAATGAATTGCGTAGAATTGAAGACTTGCGTGTTTTAAGCTGGAGACTGACTTGTAACCTTTTGGTGTATCGAGTTTTTGTAATTCAAACCAAAGACTGACTTGTAATGTTAGTTTGGATTGTAACATTCGAGGCAAGCGCCTTTGAGTGTTACATTAAGAGTCAGTGAACGTCGTGTAATTTTGAGTAAAAATGGAGCACACTTGAGCCAAGAGCTTGAATGATACATTACAAACACATGCTACAAGTCAGTCTGTGTTGTCGTATTGTAACAAGATCGCCTCGAATGGTACATTACAAATGAACGGTACAAGTCAGTCTCTAGCTTAAGAGTCGATTATAGCGGGATTAGATCATAGGGTGACTAACTAACTAACTATCATCGCTATCGACGATGATTTTCAGTGTCAACCTAAGTGTGTGGTCATACGTAATATGAAATTACATCTATGATAGAACCTTCTCCTTTTTTCGTTGGTTAAAAACAAAAGCGAAAGCACCTTTAACTATACAACTGATTTCGTTTATTTAAACAAGACTTAGTAATAATATAACGTTCTATCACATTTTATATGCTAAATGTTTAAATATAATACTCGTATTTACACTTATAACTAATATTCTAAGATTATTTCTCTGAATAAGAAAACTTATAAAATAAAAAGAGATAATTTAAGCATTACAGAAGGTAATCTCTGGAAATACAAATCCGAGCTAATCTTAATGACTGCCTGGGATGTCAAATATCTCTTCCAGATTTTAGTGAAAATTATTTACAATTCTCAAAATACATTTACTTTTTGCAACAATAGCATTCTCAGTCAGAGAATGCCTGAACTGAAAACCGATCGGAAAAAGGTGAGCTAATTTACCTAAACTTCAACAAAGAGGAGAGACTGCCTTACATTCAATTGTTTACTTACATTCAATGAATTTATTTGTTATTTTATAATAATAACATTGATATTAAATGTGCATTCATGATATCTCAAAACCCAGGACAATTTTCCCGAAAACAAAAATGTTGTCTTAAGGAAGTGTCCACTTTTTCTCCCTGTTCTTTGAAGTGTAGGTAAATTATCTCATCTTTTTCCTGGTAATTAGGTATTATGTTTTGACAGCACTATAATATCTGCTTACTTAATAATGAATGTATCCAACATCTTTATAGCAAACTAAAAAAAATAGTGACAGCAAAAAAAAATGATGTGTGCATGATTTTGTACTTTACGAGCTTCAAAAACATTCTTACAAATAAATTAAGTACTTATAAAGTAATCCTTAATTAAAATTAATAGTGGATTAAGAATCTCTAATTACATTCTTCATATACAAAAATAAACCTAATGTTAAAGCTAATTAATCAATGTTGAATACTTATACACACATGACTCGTCTTAAAAAGTTTTCGAAATTAAGTTTTAATAATACTTAAAGTAAACATTCTGCGTTCTCATATCGCCACTGAGTGGAACCCACACAATGTTAGATGACGTCACGGCAGGCCCAGAAGGAGATGGAGGAAGAAGGTAGACTTATAGGAAGGATAACCATTCTATGTGCCGTATAAAAACAAAATGATGGCCTTAAAAAGTGGACCGCACCAAAAGTGGCTTTTGAAAATAGAATTCAATACTTCTTCATTCAATACTATTCGTAACTTCACAATGACGTCACTTTTAACCAATTAAAAATCACGTCAGGGTTGCATTATCGTGATCATCGTGGCTACCTAAATTGCTATGACCCCCAAAGTCTTCAATCATACCATGAATAGAAACGTAAGCTCCAGAGAAAAGAGCGATAATAGAAATTATTGAAATGACCAGGTTTTTCCAGAGAACGTATTTGAGGGGGCCCAGTCCATTTTCCCAATTGTGTACTGTGTCCACGACAGCTGGGATGAGTAGGCCGAGGGTTGAGAAGAAGACAGCGCCGACGAAGCTGATGACGAGCTCCAAATTTGGGAAGGCTGCCGCGATGGCAACTGTGAAAAAAAAAACCATCTTTAATAATAGATAGGGTATGTGCCACGTGGTTGATTGGTGTTGAATTAATTGAAAATAACAGGCCTGTTGTAAAAAAAATATATATAAGACGTATACTGCAAAAGTAATTTAAATCAACTCATTGAGTTTTAAGATTTAAGCGCTTAAAGTTTTTAGCGGGGATTGAGAGGGGATGCTCTGTCCCTTTCCTGCAAAAAAGTGATAGTATAGAAATTGTATGACATATCTGATTGTGACATCACAAGCTGATATATGCGCTCTCTGTCTAGCATAAATGAAAATGCTTATACATTCCTTATTTCTGAACTAATTTTAATTTCGCTTATGTTAATCGCCTCTATTAATGGTAAGCAGTTGTATGAGACCGTAAAAAATGCATTATCTAGCCCATTATTCAAAGTGACTTCATCCATACTGTGTGTAATAACAGAAATTGATCATTTTAAGAGAAAACATTACTTTATTGATTCAGGCTGTTTTACATGCAAATAATACAGTACACGTGCAAACAGCAAATAATATAAGCAATAAGGTGACTCGTAACCTCACGTTGACTTAAACGTGCATATTAATTTCTATACGAAAATTTACAATATTCACATGCCACTGAATATACGGGAAAACGGCTGTGAATACAAAATGTATATTTTATTAATTAAACGCTGCTCAACATTAAAGTTTTCTCATTTACCCGGGTGCGTTTACAAACACAAAGTTTAATATCCACATCATTACAGATCACTACTGTACAGTCCCGTGTACACCAAGCTTTAATAATCCAGTATAAGTTGACCTTTCCTCATACGGAAAACCTATACAATTTGAGATCAGTAATCATCTAGTGAAGCGTAATAGCTTAAACTAGAAATTTAGAAATTTGTGTAGCCGAGGGTACAGTCACCATCAAATATATCGAAGCGAACAGCCTGTTCATAATTATCTGAGCAACTAGAGAAATTAAACTTTATCTCAATGGGATAAAATACATGTCACAATGAGAGCTGCCGTGTGTAATGTTCATTCTAAAACATCCTTTGTGTCGCTGAGATATGGTTTACTTTTTGGTTGCTCAGATAATTATGAACAGTCTGTTTGCTCCGATTTATTTGATGGTGACTGTACAAATACATATTTTGTTCAATGTGGGGCTGGAACAAATAATACACGGTTAAAAGAAATACATATCTATAAAAAGTATCTACGTCATCAAGTGCCCCCGGCTGTATATGAATTTCCTTATTACCATTTTTGAAAATATATAATACAACCTACGTACGAATACAAAGAAAAATCTCATCGAGCCTTTGATAAAAATAAAATGAAATTGAATAAAGCTAGCTTCATACTTTCACGTATGTAATGAAATTATTTGATGTAGTTGTGCCGGAGTCTGGTGTTGGTATTTCTGTTTTTGAAGGCACCAACGATACAGTAGAAATTCCTAGAACTAGGTAACGGTTTAAATAAAATACGTTTAACATTAATATTTCCTGTTACTAAGGCTTCTTGTACACACGGCTACAGGTCAACCTATACAAATCCAGTTTCAGCTGATCTCTCATTGTACACGCTTCCCGGACAATAAGAAGCCAGCGATTCGTATAATTTGATGCGTAGCCCGTGCGCACCTACGGCGATATAAACATTATCTTTATAATTTAGAGCATGGAACGAATGGCCGCGGGGCTGGTGGACATCCCCGCGGCCACCGCCCCCGGACCCGTTTACGGAGGCTGGAAGAGGGCGTTGTCTGCCCTCCTCCGACGGCCCCCGGTGCGCCTGCTGCGGATCGGGACGGTACTGGAACTTTCCCTCTCCCTTTCCGCAGCTTCCTTCTGCGACATGACAGTTTCGCAAAAGGAAATCACTGCGTCCCAAGACTCCCCGCTGCCGACCATAGCGCGAACGACGGCCGGCAGCGACAGGTCGCCACCCAACTCAGCGACGAGGACACGGCGCGGCTCCTCCCAAGCTGCACACTCTATGAGCGTGTGCAGCGCCGTGTCCTCCCGACAATGGACGCAGTGATGGCACCGGGCGTCCGGCTCCCTGCCTCACTGCCAGTTGCCTACCGCAAGTCATCATTCCATCTGGCCGGCGGGTGCCTTACACTACGCTTGCCAAGACGCGGTCTCCACACAAGAACTCGTTTGCTCCAGCTTTTGTCAGTTCTCCGACAGATGTGACCGACCTACGAGTATTGCCATTTCAGCTTCCAAAAACTGTGTCTGCTACCAAAATAGTTAATTTTGGGAACTTTTGTCTACAGTAACGATTTTTAAAGCAAAAGTTTTAGAACTCAGTTGTGAATTCATTACAGTAGATGTCGTAATGGCTACTGTTAGGGACCTACAATGTGTTATACACCTACAATTATTGAAATCTGAATTTGGCGGCCTAAGTCTAGCACCCATTAGAGCGTATGTCTTCAATTAATATACTACTACTACAAGTTAATTACATTCTCACGCTACTGCGCTTCGTTCGTTGAGCGAGAGGGCCGGAGGCCCAATTCCTCCCCCAATCCCCTTCCTTTTCTCCTTCCCCTCCCTTTCCCTAAATAGGCTCGGCATCGCATCTGCAACTCCTTTGGTTTTGCAGATGTCCATGGGCGGCGATGACTACTTACCATCAGGTACGTTGCCTGCTCGTTTGACGAGTTATGCCATAAAAAAAACATATAGTCCTACCAGCAACAATGACGATAGCAGTTCTGACTCCGACCTGGAGGAAGTTCTCGTAGTTGGACTCCTTGCCTTTCCTCATTCTGGTGATAATTTCCATGGGCACGTAGAATTGAAGGGCAAACGATAGGAATATCACGAATGCCATTAGCAGTTTTGCAACTTGGGCAATACTGTAAAGAAAACAATACTAATGAATAATCATCAGTGTAGCCAGATTGCCGTCTGATACGCGATACAGTTCTTGGGTTTGATTCCCAGAGCAAAGTAATATTGGGTTTTTCTATGAAATTCTTAGTATCAGCTCGGAGTCTAGAATTGTGTCCGGTGAATGGCAATAGGCTTGCCCCCTCTTACGTGGGACCTAAACATACTTGCCAAATACATAGGTACTGGCGTGATGCTATTTTATGATTTCTATTCACCTCTTTAATCTATCAAAACCCTTTTTAGGTTTTTTTTTTCTGTATTACCGTATTCTCTCATTGCGATATGAAACCTGTGCTCAGCAGTGAACGGGTTGATGATGACAACCATAATATGGTTGTCACCCAATATTATTACGTCGAAAGTTTCTTTAAACCGATTAAAACCAATATATTTAAGTACTGGTAGTAACCTATATAAGCATGAGATAAATATGATCTAGACACGCGGGAGCGTGTCAAGCCAAGTTCAAGAAACTGAACTGGCGAGCCGCACCGTGTGTAATATTACACGAACCATTTGGAGCCACTTTTGACCCCCTCATAAATCAAATATGTTCAATATGTGCCAAGTTCTATGCAAAATCCAAATATGTAGTCTGACTTGGCTGGTTTTCCCATACGAATTATATAGCCTTCGCATGTTCTAAACCTGTTACCTTTCGGTTCTTATTTTATTATTCCGAAAATTTGGCTTGCTGGTAGAAACTACCCATCGAATATAAGACTCTTCCATGACTGTGTAAAAGTAGGTACTTAATAATAATTCGTATGGGAAAACCAGCCAAGTCAACCCTTAGACTACATATTTGGATTTTGCATAGAACTTGGCACTCAATCTCAGATCTCCATTCTTTTTGCGGCGAAGCCCACAGCAGAGAATAATTTTTGTATTGAACTTGGCTCTCCTTTTTTACATTTATGTTTTTGGTGGGATCAAAAATACCCCCATCGTCTGGGTAAACTGCCGATAGACACAAGGTAAGTATATAGCCTTTAACCTGGCACCTGGTGCGATGGACCCATTAGAAACGGTATTGAACACTCCCGATATAAAAAGGCACTTAAGGTTCTATTCACACCAAAATAGCAACAGTAGAAAAACTTCACAATAATATTTCATCCGATAATACCTAAAAATTCTTATTTCTTTTACAAAAAGGCGTACCATGTAGGTACTTAAGTATTTTTACAGGTTTTCTTAGAAAGTATTCTTCCAATTCTATTCTTACAATGATGATAATATAGAAAATAACATAACATACCATCACGCCTGTATTCCCCGAAGGGTTAGGCAGAGGTGTACTTAATATACCTACACGATAGTTAATCACACATCGGAGTTCACCATTATGTTTAGGTCCCAAGTAACAGGGGGCAAGCCTATTACCATTAACCGGGTACATATCCAAACACCGAGCTGCTACAGAGAAATTTGAAAAAACCCTAATAACACTTTGCTTGACCTGTGAATCGAACCAAAGACCTCTACTGTAAGTAACAGTTGCGCTTAGGATCACTAGATTAATGAGGCAGTTCTTAGACTAAATCGCTTATGTGGATAGATACTTATTTAGGTTTAATTATCTATTCTGAGTGCTCGTCTTCTCTACAAAGAAATATCTAGAAGACTGGTCGACGCCTCGCGTGAACAGAGAGCTGGCTTATTCCTAGGGGAGCGTATAAGCGTTGCCATTCAACGTGGCAATGCTGCCAGTCTTCTGGGCACGATGCCAGACGACAGCGATGCCGAGGAGTACTTTGACGCCTAGTTGCGCCCACTGTTTTTGTTTATTAATTTTTTTAGTTCTGTTTTTTTTTGGAATTTAAAATATGTAAATAGTGTAAATAAGGTACTTTTGATTTACTAGCTAGTAGTTTTTACGATATTACGTCAATAAATTCTCTATTATAGGTACGGTGAGATCTCGACCAGAAATACTTATTACTAACTCGCATTTATAATAATACAGTTATGAGATGAACTGCCTCATTAGTCTAGTGGTCCTAAGCGCGACTACGTTACGCTAGAGGTCCTGGGTTCGATCCCCAGGTCGAGCAAAGTGTTATTGGGTTTTTCTATGAAATTCTCGGTAGCAGCTCGGAGTCTGGATTTGTGCCCTATTAATGACAATAGGCTCGCCCCCTATTACGTGGGACCTAAACACCACTGCCTAACCCTTCGGGAATACAGGCGTGATGGTATGTTATGATGATGATTGATGAAGTTTTTAAGAATACCCGCCTATTCTTGAAGTGAGATGCGTCACGTCAACTCGCTCTCTTTTTCTTGGGATCTCGGAGGTGACATGGACGGCGTGTCAGACACTGGTCCGCTAGTAATTGTGATAGTGGCGTCGATTCTCTGTCCGATCATTACGTCTTATTATTCTGTGTTTGCCCTGATGTAGGACTCCGTAAGTTGTTTTATTTATTGCTTAGGGTGAAAATAAATATTTTTTAAAACGACGCCCCGTCATAATTTATAATTATACTTTATAATTAAAACTAGAGATTCAACAAAAGAATAACTTTGAAATATTTTAAATTCAGTTACAACATTCCTAGTCATTAGAAAGAATTAAATCAGATGTCCACTAGTTATATTAATTAAAATATGATTTCAGACTTCAAAGCTGAATTAATAAAATATGCGTATCGCTACTAATGATGAGCTTTCATAATTACATACCTGTAATGTTATGTATTTCTATAATAGGCTTTGCAGATTGAGCCTATTTTGTATTAATTATCATATTTTTAACTGCCTCATTAGTCTTGTAGTCCTAAGCGCGTCTGCTACGCTAGAGGCCTTGGGTTCGATCCCAAGGTCGAGCATAGTGTTATTGGGTTCTTCTATGAAATTCACAGTAGCAGCTCGGAGTCTGGATTTGTACCCAGTTAATGGCAATAGGCTTGCCCCCAGACCTAAACATAACAACCAATATAGGTGTATATTAGTACACCTCTGTTTAACCCTTCGAGGAATACAGGCGTGATGGTATGTTGTATGTATGTAAATAAAATGAAATGTTCTACTCACATATCTTCTTCAGGAAGATTCAAGGTGATAGATCCTTTGACGTTATCTCCATATTGTAGGTAACCGAAAAAGCCCACGACTCCATACAGCGAGATGACGATGACCATAGCAGTGTTGAGCACCCCTGGACAGCCGAGGAACTTCTGGGGATGAGCCATCTCGTTTTCCACTGGCATCACCACGCCGATGCCTTCCATCGCGAATATAACCGTGCTAGAATAAAAAACGAACGGAGATTGACGAAACAAGTATATATGGTGAGTATGGATGGACGAGTTGGAAGGGGAAGACCTCGGCGAACGTACCGCAACCAAATTGCGGATGTTCTTAAAAAAGGCCAGGTTCCGAGCACCCTAAACCGACGGTCATGCATGAAGAAATTAATGAATGTAGATGAAGCGAAAGTAGTGTGCCAGGATCGTAGCAAGTGGAAATCTATAGTCTCTGCCTACCCCCATGGGAGACAGACGTGACAATATGTATGTATGTATGTAGAATAAAAAATACACCTAAAGTAAGCTTAAATGGTAGGTAAGTACAATCACGAGCAAAAATATGTATGCACGGCTACACATCAAGCTATAATAAACCAGTATAGGTTGTTCTTGAATTGTACGGAAAACCTTTACAATGGGAGGTCAGTCTGAATGGATTTGTGTGCTGTATGCACACAAATCACGGGCAAAAATTCGAAAGCAATTTCTTTCGAGAGCCTTTTTAGATCCAAATGTCGAAATATAGTACAAATCAGTAAAGTGTGTGAAAAAAGTTGTGTTAAAAAACCAATAGTTTTAGAGAATATCGTAGTTAAATTTTACTGAATGTAAGTGTACATATTGGTGCTCGTAACTATACACTTTTATTTAAGTACTACCATTTGCCCAAGACCGGGATGGTTGGCGCCGGGATCTTGGCTTGAATCTTTGAACGTAGGCCTCCCGGCCTACGTTCAAAGATTCAAGCCAAGATCTTTCACGCTGGCAGTAACAGGAATGGTAATGCCATTGTAGACAATAGGTGGAATAACAACATTGCTCATCTTGTAGATATTAACTATGTGTGTAGTAATTGTGTACAACCGTGCAAAAACTCGGCGTGTCTCTAGTACAGTCACAATCAAATATATCGGAGCAAACAGACTGTTCATAATTATCTGAGCAACTAGAGAAATTAAACCATATCTCAGTTTTAGAAAACACTACACACGACAGCTATCGTTCTGATATGTATTTTATCCCATTGACAATTATAGTTTAATTTTCTACTTGCTCAGACAATTATGAATAGTCTGTTCGCTCTGATATATTTGATGGTGACTATACCTACTATATTATAAACTATATAGTATATAGTAGAATATTTGTAACAAGATTAATTAAAATCATTGGGGTGATTTTGCACGTCTGTTATTATTAACTCTCTACTTCGTCGCGCGTCTCGTTTTGGAGATATGAAGGAACTTCTTGAGTCAACGACACGTAGAATCTTGACTTCCAAAAGTCAGTAACATCAAACCCTACTAGATAAATAGTAGGTAGTTATTTGAAGTTGGGTTTTGCCTGCTTTCATATTAGGTACACTCAAAAAAAGAGTTAAGTAGGTATACAGGCAGCTTACTAATATTATACGTATTTTGACAAAGTTTGTATTATACCTATACCACGCAATACGCGTCAAAATGCTGGTTTTGTTAGCGACCTACATATCTATGACACACTTTGGCGTATAATTATTTATAACAAAATCTACAATAAGACAAAAGTTCGGTAGCTGCCTGTATACCGAACTCTTTTTGTGACTGTACATAATTCAGCATACCGAAATGTGGCAATTCTTATCTCAAACCGGACTCCTCATGTAGGAATTTATTTAATAAACAATTTACTTCAAAATAGTAATAACGATTATTCAGTATTGTGAAAAAAATATGTAAGGCATTTTAAAAAGAAAACTGTCATCAATATTGTAAACCGAATGAAAATCTGTAACCACAATTTAAATTTGCAGTCAGGATAGATATATTTTTCTGCTAAATTCACAAAACAAAGTTGAAGGAATAAGATTTCCATCTTTTGACTGAAACAGAATTATGGAATTTGCTTTTAAGCGCTACAATGTTTCTCTAAGCGGATTAGGTATATTAAGTTAAAGTTTTCAGCTTGTGGTTCTAACAATAACCAAATTAAGGTTTAATCGAGAGTGTCTATTTCATTTTAAAATAATGCATTTTGGTTAGCTGTCCACATAGGATATAGGTACTCGTAAGTGTAAACTGAATCTATCAGTGAAGACTTTTAATTGGCTGTGTGAGACATAAACTTGTTTCGTATCTTTTTAAGATAATGCTGTTGGTTTTCCAAATATATAAATAAATAAATAAATAAGAATGAGCGGATTGCCGCCAGTTATCCCGCTGGATAAAAAATAGTCTATGTTAATACAGCAATATATTTAATATGTTTTGCGCCAACCTCTAACAAACAGTAAAAAAATTCGTAACTATATAAATTTTCAACCGACTTCAAAAAGGAGGAGGTTCTCAATTCGTCTGTATGTTTTTTTTTTTTTTTTTTTTGTATGTTTGTTACGCGATATCTCCGCCAACTGTAGACCGATTTTAATGATTGTTTTTTTGTTTGGTAGGTTATACTTTAGAGGTGGTCCCGTTCAAATTTTATCGAAATTAGTTGAGTAGTTTTGAAAATATCAACAAAAATCTAAAAATTGTTTACATCGATGATATTATCGTTTACTCCGAAACATCGCTGTCTTATTGGAGCAGTGCGTTTAGTTGGCTAACAAGTACTTCTAAACAAAACTTTCCACTAAAAATTATAAAATAAAATTACGTTTAAGTCGGTGGCGAAAAAAAGACCCACTCAAGTAGAAGTCACCGACTTCCCAAACTGTTTTAGACAAAATTATTTTATTATTTTTTGAAGGCGGTTTAACTTTTTTTTCATCACCCACTTCTTTTTTAAATATCTTCAATATCCCTACAAGCACACATCCTTTACGAAGGTATATGGTTTTAGTTCAGTAAATAGTAGCGTTTCGGAGTTTGGATTTGTGGTCGATTAACGGTGTGAAGCCTATAGAACCTTAAATATATCAGTGAAACACAACATGTACACCTCTGCTCATACTCTCCATGGAATACAGATGTATAATGGTCCAAGATATTATAATGATTAAGTACTTTTATATCCACTTTACACTGTTTTTGAATACACGCCATTTCAATGCAAAGGTACACCCAAAGTAAAAGCACTTATTTCAGAAATTCCATCTGATGCACCCACACGTAGCAAAGATGAGGATATATGTGGAAATGGGGAACACAGCTCCGGATGCATATAATGTATGGCTTGATGTATGGATCCGAGATTTCCTTGCATAAACTGTGTTTAGCTTGGGATATTGTGGAGTGTGTGTGTGTAGTTTTATGTGTGGGTTGAATGTTTTTGAGGATCTGAATTCGCATTTTTGACCGATTACAAAAAAGAACGAAGTTCTCATTTATACCTTGGGCTTGACCGATTTTTATGAGTATTTTTGTGTATATTTCGTAGGTCTGAGAATAGATCGTAGAGTTTTTTTTATACCCTCATCCCACATTTTTATCGCGTTTTTAGTATAGCAGTACAACGTTTGCCGCGTCAGCTAGTAATTTATAAGATTTTCATACAAACTAATTTTATTTTATTCAACATAGTTACATGCATACCATCACGATTGTATTCCCAGGAGGGTTAGACAGAGGCATATTAAGTGTACACCCACACTTCGCCGGTATGTTTAGGTCCCATGTAATAGGGGGCCTATTGCCTTATTAACCGAGCACAAATCCATACTCCGAGTCGCTACTGAGAATTTCATAGAAACACTGAGTAACACTTTGGGAATTGAACCCAGGACCTCACGCGTAGCAGTCGCCCTTGGAAATACCAGACTAAGTGAGGCAGTCCGATTCATAGATAGGAATATAAAGTACCCACTGTCTAGTGCAAAAGACATGGGCGGAGATATGGGGTCGGGCGCTGGGGGGGAATTTAAATGTGTTAGAACAAGGAAATGTTCAAGGTTTGTTTGTTTAGGTAAATGTATACCTAATATTTTGTAAACCATGAAACAGTAGTTGTTGTTTGTTATGTCAGATTATTCAAAGGAAAGAACGAAAACTCACCAACAACCAATTTCGTCCTGTTTTATGAAATAGGAAATGTTTTTTAGAAAGCATGTTATAAAAAAATAAGACTATATTTTCCGAATGTAATTTTTTAATCATTCACATAGCATAACACGCCTTCATTCCCCGAAGGCAGAGGTGTACTAATGTGCACCCACATTTCGCCGATATCTTTAGGTCCCATGTATAAGGAGCCGAATGTATTGCCATTAACGGGGTATAAATCTAAGCTTCCAGCAGCTATTGGGAATATCTTAGCTCGACCTGAAAATCAAATCCATCCTGGGTTTGATTTTCAGGTCGCGCAAAGTGCGCGCGAAACCTAAGCATAGCAGTCGCTCTCAGGACCACTAAACTAATGAGTGAGTCATATATATCCGCTAAGTACCTACTCCAGTAAATAATAATAAGAAGAAAAGTCTATAATTCCATGACATTCCCATTGTTAGCCATAGAACAGTGGAAATGTCAAGAATAAGCCCACGCCTTTCGTTCAAAGTTCATAATACAACAAAGGGATGCTCATTATTACCTTTTATATCTTTTGGAAACATGACTTTGTTGGCGGAGTCGATAGGGGTGGCAGTGTCGGGACGCCACTAAAGTGCATAGCAATGTTTACAAAGCACACTCAAGTGGTATCGACATGATAATAACAAACAAGCAAGATTCATTCTCCTGAATTGAAAGTCTAGAGAGCTAATTTGTAAATGTTTACATAGAAAATACCCTTATATTTAAATAAATCCAGCTATACACCTTTAATGACGAAGTAACTTGCGGATGACTACCAATTTCATTCATCTTTTATTTTAAAGTTTTTTATACTTTGTGGAAGGTTCTTACGGAATCAAAAATTATGAAAGTTGCGCATATCATATTGAGCTCCCTAAAAAATGGTTGAGCTACACGAGGACTGATGTATGCGTACCGTCAGTTAGGACAGGTCAACTCAAAACTGTGGCTCTTTCTTCAAAAGGCCTGTTCAGATTTTGCCCTACATTGTAAAACTCGCATATCTATGATATAACTATTGTCTGGACTTTAAAAGAGACCATGATTCTCTGAGTTTGTTTCGACATTTCTTCTCAGAGGTCGTCAGATAGGAAATGTCGGCGTCATCTAGTTTAAGAAAAAAAGAAAAAAAATCGACTTGTAAGTGTCTTTAAAAGATCTATTTACAGAAATAAATATCATCATTATTTATCATTTATTTATCATAAATTTGCTGAAATAGAACTACATCTGTTGAGTTATCCAGTAGTAAAATAAAAATTGTAGTAAGTACAATAAGTACGTACGTAGGTATACGTACCGAATAGAACCATGGTTTATAACTTTTTACTCCAAATATTTGCAATGCGTGATAAATAATTAAAACTCCGTTTATACACATTAATAGAACAAAGACCGTGTTTTTGGGCAATTTGTTTCGGTTTACCGACATCTATTGCGCTACACAGGAACTACGACGAGACAAAACTTGAATCGCGCAAGCAACATTTACCGTACCGTACTGTGTACCGTTACTAGAATATGTACAGACGCCCGACATCTGGCCCAGTAGTAACGGCCGCGACTTATGAGCTGTGTAGGTCATGAGTGCGAACCCAGGCATACGCTTTAGTTTGTGTAAATTATTTCATCACCACTGCTCCCAAACGGTGAAGGAAAACATCGTGAGGAAACTAGCATGTCCTAGAACCAAAAATTCGAAGACATGTGACATCTACCAACCCGAATTGGCCCCAGGGTGGATTACGGCCCACTCCCTCTCACTGAAAAGAGGCCTGTGTTCCAGCGGTGGGAATAATATAAGCCGATTATGCTACGCTATGCTTATGCCCCATATCAATCGTCGGGCCGAGGCCTACTAGGTAAACACTTGCCTGGTCAGAGGATCCCCTGTTTTATTGTAGAGTTATCACACATTGTCCCTTCAAATCCACAATCTCATCCATTATATTATTATAAACTATAAAGTGGCGGTAGCCTAATGGCTAGAGCGTTGGACTTGCGATCATGTGGTTGCCGGTTCGAAACCCACCCATTGCACAACCGACGTGAACCCACTCGTAACAAAAGCATTTAGACAAAGAAATGAATTTTCTAATTAAAGAAAATTTCTAGTGAAAGAAAAAATCGATCTCAGGCAGGGTTTGAACGATGGTGCCGACGTCGCCTCAAGACGTAGAAGGTGGAAGAGAAATTTGACATCACAGGCAGTGGTCTCGGTAGCTTAGTTGGCAAAGCGTCTGGTGTACTTAACCAGAGAGACGCAGGTTCAAACCGTGCCTGAGATCGAATTTTTCTTTCACTAGAAATGTTCTTTAATTAGAAAATTCATTTCTTTGTGAAAATTTCGCAATATTTAATGCTAAAAAATAATAAAAAATAAGCATAATACGGTAAGGCAACATCGTTCAACATTGAACTACCTGTAAAGGCAGTCGTGTTGGTTGAAAGACATAGTAATGTCTTCAATAGATGGTGCCGACGTCGCCTCAAGACGTAGAAGGTGGAAGAGAAATTTGACATCACAGGCAGTGGTCTCAGTAGCTTAGTTGGCAAAGTGTCTGATGTACTTAACCAGAGAGACGCAGGTTCAAACCCTGCCTGAGATCGTTTTTTTCTTTCACTAGAAATTTTCTTTAATTAGAAAATTCATTTCTTTGTGAAAATTTCGCAATATTTAATGCTAAAAAATAATAAAAAATAAGCAAAAGCATTTAGCTTAGTACGAGGGGTTAACAAGATTACTAGTAATCTGAGACCCACATTGCTAGTATGCTTTTTAAAAAAAAAAAAAATACTCCAACTCAGCACTAACCTCAAAAACAGCGGCCACTGCGTGATACTGGCGACCATCTCCCTGTCTTTGACAGATGGAAGTCCAGAGAATACGTAGTACAAGGTTATCACGAAGACCACAAAAATCAGGACGTTGGCCAACGCGGAGAAGGGCACCAAGTACTTCAGATTGCGTATTTGACAGATCAGGACTAAAGGCACCAAGGTTAGGGCGCAGGATGCTTGGATTGACAGCGGGTTTTCTGTCATATACACGTCCAGTACCTGAAAAAAAAAGTTTAATCATGGTTTTGTTTTGATTTTTATGTTATTAATAAGTAAGAAGTGTCTACCTCTGCCTAACCCTTCGGGGAGTACAGGCGTGATGGTATGAAAGTTTTTTAGTTATATTTAGATGTGTACCCAGTAAATTCAACATCAATTTGTAAACCTTAATTGCAAAACTTCAAAAATTGTTAATTTTTTTTTATTTTTAGTATAATCTCGGCATGAAAAACTGTCTCGTCGCGTCGCCCCCATGTCAATCAAAGAAATGTTGTTTTCTCATTTAAGTGAATTTAATTCTTTTTGAGAAATAAAGTTATTATTAAGTTCTTAATCCTTAAACCTTAAATGACCATAAAATCATCTCCCCATTGCTGGGCATATTTTAATAAGCTAAAGGAACCATTTTCAATCTGTCTACATAGTTGTCTAAACTTTCAAAACAATTATTATTACTATGGGACAGTAACTGTTAACAATATTACCACACTATTATTACGCATAGACTACCGTTCAAATAGACACTTTATAACCCATTATATGCCTTATGACCTTTCAAATAAAGTCAAACCCAAACCGTGATCATAGTTTACGACAAGCCAACCACATTTTTGTGGCTTGAAGCACTTTGATATTCAGAATACACGTTATGAAGTGTCACAAAAGCTTATGTATGATATACAATATTATTTCAAATCTTATTCTTTTTTATACTTAAGGTTGAAAATGGCGTACCTACCTACTATGTAACCAAGGGTTAATTAATAAACAATTAACTATTGATAAATTTAGAGCCTTTGTGCCGGAATTACGGAAGCTCGTTTAATTAGTGTTACTGTAATTGGGGTGTAATTAATAATACAATAGGGATGTTGACTGTATTCAAATGAACATATAATTTTGCGGCAAAGTAAAAGTCCATAATAGAAACCCTTAAATACACAATATTTTACTTTTCTTTATAATAAAATATCTATATGATTTTAAAAGCATTAGTAGTTTCAGGTAGGCTTATCCACAATTTAGAACACTTTCCTATAAATAGATTATTTTTAGAGAAGTTCTCGTTCTCAGATTTGTTGGTTGATTGAAATCAATAGTGACACACCTCTAAATATGACATTTTGACTTAAGTAGTAATGGATTCCCAATTCAATTCAATTTTATTGCGTTCCATAATGTATAAAGGTGGTCAATTTATATCTATTGAAATAATTATGGACCCTGTCGGGTACAGCAAAGTTTACTAGGAGCGAGGAAGACACTGATTCTCATTTGAAGGCCACATTCCACTAACTCCTAATAATTCCATAAAAATCTGTTCCATTTTTTAATTTATTCGGTTATTGGCCGCTAATCCAACATGGTGAAATGGGACATTAAAAGGCTAAGAGAAAGATGACTCGTACTTATCTCAAAAGATTATTTTTATCGGGTTATTTCTGATGCGCCTGTAGGCAACGATAAACACAAAGTTATTGTTTCGTCTTGCTATAACAAAAACTGTAGGCGGTAAAAATAAATGCCTCAAAGCTATTTGGACAAGATATAAGTAAAGCAAATAAAATCCACGGCGGACGTCAATTTGTTTTGTGAACATGGCTTGAACATACTCCGAGATATCTAAATATTAATAATGGATGTTCTATTATAACATAATCATCACGCCTGTATTCCCCAAAGGGTTAGGCAGAAGTGTACTAATAAACAGTTTGGATTCCATGCAATAGAGGGCGAGCCTATTGCCATTAACCGGGAACAAATTCAGACTCCGAGCTGATACTGAGAATTTCATAGAAAAACCCAATAACACTTTGCTCGACCTGGCGATCGAACCCAGGATCCCTAGCATAGCAGTCGCGCTTAGGATCACTAGACTATACAGATAAACAAGCAGGTTGTATTTCTGAGTCGTTAGCTAGAGGTATATTAAAGTATACCCCTTGTACACCAGTATGTTTTAGGTTCCATGTTATAGAGGGCAAGTTTATTGCCATTCACCGGGAAAAAAATACAAATTCCGCTACGAAAAAATTCCTTTTCCCGGATAACCTAATGATACTTTGTTCCGCCCGCGCTTCCGAATACTAGACCGAACAGGCAGTTTTCATAGGTAGGTATTGATATGTAAATATTAACTTACTTCTTTCATTGAAGATCCAATGAATACAACATATACACATAACACGCTGAAGTATGTCAGTAATAAAGAATAGTCCACCAAAGCCCTGAAAATAACAAAAATAACCATCAAAACTACTCATCGTACCTATAATTCTTTTTTTTCCCCCGTGTCTGACTACCTACCTACCTAGTGCAGGAAGGTCGCATTTTAATGTAAGTGGGGTCAATTTCCTATGCACTATAAATTTTAATGTTATAGATATACATACAATTAAATTTTTGGTTAGACTTTATTAAAGCTATCTTTAAGATTATCCCATAAATAACTATAAATATGTGTACTCTGTTCGTAAAGTTTTTGTAAAAGTTTTATTTTCATAAATTTATTATCCCTTTATTCAAAGCTTTATCATATTCTTTATTTTTATTATTATTATCCTTAGAAATGTTTGTATGACAATTAGGACCGACACGTTAATTTTCTCGGACGAAAAAAAACAGTCTAAGGAATGATAAGCGATACAAAAATGAACGACGGAAACACAGCTCAACCTTACAGATCAATTTGATCAGCGTAGTTTTTGGTTACATGCAATTAACCTACCTATAGTATACAGACTGACTGGTTAGACACTAACGATACTCGAGGACGTGATATTTGGCGAACATATATGAAGAAAAAAACATTAAAAACAAACATTAATTGACTACTAAGTAAAGTTGACCGAAAGTGAAGTAATTAATTACGCAACGCATGGACACCACGCGGACACACCGTTTGTGGTACCGCGCACGTGCTGCGCTATCAACACAGAATAGGTACCTACATTTACTTCTATCTATGTGTGACTGAAGCAACTTTCTCAGCGTCTCGCATCGGGAATGTATCCACACTTCATTTATTTATAGGGACCACCAGTCACCCTGTATAATGTAAATCTCACAGTGTCGTGACTTTTTTAAAAACAAGAAATAAGTTTAAATAATGATTATCTTACTTCATAAAACTAGCCCAAGGTTGTAATTTCTTAGGGCCATAAGTAAATGCTGCTCCACAGGTTTCGGCGAAACTTAATGATGGCTTCTTGGCATATACGCAGACTTCTTGAGATGTTTTTACCTAAAAAAAAGTAGAACTTAGTGTCAGTATAATTTAAGATCGGTTTATGTGAACTTTTCAGAACATGAACATACCATAAAATACATCCAACCACGCCTGTATTTCCCCAAGGGTTAGGAAAAGGTCGCTGGCATGTTTAAGTCATATGTAATAGGGGGCGAGTCTATTGCCATTCACCGGGCACATATCTAAACTCCGAGCAGCTACTAAGAATTTCATAGAAAATCCCAATAACACTTTGCTCGACATGGGACTCGAACCCAAGACCTCTTGTCACGCGGTATTTTACTTGTCTCGTGGAAAATTTGAATAACCCAATTCCTGTCCTTCATGACAAAGAACCATCTCAGGTTACCATACCTAATAGTTTGGTTTCTGAGTCAGTCATTTTAATTTTTAAGTAAGTAATAATACATAATTTTATATAGTGGAAAGTCACGGCTCTTTTACACTTCACAGTATTTAATCTTTTGTTGAAATCTATTTACGGATATACATTATACAATTTGCATGTTCTAAAACATTGTATTTTAAACGTTTGTTTTTTTGTTTTAAGATCTGCTGTCCATATTCTTTGTAAACTTAGGTATTATATTTTTACGGCTTTGTCTTACTCCGTTATTCTAATAACGCTCATTAACTAAGAAAGAACTGAAGTAGGTAGGTAGTTATCTAGTATCGTCATATTGTTCATGAAATCTCAAGGACAAAGCCCTATAAGTAGACATATTATTCTCGATCCTGGCTCCTGAATACAGTTAAATGACACTTGTTGTTCAGTGTCAATAACCCGCATCAAAATTGCTAAATGGATTTGTTTTTTTTTTGGGATAACTCGGCTAAAATGTTTTGATGATTAGATTACTCGCTGTCGTAAGTCTATCGTTTCTGAAGGAGCATACTTTGAAGGTGATAAAATAAATACATTTGGATGAATAACAAACATTTTGTGTATTATTGATCTTTTCCCGGTACTTCCTTGACAGACTAGTATAATAATTAGTGCGCTGTTTTGCCTTATTTTATGAGATAACTCGGCAAACGAGCAGGCGAGCTACCTGATTGTAAGTATTCATCGCCGTACATTGACTGCAATACCAAAGGAGTTTCAGATGCATTGCCGAGCCTAGTTAAGGTAAGGAGAAAAGAAGAAGGAAGGGGCTGAGGGAGGAACTGGGCCTCCGGCGCTCCACACTCACCGTACGAATCGCAACAGTATGCATACTGCTACTTGACGTCGATATTCTGTGGGAGCGTAGTACTTCCCCGGTCGTGCCGACCCATTCATGCTGGCATACCAGCGAGACACTACAACTAATTTTCTGTGTTCTATCAAAGCTCGAAATGGTATTTATTTGAATTGCGTGCTCTCTTAGACTCTTGTTTGTATTTTTCGAGCAAGACAAGAATCAAGATTAGGTCTTGTATTGTTAATGTATTCATTAAAGTGATGCATTGGTGTAGCTAAGGAGAAACATTTCTTACATTGTAACTGAGATTTTCGAAAATAACTGTAATACGTTTTCAAATAACGCAACCATTATTCTTAATTTATTTTACGGGTGAATAAATCGAAAGAGTTTGGAAATTATTTCTAATTAAGTATAAGCTTTAAAAATGTTTATCAGAAGTGAACCTTCGTTGTGCTATGAGGCATTCAACAAGACTAATGACCCAGTTTTATTTAATTTTAGTTATTGATATATTTCGGAAAAATAGTTAAATTATAACAAAAACAGTAAAACTGCCTTGAAAAAATTATGTTACATCACAACAGTTGCGAGGGTGCGGTGCCTATAAGACGAAAGCGGTATTACTTTTTTGTTAATACTGAATTTATTTCTAAATTTTGTGGCGAGTAGTTCCAAATACTAGGCTTTACTTTTGTTGACGATAAACTATAAAACGATAATATATCGTTTTTGACCGGTAGGTACATATTGTTATTGTTGTTTTCTATATTTTGAGTAACCTCATCTTTACTGGACCACTACGAGAATATACCCTTTTAAACATTTTCAAAATCGGTTCGCAATTGACGAAGAAATCGATGAACATACACAAAAAATACATACAATAAAACCTTTTCCTTTTTTGAAGTCCTTTCCTTTAATAAAGCTACTTACCAAAATGTGTACAGTATGCGTGCAAATTAACCCAGCTAGCATCGTGCCAATGGTGCCCACTATTAGTCCTGAGTTCTTATAGGCAGCTGGCATGGCCAGGATCCCGGAGCCGAGGCAGCATTTTAAGAGATGTACTATTGATCCGATGGTTCTGTGAAAAGAAATATGTGAACCTTGAAGTAGTGAAAGAACTTTGTGTATATTCATAGTTATTTTTGGAATTACAGGTACCTATGGTTCACAAAGATATGAATTTTCTAATTAAAGAAAATTTCTTAGTGAAAGGAAAAAACGGTCTCAGGCAGGGTTTGAACCTGCGTCTCTCTGGTTAAGTACACCAGATGCTTTGCCAACTAAGCTAGCGAGACCACTGCCTGTGATGTCGAATTTCTCTTCCACATTTTACGTCTTCAGGCGACGTCAGCACCATCAATTGAAGACATATCAGATTTGAAAAAATATTTCACCAAGTGAAAGCTATATTATCCCTGAGTCACATAGGTCTATATTATCCCTTATAAATGACAAGTAAAGCTTGTATTAAATAAATAAATAAAACTAAAAATGGGGAACGCGAAACATTTTTTTTGCAATAAATTTTCATTTGACATTATTTAAAAAGCAATATTATTGTATTATAAACTTCCACAAACTCGTTGTCACTGGAAACTTCAAAAACATACAATAACGGATACAAAGTAAAAAAAGCTTTAGGCTTCAGGCTCGAAATAAATATCCGTGGAACACACAAATTTGCGCCTCGGGTGAAAATCGAGCACGGGACACGTGTCGCAACAACATAGCGAGGTGACCACACCAAACATGCCTGTACCATTAATAATAAAAAATATATAATATAAATTTATAATAACATAATTTTTTCAAGATTTATGGTATCTACATTGTCTCTATTCGATGATAAGAAGATAATATTTTTTACAAGTTGTTGTGTAAAGGAGTTATTTTAGTATTGTCTCGTTGGTGTTACAAAAAAAAATCTCATATACAGGAATATTCAGGCCAGACATTATCATCATCATCCACAGCCTGATTTCACCCTCTACTGGGTATAGGCCTGCCTACGTTTGTGCCATTCACCACGGCCCTGTGCCAGGCCTGTAAGATATTGGCCTGGCTGACTTGTTTGCCACTCGACAAGACAATGGCCCCAGTAGGCTTTCGAGCGGGATGCGAGGCCTCGCTCTTTGAAGGGGTTCAGTGGTTTCTAGAATCCCATTGCCATAAGTATAAGGCAAGAAAAGGCAAGTGAAATTGTTAAGTAGGTTCGCGCCTGACATACCCTGCGTCCTCTCCAGGTGGCGGACAATCCATGAGGATTTTCTATACTATAAAAAGGCATGTAAGCTATTAAAAATATGTGTTCCATATGGGAGTCGAGTGGCATGGGATTATAGCCTAAAAGCCGATCCAAAAATGCAACGCATTCCATTGCAGCACAAAGCCACAAGATTTATTGAGAGAATTTGTGGAATGTATCATTTCGAAGCGCTACATTTTTAGCGTGTAGTCTCTGTGCTTCTTTTTGGGTGTATTCGTTCATTGCAAGTACCTGGATATATCGAGAGTATAAAAGCCAGAAAGTAATACCTTAGCGATAAATTTTAAATTCAAAATTGGAAGCACTTTGGTTCTTTATAGGAAGAGTGTTAAATAATGTAATTAAAAGTCTTTCAAATGTACTTTTTTTATTTATTGATAATGTATTTGTATTCTAATTATCATATGGCTTGTGCCATTAATTATATGGCTATGACTATTGGGCAAGGGAAGCCAAATGCGGTTTTGATCGGAACTAGCCTGACGTACACACGGCTACAGGCAAATCCAGTTTAAGCTGATCTCGCATTGTATAGGCTTCCTATACAATAAGAGGCCTGCGTAAACTGGATTGGTATAGCTTGATGTGTGCGTCTGCCGTGCGTACCTACACTGCTACTGCAGATGGCAGACGACCCATTATCTAAACCTTCAATGTTAATTGTTAGGACGTGCAATTTATAAAGCAGGAGAGAAATATTCTCATCATAGGGAAATAAATATACAGCAAGATTTTATTTTTCTCGTTCCAAATTTGACCGTATGATCTTAATTGAAAATAATAAAATACGTGATTTTTATTTTAGTATCATTCAGTGCAAAAATAATGAGACAGCATCACAAAGTTGTCCAAAAAGAGTCAATCTTTGTCAACATAATGCGCCCCTCGAACAGGACTCGCGCGCCTGGCTCTTCATAGGTTTTATCACTTGCTTAGGAATGTCAAATTGCGAAAGGAATATCGGGCTGTTCACTATTATTCGAAGGAAACCATCTACCTACCATTTTTTTTTCAAAAATTGAGTCTTTGTACGACACGAAATTCCTTAAAAAAATTTGGAACGTGATAAAATAAGTATTCCTGTATATTATAAAAAAAAAACACCTATAACATCTGCCAGCTTTGAAACGTGTCGAAGATATATTGCAAAAACGTGTTTGTAATATAAATAAAAGAGATTTAATTTTTATCTGTGCTATTTATCAAGACACGTTTGTGCGATGAGCTGTCATTATTTTAGGCATGTTTTAAATTATTTTACAACATGCTCTTTTGTTTTAAATCTGTATATTATTCCAAGTATGAAAATTTAAATAAGCTTAATTTTTTTTAAGTACACCGTATACAAAGGTATTTGTAAGTTACGATTACAAAGATACGAAAGAAAGAATATGTTATTGAAAGATTCGACAATACATACTTACCATGTTTCTATCCGTATCTTTGTCTGAGGGATAATGTACGTACAAACGTGTAATTGTGATTAAAATATGAATGTTACCTTTGTAAAATACTGATTTCAAGCTAATTATGTATTTTTATTATATTTTGGAACTCATTAATGCTAAAATACCTATAGAAATAAATTTTCGTGTCGATCTTTTTATTTTAAATTTCGTTTTTTTCGTACTTAAGTATTTAGTTTTAACGTAAAGTATTTTTACAGATATTTTTTGATGTTTAGTCTTCTTTGATATTTATTTTTACAGATCTCAAGGTACTTATTTTAAATGTAAGGTACAAAGTAATCATTTAAATCTTTAGCATTAGAAATGTAATCGTAGACCTAGACTAGATGTAACGATAGATGTTCGACTGTTTAAATAGCCTTTTAGACAAGATTTTCTAACTTTGACTATAAATAATGTTAATATAATAAATAGTCCGTCTGTCTGTCTTTTGATGTTACATTTATACAAATAGCCGCTTAATAGATTTTAATAAAATTTCAAGTTATTCACTTACCTATACATTTTTACATACCATCACGCCTGTATTCCTCGAAGGGCTAGGCAGATATGTACTAAATGTACCTACACTCACAGTTTGCCAGTATGTTTCGATCCCAAGTAATAAGGAGCGAGCTTATTATCATTCACCGGACACATATCCAAATTTAAAAAACCAATAACGCTATTCTCCACCTGGGAATCGAACCTTGGTTCTCCTGTTGTCCAGCGCGATTGCTATGCAGACTGCAAGACCTCTGCATAGCAATCGCGCTTAGTTCAACTAGACTAATGAGGCAGTTTTAATTTATTTTTATGGTATCATATCGTTAAACTAATAATCTAGAGTTAGTTTGTCACTTGTAGGTATGCACAGCATTTACCTACATAATTTATCTAGTTCTACCAGCGGTGCCATCTAGTTATAAAATGTATAACATGGACTTGTAAAAGTGTATTGGTGGTTAATTTGAAATTGTTATTACTTACTAATACAACCCCTCTCATTCTGAGAGGAGACCTGTGCCCAGCAGTGGGACAATGTAATGAGTTGATGATGAACTTTACTGATACAAGTATCTACTTATTTCAAAATATTTCACCACTATCAGCTTTGTGCACAACTATACTTTTTTATCAAATTTTTCCATAAAATACAATTTGGCCGAATAGCCTACTACAAATTTTTGAAGATGTCGATTCGCAAGCAAATGAAATGTCTTTGTGCGAGTCGACACCTAATAAGAATGATACTTTTAAAATAAGCGATTCGCCCATTTGAGCGAGTTAAATTCGTACGAGTAGGTATTACGTATTTACAGACATAAATATAATTTATCATTATCTTTTATGATCGTAATCACATTAAGTTAGACTTAAATCAACAATAATTAAAATAACATTTATAATTCTATGGCGATATTTCGATCCGAACTGGTTTGAAGGAATCTGTATTATTACAATAGTTCGTGGGAATTCTGCAATGAGATAAAGCGTATCCTGAGTAATTAAATAGGCTCTATAATATCTCAAAAAGTCATTGGGGATGTGACTTAAACCACAGTAGCAATAGGCAATTATAAATATGAAACTAGCCGATAAAACTAGATTTTGACAGACATTAATCTTGTCTTACAACAAACCTCGCGCAAACCCATCTTAATCTTAGTAGAATCTGTCCAAATTTAATTTACAATTGGTTGTTCAATCAAAGTCAGAATCGTTACAGAATGATTGGCATAAAGTTTTATCTAGATCGAGTTCCAAACTTGCAATGACTCCCGCTCAACTCTATGAAATTCAAATGGAGTTGGGCGGTTTACCCTAGGGATGGTGTTGACAGGTGGAGTAAGCCTGTAAGCTAGTCCACCACGTCACAATAGCTGCTATTCTCCGAAATAATTTAAATATGGAACAGATTTTGTATCTAATAAACTGCTGAGTAATTGAACGGAACGATTGAGCGTCAGTTTCGAAAAAAAAATTGATTTTATTTCTTTCTTTGTTATACAAATATATCCTACCACTTAGTGTGCTCTTACAAACAAGAAAATAATGCTGTAATTTGGACTCGAAAAGGCTGCCTCATCCCAGTCATCACTTTAGTGCTCCGCTAGAGAACCTGGGTCCAAGCAAAGTGTAGTTTTTTGGTTTTTCTATAATTTCAATAGAAAAACCAAAAAACAACACTTGAATTTCATAGAAAACCATTTCATAGTTAATGGCAGTAGGCTCACCCCCTATACCATGGGACCTAAATATACAAGAGAGCTGTGGGTTTACATTAGTACACCTCTGCCTAACCTTTCGAAAACAGGCGAGATTGAATGTTAATTCGAACTTACATTTGAAAGTACAAGGTTTGAATTATATTAATTGGCGTTTGACTACACATTCAATAAGAAGATCCAAATCTTTTTTTGTGGTTAAAGAGTTTTTATAAAAGAGAATTATCGTTGTAATAAGTCTTCTTCTCCAAAACAAAGTGTTACTTAAACGACCGTTATTAGGCGATCCTTCAGATTAATGATACGAATGATGTAGTGTATAGCGTAATGTTGTTTGCCCTATCTCGTCTCTGCCACTTCACTTATTCTTTTTTGTAGTTTTATTAGGGTATGGGAAGATACGCTTCTTAATTTGAGTAACAAAAACATCTAAAATGATATTATATTCTTTGCTAGCATTCCGCTCACGGCTTCGCCCGCGTGGTTTCTCGGCTTTCCTGTCCTATAATATGTATGTATTAAACATATAAACCTGCCTCTTGAATCTCTATCTATTATAAAAGCCGCATAAAAATTCGTTGCGTAGTTTTCAAGCATACATTAGGACATAGAGACAGCGTAAAGCGATTTATTTCAACCGACGACTATCCATGAAGGGGTTAATGAACGTAGATGAAGCGAAATTGCTGTAAAGGATCGTAGCAAGTGGAAATTTATAGTCTCTGTCTACCCCCATGGGAGACAGGCGTGACCATATGTATGTATTTATATAATTCAATGGGTTTTTCATAATTTGAGTGCGCTATTGGCGCAATAGCTGATCAAACAGCTTCTGCGCTACGGTTTGTAGTTTCGATTATTTATTAGAACAAATCGCACGCTTAATCATAAAAATAAATAACTCTAAAATAACCAGATTAGAGGTTCAATCTCAAGTTTTATGACTAAATCTCCAATCTGCTCCAATAAAGCGTGCGAAATATTTATAGGTTAGAAGTTTTATCGAATAGAACTATTCCCTAACTAACTACCGAGATGATTTTTTCCACGACGCGGCAATGATATACTTGTCATTTTTTAATTACTTGGCAATACTTTTAAAAAGTTTGACGTTTATTGTTCGAGTGTCCGATTTTGTTAACTTATTGGTAATACAAAAAAGATCATTGTCCGCAGGATATTGACTTCGGAAACAACTTAAATACTACAATAAATTGAGATCACAAATTAAATATATTTTATTTTTGTTTTTTACTAATACCTCAGTTATTACCAGGGTCAATGTTCTACGTCAAGCTTGTCGTCTCAGTGAAGTCGCTCTTTTTATTATTTGTGTCTTCAATATGTTAATATATATTAATATTATAAAGAGGTAAAATTGGTGAGTTCGAGAAACCTCTCTGGATTTACTGAATTGATAAAAATCAGGAAAATCTTTTTCCTGAGTGACATAGGTTTACATATATGATCTCGTAAAATTAATACGTATTGTCCACGCGGGCGAAGCTGCTTGCGGAAACCTATTTATTAATAAATTAAAGTCATAATGAGAAAATAGCAAGGTGTACTTACGAATTCGGGTGTTCCACAGTTCGATGCTCGAACGGGTTGTAAGGCTTTTCATCAACACTCTTTGAAGCTATGCTAAGTGAGGACTGGAAGCCTAGGTTACTGGTCAGGTCAGCTCTGGAAAAAAAGAAATTCACAAAATAAGTTCCAATTTCCTTACTTTAAAAGTAGTTCGTCTGCCCATTAGGTACACGACACGACACGCAGCTCGAAAATCCACGAGCAACTCTTTAGTACCATCATACCATCACGCCTGTATTCCCCCAAGGGTTAGGCAAAGATATACTATAATATACACCCACAGATCGCCGGTATGTTTAGGTCCGCCTCTACTCTCTAGTTCATACTAATATTATGTATAACTGTACTGGATGCAGGCGGCATATAACCGGTCGTTGTGGAAGTCTATGGGGGAGGCCTTGGTTCAGCAGTGGACTTCATTTGGCTGATATGATGAAGATGATGATAACTGTACTTAGGTACTTAATATTTTAGACTCAATCATAACTCACAAATTCGTCACTATTGACGTAAGCAATCCACAAATAAACGTTTCATACAACCCGACCTTGTTAAGCCGATGTGAAGTCCAATGGTACGGAACGAGGTTTTGTTAACCAGCCAATGATAATCGCGGCGGATTAATTTCTATTGTAGTTATGCATCACTGGTTTGTTTGCACACTTATAAATTGAAGGTTTCTTCAAAATAGATTCGATGGGATTACAACTACTTACACCTGTCGCAAACTAAAACATTGGAGTTTAAGTTTATCGCTTAAAATGCCGATATAATATTGTTAGAATGAACACAGAACAGAAATAACCGATGAATGCCCGATTAATGGTAATAGACTTGCCCTCTATTACATGGGACCTACACAAATGAAATTATGATATGATGATATTTTATTTCTGTAAATAGATCCTTCAAAGACACTTTTACAAGTCAATGTTTTAATTTTTTTTTAACGAGATGGCCTTTCCTGTCTGACGACCTCTGAGAAGAAAAGCCGAAACAAACTCACAGAATCATCACATAAAGGCGAACTGTGGGTATATATTAGTACGCCTCTGCATTGTTTTCTTGTTGTTGGGGTTGGAAGTGCTTTAATTATGTACAACGCTCCGGGAAGAGCCACTTTAATGCCGGAACTAAAGTGGTGACGTGAAACGCCGAGGTTGATTTTAGTCGGTAGATCGCTCTTTTCAGAGCGGAGTCCGACACACCCACCGCTCTCCCCGGAACGATGGATAGTGAATAAAATATAGATAGTGCTACGGGATCTTTGTAGCATTCGTCCGCAAGTACACCTCTGCCTGACCCAGAGAATACAGGCGTGATGATATATAAAATTGTTTGATACCTTAATACGCGTTTCCAAATACATTCTGTACAAATTAGATATGGTATTGAATACGAAACTTTGTTTAATCTTACAAGTGTCATCCAAGTCACCTGCAACAGTGAACCCTTTGAACTTTCAGCATATTCTCATATTATACTTCAGTTTGCCAAGCTTTTAATATCAGACACTGTCTCAGAAAAACTTTTATAAACAGAAAAACATTTTATCGCATTCAAGTTTAATTCAACTCTTGTGAGTGCAAATAGTTTGCGCAAGATTGTAATAATGAAATGTAAGAAAATAATTTATAACCAGCCTGTGGTTTTATTTTGTTAACACAGTGATCTGATGAAAGACTGCCAAGGCATACCACCTCTAACTAAAATGTATACTAAATTTAAGTAAGTACGTTGAAAAGTTAGAGGTTTGTCTAAATTGACTAAAATTAATCCTAACTCTTTGAAATGTCGAAAGAAAATGAGCGAGGAAACGTGCATACCTAAAAGATGTTTATTGACGGCGCATGAAGTCTGCCAACTTGTAGGTTGGTAGACTCACTCCACCTCTTTTGCTTACCTCTCTCATTCTAAGAAAAGACCCGTACCCAATAAAAGGGTTAATTATGATGGTCTTTTAAACGACACTAACGAAACCTTTATATACCTACTTACTAATTATTTGAACATAAACAGTACAATTTAGTGTAGTATTTTTTTTTTTCATGTTTTTCTCCTCATATTTAATTTTATTCATTTAAGATAACAATAAAGTACTTGGGGTTCAAAATTATATTATAATCATCGTAGTAATATTTACTATACTTCTTAAACTGTTTAATATTTACCAGACAATAAAAAAAAGGAGAGACAAGTTTTTTTTTACAATAATAGCTTCTATGTCTTTACAAGGGACCATGATTCTCTGAGTTTGTCACCCTTCATTCAGAAGTCATTGGTTAGGAAATGCCGATGACAAATCTAAAACTTTGACTCGTAAAAGTGTTTTTGAAGATCTATTTACAGAATGAAATATAATTTATCATCTGTAATCAAACAATAAACCTAAATAAAATATTTGTCAGGGTATAGATAGACGAACAATAAATTAATTATTGGAAACCTTCTGGAACATCAAACGGGCTCTAAATATAGAAGTTCCCAATTGTATTAAATTTGTGAAAGCGTTACTTACGTAGATTTGAAGTTATCAATCTCCATCGACTCCTTGCTCTTTGCCATATTGACAATCTGAAAATAAAAGAACAATAATAGTTTTATGTTTATTATATTTCAATATACAGGATGACTTGGATCATTGCAAATACTAAGTTGCCAAGACGAGACAATATGGCTCGCACCGTCAAAAAGTTATTAGATCTCATGTAGAGTCCAGCTTCATCATCTTACGCCCATGTGACGGTGGCGAAACGATCTCGAAATCTAAGGCTGGGCATGGCTTTTTTACAGCTTAGTAGCAATGTGGGTCGCACATTACTAGTATTCTTGTTAACCCCTCGTGCTAAGCTAAATGATGTATTACGAGTGGGTTCACGTCGGTAGTGCAAGTGGTGGGTTTCAAACCGGCAACCACATGATCGCAAGTCCGACGCCCTAGCCATTAGGCTCCACTAGTCCCGGTTGTCGTCCAAACACCATTGATAAACATTACTTAGTCCGTTAATCCAGGTTTTGGTTATACCCTCAAAGTAAACAATATAATTATTATCTACTGTATTTAATAGTGTTTCTTGTTTGCGGTCAAATAATAATTAATTAATGGCAATTTTTTAATTTGATTCTAATAAGGTTATGATGTCATATGAATATATTCATTATACATACCTACATCATTATTTAAAAATGTGAATTAGAAATCATAGCAAAAACGCTTTTAACGACTTTTTGATGATATATAAACTTATTTCATTAATGTTTCATAACTCTGGCATTCTTTAACGCGTGGTACTTTTGCTGTTAGGTATAATATTATATTACCGTTTTTGTACCTTTCATTTCTAAAATAATGATTGACATTCCGCAGATAGAATAGATGGCAGTATTCATAACCAGTTAAATATACATTATCATAATTTTAAAATGCTTAAAACAAACCGCGCCTTCGACAAGCCATTTCATTTTGTGAGTGATAAAATTGCTTGCACATTTTTATTTAATACGGTCATATTAAATAAAAATATGCAAGCAATTATGGACCATGGACTGCCTCATTAGTCTGGTGGTCCTAAGCGCGACTGCTACACTAGAGGTCCTGGGTTCGATCCCCAGGTTGAGCAAAGCGTAAAGCGTTATTGGGTTTTTCAATGACATTCCCAGTAGCAGTTCGGAGTCTGGATTTTTGCCCGGTTAATGGCAATAGGCTCGCCCCCTATTACATGGGACCTAAACATACCGGCGAAATATGGGTGTACTTACATCTCTGCCTAACCTTTCGGGGAATACAGGTGTGATGGTATGTAATAATAGACAAGTGGTAAACATGTTTAGCGTAGGACTGAACCTACGTAATGCATAGTAAACACAATTCGTTTTCCGCACGTTCACAAATCATCTTTATGATTTATGCTACGATGATAGCAAATGGCTTCAATTCACTTTATTTATGACCAAGCAGCTACAAATTTGACAGTTGAAAGACTGTATAGAGATTTTCACGAGTTTGAAAAGCAAAACAAGCCTAATACTCATGATGTAGGAAGCAAAGTACCAAAATATTTACAAATAAAGTGTGTTTTAGTGTAAGCTTAATACCTAAATTCCTGAAGTACTTCACTTGGCATATCCTCAACAAAAATAACCACATTAAAAGAAACGTTACTTTCTGATTCTGATTAATAATCAACTTTCGAGAAAAGTATAAGCAGAGCTTCAAGAATTTTGAGCCTATTTAAAAAACTGTTAACTTATTTATTTTTACCTTCATGGAAACCTTTGGAACATTCTCGTCACTCATTTTTTTCTATCTCTTTTTCTCTAACCTCTTTATGTGAACATACCCGAACCATTTTACTATTATTACCGTATGTCAAACGAGCTGTGGGCTTAACAAAGTATAGAGTGGGTCCTACAAAAAAGTTGGAGGAATGAGCTTGACTTTCTCTGGAAGAATTGGCCCCAAATGGCCTTAAACTGTGAAGGATGGAATACACCTAGCTTAAAAAAAATTATGAAGTCTTTATGAAAGTCTCTTTATCCAACCTCTTTACGTGTACATACCCGAACCATCTTACTTATATCTCTTTCTACTTTTCTACCTTCTTCTTTATCCTTATCACTACTTCTTTCACTTCACTTCAGAGTTGCTTCTTGCCATTTACTTGCCATATACATCATATCGATATCAATGAAAAAATCATCAATCCTAGCAACATCACTTTAATCTTACGTTATCGGCATTGCGTACAGTGAACAGTGTTTGACAGCTGGAATTGCGTTTAATCCTACCCTGATAACAGCAGCTTTGATAAGTTAAGCTTCTGTCAGATTACGCCTGTGAAATCAAAGATAGATTAAATGCTCAATAAAGGACACTATGATCGCCACGATGTCAACGCAACTGATGACATAGTACTATACATTTGACTGGAGTAATCGAACAGCACGCATTAGCGCTGATTGCACGACTGCCTCATTAGTCTAGTGATTCTAAGTGCGACTGCTACACTAGAGATCCTGGATTCGATCTCCAGGTCGAGCAAAGTGTGATTGGGTTTTTCTATGAAATTCCCAGTAGTAGCTCTGAGTCTGGATTTGTGCCCGGGTAATGGCAGTAGGCCCCCTATTACATGGGACCTAAACATACCGGCGAAATGTGGGTATACTTAGGTACATTAGTACACCTTCAACAACAACACTTCGGGGAATACAGGCGCGATAGTATGTTTATGCGCGACCAATTCAGCACTGGTCGATAGATGCTAGATCTGAATACTTTTTTATTGTGAGCCCACCTGGTTGCGTCAACATGGAGTTTCAGTGTAATAGGGCCCTAAAATTAAGTTTTAGCACTTCAAGCACATTTATCTAAGTTGCAACCTGATATTGGTACCAGAAATTAATTGCTTTGACTGTGTTATTCCTTTTGAATTTATTCATAACTTTCCGCCCACGGCTTCGCCCATGTTTTCTCGACTTTTCTGTATTATAATATGTATGTATTTTACATATAAACTTTCCTCTTGAATCATTCTATCTATTAAGAAAACCGCATCAAAATCCGTTGCGTAGTTTTAAAGATCTAAGCATACATATGTACAGACAGACAGCGGGAAGCGACTTTGTTTTATACTATGTAGTGATAGCATTAACCGCATAAGTTTGAAGCGGCGGTACCCTCATGGCTAGGGCACCGAACTTGCGGTTAAGGGGTTGCACTACCGACGTGACCCCACTAGAAATACAAGCATTTTAGCTTAGCAGAGGGCATGAATCACAATGGTAGCAAGATTAAAATAAAAAAAAAATACATACATACATACATACCATCACGCCTGTAGTCCCCGAAGGGTTAGGCAGAGGTGTACTAATGTACACCCACATTTCGCCGGTATGTTTAGGTCCCATGTAATAGGGGGCGAGCCTATTGCCATTAACCGGGCACACAAATCCAGACTCCGAGCTGCTACTGAGAATTTCATAGAAAAACCCAATAACACTGCTTGACCTGGGGATCGAACCCAGGACCTCTAGCGTAGCAGTCGCGCTTAGGACCACTAGACCAATGAGGCAGTCCAAAAAAAAATGTTTAAATAAATTGAATATGTATTAAATAGTGGAAACTTTTTAGTATTTTTTTTATAAAATTGTGTGATATCTTTTAATCCAAATTAGCCTTCCAATCTCATCAATATCGGCTGTTGACCTCAATTCGTTTAAGTCACCGATATTTTGCCGCAGCACGAACAATAAGGCTTAAACCCGCGGGTTTCTCCGTAAAGATTTTATGGAGGCCTTGAACTGAAACCTAGACTCAATTAATTTCGAGAAAGATCTGCCAAAAATGCTATTCCAATATTAAATCAATTTATTTTCAAATTGACTCGAATTGATGATGCGAAGAAAATTTAATAACGAAAACAAAATGGAAGAAAAGAGGTTTGATCATTGGATCATTTTGTTTTGAAGACAACAGAAATATTTATTAAGACTTTTACCATTTTACAGAAAAAAAAACTGTCAAGGATCAGTAGAAAAACAGCAGGCACTTAAGAAAAACAGTGCAGTGATAGCCTTGTGATATGACCATAGGACTGCCATGTCAAAGGTCTTGAGTTCGGATCCAAGGCAAGGACTTTTCGAAATCAGATTGGGTCATAATACTTAATTATCATCATGAGGAAACCTGCATGCTTGAGAGATTTTATCGAGGGCGTGTGAAGTCTGCCAACCCGCAGTAGGCTAGCGTGGCGGACTACAGCCTAATCCCTCCCTAAATGATGATGATGAATAGAAAAACATCGACCCTCTGAGGATCACGGTCTCTTTATTGAATTGAAAAGCTGAAAAATATAAATAACCACACTAAAACCACTCTTGTGGCCGCTATCAGCACATGGGGGTTCAGAGTAGGTCTATGAAGAGACCTACTCTGAACCTCCCTACCTACCTACTTCTACTACTACTATATATATACTTACTTACAGTTCGTTCGAATCTATAAGTATCTTCAGATACTTCAGATATAACACATTCGTAAGAGGTTTTACCTGTTATATTCATTCATATCAAAATAAATCAGTGAGGCCAATATTCAAAGCGGCGGTAGCCCAATAGTTACGGCGTCGAACTTGCGATCATGTGGTTGCCGGTTCAAACCCCACCCATTGCACTATCGACGTGGACCCACTCGTAACATAAGTATTTAGCTTAGTACGAGGGATTAACAAGAATACTAGTAATGTGTAACCCACATTGCTTGTAAGCGTTTAAAAAAAACATGAATGAGAAACATATACGAGTCAACGCCGCCTTAACGTGACTGCTACGCTACAGGTCCTGGGTCCAATTTTCACGTCAGGCAAAGTATTTTTGAGTATTTTTATGAGGTTCTAAGTAGCACCTCGGGCTTTGGAATTGTGCCCGGTTAGTGGCTATAGGCTCGCCCCCTATTACATAGGACATAAACATACCGGCGAAGTGTGGGTGTATATTAGTACACCTCTGCCTTACCCTTCGGGGAATAGGCGTGATGGTATTTGTTATGTTAAATAAAGTGTTTTATTAATGGCAATGAAAGATATTTCACTGTGGAAAATAAAGCGTTAGGTATCTTATGTCATCCCTTTTTATTTTATCTAAGGTAACATTAATCAATTTCGAAACCAGATCGCAGCTTACAATAAAAGCCTTAGATTTGCTTTATAGATTAATTATCACTGAACCGTTTTTAATGAACCTATTGCCCGTCTAGAGTATCCAGTTAACCGTTGCATACAACCTTGGACTTTAAGTACAGAGAAAGTGAATGAGTCAAGGTTATTACTTAAATTGTCATCATGTCATGATTAAAAGAAAATGTGGATAACAGGTGAGGTTTTTGTATTAATACTTTTTTTACGCGCTGAATTTTTTTTCATTTAAAAAATACTGCCTCATTAGTCTAAATAAATAAATAAAAAAATAGTCTAGTGGTCTCAAGCGAGACTGCTACGCTAGAGGTCCTGCGTTCGATACTTATGTCGAGTAGTGTTTTTAGATTTTTCTGTGTAATTCTCAGTAGCAGCTTGGCGTTTGGATTGGTGCCCGATTAATTGAACATGGGACCTAAACATAGCGGCGAAATGTAGGAAAACATAGTATGTCTCTGCGTAGCTCTTTAGGAAATACAGGCGTGATGGTATGGTATGTGAAAACTCCACACGCTGTTGAGAAAATATCTGAAGTGAAGGTTACATTCACAATATTTACTTCACCGTATCGTGGTAATAATTAATTTATTAATACCTACGGACATGGTTACAAAAATCAAATCGTATAACTTGAGACTGCCTCGTTGGTCTAGTGGTCCGAATCGCGACTGCTACGCTAGAGGTCTTGGGTTCGATCCCCAGGTCGAGCAAAGTGTTATTGAGTTTTTCTATGAAATTCTCAGTAGCAGCTCGGAGTCTGGATTTGTGCCCGGTGAATGGCAATAGGCTCGCCCCCTATTACATGGGACCCAAACATACTGGCGAACTGTGGGTGTACATTAAGTACACCTCTGCCTAACCCTTCGGGGAATACAGGCGTGATGGTATGTATGTATGTATGTATAACTTGAACACGAGTTCTACGACTTGCTTGTCCAATAGTCATATCACGGAGATCATCATCATCATCATCATTAACCCATTACATCGTTCCACTGCTGGGCACCGGTCTCCTCTCAGAATGAGAGGGATTAGGCTATAGTCCATCACACTAGCCTACTGAGGGTTGTCACACTTAACATGCCATCAAGAAAATCTCTCAGGCATGCAATTTTCCTCACGATGTTTTCCTTAATTATTAATACGCACAGTATCACAGTATTTTGGGAGTCAGGCTATCAGACCGCATTCGAAATAGCATACTGCGCTCCAAAACACAAATCGCTGACGTTGGCCAAAAAGCCGCTACTCTGAAGCTGGAACTGGGCCGGGCATGTGTGCCGTATGTCAAACGACTTGTGGGCTAGACTTGCTACAGAGTGGAGCCCACAAGGCGTTAGAAGACGCGGGAGGCCCATGCGGAGATGGCGGGACGAACTGGACTCCTATTAAGAGATTGGACCGTAAAAGCATTAAACCGTGAGGAATGGCGGGAAGGTAGGGAGGCCTTTGCCCAGCAGTGGGATCAACCGAGCTGATAAAAAAAAATACGCACATGACTTCGAAAAGTCAGAGGTGCGTGCCTTAGATTCGACCTTGAGACCTTTGACTTGGAAGTCCAATCGTCATATCACTAGGCTATCACTGGGATATCACTGCTTCATTAATTCTTTATAAATTTTCCTATTGGCAAAAAAATATGGAAACTTTCCCTCTCTTTATAGTACTTAAGCTAGGCTAAGCAATAACAATTTCGGCAAAAACAAATTTGTTTTGGTAAATTAGTTCAGATTACGAAAGCTAAACCAAGGCCTTGTACCACAGAAACTGGTCTAAAGTAAAACCAATTTGTATTTAAATAATGTTTTGGACAAGTAATTATGAAACTCTCGTTATTTTTGTAAAACTTTTTCGCACATTGGCTTACTCATTATAGTGTCGCCTTGGCCCCTTGTCTTCCATACTTATATGGTATAGAAGACCAAACTTAAGAAGGCAGTAAATTTTAAAGAAATCATAAAACTACAAAGTATATTATATTGCAAACATACACACCATCACGCCTGTATTCCCCGAAGGGTTAGGTAGAGGTGCACTAATGTACACCCACATTTCGCCAGTATGTTTAGGTCCCATGTAATAGGGAGCCCATTGCCATTCACCGGGCACAAATCCAGACTCCGAGCTGCTACTGAGAATTTCATAGAAAAACCCGATAACACTTTTCTCGATCTGGGAATCGAACCCAGAACCTCTAACGTAGCAGTCGCGGTTAGGACCACTAGACTAATGAGGCAGTCAGGCAGAGAATATTGCAAACAACAAAGTCTCGATTGTCAAAGGTCTCGAGTTCGAATCCAAGGCACGCACCTCTGACTTTTCGAAGTCATGTGTGTATAAATAATTAATTATCACGCGCTTAAACGGTGAAGGAAAACATCGTGAGGAAACCTGCATGCCTGAGAGATTTTCTTGACGGCGTGTGTAGTCTGCCAACCCGCAGCAGGCTAGCGTGGCGGACCATAGCCTAATCCCTCTCGTACTGAGAGGAGACCCGTGCCCAGCAGTGGGACAATGTAATGGGTTGATGATGATGATGATGATGTACTAATGTTCGCCGGTATGTTTGAGTCATATGAACTAGGCGGTAAGCCTATTGGTATTAACCGGGCACAAATCCAATACTGAATCCAATCCAATAATAATATTTTTAATAGGTAATTACGTGATTTTGTAGGTGACTCACAATTATTGTTTGGTAATAATGAGAGAGATAGCACACTTATTAACGGTGAAAGTCACGTATTGGTGATAGTGATGTGCTACAAATATGCTCATATTTAAATATATATAACTATTATCTATTATTCTATTGCAATTACCTTATAAGTAGGACAGTTATAAGTAAAGAAAAACATTTATATTTTTATATCAAGTAATAGTGACTGCTTTGCTGGAGAGCCCGGGTTCGATGCCCAGAGATCGAGCACAGTGCTCTGAGTTTGAAATTGTCCCCGCTTAAAGCGTCTGTGGTATTAAACCGGAAGAACGCAGGTTCGAATCCTGTCTAAGTCTAAAAGCTGCATTTTTCTTTCACTAAAATGTATATTTTTATAGATGTTTAGCATTCGTAAATGCCAAATATAATAAAAATATCTAGAAAAGCATAGCATATCATCACGCCTGTATCCCGGAAGCGTTAGAAAGAGGTGTAAGTACTATACCCAAACTTCAAATTCATATATGTTTAGGTCCCATGTAATAGGGGGCGAGCCTATTGCCACATATCCAAACTCCGAGCTGTTATTGAGAATTTTATAGAAAATCTCAATAACACTATGCTTGAACCTGGAATCGAGCCTAGACTAATGAGGCAGTCTCAGAACATATCTAGGCTACTTATCAATTGATTTAGCGGTCTCCTTGTAATGAAACATACATCCAGTCTTCCATTGTTAGGATATTCGTTCTGTCGTCCATTAACTAGAAAGTCATCATACTTTGACATTTCAATGGGAAGTGATACAGTTCAAAAAATATCAATTGATGTGTCTCATCATCATCATCAACCCATTACATTGTCCCACTGCTGGGAACGGGTCTCCTCTCAGTACGAGAGGGATTAGGCTATAGTTAAGGCTTATAGCTATTAGCGTTAGGCTATAAATGATGTGTCTAAAAATAATTAATCTTAGAATCATAGGTTTTAAGAAACGGCGAATCGGCGTGTTTTGCATTTTTCTTGGTCTTTTTTGGGCCTTACGGCTTTCTAGTTAAAGGACGGAAGCGTTGGTAACCGTACAAAATGAATCCAATCAATTTTCCCGAAATATTGCCATGAAATTGGTATATCTTGTACCACAATGAGAAATTGGCGAACTGTCTCAATCGTTTCTGAACGTCGAGATTGCAACAGTTTCCTCATTTACAGTTCAATGTCAAGGTAATATAAATATAATACAAGGAAGTTGGGACATGACAGGCTGATGATGTCCTCATGATGTTTCATGTTCACATACCATTACGCCTGTATTCCCCGAAGGGTTAGGCAGAGGTGTACTTAATGTACACCCACAGTTCGCCGGTAAGTTTGGGTCCCATGTTATGGGGGGCGAGTTTACCTTGTATTTTTATTGTATTACTAACCGCTGCCCGCGGTTTCGTACACGTTTCGAAAGGTTTTACTTATCTACATGAAACATGCACCAGACTTTAAGTTGGACCTCTAGCAATACAGCTGTGTAAACCTCATCCAATTTCGTGCAGTAGTTTTGTGTGATTTGTGTAAAAATATACAGAGACAAGGTAAAATAAAAATGTTTTGGCTGCTTTTGCACTAATAATTTAAAGACCCTCCATATTAGTTTTTCTTCAATACTATTTTATAATGTACAGTCAGCCAGTTTTTTTTTTTATTCATGATAGGCCTACGCTTGACGGCCAGTTCGCCTGATGGTAAGCGATACTGCGATCTACGATGGAGCGCGCTTGCCTAGGAGAAACCGATTCAATCGTGATTTAAAGAAAAATGAAACCCCCAGATTATAGCTATTGGGGAAGACCGGAGAAGAAGCCTTGTAGTTTAGCTCGGACAAGGGAGTCGTTGCCAATGAGCTTCTTGGTACGTTTCTCGACGGTTTCCAACGGCTTGAGCTGGTACTTAGCCGATTCATCCCAAAGGTAGTAGAGGTATGAGGCAATGTATATGATATTATATTGATATTATTTAATTCCCATCGTTTCGGATCCTTTACAAGGATTCTATTAAGTAGGTATAAAAATACGACGGGTTTATTATATGAAACAGACAAACATATCTTACAAAACGTAAATTATCCTATCCTATTTCCAGGTCTAGCATCTAAATTGTTTTGTCAACAATCCTAGCACTGTTTATCTGCTTGCAAATCTGCTGTAATATAGTCAATTGTCCTAACAAAGGTATTTCAGCCATAGTTTGCACGCAAGGACGCTGGTTATCAACCTCCCTCATTATTTGCCTCGTTTATCTAGCATTTAGTTCATCTCGTTTAGTGTTGAGCTATACTTGTTAATCTTAAATTTAAGTTTTGTATTTCATTTTGTGATTAATTTGGTTTTGCTTTGTAATTTTAATTTTATTTAAAGAAATAATTTTAATTTTGCATGTCGTGGTCTCTTATAAGTGAGAAAGCATAAGATCTACAACCTTTTTTTAGCGGTCGTTCTATAGATGGGTGATCGTTTTTATCATATTGAGACTTCTCCGTGGCTGTTGTCATACACATAGATAATAGGTAATAATATTTGGTATTAGTCAGAAGCGCGAAAAGCCGGTTAATTATATATGTTTTTTTATTGCAATTGGTTAAGTAGAGATGTAAGTACCTACTATATTTCGGTACACAGATAATTTATCAATATTCATCTAAAATGCGAGCTAATTGCCAAAAACCGGGCTAAAATCCAACCTCCAAGCTGCTACTGAGTATTTCATAGAAGGGATTGGGATTACTGTAAAGATATCATAATTAAGGCCTAAATAAACAAATAATACGAAATTCTCGTTCTTGGAATTGTAGCCGGGACCTCACACTTAGCAGACGTCCTTGAAATTACAATAACACCTACCAATGAGGCATCGAAATGCAACCATGGAAAACTTTAATATGCGGGAGTAAACTAATGTATTATGCTATATTGCTACAAATCCGTATCGAATCTGGTAATTACGGAAATTAACTAAAAGTAAAACTAGATAAAACTATTTATTACTACTATAATACTTTATTTATATATTTACATATATATCTATCTATTTATCTTATATATTGATCTCATCGTAAGTGAACCATGTTCTAATGAGAAATAAAATTCTTTAAACCCAAAACGGATAATTATAGGTAACTGCTATGTTAGAGGTCCTGGGTTCGATTCGCAGGTAGAGCAGTGTTATTGAGTTTTCTAATGAAATTCTCTGTAGCAGCTCGGAGTCTGGAGTTGTGCCCGGTTAATGACGAATAGGCTCGCCCCCTATTACATGGGACCTAAACATACCGGCAAAACGTGGGTGTGCATAAGTACACCTCATCCAGCCCTTCGGGGAATACAGGCGTGATGATGATATATAGTTAATTTTATTGTGCAAATACGCCTACTAAATAATTTATGTTGTTTATAAAAGAAAAATCCGCAAATTAGTTTAACTTTGCATTTGACAATTCAAATGTAGAGTTAAACTAATTTGCGGATTTTAGGATAGGATAGGATTAGAAAATTTTCTAGTCAGAAGTAGAAGAAGAAGTAAAAGTGTCCCTGATGATTTTTATGGCCATAAATGTATATGTGCCGTTCGGAAATCATACCTCCATATCGGATCACGTCAGTCATGTCCTTAATTAAGTCAACTAAATCTGTAAAACCTTTATTAAATGTATACCTAAGGCCCTTCTCCATTTCAGGGTTAAGATTATTTACGACACACCCCATTTATTGCGTGCAAATGGCCTGTCATGGCTTTTGTTTATTTCCGAATCAAATCAATTAACATTCAACTGTGATTATTTTCTTTTAAAACTCTTTATCGAGGACTAGAGAAAATACAAATGAGAAAAACAAAAATACACATTCTTAACCGAATTATAAATGAACAAATTGTATACCAACCTTATTCAGAAGACGACGTTAAAAAATAATAAATAAAAGAGAATCACAGCCGCCACATTGACCGAACCAAAAAAAGTACAGTAAGTAAATAAGGCACTATTAACTGCACGACACTCTAAATCTGACTGACCGTCGGCGCGCGCGCAATCGAACTACCTATTTGTCACAAATCATTATCACAACACAACCTACTTTGCGACCTCCAATTTAAGGCACCATTTTGTCCGATTCTGATTGTATTTATAATTACCGATCACAGTGACCGATTACTGTGGAGACGGTGGTCAAATAAAAACTATATTTTTCGATGGATCGGCAAGGTTAAGATGCGCTGGCGTCGTTTAGTCTTTAGATGGGTGACGCTATCCTGGAGAGTACCGATGCTATGGTCGTTAATTGGTAGTAGACTGGTGGTAGTTATATAATAAATAATAAAAAACAAGATACAATATATACCTAATAATTAAAACAAAACCATAATATAATACATAAAGATAATCAATGTAAAACGAATTTAATTAAATGAGATAACAGGTGCGCAAACTTTATAATTATTAATAGGTATACTTTATGCGCAAACAATTTGCCAAATACTGCTTAACCCTCTTCCTCTTTTCTACTTTGCTGTGCCTGACAGGGTCCATAATGATCCAAGATACTATGTTACCACCTTTATAAAACATTATGGAAGGCAATAAAATATTGAGTACTGAGTAGTTAGACCTCCAAAATTATGTCTTTTCTTAAGCAATGTGGGTCGTATTTGGCCATATTACTTCTATTCTTGTCAACCCCTTGAACTAAGCTAAATGCTTGTACTACGAGTGGATTCACTTCAGAGTGCAATGGGTACTACTAACGCTTCTATTTTATTTTCTAACTGCTTCATAAGTCTATTGTCGCATCAGTGAGGGGGTATGCTAGAGATCCTGGGTTTTTAGCTCATAGATAGGTAAACCTAATAACAATTAGGTTAACCTATCTATGAAATTCTCTATAGAAGTTCAAAGGTTGGATTTGTGTCCCATAAATGGCAATAAGCTCGCCCTTTTTACGTAGCAGCTAAACATATCGGCAAAGTGTGGGTGTACATTAGTATATCTACCTAACCCTTCGAGAAACACAGGCGTGATGGTATGTTATACGTATAGTCCAAACAGTTTATTTAAGAGCAATGTTGTATGAAAAACCTAGTTTCCCAGGTAATCACGCCCTATACGCTAGCAATAAAGCAAGGCACTAGATTAGGCAAACTATTGTTTAAACCAATGAGGTATACAGTCGTCGTCAAGTTTCGTAACTTTCCCTTGAAGTTTCTGTTCATTTATGCAAATGTTTTACACGATACTATACTACAATGCTACTTTTTATGGTATATAGTTCAAGGTTACAACGGTACTTATCTTAAGATTATTGCTGTCTTTAGCTAAATGTAAAGGTTTTGTGAACGAAATGAAGAAAAGTGGTAGAACTCACCTGTTGGAATTTGTCTGGGTTGGTACCATAGTGTTGCCAAATAAAGTTATGATAAGATACAATACAATGGTACCACCCCACGAGTTTTTTATGCAATAAAATAAAATATGCTCTAAATAAAATTGCCCGAGTTAGACGTGTTTGTTGATACTTAAAATAAGTTTAAAAAGATATTGTGTAGTCGTCACAACTTAAGTTAAGGTAATTGTTTGTTTCGTTATGCATTTTTTTACTTCTAAATTCTTATATCTAAATTATGTACGAATGTTTGGTTCTAGGACATGCCGGTATCCTCACGATGTTTTCCTTCACCGTTTTTGGGAGCAGTGGTGATAAAATAATTTACACAAAGTAAAGCGCCTGTTTGGGTTCGAACCTACGACATACATATAACTCGTAAGTCACGGCCGTAACCACTGAGCCACCACTGCTCCTACTTGGAATAACTACTCACTGTTCAATTAACTTATGAGTCAAAATAAGTTATAGTAGTTGAAACTCATTAGTGTCATTTACAATTACAGTAATGGGACCCGACTCTTATAACCTTTTTGAGTCATACATTGAGCTGCAGATATGAAAGTAAAACTGATGATTAGAAACTAATAATGAAAATATATCATATTGATCCTAATTTGAAGTAGGTAACTCTTGTCTCTATCACAGATTGTTATTTTTTTAAAAGAGCGGATTCCTTTTTTTGTTGGTAGTATATGGAAGAAAATGAGCAACCTAAAAAAATTTTGAAATTATATTTTATCATTAGAAAAAAACTCCTACTCTAGGGAACATGCACTAGGAAAGTTCAAATGGTTTTATTTCAAATAAGCTTTTACAAGCATTTATGAAACTTTATAACTCTAGTTGCACGGTTCCAAAAAGTTGATCCTATGGAGAAGAATCCGGCAAGAAACTCCATGGACACTCTTTTAAAATAAAAGGTATAACATTATTAACTGGTACTTTACAAATTTTACAAACAAGTACCTAAATCAAACAATATGTTTGGTTTTGGATCACATGTTTTTCTTGGTGAAACGGATGTAAAAATAGCCTTAGGCGCCATTCCCAATGTATTTTTTTATGGTATAACTCGGCCAATTGCTACGCCTGAAAAAGGCACTAAGTCTTGTACCATTTAAAATGTAACACCTTTGTATACACTTAGTTTGCAAATAAATGTTTTGATTTGATTTGAAAAAAAATGAGTCGGCGAGCTAACTGATGGTAAGTGGCATGTAAACATACCATATAAGTAGTTTCCGAATTTCTGTCACTAACCCAATTATCATGACTCACTGTGCTAAGTGCTTTTCTTACCTGATCCCCTTAAATAACCTGTTAAATATGGACAAACTGGAAAATCCTCCAAAATATTCTAAGTTATGATTAAAATGGTTAATTAACTCGGACATAATCGCATCGTTACGTGATCGTCAGTAATGCGTTAATTGAGTTAACAATTAGTGAGCACAGTAATGTAACAATTGGGAAAAAACTAAATTCGATTGTGCTACTCGATAATAAAGACACAATAATATATGGCAATTATACAATTTAACACAATAATGATATAATTATTACATAGCCTAAAATTTTGAATCGTACTTTAAATATACTTATATAGTTAAAGAAACGCAGTAATAGCCTTGTGATATGACCATTGGACTGCCAAGTCTCGAGTTCGAATCCAGAGCACGTACCTCTGTCGTGATCCTCATCTCTGTTTTTGGGTGTCAGGCTGCATATTATAATTTCATTGGTCTAGTTGGATTCTAAGTCAACGTAGTCTATTTTTTTATAACAGAGGGGGCAAACGAACATGGTCATCTGATGGTAAGTGACTACCGCCGCCAATGAACATGTGTGATCAGTGATTTCCGGCCTTAATTAATTAATAATTAATAGCGGGTCACATCACTGCGCTATCGTCACTTGCGTATCCATAATGCAAGACTAGTAAAATGAGTCAATGATTTGAAGAGGAAGCAGGAAATCATTCATAGCGCGTAGCAAGCCATACTGTCCCGATACATTATGATCTTCAAACTTATCAGATGGCGACTCGACCTTTATTGTATACGAATGACGCTATTTGCAACAACAACCTGATTTTTGTAGGTCAGGACCAACTTGTCGTAAGATACTGGTCATTCGTTTATATATTGAGTAGGTACATAAATATACTACAATCATGACTGCTACGCTAGAGGTCTTGGGTTCGATCCCCAGGTCGAGCAAAGTGTTATTGAGTTTTTCTATGAAATACTCAGTAGCAGCTCGGAGTCTGGATTTGTGCCCGGTGAATGGCAATAGGCTCGCCCCCTATTACATGGGACCCAAACATACCGGCGAACTGTGGGTGTACATTAAGTACACCTCTGCCTAACCCTTCGGGGAATACAGGCGTGATGGTATGTTATGTTATGGTATGTTTATTTGAACCATTCTTCTAAAAAGTGTTCAGCTACGAAATGTACACAATCAAATTAAAAAGATTGTCACACGGCTACACAACAAGCTATACAAATCCAGTATCAACTGACCTCGCATTGTAAAGGCTTTCCGCACAATGCAAGGTCAGCCTATACTGGACCTATGTTTTCAACACACATCTATATGAATTTTATATATAAAAAAAAAACAATAACACTTGGCTCGACCTGTGAATCGAGCCCAGTACCTCTAGCGTAGTAGTCGGGCTTGGGACCACAAGACTATTTTTGTTTTTTTTTATTGCTGTATTGTGGCTGTAATGTCACTGCGACCGCAGTCGGTCTATTGTGATCGCCACTTTTTAATTTAGAGTTTAGCGCTAAACCCTGCGGCTGCTATGAACTGCAGGATTTTCTTAGGGGGGAGCTCCCTTATTTCATCTGGGGTTAAGACGTGTTTTCCCCAGATATGCATTGCGCTTGTGTATCAGCGGTCCGCATTCTCCCAGAAGGTGAAGTGGCGTTTCATCAGCCTCTTCACAGACAACAAGACTAACGAGGCAGTCTAGTTTTTTAAATCTAATGCCACTTCTTTGTCTCTTTACTCTTACCATCTTATCTTACAACTTACTACTGTATATACAGCCAACGATTCCTGAAAAATAATCAGGAAAATACCAAGATGAATGAAAGGAAGTAACTCGTTCAACTGATTAATATTCTGTTCGAAGAACCCATTTGACAGAGTTGAAGGCTGTGAGTTCAATTTTTGCAACGCTAACGTCATCTTAATTAGACAATTTAGATGTAAAAGCATGTGCCTTGTGTATGTAATGGTTTTTAAGACATAAGGTTATGCTAAGCAGCTAGGGAGCTATGACTTGTCACCTGTATTATGTTCTTGTTACTACTTTAAAGATACATAGCGATTATTTATTATATATAAAAATATTTATTATATTTTTGTTGTGTTTGTTATTGTCATGAGAAGGTTCCTATGAAAGAAAAAAAAATGCACGGTAAATTAGGAGAAAACGACTTTTTTACTTTTTTAATCCAGTTTGAATTGAATATTCATAACTAAGACATACATAGATATGTAACCGCCTCATTGGTCTAGTGGTCCCAAGCGCGACTACTACGCTTGAAGACTTGGGTTCGATTCTTACGTCGAGCATAGTGTTATCGGTTTTTTCTATGAAATTCTCAGTAGCAGCTCTTTAATTGCGGATACCGTTTTTCTACTCAACTATTGTAAATGTTGTGCATAGGTATCTTTTATCGATTTTATGACAATTGTCCATCTCTCTATTTGCTACTTATCAATGTTTATGTTTTTATAATTGATATGCCTTAATCTTAAGTGGAGACCGCGTTTTGGCAAGCGTAGTGTGGGACGCCCTGCGACGCAATGGACCGACGATTTGAAGAAGGTGGCTGGCAGCGGATGGATCCGAGCTGCCCAAGACCGGGATGGTTGGCGCTCTTTGGGGGAGGCCTACGTTCAGCAGTGGACGGCGATAGGCTGATATGATGGGACCCCTTATAACATGGGACCATAACATACCAGCGAACTGTGGGTATACATTAAGTACACCTCGGGCTAAGCCTTCGGGGAATACATGCGTGATGATATGTAGTCCCCCGCGACAAAAGGAGAAGGAACTGTGTCTTTTAAAGAAAAATAAAGTGTTTATTGTTATTTTTCATTTCACAGTAACGGACAAGATCATCATCTTCATCATACTAGCTTTTATCCAACTTCACAAAGATATGAATTTTCTGATAAAAAAGAAATCTAGTAAAAGAAAAATTCGATCCCCGGCAGGGTTTCAACCTGCGTCTCTCTGGTTAAGTGCACCAGACGCTTTGCCAACTAAGCTACCGAGACCACTGCCAGTGATAGTGAATATTTCGCAATATTGAATGCTAAAAAATAATTAAAAATCAGTTTTATCCAACTTTTTTAGGGTTGGCTCCCAGTCTAACCCGATGTGGCTGAATATCAGTATTTTACACGAAGTGACTGCCATCGGACCTTCGCGACCCTATTTTTGGGCAACAGCGATATTCGAAGGATAGACTGGTTGTCAGGCTTTTTGGTCTTCTGACTACCACTAACGATGGTCATAGATGTTTGTATGACAACCGGGACCGAGGGGTTTACGTGCTCTCCGAGGCACGGAGGGGTCTCGATATGTTTAAATGGTCACCCATCCACAGGCTGACCGCGGCATGGGTAGCTTAACCTAGCAGATCGGTTGTTGATCAGCGCAGTTATAACTTAGCCACGAGCTCCTCTATCGTTAACTTAGAGATTGTCATAACATAACATAGCCATCACGCCTGTTCCCCAAAGGGTTAAGCAGTGGTGTACTAATGACACCTATGTTTCGCCGGTATGTTTAAGTCCCATGTTATAGGGGGCGAGCCTATTGCCATTAACCGGGCACAAATCCAGACTCCGAGCTGCTACTGCGAATTTCATAGAAAAACCCAATAACACTTTTCTCGACCTGGGTATCGAACCCAGGACCTTTAGCGTAGCAGTCGTGCTTAGGACCACTAGACTAATGAGGTAGTTAAGTTAGAGATTGTCAAGGTTGTATAAATCTTATTAAGCTAAGCTAATGTTTCCACGTTGAATTCTGCGTCTAACGTGAGCAGTATTCAATTAAAGATTGTGATTACAATGTTTTTGCTTGCGATTACAATGTTTTTCTTGAGTTCGACTGTGCAAAAGTAAATTACTAAGCTATAATAAAAACAGATATAATTTTACAATTACTATTGTCACGTTTCTGTTATCTTTAAAGATAATTATAGTTACAATATTTCTCACCGTCTATTTTTATATTTAGCCTAGAATCGTGAATAACAAAGTGATTTATCTATTATCTATTTATCTATCTATTCGTATCTATCACTATTGACAATAAGTTAATTTAAGTTTTACTTTTTTATGATAAAACTCGGCAAACGAGCAGGCGAGCTACCTGATGGATGGTAAGTAGTCATCAGATGCGGTCATCAAACGCAACAGTATGCATACTGCTACTTGACGTCGATATTCTGTGGGAGGGTAGTACTTCCGCGGTCGTGCGACCCATTCATGCTGGCGTGGAGACATGTCAGCAGGCACTACTACTACTAATACTAAACTTTGTTTAAGTATGGCAGAGAACCAAAGTAACCGACATAGCTCAAAGGATAAGCACGCTGAAGTGGCAATGGGCCGGTCACGTCTCTCGAAGAAACGACAACTGTTGGAGAAAACGAGTTCTTGAGTGGAGAACGCGTCTAGGCAAACGTAGTGTAGGACGCCCACTGGCCAGGTGGAGTGACGATTTGCGGAAGGCAGCTGGCAGTAACTGGATGAAAAGAGATGAAGATCGTACTCTGTGTCCTTCACTTAAAAAGGCCTACGTCCAGCAGTGGACAAATACGGGCTGATGATGATGATGATTGAGTATGTGAATGCGAATGAGAGATCCACTCGCCAGCGATGGAAATTTCATCCATTCCACCTGGATGAATGGGTGTCCACCACCATGCGTTTCTCAAGAAACTTCCTACCGCGCACGACTACTCTGTGGAATCAATTACCAGCGGATGTATTTCGGTACGACATGGCAACCTTCAAGGAGCGAGGCTATTGGTATCTAAAAGGCCGGCAACGCCTTTGCAACCCCCCTGGTGTTGTAGGTGTCCATGGGCGGCGATGATCACTTACCATCAGGTGACTCGCTTGCTCGTTTGCCTCCCTCTACTATAAAAAAAAAGATTTCCGAACTGACTTGTAGTTTAGACTAGACTAGACTAGACTAGACTTGTGTAGAATACTTTACTCTGCGAATATATAAGCGTATCCAAGGTAATCATTAAAAACTACTATTCGGCTTCGGCTCCGATTTCGATTTTGATTTCAGTTTCAGAAATGAACTGAGAAACGTTAACAAGACCAAAACTCTTGATATGAGGATATAAGGATGATGACTTGATTTAAGGATGGTCCTAGTTTTATGTTATTTTCTCAATTTTCGGAAAAACCTCCTGGATCCTATGCCCCCAGAACAGTTCACAGAGTATTTATTTATTTTTATTTTAAACAACACCGAATTATTACTTATCTTCTCTCGCCCTATGGATAACATTACTCCTAACTCCGATGCGACGTTATTGATAATCACACACTCAGATAATCTTATTTTCCACTGTCAATCAATAAGACAATGACATAATACCTACTGTAATGGTATCAGATTTCAATGTTGCATATCAATTTGGAGTCGAGATAAGGGATAAGGTCTTTATTTCAAGATTTTAAAATCTAAATTTCATCATCGATATCGCACTTATTTCATCAGAACTCGTTTTTCTTTGCTTTTGTCGCAGAATATAACAACTTTTCCTGATTTTGAAAAGCTAAAGGAGTGTGGAGTGTTTCTCTAAAAGACCGGAGATGCTACTAATACTAATAATGAAAATTATTTATGCCTACGGTAAGCATAAATAGTTTTATCGAATATTATTGTTATAACTTCAAGTGTAGATTAGAATCTGAGGTTTATCTCGCGTCAAACTTGAGTGGGCACATTTTATCTTGTACAAAATGATAAATTACAATAATTCATAAATCTTTTAAAACAAACATTGGAATCTAAATTTAGGTTATCTTTGAATGTTTCGAAGGGTTTTTATTTAGATCACATCAAAGCACTCTAAATCAAGGTGAACATTAGAGATTCTGTGGATCATACTTGTAATGCCCAAAAAGAATAGTAATTAGGTATTGTTGCTAGTAGCAAGCACAGCCTGTCCGTTAAAAGTGTTAACCGGAGAGTTTCATTGTGACTCTGTTTGTCTGTTACCTTATCACGCATTATCTGCTGAACATATTTCAATAAAAATAAGCATAAACTTGGAAGGCAAGTCAAGACACCATAGGAAATAGGATATAAGGTATATTGATCCAAATTGTAGACAATATTAGTAGACAATTTTTAATTATCCAAGAATCTCGGGCAAGGTTTGACTTATCCGAAACATTTTAAGTAATTACAGAATTAAATCATTTTGAATTCTTCAAAGCCTGATCTACATAGACAAAATAAGGTTTTGGCCTACTTCATTTTACCTTGGCATAGCTTCATAATATCGTATTTAATTATGTGTAAAATATAAGACTATTTAGGACTGTTTTCAAAATTACATTAATTACTGAAAACGTGTTCGCTTGACGCCCGCTTAATCCGTAGGAAACGTGATTAGACTAGAAATTATAATTATAATTACTCTAACACTTTATCTTGGCAGTAGTAAGACTATGATAAAGTAGCTTCGCCTCCCTAAAAAATGGCTGAGCTACACAAGGACGTATGCATGCCGTCAGTTAGGACAGGTCAATTTTAAGCCCCCCCCCCCATTGGGGTTCTCGCCTTGTAGCGGCGGGGGGGCTTAGTAGCCGTGGAGTGGGCCCGCGGCGAAGCGAAGTGGAACCCCGAGGCGGGTGCTGCTCCTGCGGGCTTTGCCCAGGAAGCCCGCAGTCGAGCGGCCACTGTAGGTTGCGGTGTCGTATGGGAGGCACCGCAACTGAGGCGGGCCGCGGTGTTGCATTGGCGACGCTGCGGCTGAAGGTTTGCGGGGCCGCGGCGGGAGAGGAGTGCCGGTATCACGGTGCGCCGCTCTCCCTGCCTTCCGCGGCCTCGGCGGGGCCGCAGCCGCAGGACTGCGGACACGGTGGGGCCGCAGGGGGAGAGGAGTGTCGGTATTACGATGCGCCGCTCTCCCTACCCTCTGCGGCCGAGGTCCGGGGTGGCGGATGCGGGGAAGTCCGCCAACCCCCGTCCCATGTTCGGGACAGGACCCGAGGTGGCGGCGCGTAGTGTTCCACGCGCGCCCCTCTAGGACGTAGGGGGAGTTTTGACTCCCCACTACACGGCGGGGCCCGCAGAGGCGGGCCATCACCAGTCGGGGGCCGCGGACGAATTTATAGTTCCCGTAGCCCCCGACGCAGGTGCGAGAGGGAACACCGTGTGGTTTTAGTCGGTAGGTCACCCACTCTGGGTGGAGTCCGACACGCCCCGTCGCCTTCCCCGGGCGGCGGATGTCCATGAGGATTTTCCACACGCACAAAAAAAAAAAAAAAGCTCAATTTTAAGCTGCTATGGCTCTTTCGTCAAAAGGCCTGTTCAGATTCTGCCCTACATTGTAAAGCTCGCATATCTATGATATCTCAATTGTCTGGACTTTAAAAGAGACCATGATTCTTTGAGTTTGTTTCGGCTTTTCTTCTCAGAGGTCGTCAGATAGGAAAAGCCGGCGCCATCTAGCTTAAAAAAATGAAAAACATTGACTTGTAAAAGTGTCTTTGAATGATCTATTTACAGAAATATCATTTCATTTTGAAATAGTCGGCCGTGCGGTTAGAGTCCGAGATAGGCAGACGATATTGTAACTATACTTAGCTGTCCGAATATGGACTGCAAAAGGATGGTGGATATTAAAACCATAAAAGTGAGGCCTATACCCAGCAGTGGGCGAAATCGGACTGCGGATGATGATGATGATGCCTCCATCCGGATACTACTTTGATTGTACGTTTAGGGTAGCGGTTAAGATGTTAACCTCGCTGCGCTACCGTTCTGCCGCGTGTCATGGGTTATATTCTCACATGAAGCAAATAATTGTGCATTTACGGATAAGTAGTTGTTTCGAGATTGAGTATACCTATTTGTATCTTTGTTGTATGTTTGTGAAATTACCCGCAACAGAGGCTTGTTCCCTTGTAAATATATATTTTTAAGAAAAAAATACTATTTGTACTATTACAAATTTTTTTTTCTCTAGCCGTTACTGTCCCACTGCTGGGCAAAGGCCTCCCCCAATTCCTTCCAGATGCTCTTTTCATGCGCCACCTCGAACCAGCCCTCGCGGTACGCATCCAAATCATCCCAAACATACATCCCATTACCAATATAATAATTACAAAATTAGCTCTACCTAAATTTCGCAAGGAGATAGCTTGCATTCTGAGGAAGGACATAAGGTAACTTTCGTTTCAAAAATCCTTTGGGATACGAATAAAACAGAGGGAAATAGATGTTTAGCTATAATTTATATCTATTCAACTTCTATAGGTTAAGGTCATTGGACGATTAGTTCCAAATATAATTACCTACGCTTACGGTAAATATTATGACGGTTGTTTTGGTAAACGCAACCACTCAGGACAATTTCCTGAATTACAAAAATTGATAGCACCATTGGGATATATCTCGAGCAAAAATATACCTCAAAGAACCTAGAGCTAAGTTAGTTGTAAACCGCATTTGTAGGAAATTCAAAAAGTTTTAAGTATTACCTCATTTTTTAAATGTTAACCTAGCTGCTATGGTTTTAAGGGTCGATTTCATTTAGGTACTGAATATTTCCAAGCAATTTACCCAGAATCGTTTTTATTATCACGGGCGACATATTTTTTTTTGGAATGGCTCTAAGAATTTATTAACTACGTGCGCCTAACAAAATTGAAATAGCAAAAGTTTGGTTCATGTAAATTGGAGGTATAACTTTAGGCACCCCTATTATTTATAACAATTTCCAAAAAAATTCATATCTGCATATAACGTTCAGTCTCTTTATAAAGGAAAAGAAGAATAATACTGCTTCATAAGCCTAGTGCTCCTAAGCGAGAATTCTAAGTTAGACGGTTCGGATTCGATTCCCAGGTCAAGCAGTGTTATTGGGGTTTTCCATGAAAATCTCAGTAGCAGCCAGGCGTTTTGATATGTGAATAGAAATAAGCTCATCCCCTACATGGGACCTCAACTTAAGGGTGGACTGTGGGTGTACATGAAGTACACCTCTGCCTAACCCTTGGGGGAACACAGGCGTGATGGTATGTATGTATGGTATATATCTATTTATTGACTTGGTATTGTTCTGGTTTACATACATATTAGATAGAGATTTTCATAAGTGTTCGTGTGGTACTGTTGCAAGTGTAGAATGGTGCAGGTCTTAATTCGTATATGGTCACCCATCCATAAAAAGGCCCCGATGATTGCAGCTTAACCGTAAAATCAATTGAACAGCCTACAAGAGAGATTTAATCTTTTAAGTATTTAACAGAAAACAATTCTAATATGCCTACTGTGGTTTTACCATCTGCTTGGAATCCCATCATAGATTCCATAAATCTAAATCCAAGCACAATACTGCAAGTTCGGAAGATACGGTGAGCTCTCCAAAATCACATTTTACCCGTGACCATGGATGCTGTAAAGGATCCGAAACGTTGAGGATTAAAAAATATCAAAATAACGGGATAAAATTCCCAAAAGTCATCCATTAAAGTGAATTTCAGTAATGTTGTTATTTCATTGTGTCCCTGTTCAAGTAAACATCTATTTATAAATAAGATTAAAACAATTCTTTGTATAATTTAAGAGTATTTATTAACTCATCAATATCAGATACTCGTTCACTAATTATATAAAGTCTGTTTGACGAACATTCTTCAACTACTAAGCATTTGTATATAATTATACTTAATTATGAGTATTGTCTCAAGACTTTGACTAATTATTATTGTCTATTTTACATTTTAAATTATATACTACAGTAATTCGAGAGGCTTATAATGATGTTTCAGATTTACTACCGATTATTCCATCGTTATTAAAATTATTAGGGGATATAATAATTTTACGCATGATAGAGGAATCTATAATGCAAAACATTTTTTATTTAATCTTACTAGAAAATTTCAAGTATTGAAATTTTAAGTGTATTCACGTCGGTGGTACAATGATTGGGTTCGAACTGACAACCACATGTACGCCGGTTCAAACAAGTAAGTTTGAAGCAATAAGCTGTTATTGATAACGTGAAAGACTTGTGAGAATCACTATTATTTAAATTAAATCTTTATGAAACGTCTAGAAAAAAAAGAGTAATTTGTTATCATTAACCCAATTACTTTCCACTTCTACGCTTCTCTCAAAACGAGAGAGGTTAGGCTATGATCTACTACGCTAGCCTACTTACTGCAGGATGGCATACGTCACACGCTGTCGAGAAAATCTGTCAGGTATGCAGGTTTTCCCACGTAGTCTTCCTTAGCTAGTATTATATAATTATTTATACGCACCTGATTACGAAAAGCCAGAGGTGCATGCCTCGGATTAAAATGTACAGTTTTACTTAAAGTTAGTAGCTGAAACTCCCTCAAATATCTCAGTATATTTCTACAAACATTGAATATTCAAATTGACTATCAACAAAGTACTGTCTGAGCTTCGAGCTAGGTGAAATGCATCAGTACATTTATAAACAAAACACTATAAATATTCAAAAAGAGAATATCAATAGGTATTTTTCGACAAAGTAGTCTTGTCTAGTCGAACCACAAACAAGGTTGGATATACCTACTATATTTTTTTTAAACAAGTCAGAGAAGTTTTTTTTTTTTTTGTGGCAATTGAGCCGATTGCGGCTATTCTGCCAGTGTCACGTTGAGACGGCGACTCGCTCTCGCTTCGTCGAAAGACCACCGTCGAGCTTTTGACTTCGTGGTAGATTTTAGTCTTAGCAGTTAAAATTTAAGATCGTTTTCATTTATAAATGTAGCCAAAATATTTATTAATTTAGGAGAGAAGTGGGAGATAAGGGAATGAAAATTGGTTGGGAGAGGGATGTTACACGTGGGAATTTTTCGAGTTGTAAGATTACATTCGTCTGACAAGACAGTATCAAGAACCTCTGACTTATATCTAATCTTTATTTAAAATATTGTTTGCCATTCTTAGTGGCCAACTATGTAATAATGTCGACTCCTTGTACGGATCTCCACAGTGCTTTGTGTCTTATTATATATGTTTGTGGAGGCCCTTTAAGGAGTGGTGCTGGCCCAGTTGTAACGGCTGCGACTTATAAATTGTAGGTCATAGGTTCAAACACAGACAGGCGCTTTACTTTGTGGAAATTATTTCTTCACCAATGCTCCCGAAAATGGTGAAGGAAAATATCGGGAAGGAACCGGCATGACGTCCTAGAATCAAAAACTTTAAGGCATGTGACATCCACCAACCTGCACTGGGCCCGCGTGGTGGATAATGGCCCACTACCTCTCACCGAGAGGAGGCATGTGTCCCAGCAGTGGGAACCTAATAGGCCTATTATGCTTATGCTATATTAATATGCTTGTAATGTCCCTTACGTCAATGGGCTTCTTCCCTGATGCGGGAGCGGTCTTCAGAGACTAAATTCCTTGATTTTCTTGCAGAAAAAGTAACAGTGCATCATTAGCTACTAATTGATCTCGGTACTTTAGTAGGGGTATAATTTAGACGATCACCAGAAATGTTTTTAAGATCCTAACCCTAAGCACCAAATATTCTTTTTGCTTCCCAAAATAGAATAATGGTCACCAAATTTGAACACAGATGGAACAACAGAACAAACTATGGGTTTAGGTTAGGTTAGAACTGCGACCACAACGCCAGGACCGAATTCGGCCTATTTAACTAACATTTTACTGAAGTATTACCTATACTATTTGGCTATATTATCATATTTTAATTAATTTCGTGAATTTTAAAGGCGTCCATATATTTTTAGAATCCATGAAAAATTGGATTTGTTTGATAACATTTTAGGAAACGTAATTTGGTGACCATTATTTTATCCATTTTGGTGAACGTTTCGAATTTTATTGGTAGTAAAATAGGTACATTTTTGAGGGGCGTTTAAACACAAGCCGTTTAGTAGCTGAGCGTTGTACTTAACCGGAGGGACGCAGGTTCGAATCCTGCCTGAAAAGTTTTTTTGTTTCGCTGAAATTTATGTCTTTAATTATATTTAGCATACATTAATATCATTACATTTTGGATGCCTACCTTTTTAATATAATGTGTGGGTTCATACTGAGACTCTCTTCCACATAAGCATTTCATAAATAAAAGTTATTATGTCAAAACAACATCGATTTTTGTAACATTTTTTTGTGCTCATAGAGGCGTTAAATAGTTTGTGTTACAATCATTAATCATGACTTATAAACAAATAGAATAAGATCATTAATTTTGTACAGATTTGTACTGACTTATGTATTAATACCTAAAGACCTTGAAAATCAAACCAATTATCATTGTCAAATATAAAGCAAAAATTACTCGTTAAAGTGTGTCCTTCGAAATTATAAAGCTTATGTATTTAACATAAAAAGTATAAACGTTGCATACGCGTGTAAAAAGATAAGTTAGGCTCATTAGTACTAACATTACGCATACATACATCTTGATGACTTAAACTCCTTATTATAAATTAAATTTTATGCAATTAATAATAAGGTATATATTTCAGCTACTAGATTTAAGCCTATCTTAAGTTTTCTATTTAGAAACAACGAATTTATTATATAAATGTGTTACAGTGAGCGACTTTCGACTTTTCACTACTTCTTTTATTGGTTTTAATTTAATGTAATTTATGTAATAGCTACTTCTACAATTTTAACATAAACTACTACGCCTGTATTCCCCGAAGGGTAGGTAAGGCGTGTGGGTGTACCTAATGTACACCCACAGTTCGCCGGTATATTTAGGTCCCATGTAATAGGGGCGAGACTATTGCCATTCACCAGTCACACATCCAAACTCAGAGCTGCTACTGAAAATTTAATCGTAAAACCTAATAGAATTGATCAACCAAGGCATCCAATCCAAGACCTCTATCGTAGCAGTCACGCTTAGGAACACTAAACCACAAACACACAATCCATTGTATTAACAAACTGCGCTGATCCATTGATGTGCAAGTTAACGATCAATAACGAACTACACTGATCAATTGATGTGCAACCTTACTTTAAATAATGAACTACACTGATCCAGCGATGTTCAAGGTTTATGATCAATAACGAACAACGCTGATCCATCGATGTGCAAGCTTACATCCAATAATGAACAACATTGATCCATCAATGTGCAAGTTTATGATGCACTTACCGTAATTGGTCTATGGATGGCTGACTATTCTAACCGGTAATGTTCAACGTACGCTCAAACTTCAGCCAACTCTTACAAACCAAAAGCGCTTAGCTTTAAACGTTAAGATAACAAAGAAACATTGAGTATTCTAAGCTGAGTTTTGAAGAAATTAAACATCAAAACTTTCAATAAACTGCTATTGTTCTCATAACAATTTAACCTTAGATTAGACATCAAGATGGCTGACAAAAGATTTCAAATTTCAATAGGTATTCTCAATGACACACTCTTAGATAGCATCTTAATGACGTCACAAAGTTTTAGATACGGGAAATCTATTTTATTGTTTATTTGCGCCTATAGTATCACTGCACTAGTAATACCACTACAATACAAAACAGCTTTTATCAAGAATAAAAACTCTGTGCTCTTACGATCTCCTTAATCTTATTTAATTAATATAATAATGTTAATTCAAATCTTCAAAAGAAGAAAAGAACCGACTGTTATCATGACATTAAAATGCATTTAACGATTAACTTTAAAACTCATCTATACTAATGCAGTGATAGCCTTGTGATATGACCATTGGACCGCCAAGTCAAAGGTCTCGAGTTCGAATCCAAGGCACGCACCTCTGTCTTTTCGAAGTCATGTGCGTATTAATAATTAATAATCACGCGGTTAGACGGTGAAGGAAAACATCGTGAGGAAACCTGCATGCCTGAGAGATTTTCTTGACGGCATGTGAAGTCTGCCAACCCGCAGTAGGCTAGCGTGGTGGACTATAGCCTAATCCCTCTCGTTCTGAGAGGAGACCCGTGCCAAGCAGTGGGACAATGTAATGGGTTGATGATGATGATGATGATGATACTAATATTATAAAGAGGCAAAGCTTGTGAAGTTGTAGGTGGTAGGTACTCTCTTGATCTACTGAACCGATTTTGAAAATTCTTTTACTAATAGAAAGCCACGGTATTTGTGAGTGTCATAGGCTTCGCCGAACGAAGTGGGCACGGGTCAACTAGTTATAGCATATTAGATTGGAATAGGAATCGCACGCACAATTCGTTTGGAACAAAAATCTATAATTATAAACAGTTTCTTTGTGACAGTATCAACAATACAATAATAATGATATTGATAGTATTTAGTCAATAAATTCTGAAGTTTCATACAAAATGTCCCCTTTAAGATTTATGCAAAAATTTAGCTTATAACCGTCTACATGATTAAATCTATTTCTGCATTAAAATTTATCAAAATCGGTTCCGTGATTTAGGCGTGAAAGCGTAACAAACAAGCTCACTTTTGCATATTTTTTTTATTATTAACGTTTGGCAAATATTTTTTCAAGATAGACTTACATAGTCTATCTTGGTACTATTTTTTGGACTTCATTTATTATTCTAAACAACTTCATCTTCAACGACTCCTAGCTCACCTCATTGTGCAAGAAGATGCGTAATCACCAGTGGGACCGCTAAATTAAAAAAAAAAAACTATATTACGTCCAAGTGGTATGGATTACCCAGTGACTTATATAAATTTACAGGCATTAACAAACCTATCTGCTAGCTCCAAAAACGTCGAATTCCCTAAACTATCTGCATTCAATCTTGATCATCAGTATTCCATCGCAACAGAGGTGATATTTGTAGAGCAAGTAAAAAATATGACGTTATTTGAACTTGAGGATACAGCTGCTTAGTACAAAAAAAAATTGTTATCTAACAAACAATTTTTTTGGAATAAAAAATTTTGTAATCACTGATTTAAGTTATTGGCGACTAGTGAAAGTGTAGATCTAATACTATGATGTAATTTTTGCATTTTATAATCGTGTCTTTAAACGAAGGTAACTTCCTTCAGTCAGATTACAAGTTTTAAATTTTTAACTTATTAATACTTATCAGACATGGTTATAATAAAGATGCTTTTGGTTTTTTTACGCAGACGGATGTTTTGGAATGGATTTCGGGAGCGACTCTGGCTTACAAATGCAATCGATTGCTATCGGTATTAAATGAACATCTGCAAAACCAAAGGAGTTGCAGATGCGTTGCCGAGCCTATTTAAAGAAAAGGGAGGGAAAGGAGAAGGAAAAGGAATCGCCTATGGTAATATATTGCAGTCAAACACACCAAGAGCTTAAACACAAACAGAGACTTTTTAAATGATATTTATTTCTGTAAATAGATCTAATAAAGACACTTTTTCAAGTCGATTATTAATATTATTTTTTAACTAGAGAGAGACCACTGTTTATAACTTAAGTCGTCACAATATTTAGAATGGTCTGATAACGATCTCAACCTTACTTAACTACATATTCCTTGTTGGGTTAGGCAGAGATAAGGAGCACCCCAAATTTTGCTAATATTTAAAGGTCCCATGTAATAGCTTAATAAACCATTAATTGGGCACAGATGCAAACATTGCCATAAAGAATTTAAAAAAAAAAACTCAGTAGCACTGCTATACCTTTTTTTTTTTGTTTACGGGTGGAAACTTTCGAAGTGCGACCGATCCTTGGGGATGAGACCCGACAGTGTGGAATTTTTACCCACTAAAACCACCCCGGTAGCCAACATCAGCACATAGAGGGAGGCACTGTGTCCTCTTAATAGACCACCCCAGAACCCCCCCTGTGCGACGCCTGTTAGGACACATGCCTGGGGAGACTGTAAAGGGGTCTCCCCTGAATAGTACGTGACCACTGTAGTACCGTCTACTTAGAGGTCGAACGATAAGCGCTCAGAGTCCCCTTTCTAAGCGCCCGTAACCCCAGAGACGGGGTTTCACCGTGTTAGGAGCCGCGGCGGTCGCCTGCCCGGCGCCTTCTTCTACGAGCAGGATCGGCCCTCTCACGATCCCGCTCGGCAGCCTCCTTCTGGACCATCACAGTCTCACAGAAAGAGGCCATTTCAGCCCAGTTCTCTGGATCTGCCAGCATAGCCATCATCACTGCTTTACCTAGGAATTGAAGCCAGTAGGTACCTCTAGCGAAGTAGTCCCGATTACGACAAATAAATAAAGCCTTATTAGTGGCAGTTTTAACAAACATAGTTTAATTAATTGGATTAACAAAAAAAATAAACTTATATTATTACAAATAAACTTAGGTGATCGATTTACTGAAATTTAACTGAGTTTGACAAGTCTCACCTAAAATATCTACTGGTATGGTGGGTAATCAATCATTGAAGTTTTTCTATAGGTCCCTAAGTGTCAGTTGAATAGGTCATTTGTCAGAGGTTTACGAAAGCTTGAAGAGTAATTACGACTGTCTACGATCTACACATTTACTTTCTTGGCAGTTTTGTACTCAAACTAATAATTTATTAATTAGTAACGTGTTTTACCCGACTGCGATAGAGCATAGAAAGAGGGTAATACTTTAGTGGAAAATAAAGAGAATAAAAATACAAAATCCTACTGGTTTATGATTGTGATTTGGAGCTGTCAAAATTTCTAAATTTTTTGTCAATGTAATCAAAAGATAGGTCACTTTATGTACTCAAACAAACACCTAGGTTAATTCCCTTTCTACCTTGGTCTAGTATACATTACATTTTTTTATCTGAAGTCTAATAAACTTCACAACTTTTAGAACATAATAAAGAACGATTAGACTTAGAGGTTTTACGATATTTACCGCGACTGTTATAGCAAGTGTAACTCCAATTTCGCTTAATATTTATGTCTTGGGAAAGTTAGAGGAGCGTTCTCTAGATTCAAACTCCGATCACCTTCCAATAGCAGAAGTTAAATCGGCGTTTAAGCGGCGGTAGCCTAATGGCTAAGGTGTCGGACTTGCGATCACGTGATTGCCAGTTCGAAACCCACCCATTGCACTACCGACGTGAACCCACTCGTAACATAAGCATTTAGCTTAGCACGAGGGGTTAACAAGAATACTAGTAATGTGCGACCCACATTGTTAGTAAGCTTAAAAAAAACCTGATGAGGTTGCGATGAATGATATCACGAGTCCCAATCATAGCGCAAGAAGAAGTACACGGTTACACATGAAGCTATACATTTCTAGTATGTATAAGCTTTCTTACAGATAGCGGTCAGATTGTACTGGATTTGTATAGCTTAACTTATTAAACTCCAACATTGCAAGCTTTTTTTTCTGTTTTTATCACAGATAGGCTTGCGCTTGACCACAACTTGCCTGATGTAAAGCAATGAAGTGGTCTACGATGGAGCGCGCTTGCCTAGAAGAAACCTATTCACTCTCGTCTTGAAGACACCCAAATTGTATGTTTCGGAGAACAAAGATTCTGGCAGCGATTTCCACAATAGAGCAGTACGCACTATAAATGTCGAGGCAAAACGAGATTTAGGCACTTCCACCACGTAGCGGTGGCGGCTTCTCTTCTCGTCCGATAGCTGCGAACGATTCAGAACTTTATGCACAAAAAAAGCAAAGTAACGTAGCAACAAATTCTTACCAATATGACAGACACAAGACAGTGAAATTAAGTTTCATTAAACAACAAACAAGTACATTTATTTTCAGAAAAAAAATAATCAAGCCACCCACCTATAACTGTAGGATACCAGTTTATATTTAAACTCGGAATAAAGCAAATTTTTGAACCACTTTCACAAGGAATTAAACATGATACGAATTGCCCTGCACACGTTTCAATTCTTAATAAGGTGTACCAAAATTTAATACCTTTCATTCCAACCTCCTGTTAGACTGGTTTTTGAAATTTAATAAAAAATGTTAATGCTTGACTCAAAGTCGTAGTGTTTGTGTTGTAAAAATATGTTGTACTCATATATAATACTTCTTTCTAATTTAGAACGATTAGTCAAGTAGGTAGATTATACTAAACATTACATAAAAACACGGAAATCAAACATTTGTTAATCATAATATTATCAACATTAAGTTTGATTTGACACATGACCGTTTTGCATTTTGAGAGTAGGTCCAAAAGTAATGTGTGTTTTTGAAAATGCTGTAATATAAATTAGCACAGTGTATTTATTAAATTTAAATTCAATAAATACATTTATTAAATCCATCATCATCAATCCATTACATTGTCCCACTGTTGGGCACGGGTCTCCTCTCAGTACGAGAGGGATTAGGCTATAGTCCACCACGCTAGCCTACTGCGGGTTGGCAGACTTTACACGCCGCCGTCAAGAAAATCTCTCAGGCATGCAGGTTTCCTCACGATGTATTCCTTGACCGTTTTATTAAATTAAAAATGAATATCTATTTCCTTGGTCACGGCATCACGGGTGAACGGCTCGATCAATTTCGATAATTCTTCTTTTGTTGTGTTTGTTATTGTCAGGAGACGGTTCTTAAAAAATCAAAAAATAAAGAAAGATGCGCGGAAAATGAGAAATCTTAATGACCATTTTACCTTTGGAATTGAATATTCATAGCGAAGACAGGTCACAGGAAGACATCTCTCAGGTCGGCTAGTTCATTATAAAAATACCAACTGAGCCCTATTGCAATAAGCTCTCCATTTTACATGCATGCTACCATTAGGGCAAACTGTTGGTATACATAGGTACGTATACATCTGCCTAATCTTTCGGAGATACAGGCGTGACAATATCTTAGAAATAGGTAATTCAAGAAATGGTTAAGCTTGTGCACTATTCACTATTTAAGTTACGAGATCCATCTCATAGAAATTGTTTAATCGGTCGACGTAACATCGCATGCGGGTCACCCCGCCAAACGTCACACATTTCAAATGGTTACACAATATGCGCAGACGTCTATTGAAAACACAGAGACACAGTTGCATAATCTTGTTAATTCATAGGATGAACCTAACAGACAAGTTTCTGTCAAGCATTTTATTTATTTTAGTATTTATTTATGAGACACACAAATTAATAATTTATAAATTGAATTACATTTAAGAGAGTTAAACAAGTCAATTACAGATATGCACATCATTCATAATGGGACGTAGGTAATTTAAAATTATGTTAAATAGTAATAAAATCCATTTGTTTTAAGGTAGCTCAGATAAGGAGACATACGAAAGTAATAATAATCTTTTATGACTTAATAACTACTTAACCGACCTAAAAAGAGAGGAGGTTTTCAATCCGGTTGCATTTTTGTTAATGTTTACTACCTCAGAACTGCGTCATTTATAAACGGATTTGAAAAATACTTTTTTTGTTTGTAAGGGTATATTTCCCGTTTGATCCTATTAAAATTTGATGATAATACTGGTTTCTAACACTTACGCGAATATTAGACATTGAAATAAAACTACTTTTTACGGATTTCACGAAACGTCGGGAATTTAAAAATATCACTCGGCACAAAAAAATAAATTATCTTTTATCTAAAAATTTATACCCATCCTTAAACAATTTCAGGAATCGGTGGCGGAAACAAAAATGTATCAAACAAATTAAAGATACCGGTTTCCGAAACGTTTTGGATATACCTAACATTATTTTATGATGTTTTGAAGGCGTTTTTGCTCTTTTTATTTAATGATAATTCTCATCGCTTATTTGCACCTTCTGACAAAGTTGTGGAACTGTTAGTGGAATTCATTTGTGGTTGTACTGACTACCACAATTCCAAATATTCTATCGCTTATTAAATTAATGCATATGAGCCTTAACAACTGACGTCTCTGGAAGACCACATCATCTACCCATCACATTGTCCCACTGCTAGGCACGGGTTTCCTCTCAGAATGTGAGGAATTAGTGTATAAGTCTTTAAACTGACACATACCTACTGTGGGTTGACAGACTTCACACGCTGCGCCATCGAGCAAAATCTGTCAGGCATGCAAGTTTCCTCATGATGTTTTCCTTCACCGTTTAAGCGCGTGATAATTAATCAATACGCACATGACTTCGTAAAGTCAGAGTTGCGTGCCCTAACTCGTTTTGACTAGGCAGTCCAATGCTCATATCATTAGGCTATCAAAGCACTTTTTGCGTGATTTCTGGCGTATATATAGCCAGCAGTTACGCACTCGTACTTACCATCAGGCAGTCCATACTGCTCGTTTGTTATACAATAAAATAAAAGAATTTGACCTTAAGACCCGTAAATCAATATCCAAATGGTGCGTGAATCTCCGAAGCCAAACGGATGTTCGACCTATTGTATAACATTTGGCATTTTAACATACAAATAAATAAGCCAACCAAAAATCGCCGGCGGCACATTGAAAATTATTCATATAAAATCAGATAATACAAAAACTTGAGCCTGAATGTTTTAAGATAAGGATGTTTTCAACAGAATAAGTACAAGTAGCTACGCCAGCACATAAAGTTACCACAAGATGTAAAATTTTCTCAGTCGATTTTGAACTTAATCTTCAACAATATAAAGTTTAAAATCATTTGGAGAAATTTGACAGGTTTTGTAAAACCTGATGTGCTGGCAACTGTACCTACTTAATATTAATGTTGCTTCAATGTATTTATCATCCTCTATACTCCTAACTTTTTCTCAAGTACGTTGGGGTTGGATTCTATTCAAACCAGATTCGTCACAAAATCATTAGACAACCCTCAACCCTCCCTCCTTTCTCCTTATTTCAAAGCAATATTCTAGTCTAGTGTCTAGTGTAGTGGTCCCAATCGCGACTGCTACGCTAGAGGTCTTGGGTTCGATCCCCAGGCCGAGCAAAGTGTTATTGAGTTTTTCTATGAAATTCTCAGTAGCAGCTCGGAGTCTGGATTTGTGCCCGGTGAATGGCAATAGGCTCGCCCCCTATTACATGGGACCCAAACATACCGGCGAACTGTGGGTGTACATTAAGTACACCTCTGCCTAACCCTTCGGGGAATACAGGCGTGATGGTATGTTATTCTAACGATAGACTGGTTGTCAGGCATTTTGGGCCTTACAACTAATAAGGTCATAGGTGTTCATAACACAACCAAGACCGACGGCTTTACGTGCCCTCCGATGAAAGGTGGGGTCTCTCATCCATCGGCTTAGTAAATATAAGCCCATACATAGATATTTAACATAACATACCATCACGCCTGTATTTTCCGAAGGGTTAGGCAGAGTACTAATGTACACCCACATTTCGCCGGTATGTTTAGGTCCCATATAATAAGGGGCGAGCCTATTGCCACTAACCGGGCACAAATCCAGACTCCGAGCTGCTACTGAGAATTACATAGAAAAATTTAATATCACTGCTCGACCTGGAGATCGAACCCAGGACCTCTAGCGTAGCAGTCGCGTTTAGGCCCACTAGATTAGTGAGGCAATCACATAGATATTTATGGTTCATTTATTTATTCTAAGCGTAAGGTTGCGCTTGTATAATATTATGTCAATTTTGTAGTAAAATTTGACATAATTATCAAACGATAACTTCACGCTATTCTTCCCTAAATATAAGCCTCAGTGTTTACGTGTAACTCAACCGACCGGCTAACATTCAACCGATTTCGCACCAAAATTCCACAAACAACAATTATTGCTTACTAGATATATTGGACATCGCTTCGAATACCTACGAAGCTCTATAAATTGGATGAATAAGCGTGATATATCCGAAGCTCTTTGAGTTTGCCAGTTAAGAGTGTAACATAAATTTACACTCTTCAGTGGGGTAATTCGGATCATCAGTCAATGTCTGTCTGAGAACCGAATTTTATCTAACACAAAACCGTAATTCGAATTTATTTTTATGTATCCAAGTGTCAACATATAGTCCAAAATTATTCGGACAATTTTTGTTCAGATAAATCGACACCTTATTCTCAAAACAATGATATTATATGTACACTTTTCATGACACAGCTTTTGAATAATAAATAATTTGCCTGAGAGTTTTTTGACGGCGCGGCGGCATGTGCAACTGACAAGCCGTAATAGGCTAGCATGGTGAACTATACCTAGCTGAACTAACTATAAATAAATAAATAATAATTTATTGACAAAAAACTCGTTACAAATAAAGATGAAACCCTAACTCTAGAGCTAGGTTAAGATACCTGTGTTTCAGGAGTCAGTGACTTCTTCCAGTACTTATTGTTACAATTTTACAAGTTCTTGATTAATTAATTGAACAATTTCATAAAAAAAATTCATAACATCAAATAGTGGTCTAGTTTTAACAATTATACGTTATGATTGCGGAGTATGTTGTGTGTGTATGTGTGTGTGTGTGGGTGTGTGTGTATGTGTGTGTGGGTGTGTGTGTATGTGTTTGTGGGTGTGTGTGTGTGTGTGTTGTGAACAGAATACCTGGACCTTACATAAAGTGGACTTAAATAAGGTGTTAACTTATTTTGATTTATTATCGATTATTCCTGACCTGTGCCTAGCAGAGGTATGTAATCTATACTAACATTATATAGAGATAAAGTTTGTAAGTTTGTAAGATTGTATGGGGTAATCTTTGGATCTACAAAACCGATTAAAAAAATCTTTCACCAATAGAAAGCTACATTATTCCTTAGTGACATAGACTATGGATTATTCCGTAAAATGAAAAAAAGCATAGTCCACGCAGGTGAAGCCGCAAGCGGGAAGTTATGTGTTGATAATTACCTTGTACCAAAACTATGGCTAGAGACGAGATCATATATGGTAACAAAATTATGTATGCATGGTATATATTAATACAAGGGCCCTCTTTCTGCCAAACAACATGAAGCGAAATTTCAGTCAGAGCTATAACCTACATAGGTATCCGTATGAAAGGCACGATGAAGTGTCGATGTATTGAGAATGACTACCTATCCATAAATTAAGCGCGGCAAGCATAAAACCCGTGTGGCTGATTATTATCCCAGTATTAAATTTTCTGTCTGAAATAAAAACCTTTCGCATTTATTCTCGTGTAGTCTCTAATTAACGTCAAAAATTTGCACGAGATAGCCAAAATCCCTGTGTTTACTAATTGGAGGCAGCAATTTGTTGGTTCAAACCCCGATAATGAATCAGTTCGTACCTAAGTTGAACGTGGTAACTATTAAACTAACAATTAATAATAAATAATTACAGTGAACGTACCTTTAATAAATTTATTTTCTTAATTTTAGCTCAAAATATGTAATACCTATTTGTTGCAAAATAAATAGGGCTGATATGAAAATGAAAATGAAAATCGTTTATTGCCAGAAATTTTTACATTATTGGTTATGCCCTAGATCCTACACTAGGATTCCCTGTGTTGTAGGACCTAGGCTCTGCGATCCGTTCACAAAAACTTAATTCTAGAACTTAAAACCTAAACTAGAACAATCAACATAATTTGAGTATTTGTGTGTGTATGGTGTGTGCGTGTGTGTGTGGAGTGTGTGTGGTGTGGTGTGTGTGCTGTTGAGTGTATGTCTGTGTGTGTGTGTGTGGTTGTGTGCGTGTCTGCATTACTTACTCAAAAATTTTGATAAATTCTATCTATATAATTTTGATATATTTTGTTGCAATATACCTAACTAGCTTTCCGCCCGCAGCTTCGCCCGCGTGGACAACACGATTTTGGCAGTGTAGGTTTTTCCATAACAACATGTATATTTGTTATTAAATAAGCAGCATTCGTGTTCTAATAGATAGAGCGATGATCTATCATTCCGGAGGTCTCGTAGGATCTATTTCCACAGGGTGGAACAAATAGTGGTAGGCCACTTTGCTCATTGGTGGTTTTTCTGTCTGGTGCCAAAATGACCAGACTGCAATTAATACTGACTCTGTAATAGGCAAAGTAGAATTGCCTATGTAAGAAGCAATCTTCTCTTAAGTCCAGCCTGCTATCCCTAATGTCTCACCCTGTTTTTTTATGGTCATTGCAAAGCAGATCTTAAGAGGGAAATGTAATCGTTCTCAAAAACAGTCGGATGGTATCAGTGGTATTAGAGATATGAAAAGTGATTCCCCCAAGTACAACCAGTAACGACAGTGGCCTCTTTAATATATTTGTGCAATGCTGTTACTCGCAGTCTAGTCCCGTTACATAGTTTAAGTGGTTTAATGAGACGCAGCATCATTAAAGATGTCCTAAGGAGGGTTACACTGTTAAGGATTTTCACATGTTAGTAATCTGCTTCATCCACTTGTAGCACTGAATCGACAGACCTATACTCAATTTCTGAGCCCTCCAACGACTTAGAAAGTATGTAATTAATAGCAACTGCACTTTTTTTCGGGGTCGGTATTGCACGTTTGCACAGCCAATCTATAGGCTTGTTTGTATATTAGAAAAATCAGGATACACTCTAACTATTAGACCTATCAAAACTACCCGTCATTATTGTATCCAGCAGAGATGTTACATATATTTTCCTTTTGGATTCAGGATCATCTCCATTTTCTATCTTAACCAATAGTTCTGAAAACTTTGTAACAGACGTATCTCTCTCATATTTCTTTTTACAGATAATCATTATGTTTGGCGTTATGTATCCCGATGTTGAGGATGCTCTGATTTCGTCTCCTCGTGTTCCTCTAGGTATAACGGAATCTGACAGCATTCCCCTGCCTGCAACACAGTAACTTCACCAATCACTATTGCTGCCTCTGACATCTTTAAAAATCTATTGTGTGCTTCGATTCCACCTTTGTGTGCCATAATATTCTCATCTCATACTATAAGTGTGCGATTTCGGAGAACTTGAGCCATGTCACTCTGCTAAGATATTATTGCACAACGGAGTTTCGACATGGATGAAACTAAGCGGAAGTTTTAAAAACAGCGTGAGCCATTTTCCCACCTTCCAAAAGAGTAGGTGCTATTCCAGATGAAGCTACAGTTAAAGCAATGCCCCGATTACTTTGTACTTTAGTTAGCCAAAAGTAAGTGCCATACACAACATGGTTGGCTAAATAATAATATGTGCAACTTTGGTATGATTTTCGAATAATGTGATTCGCGTATTCATTTATTTTTAGAACGGAATACATAACTTAAAGTAATAATAAAAATAGCAGATTTCTTTATTTGCACTTTACATATACCTAGGGCCAGTTACTCTCTTTACGCGGCTAAGGGGTGAAATTAAAAAACGACCTTAAATACGTGTTGCTTTCATTGTATTGTAGAGCTTACATCCTGTAATTTTGATAATAAACATTTTTTTCGATACAAATTTTAACACTCCTTTATATTCCTTTAAGGGATGAAATTCAAAAAGTCCTAAAACACGTGTTTCTTTAACTATAATATAGATTTTTAAAACTTTAAATACTTAATCTCAAGTAATTTTGATAATAAACAATTTATTATTAATACAAACTTTAACACCCCCTTTTACCCCTTTAAGGGCTGAAATTTAAAAAATCCAAAAATACGTGATTCTTTTATTATATTGAAAAACATAAATATTGAATTTCAAGTAATTTTGATAAAAAACGAAAAAAAACTATACAAACTTTAACACCCCTTTTTACCCATTTAAGCGACGAAATTAAAAAAATCCAAAAACACGTATTTCTTTAATTATGTTGAAGAGCTTAAATATTGAAATTCAAGTAATTTTGATAATAAACGAAAAAAATTCCATACAAACTTTAACACCCCTTTTTAACCATTTAAGGGATGAAATTTAAAAAATCTTTAAGGACGTGTTTTATTATTTTGTATTTAAAGGCTAAATACCAAATTTCATTTAATTCAAATTAGAAATGACAGAGTTTCATACAAACTTTAAACCCCCCTTTCACCCCTTTAGAGGATGAATTTCGAAAAATCCTTTCTTAAATGACGCCTAGAGTATAATAGCAATATCCTCACAAAATTTCAAACTTCTATCATTGGTGGTTTCGGCTGGGCGATGATATGTCAGTCGGGACATTGCCTTTTATATATATAGATAAATAAATATTGCTTTTGGTTTTCTGTGTTACATAAACCTATGCCAAAGTTTAGAAAATATCGAGTAATTACAGATTGTTCGAAATAATTAGTCTGCTTTGTTTAAATGGCCGACTTACCCTAATTCCATTGACCACGTATGTGCGATAATTTCAGGAAGAGGGCTTAAATACACTGCAACCTGTTTCTAAATGGGCTTTATTTTAAACGTACAATGTAACTAATACAAGAGAGTACGCGCTCGTTCACTGTCAAGGCACAGAAAGGGAAGAATCAGTGTTGCCACTACCTACTTAAAGAAATATTATAGTTTGTTGTTGTTGCCAACACGCTTGTTTGAAGTAAGTCGTTCCAAACTACCGCGCTGGTAAAATCTTTCTTTCTTTCAAAAATAATCTAATTAAGTGTCTTTATACATAAATATGTAGTAGCTAGAGATGGGCGTCTACCCGGTAAGAACCCGAACTTTGGGTAAATAATAATTAATACCAATTTTTACCTTCCCAATTATAATTTATTCCGGGTAGAAATTAAAAAATAATAAACCAATTAACATTATAATTTTCACATGTTTGCCTACAGCGTTGCCATTTGTACGGCTATTCTGTACTATCTTAAAATGGTACACGGCAATACATTAATTAAAGTAAAATAATGATGCAATTCTAGTGTTCCAATATTAGTTTTATCAAAAATATACTGTCTACATATAAAAAAAATAATGAAATGTACAGACCCACCGAGACCACACCTATCTACCTACTCTACACCACATGTAGAGATAATAATATATTAAATTATTTATTTATTAAAAATATTATTTACCCAAACATCGGGTTTTTACCGGGTAGACGCCCATCTCTAGTAGTAGCAGTAACTGGATGAAAAGAGCTGAAAATCGGGCTCTGTGGCGTTCACTTAAAGAGGCCTACGTCTAGCAGTGGACGAATACAGGCTGATGATGATGATGATGATGATGATACATAAATATCGATATTAGTAAAGAAAATTAATCAGAATTGTGAAACATACATGACCCCAATTATCTTTACACCGGCTCTTTCTATTATAATTTACCACCGAGAAAGGCTTAGTTATTTTGAACAAACTGTAATATCATATTTCGAATAAATAATGTTCCTTTTTAATTGCAAGCTTCCATTCAGTGGCCAGTAGCAGTCGCGGCTGTCGACTTAATATGAAGGTTGATAAATGAGTTTTTCTTTTGAAAAGAATTTCTTAAAACTACTTTGAGAAAAAAAAACGCTTCATATGTATGAAATTCAATTAGGACTGTATGGAGAAAGGAATAATATCAAGTTTGGACACTATGACGCTAAATGAATGCTCTGTTTATATATTTTATTTAGACAAAAGTGGTAAAAAAGTTTCTTTGGAATAATATAATCTATCGTAGTCACGCCTATCTTAGAAGGCAAAACCGGTAATCAAATTGACGATGCTTTCAAAGGTAACTAAGAGTATCTATTAACACTATTATTCAAAGTTGACGGCTCGATTGGTTTCTAGCAATTTGCTTCTGTGATAGGGGTCACGGCTCAATCGAAACATTTTTTTGGCTCACAGGATTTAATTGTTTTTCATGGGATTACTTGGCAAACGAGCAGGCGAGCTACCTGATGGTAAGTAGTCATCGCCGCCCATGGACATCTGTAATACCAAAGGAGTTGCACGTGCGTTGCCCAGCCTATTTAAGAAGAAATGGAGAGAGGAGAAGGAAGGGGACTGAGGGAGGATTGCCCTCCGGCGCTCCACACTCACCGTACGAAACGCAACAGTATACATACTACCTACTTGACGTCGATATTCTGTTGGAGGGTAGTATTTCCCCAGTCATACCGACCCATTCATGCAGTCATGTAGATATGCCAGCAGGCACTACTTACTACCACAAAAGAACACTCACTAGAAACATAACATACCATCACGACTGTATTTCCCCAAGGGCAAGGCAGAGCAGTACTAATGTACACCCATACTTCGCCGGTGTTGTGTATGTTTAGGTACTCGGATTGAAACCAGGACCCCTAGCGTAGCAGTTGCGCTTAGGACCACTAGACTAATGAGGCGGTCTTCTGAATTCCTTTTGCATCCAAAATTAATGTTTATACAACAATCGACCAACCGTTTAAAAAAATATATACAATTTGTTTTATTTTAATTTGAGCTAAACCTTGACAATGTACTTCATTTGAACCTAGAACCGTCTACGCATCAAGTTTAACCTACCTTAACGCGTCTAATTGGATACGGCCCCACTAAATACAAGTTCCGGTGTTGCAACAACGAGAGTCGAAAGCAAGTGGCATTCCGTCGCCTTTCACTGTTAAGAGACCTGCGATGACCGGTACTGAATGCTTTGAAATTGTACGTCTTGTATATTTATGATACCCTGGTACTTTAAGAGCGGATCGACTTTTTTGTGAGAGGATTTTTTTACTACCATCGTACCATCACGCCTGTATTCTGAGAAGGATTAATCAGATATGTATTTAATGTACGCATACACTTCCGAGTATGTTTAAGCCCATGAAGTAAGGGCGAGCCTATTGCGATTGTCGGGCACAAATCCAGACGTCGAGCTGCTGCTGAGAATTTCATAGAAAAGCTCAATAACACTGCTTGACCTGGGAATCGAACCCAAAACCTCTAACATAGCACTCGCTCTTAGAACCACTAGACTGCCTTACTAAGGTAGTCTTTTGTGCAGTTTTTGACGAATCTTCGTTAATTATTTACCTACCTACTTACTATAAATATGTAAATTTAAGTACTTTAAGTAGGTTAGTTTAAACTCATAGAACATTTATATTAACGTTTTTCTGACAGTTTTGAATATTATTATCCATGACCTTCACAAATAACTTCCTGATGAGTTATTATCGTGGGACGGTTCGTTGAGTTTCCTTAATCCTGGTTGAGCTACACGATGACTGATGTATACATGCCATCAGTAAGCTCGGGTCAACTCAAAGTTGCTAATATTCTTATTTAGCTCATTTAATTGCAAAACTCGCGTATATACAGGGTGGAAGGGACATCGACGCACATCCGCTTACCACGAATTCAGTACATGATACTGGACCCTCTTGCGTTGATATTTTTCGTCGGTTATGAAAAAAAAACTAATTTTTCATACAAAAGTACAATACCTACACGGTCAAAATGTATGGACAGCTAATTTTTTTTGTCATAACCGACGAAAAATATCAACGCAAGGGCGTCCAGAATCATATACTGAATTCGTGGTAATCGGATGTGCGTTAATGTCCCTTCCACCCTGTATATCTGATAATACTACTAATACTACTTTAAAAGAGATCATGATTCTCTGAGATCGCTTTGGCATTCAAAAGTGTCCTGATTCAATAAATCAGTTCTGGTAAAAGTGGCTATAGAGGAACAATTTCATGTATAGCGAAACTTTTTAGTAGGTATTTTTCGAGTCAAGCATAGCAGGACTAGGGCTTATGAGCAAGGAAATGAAAAGGCTTTATTTTTCCTTGATAACAGTAATGGAGACATCGTCTTCCAGTAATTAGAATTTGTTAGCGTTTAACCCCAAGATGCGTTAAGAGACTCCTAGGACTTCAAAATTTTGTTCTTTTGGCCGGCTCGATGGCAATACTTCTTTGTAACTACAACATTTTGTTTAGTCTCCTGGTAATTTCGTCTTTTTCAGTTTTATTGAATGTTATTTTGTTTTATAATAATATAAACTATACCTACCCAAAATTATATAATAATTAAGCACTATTTGACATTAACGAAACTGTTCTGTTTTAAATGTCTCTTTCATAAATACCAGAATAAATAACCATTGTGTATATTCGACTCATAAAATATTGTATGAATTTGAAAACACCTTGTATAGTTTTCCACCAAGCCACGCCACCTACATGGAAATACTCTTTGATACTCGCTTTTCAACTATTCTTAGAATCTATGAAACCGTAAATGTGAAGCAGTTCTTTCAACAATATTTCTATAATATTCAAGACATTATTTGCAGGGCATTCAGACAATTTGTAAGCTGTTAACTGCCAGTATTTCTACTGCAAATGGTTGTATAAATCTTTTTAAAAGTGGATACAACTAGTCAAGTGGTTCTGCTATTGAAGTAAAACGGTGTTTCTTCCTCAGATCAAATAAAAAGTTAAGATGGAACTTTGCGAACGAAGAGGTGAGGCCGGTTAAAACTACGCCTTGCCGTGTAAAAACACGATTTGTATTTAGTGATCGTGATCGCTGTGATCGAACACTGTTATTGAACTTTTTTTCTTCACTAAATATTTTTAAAGTAATACTTATATTGTATTATAAGAGGTCACTATAGCATTATTTATCTCTGCATCACACTTAGGTTGTCCGGAAAAAAATCTCCAATGACATAAAGACGGCCATTGTACGCACGGCTACACACTAAGTTTTACATAACCAGTTTACTCTAACCTCTTATTGTATGGAAAGGCTATACAATGCGAGATCAGCTTACACTGGATAAGAATAGGTTGACCTGTAGCTATGTGTACCAACGTTGCGTAAAGAATTAATAAATAAAGTAAATGTGTAGGTATCTTAAGTATTTTGTTATATGTCAAAGTAATAAAGGCTATTTTATATTTATTTTTTATAATCAGAAGATCGATAAACATAACAGATCCAAAAAATCATAAAGTGTTACGATCATAATATTAATTTAGCAGGTTATGAGCTCCGAATAGTTTTTTTGTTCAACTGTTACTTAAAACTCTTCCTACCTACCTACTCTACAAATCCATGTATCTAGGTTCTTCAAATTTGCATAGACTTGTTCTAGTATATCTAACTTTTATTTTTACAAATACCTACCAATAATTATGTAACCAGAGTCTGGTTACATAATTATTGGTAGGTATTACCAGACTCAAAATATAAATATATTCTACCGGCTTATTTAATCGGAATAAAAGTCACTGCGAATACGATGGAGCTGGTGAAGTGTTTGAAGTCGGCAAAAGGAAAAAGGCTCAGGCGTAAATATAAGATAGGCCAGGTCAGGATATCCAGGTCGATAGAACAGATCAGGATATGCCAGAATACCATCCAAATTTTTAAAAACTAAATAGATAAGAAATCAAAATAATGTCGTATTACTACAGTTTATATGGTTACAGATGAAATACTTCGTGAACAAAACAGATATTGAGCCGCATGTGATTAGAGTCCACCCCACCATAGTTGAGAAAACGCAAGAATGACGAGGATGATGAATAATGATGATGATACACAAAAAAATATAATATAGTTCACCCGTATGTTTAGGCCCCATGCAAAAGCGAGCCTATTGCCATTAAACGTGCACAAATCCAAAGTCCGAGCTGCTACAGAGAATTTCATAGAAAAACCCAATCACACTTTGCTCGACCTGGGAATCGAATCCAAGACCTCTAGTACAGCAGTTGCGATCAGGACAATTAGTCTTATAAGGCGTTTGATGGATGACTGGAGGATGATAAGACTGATATGGATAACGGGTCTATTTTACATCTGCCATTAACAGCTTACATATTAAAATAACGGAACACTTGACATACATATTGCGCAGGAGTCGAGGCCCGAACAAACACATTGACTGCATAACGTTGAGACTTGTTGTGTGTCAAACAAAAACTTCCGAGGACCTTTGCGTCAAGTCTTCTGTTGTTACTTCCGCAGTTTCCAATGAGAAAATGTGAAATGTTAGAGATAAGTATTGGGTTAGAAGTGTATTGATAAAAAAAAAATCGGAGCAAGTTAACATCATTATAGATATTAACCCACCAAACTGCGAAACAGTTGGTCGGCGGGATTAGCGCTTGTGTAACAAAAAACAAGATCCCTTAATATGTAAGTACTTTACGAATCTTCAATTAAAAATAACAAACACTTAGTGACTACTCTGTCAAGAAAGTACCGGAAAAAGATCAATAATACACACAATGTTTGTTATTCATCCAAATTTATTTTATCACCTTTAAAGTACCTATTGCTCCTTCAGAAACGATAGACTTACGCCAAGGAATAATCCAATCATCAAAACAATTTTTAAACGGTGTTTTCGGAATTGTGTTCAGTTCTCGCCGCGAATTTTCCTTTATTGAGTTTAGGAAAAAGAAAGAAGTCGACTGGAGCCATATCTGGTGAATATGGTGGTTGCTTGATGGTTTTTGTGGTGTGCTTGGACCCAAATTCGTTCACAATGATGGCCTTGTGCGAAGGCGCCACGCTATTGCGCCTTCGCACAAGGCCAAATCCAAGAATTTTCTTTCCACAAATCATCCATTCCCAATACTTTTTTGGGTGAATGTATATATGATGTGAAATATTAATTAACATTTAACTCACTGATTAGTGTACGCCTCAGTTGATTTTTAAGAGACCATTTATATCACCATTTTTACTATGATAGCTCAGTGATATGACCATTGGACTGCCAAGTCAGAAATATGAATCTAAGAAAATCATATCCGTATAATAATTATCACGCGCCTCGTCCAACATAATTATGTGGAAAATATTTAAAAAAATATAGCTTTGAATAAAGGAAATAATAATAATGGCCCTCTTTATAAATCGGCGTAAGCATAAGGCAGCCGATTCATTCATGTTGGGTACAACATTAATAGGTATATAGACACATTGCTTGAATTTAATTTAAAGTTAAAATGCTAATTAAGTATCATAATATATTTTATTACTTTTTAATTAACATACCGTCACGCCTCTATATGCATAAAGTCTAATAGCAAACTTGGTCTCCACGTGTAAGGATTTATGTTAAGTTCGCTGAATTGTTTCTTCATCCAATATAAAGGGGGCACAATAATGTAATATATTAGACAGGAATAGGTTGCATGAAAATATTGCAATGTTCCGGGTATAAATCAAATTTCTGCTGCTGAAAACTTCAGACAAAATCTCAATAATAGCGATCGTGATGAGAATCGAACCTAAAAATCTCACACTCAAAAGCTGCGCATGCGACTACTAACCCAAAGATAAGACAAGACAAGTCAATTACTTTTCAAGAGATTCTCCATTCATCTTCATGGAATATTATTTCTTGTGCCTTATTACATAATTCTAAATTTTCTGAGGTAACGTATTAAAAAGTACCCAGTAAACTTTTTAGAAACAGAATATCAAGGTTTTGGACGATTCAGAACCGATAACAACATACACCAAAGTTTATATTTAACTATTTGGGAATTAAAACTTTTATAATCATAAAAACATAAAAAATAACAAATTACGAAATCACTACATAGTATAAAACAAAGTCGCTTTCTCTGTCCCTATGTCCCTTTGTATGCTTAAATCTTTGAAACTACGCAACGGATTTTGATGCGGTTTTTTTAAATTTATTTATATGTATAATACATACATATTTTAGTATAGAAAAGCCAATAAACCACGCGGGCGAAGCCGTGGGCGGAAAGCTAGTAATACATAATATGATATTCTCTTTCTAAAAAGTTTACTAGGTACTTTTTAATACGTTACCTCAGAAAATTTCATTTGCTGGTAGCAAAATGCCTAAAAAAAGGTGCTCCAAAAATTTAACTTATATTACCCATGATTATAATTTTCCGAGCGCATAAAAACTTCTGCAGTTTACATAATTGGCTAACTTTTCAAGTTATAAGATTTTCAAGCACCCCAGAATAAGCCAGGGAGGTGAATTATTAATAAAATCAAGTATAGAGGAAGAGTAGTAGAATGTACTAAAGCTAAGTACCTACTTGATAGTTTGGAAGCTAGAGGGCTATTTGGAAAACAAAGTTTAAAAAAAAATACGCTATCCGCAAATAGGTGAAGTATTCATTGTAACAATTTGATAATGAAGCGATGAATTACCAATTATCACTAATAGTTATTAGAATTACAGAATTACAAATGATGTAACCTAACATCCTGAATTCCTTGAAGAATTAGACATGAATGTACCAATGTACACCAGTTCAGTTCAGTTCGCCGGTAAGTTTGGGTCCCATGTTAAAAGGGGCGAGCATATTGCCATTAACTGGGCACAAATCCAGGCTGAACTAAAACTAAAACTGCTCGACCTGGCAATTGAAATTAGGACCTTTAGCGAAGCAGTTACTCCTACGACCACTTGACCGATAAGGTTATTATAACGTAATAATATTTTATTGTAAAGTTTTTTTTAAAAAAAAAAGCTTACTAACAATGTGGGTCACACATTACTAGTAATCTTGTTAACCCCTCGTGCTAAGCTAAAGGATTCACGTCAGTACTGCAATGGGTGGGTTTCGAACCGGCAACCACATGATTGTAAGCCTTAGCCATTAGGCTACCGCCGCGTCTAAATGTTTATGCTGATGCGATAGGAAAAGAGTTGTAATTGATTTCTTTTCTCTATATTCCTGACAGCCTAGTAAAGTGACCATGAATTGTCAGGTCAAAGGACTTTAATTTAAAATCTAAGGGTCCATAAGGTCAAAATAATTTATTCAAGACTAGCTCACCGCCCACGGCTTCGCCCGCGTGTTTTCTCATACAAAGTTTCACCCTTATTTTATTCCCTTGGGGGAGCAATTAATCAAAATCCTTTCTTAGCGGATGGCTACGTCATAACATCTACCTGCATGCCAAATTTCGATCGATCCGTCCAATGGTTTGGGCTGTGCATTGATAGATCATGTTACAGTACAATATCTTTGTGCTGTATCTACAATCTACATCGCAATCTTATGATCTTTATCGCACGTTCAATATCTATTAAATGTTTCTACTATCCGTGATCAACACGTAGTCGTTAGTATATAAGATGCACCTTTGGATAATTATAACCAGACTATACTACAACTTTGTCTCATTTTATACCTAATCATATACTGCCAAGAAGTTTGGCAAATTGGTGACCCCGACGAACGAATACGCAGCAAGAAACATGGCACAATCACCATGCAAGGCGAACATAAATCAGCAAGGAACACTTGAAGTAGCTGCTGGCACCTCGGTTCTATCTCGCATTCCGGAATTTTGGAAAGACCAACCAAGATTATGGTTCACGCAACTAGAAGCCATATTAGCACCACAGAAGCAAGGAGACGAATACAAATACTGTACAGTAATAGCAAAATTATCCAAGGAAGAAATACTACAAGTTAGTGACCTAATCACTTCACCACCGACTACAGATAAATATAAAAACATCAAGGAACGTTTAATTGATTGTTACGAAGAAACAGAACAGCGACAGTTTCAAAAATTAATATCAGAGACAGAACTCGGTGATCAAAAACCTTCGCAGTTATTACGTCAAATGCGAGTCCTCGGGAGAGGAAAAATCAGTGACGAAACAATTAAACTACTATGGTTCAGGCTTTTACCAACATCAGTTACTACGGTTCTAGCAGTTACGGAAGACATGGAAATTGACAAACTGAGCCAAATTGCAGACAAAATAATAATGAATTCAAAAGTAACCGAAATATTAGCTGTTAGCAACGACACTTCAAACGACAACAATACAGCATGCATTTTAGCCCAGCTAGCAAAATCTAACAGATAGATATTGACGCAATTCAGCAAGGTCAATATGGCTATCGACCCAGCACGCACAATCATTTCAAGAAACGTCAACAATTCCCGATTATGAGGCCGAGAACAAACTATAGAGGAGCAAATCGATTTTGTTACTACCACGAAAGATTCGGAAAATATGCAAGGAACTGCATTAAACCATGCGGTTGGAAACCAATGACCTACGTACGGAACCAGGGAAACGAATAAGAGCACAGACAACGGCGAAACTCTGTGCAATCCACCCATCCAATCGCCTCACCATTACCGACCGAAAAAGTGGTATGAAGTTTTTGATTGACACGGGCGCAAATATTTCAGTCATTAGCAAGCAACAGAGATATTCAATTTTACAAAATGAACAATACACACTATACGCTGCAAATGGGACTAAAATTAGGACTTACGGCGAGAAGACGCTTACCTTGAATTTAGGACTACAACGATGTTATAAATGGAATTTTATAATCGCCGATGTTACACAACCAATAATTGGAGCAGATTTTCTAGAGCACTATAAACTATTAGTCGACATAGCAGGTCGCAAACTTATCGACAAAGTTACAGAGCTGACAACGCATGTAACTTCAGAAAAAGCGACACAACAAACAATTCGTACTATCGCAGTGGGAACGAATTCACGTATTACGCAACTTTTAAACAAATACGAAGACATCACGAAAGAGTCCTCTCTACGCAATGCGCCCAAACATAAGATTGAACACCACATTAACACTACAGGACCACCTGTCGCAGCTCGAGCAAGACCATTACCTCCAGAAAAATACGACATAGCCAAAAAGGAATTTCAAAATATGATAAAGCTCGGAATTTGCCGACCGTCAGATAGCCCATGGGCAAGCCCATTACATATGGTAAAAAAGAAAAATGGCGAATGGAGACCGTGCGGAGACTATCGAATGCTCAATAGCACGACAGTACCGGACAAATACCCACTACCAAGATTAACTGACTTTACATACATATTAGAAAATAAGAAGATACTAAGCAAGATAGATATACGCAAAGCATACCACTGTATTCCTGTTAAAGATATAGAAAAAACAGCCATCATCACACCTTTCGGACTTTTTGAGTACTTAAGAATGCCTTTCGGATTACGCAATGCGGCACAAACATTTCAACGATTCATGGATTCCTTATTTAGAGATTTAAACTTCGTATTTATATTTGTAGACGACTGTCTCATCGCATCGGACAACGAAGATTTGCATTATCAGCATTTAGAAACGGTTTTCAAACGTTTACACGAGAATGGAATAACCATTAATCTCGAAAAATGCGAATTTCTCAGAAGGGAAACAGATTTCTTAGGTTATCATATAACGAGCCAAGGAATACAACCTACCGAAGAAAATTACAAAGCAATCATGGAATTTCCCAAACCGAAAACAATTCAAGAATTAAGACGATTTTTGGGCATGGTCAATTTCTACAGAAGTAATATTCCACGCGCAGCGGAAAATCAAAGAATTTTAAACGAATATCTACATGGTTCAAAAAAGAACGATAATTCACCTGTTCCTTGGACAACGGAAGCAGACAAAGCTTACGAAAAATGCAAGGAAAGCATGAAAAACGCAGTGTTAACAGCGCATCCTTCCCGCAACGCATCACTAGCGCTCATGACCGACGCTAGTGCTACTTGCGTTGGTGGAGTTTTACAACAAAAATCCGGACGCAATTGGTAACCATTAGGTTTTTTTTCACAAAAATTGAGCGAAACTCAACAAAAATATTCTACGTTTGACAGAGAGCTGTTAGGAATATACATGGCCGTCAAACATTTTCACAGATTAATCGAGGGAAGAGAATTTACAATATTTACGGATCACCGACCTTTGACATACGCATTCTCCCAAAAACCATCATCAAACGATACACCGCGACGGGTCCGGCAGTTAGATTTAGACCAACATTCAACACATAAGCGGACGTGACAATATTACCGCCGATGCCTTATCTCGAATAGAGGAAATATACGTGCCATCACCTATCGATTACGCTGAATTGGAAAAATGTCAATCAACAGATAATGAACTAAGTAAATTACGTGACAATAAAAGATTACAATTCAAAAACATTACGCTTCCGGGTTCCACAATAAACATCACCTGCGACACGTCTACTGGAAAAAGCCGCCCCTACTTACCAAAGCAATTTCGCAAACAAATTTTCGATACCATTCATGGTATGAGCCATCCAGGAAAAAGAACTACGAGAAAAATGATAACCCAAAGGTATTTATGGCCGTATATGAACAAAGATATCAATAATTGGTGTAGATCATGTATAGCCTGCCAAAAATCAAAAATACAACGACATACGATATCACCTCCTGGTACATTTATGACAGCGCAACGTTTTGAACATTTACATATTGACATCGTCGGACCACTTCCGATTTCACAAGGGAAGAGATATTTAATCACAATCATAGATCGTTGTACGTCATGGCCCGAAATATTTCCGGTAGAAGATATAACTGCAGAAACAGTAGCCAAGACACTTTTCGAAGGATGGATTACTCGTTTTGGATGTCCATTGCGCATTACTACGGATCAAGGCCGACAGTTTGAATCAAGAATATTTGAGTCACTCTCACAATTTTTGGGAATACATAAAATTAGGACAACACCTTATCATCCGCAATCCAATGGAATGATAGAGAGATTTCATAGAACTTTAAAGGTGGCGTTAATGACAAGAGAATCCAACGAAAATTGGTTAAAAGAAATTCCAACAGTTTTACTCGGGTTGCGGAGTAGCTTGCGAGAAGACACAGGTTATAGTTCAGCAGAGATGACATATGGAACGCCAATACGACTCCCTGGAGGATTTTTTGAGTCATCAGCAGCACAGTTATCAACGTACGAAGAGTTTGTAAAACAAATTCAAAAGGACATCACACAAATGACATCAATTCCGAAAAGAAAAAACCACAACCAAGCTATATTTGTGCATCCCGAACTCAAAGAATGCTCACACGTATTTGTTCGGTGTGATAGAATTAAGAAAGCCCTGACACCGCCGTATGAAGGACCCTACCCAGTAATTAGTAAAACAGATAAAACATTTTGCATTAGAATTAGGGATAAAGAGACAGTGATATCAATTGATAGATTGAAACCAGCATTCATGATCAATGACGAATCAAACTACGTGCCAGATTCAAAGGATTTCTACAGACATTCACACACGTACACTACACGATCGGGACGTAAAGTAAAGCCAGTAGTACGTCTATAAAAATCGCTGATATAAGCAAGCTATTCGTATATATATTAACATAGATCTTAACATATACCATTAATTCACAACTACTCGTAACAACAAGACATCTAAAATGGGAAATCAAAGTTCTAAGGACCAGATAACATACAATACGGACAGTTGCCTCAATCAAAACGAAGCGGACAAACTCCGTAACCTGATCCAGGAGGACTTACGGTGGACAAGAAATGTTGCAATGGGACAGATTATTTTAACAATCGGCGTGATCCTACTTTACGGCATAATGAAAACACTGGACAGAAGAATGAAGAGTTTAACGGAAAAAAATAATAAACACTCGTGCAACAGCTAAGTCAAAATTACATACGTCAGCAAATCACACCACAACAGGCGTCATCAAATTCCACCGCGTACAATAGCATTATTATTTATATACATCAGCAAATAACTAGTAAGGTTTAGGTCAAATTTATATTGTAAACACTATTACCATAATTTTTTTTTTTTTTTTAAAGGGGGGTGTACTGTTACAGTACAATATCTTTGTGCTGTATCTACAATCTACATCGCAATCTTATGATCTTTATCGCACGTTCAATATCTATTAAATGTTTCTACTATCCGTGATCAACACGTAGTCGTTAGTATATAAGATGCACCTTTGGATAATTATAACCAGACTATACTACAACTTTGTCTCATTTTATACCTAATCATATACTGCCAAGAAGTTTGGCAAAGATCACTATGTCAGTTAGTCAGTCAGTAGGAAGTACATTTTGAACGTCATTTTTACAATAAAAGACAGTCCCCAAAACGCCCACCCTTAAGGGAAAACCTAACTTTGATCAATTTACCTGAAAAAAAATAGCAAAAGTAAATGACACAATGATATTCATGAAACAATTTCACTAGCTAAGCATGAGATAAATAAAAAGTAAACATTTTCGTCCGCCAACCCAACCTTTCATAAAAATGTAACGTTAACAAAACATAAATTGAACAATAACTCATAATATGCTTAATAAGTAGGCTCACTGTCTCTATTCTAGACTTTCCAAAAAAAAAACTGTCCATTCACCGCCAAACCAAAAAACATCCGACCACTACACGTGCTATCTTACATAATGGTAATCACTGTGAAAATTTACGCGTAACACATACCAGGGGCCGTATTACCACGTATTAATGCCATCATTTTTACGTTGTGAAAGAGGGACGCCACTATTTAACCAGTAGAGCGGCATCCCTCTCTCACAACCTAGAAATGATGGCATTTATACGTGGTAATACGGCCCCTGGACCCACCCTGGGTTACGTGAAGGCAAGGTGTAGTAAGATTTGGCGATGGTGCGCAAGCTCAGTCGTATTTGGCAAGCGCGGCGTGTCGGCTGCGCGGGAGTCGGGAGTGATAGTGTTGAAGAAAAAACTTTCGTGTTTTACTTATTGGAATTTTACATTTTTTATTTTTTTTAGGTGAGTCGTTTTTATATAGTAATGATTTAATGTTGTTGGTTACGTATATTTTTAGTTATTTGGGGTGTTATTTTTTATTTCAGTCATATTATACAGTTTAAACTTTGAGCTGCTTCATAGTAGTTAATAAAAACAGTAAAATAATTTCTCAAATCACTGGCAATATAAAAGCTTACATTCATATTAAAACCTTTCATGAAAACTTTTTGATGTGTATTTCTAGCGTGTGTAATCCGCTTAACTTTATGCAAAATATATATTATGCAGAGCTCGTGTAGGAAGCTTTTAAGTTGAACCGTTTGAACCGTAATTCAAGTAACGATATTTTTGTTTACATCGTATTAAAAAAAATGGTGTTAATTTTGCCCGATTGCAAGATCTTAAAAATTCTGTCGAACTGTTGATTTACATTAATACACCTCTGACAAATCCTTCAGGGCACACAGGCGTAATGATATTAATCAAATTAGTCACAAAAACGGCTTATTATATTTCAAAGATGTCTGAAATCTCTATGTCACTGTCAAAATTGGATTTTACCGCCGTGAAATGCAATTTTTATAATAATTGTTTATTATTATTACAATAAATATTTGTTGATCAATGTTTCCTTAATTGAAGGTAACTTTGAAGCCAAACATTTTAAAGCCCGATTGAACACACTGATTTAGTAAGCACTATAAGAGCAGGTTAGCAATATTCATCCTGCACAACGTCATCCATTTTCAACAAAGAAACTGGTCTCAAAAAGAAAATCCGCTCTTTACAAACATCCCGAACTATCAGACATGTCGTAGGTACACATGTTAAGAGATTGGTTCGTTTTTTCTTTGGTTGTGACTGACTTTTTAAAAACTTAAAAAGCTTGCTCTAGGATCAGAACGAGTCGGGACCGTTATCGGGACTGATGGTTTCTTTCACAAAATCTACAAATCTAGAATGTGTCATTGATATTTTATTTTAGCCACAACCTAACTTCACCTACTGCATTATATGTAGGATGCGATAAGTTTTAAAATATCGTTCATATATCGTCGTAAAAACTATTTCAAACCAGAACTCTCAACCGTTCTCTACCATTTAAAAGAAAACAAAACCAGCCCATCTTTTATTTTTTAATTAAAATAATATAATACTACTAATTCATCCAGTCATTGCAAACGCTGCTGCTATTCGGGAGGATTTGGTTTCCATTCCAGGTCGTGCAATATATTGTTGGGTTGTCATTAAGTGACAGCTGTGCCTGGTTAATGGCAATAGGCTCGACCCCTATGAAATGTCACCTAAACTCTACCTAACCCTTCGGGAAACACAGCTGTGTTGGTATGTTATGTTATTTTGTTATATCTTAAATTACTTGAAGTCGGATACTTTAAGTCCTAAAAAGTGAGTTAGCCAGATATTTTTTTAAGTTACGTTTTTTTTCATATTAGGCATATTATTTAAAATATTAATTATGAATGTTCTTATTAAACAGAAACTAGTATTTATATGAGTGTACACTTTCACTTGTAATGTGTATTCGTAACGTTAATATGTTATACGGAGATTAAATTATTTAAGATGCTAATTTAGACTGTAACTTCCTCTTCTTAAGTTTCAAACTTGTTTGTTTGGTAGTGTTATGACATTTTTTTATAAATACTAAGATGTGTTACAAGCATACATGCTGTTTGATGGTAGTAACCACAGCCTATAATCATCAACCTATTATATTGTCCCACTGCTGGGCATAGGCCTCCTCTTAGAGTGAGAGGGTTAAGGCTGTAGTCCGACAAGCTAGCCTAATACGAGTTGGCAGACTTTACATGCCATCGAGAAAATCTCTCAGGCATGAAGGTTTCCTCACGATGTTTTTAAGCTAGTGATAATTAATTATTAATAAGCACGTGATTACGAAAAATGAGTTGCGTGCGGTGGAATCATACTTGAGACTTATTACTTGGCAGTCCAATGGTCATACTTCTAGGCTATAATTGTAGCCTATAGATGCCATCAATACTTGGTATCACTCCCGCGTTGTTGTTGAGAAGTCTCAACAACCCAGTCATTTCACTGGTTATTTTTTTTTATTGAATTCTTTGTGCACAAACAGTACAGAGGCGGGACTTATTGCCTAATGCTTTCAAACCAAACCACAAAATTATGACTTTCGAGTGAACTAAAAATACCATCTCAGGCAGGATCTTTCTGCAAATATAAACATTGGAATTTTCTTTTATCCGGAATTTTTCTTTTACTGCATAAGTCATGTCTTAGGGTATATTTTGCAATTTTTTTTTGCTAAAATATAATATTGTTAGCGCAATACTAGTGCTTAACAACAGATCATTATCATTGCCGTAATACCATTACCCATTTCTTTTCCCGATCACAGCAGTGGACGAAAGTTATTTAAAAACACGTATTTTAAAGCTCGTTTTTGAAAGTCGGTCTGATTCAGTTGTTTCTGGAATCGAAAGTGATTTTTCGAGCACTTAATGTGGAGCAATTTTATGTTATTAAATTCGACCTTATATTGCCCTAATTGCTTTTTTTGGGCTTAAAAAATAAAACTGAAGGGAATTTTAATGTACCGCCATGCCTCATCAATCCATAGCTGCCGAGTTGCTTTTATTTCTTTATAGAAATGGGACATGGTTACATAACCAACACTGTTTAATTATTACAATGTGAGTTTTCTATTTCTTTTATTTTTGCCGGATGTATTCCGCCTGTGTTGCCCGAAGGGTTAGGCCCAATAACACTTTGCCCGACCTGGGAATCGAACCCTAGACCTTTAGCGTAGCAGTCACACTTAGGGCCTTTAGAATATTAAGGCAATCCAACAGACGGTTATCTAATTTATTTATTTAGAGATTCGTCAAGAGGTGCACTCGCTAGAGAACATGTAAAATGGACGCGTAAATCACAGCCAATTACTAAATTTAACATTCAATGATTCGCTTAAGTGCAGTTCCACAGAAATTTTCAGGTTATTTTCCTAATTTTCTAGGCTAGTTAACAAAGCTAACTTTCAAACGATTTCTGTTTGTATGTGAATTAAATTGCGTGAAAAAAGCTCCCGTCAAATTACAAGCTGCAATTACTTGTTGTGAA